>JAOXNO010000001.1:82580877-82601141 GCA_028565335.1 Limnodromus scolopaceus | reverse complement strand
ATGGGAGAAATGCCAAAATTGCCATTCCCACAGCTCACATCTCTAGTGATTGCTGCAGGGATGAAATTGTCTTACTGGACTGCACATTCAGCTCTCCATGCAGGTACCTGGGTGCTCATTATAAATGGCCGGAAGGCTACAAAAAATGGAAGAGGAACCATCTGCAGAAGTGAAGTGATTCTTGTCACAACAGGGGAAAACACAGAATCAGTGACAATACTACCTTAATCACTGGTTATGTGCCATGAATATAGACAGACCAAAGCCCCAGCTGTAAGCCACTCTTAGGAAAATAGGGATGGAATGTAATATAGGTACACATATAACATATCCCAGCCTGGCAAAGCTGGTCATTGTTGGTGTGTTTTTCCAAATGGCTTGAAGTGCTTCCTACCCTGCAGAAACAATCTAGGCAGAGGTAAACTTTAGCAGTAACAAAGTCCAAGACAGTTCCAATGCACTCTAGAGTTTATATAAGCACCCAACTGACAGGTAAATAATTTGTAGGGACCTTGGGAGACAACTTCAAGGGAAGGGAAGAGAATTACATTCCTGTACCTGAGGTGGGCTGCAAATAGCCTTGTTGATGACCCAAGAAGTCAGTGTCCAATGGCAAACCCTTCAGCTGTCCTGACACACGAGTTGAACACGTCTTGTGAAGGAATGAATTTCAGTGTAGAGTTTGTGTTTCTGAAGATGCTTGTGGTGATGGTATTACTGCCATTTGCACCATTATCCTGGCCTTAAATACACAAGGGAAATTACTGCACTTCCTTAAGTTCAAAATGGGTTTAATATCCTGTTGCTCTTTGCTATACTGAAAAGAACTTTGTAAAACTCTCTTCTCGCAACAAAATGATTTTTATCTTCTAGGGCCAGAGGAAGAACATTTTATTGCCAAAGTGAGTTCTTACAAGGGTTGAAGGTAAGGGAGAGAAATGTAGCCTTTGCAGTTGTTCTGAAGATGCTTGGCTTCAAGCCCAAATGAACCTGATCCATTTGGCTACTAAAGAGTATAGGGAGGGAAATGAAACACGGTGAGAAATGGTCAGGCTCATCTCTTCAAAAAGTGCTGATTAGAGGATAAGAGCTAAGAAATGCACTTGATAGAACATCATGGTTGAGTCGCTAAAGCACTTCAAGGATTCATGGAGTCTAGCAAGGCCTGTGATGATGACAATGTAGCAAGTGACCGCATTTGCAAAGACAATATAAAAAATACATCATAATTTTTGCTGGTGTTAAGAGTTGATGTAAAGAGTAGCCAAAGAGCAAAGCATTACCTTTGATTAGGAGATGATGACTTCTTGAGTCTGAAGACCAGACAGTTCTGCAGTTCTAGTTCCTCGAAGAGGAATTTTTCAGCTGCCTGTCACATCTTTGTAAGCAGTTGACTTTTTTGTACTGACATAACCAATGCTATAAAAATCTATTTTTGTGTCCACAGTGTCAAGCTGTATGTAAAAGGATGCTTCAGAATGTCAACAATTGCTCTATAAAAACCCTGTAGCCTTTTCAAGTGAAAGATGGTGCTCGAGAAGAGAGTAAAGCTAAGCCAGTGAGACTTGATAATTTACAATATACATAATGATAAAACGCTAGACCACTGGATGACTCAGTTGCACACTGTGAGGCCATTGGAATTATGAATTCTGGGTAGGGCTGCAATAGCAAAAACAGATTTGGAAAGTGGATACACGAATAAAAGCAACTTCCATTGCTGAAGGTGTGGACACACTGGACAAAAGATTTTGCGGATACGTGTTTTAGTAGGATTGAGTGGAAATTTGGTACTTCTAAAGTTGTGTGCCCACACTAGAATGGCTTTCATCCAGGTAGGCAGGGCATGATAAGTGTTTCAAGCTGATGCTGGATTTGGACTTAACAATACGTGAAATGCATTAGCACACTCCTCTAATCAAGTAGGGCGGTCTCATGCTATGATGCTATGACAGAAAAAACAATCCCAGCAAATAGGTTCTTGAGGAAAAGAAGGTAAAGGAAAGTGGGAAGGTCTCTGTGACTGCTCCTAAGAAATACACTGAAAATATTTTCAGAAAAAAATGTGTCGTACCATACAAAACAGGGATTTGAAGATAATTTTAAGAGCTGAAGGCAGTGCTCAACTAACTGCAAGATAAACTATACCAGATGTTTAAGAAGATACTGATTGCATCCTACTGATTTATAGTAAGTGCAAGGTGTTTTGCATCAAGATGGATGCAAACACACCTTACAGATAATGGTAAGGCTCAGGTTTTAAATGCTTGGATCCGTGAACTTCTGCAGGATGAACGTACATGGCTCAATGACCAGTTTATAGCACCCACTACAGAACTCTGGCAGACAGCAGAACCTCACCAAAAGCCCACCTGGAGTACAATTAAGACTGCACTTCTTTCCACTCTACAGTGGCAACAGCCCAGGGGGAAGTGAAGAAAACGTAAATGAGCTGTATGAACAGCAATATAGTGCAACATTCAGTACCATCTCTTTAATTAGAGTGCTCTTTCCTTTGAATTTAAGTATTTGTCTCTGAACAGGGGAGACAAAGGACAGCTGGAAGCCCCTGGGGTCTTTCTGAACTTTATGAAAAGCGTTGGATGAAAATTCCTAGGAATCACTGGATGGCTCTAAAGGAATGTTTCTTGCAGATCATCAGAGAAGACCAGTTTCTTGTCTGCCCCACAAGATCTAAATAAAATTGCATCTAAGAGGAAGAAAGTAAGTGTATTTATCTACTTTCTCTATTTAAGATTTAGCCACAAGTCACAGTTCCACACCATGACTAGGACACAGGCCCCTGCAAGAGTCAGTCTGAGCTACAGAGGTGGCCAGTCCTGCTGTAGCAAAATGAGTGGCACAGGCAGTCATGTCTGACAGCAGTCCTGTTATCCTAAAGTAATCTAATGCAAGCTCATTCTTAGCCCTGGCTGATATTAAGGGTTATAAAGATCATAGTAATTTTAATAGCATGCAGCACATAACAGGGGACTAGAAATTCTCATCTCAGGGCTTGCAACTGAAAGTATCTTTCATCAGACTACTAAAATTACATAAAGTCATCTACTTTTCCTATTCTCCCAAGACTGCCTTGCAGGAGGGCAAAAAAATCACAGTCCATTTATAAAAGCTGGTAACAAAGTTTCCTGAGGAGCCTTCCAGTACTTTCTGAAACAGTTGTTTAGAAAGCATCTGAAGATACGTGGAATTTCATGGAAATGCCACTACGCTTCTGAAACGTACTAAGACTCCATTCAAAAAATAAACTGTGGGTTTTCTGACCATCAGAAATCAGTAGAAATAAACAAGTAGAAAAGTCCCTAAGTAATAAGCCACCCACTTTGATTTCACTTAATAATTAAATTTCTTTTCGGCTCTAGTTAATGTTTTTCTAAGGAATCAGTTGTTCAAACATGGCATGTTCATAAAAGCTCAGCTCTTGGCTGATACCTGCTAATACTGTACTAGGAAGTACTAGGAAGTACTGAAGGGTTAAAAAATGTATTTTGCAAACTGGATTTCTAACTAAACCTATTTCTAGAGTCTATGTTCAGCTTGGAACTTGCAGACCTGGTGTAACTAAGAAGCTTGCTGCTAATTGTAACTCTTGTGAGCAGTGTGAGCTTATTTTCAGGTTGGATGATTACTTTTATCAGAGGGTGAGGCAGCAACACAGTGCACTATGTTGCTCAGTCCCTCTAAACCATATTGTATGTACTATCAGAGGCTGAGAAAACTCACCATTTAGATGCAGAAGACTGGATTTTCCAGTGGTCTAAAAGCCCTTTGCACATTTTTTTCCTGACTTCTTGTGAGAGTATGGGTCTTACTGAAATTACAGCTAAATGTGTTAATAGCACCTTTAGAAAGCAAGATGTGCTTCCTCGTAGCTTTTGTTAGCTTAAATTAATTTAAACAGTGCATCATTAAACCATAAATTGATATGGGTTGCTTGCTAGGTCTGCAAACTAATTGCAAATGAACAGTGTAAAAATAAAGGAACATATGCTCAGGTTTTCACCTCAATATTATCATCCAATACCATTTTGGAGTTACAACACTGCCATCTCCTACACAGTACTAGTATGCTGGCCTATGGTTAAGTGGATGGTTTGCCATGGGTGATGAGATACAAGTGATATGGAAGCTTTATAAATAGTATCACAGACTGCAACTATTAGCCCAGCAATCAACTAAATATTCAAAGGGAGGCTTCTAGTCTCCTAGAGATGGTCCTTCCAGATAGGTGTGGATGCTTACAGCGAGAGCTGAGCTTGCCAAGGGCTAGCAGGACAGAGTCTGCAATGGGTTCAATGTTTTTAAGAAATGGAATAGTGACCAGGAAGGAAGAAAGCAGAATCTTGTCCTGCCAGAATCTCTTCTGTGGGTGAAGAATCCACGTCCTGTAAACAGTTGGTTGGGTACATCTCACCAATGCTCACTATGTTTTAAACCTAGTGGAAATAATTATATGTGGTGAGTAGGGCATCAGAATGGAAAATACAGAGTAATAAATGACCTGAAAACCTCCAAACCACTGGCATCATTCAGCAGTCTGTGTGCTCTTTGTCATATGAAAAGAGTCTGGCAGAGGTCCAGTCACTCTACCCTTTCTGTTCCCAAAAGGTCATTCTCACTGATGGCCATAAATATAACATGAAGGAGACAAGCACAAGGGTGTGCAACGGGTTAACTGAGAGCAGAAGCTAAAGAATTATCTTCATTGTTCAGTGAACTTCCTCATCCCTTCCACTCTCAGGCTCCAACAACACAGAGAGACAAGCCATGCTTCAGTCTTGAAAGAAGAACATACGGAAGCTCACTGGTCACTAGGGAAAGATCTTTCAGTGGCTACTAACATAGCTGCACAAAGGAAATAAATGAATTTCCAGTCATAATATTTACATTTCAATCAAAAGTACTGCACATTTTAAGTAGGCAAATACAGTTGTTCATTTAACACCACATATGTAATAGAACATTGTTTTATATCATCGTCACCATCCACTTTTAAGTCAATAGGCAGTTCTGCAACATGAGATTTTTCAGGAATCCTACAGCAACACATACACACAAACACACACAAAATCAAATGTAAGAAGTAGCTTGCGTAAGGTAAGTAAGGTTAATGGCAAAAGCTTCTTTCTATGCAGAAGAAATCGAACATTAAAGCTGCAGCATTAGGAAAAAAAGTTTAAAAACAAGAAATGAAGTTGTACAACAGATGAGAACTTAACAAAATTGGTGACCTTTCCACACAGATGAAGTCAGGTTAAAAAAAAACAAACCAAACCAAAACCAAAGGGACCAAATGAGACCAAAAGAGAACCTCCCCCCTCACACACATACAGACAAAAGTGAGAGCACAACAAAGGAAGTGGAAGAAAAGTGTTACCCATAAGTAGCCGCCGTTTCACCCGCTTGTCCACATCAGCTACTGACGTGGCATTGTACTCAGAACTCTCAATTGCAGCCTCATCCTTCTCTAAAACACAAGTAAGGGACAAACATGGAGCAGTTGGTTAATCACAAGCCCAATTTTCCACTGCCTAAGACAGTTTCTTGGCATGGCACAGCCAAAGCCAAGAAGCAAGGCATGAAAGCACTAAATCCCCGTTAGAGAGTTAATTCCCTTTGAGACCCCAGGAACAAATTAAAGTGTGTCTTGGGAAAGGAGGGAGAAAGAGTGGGAGGAGGAAGAATGGTCAACTATGAAGTAATTAACCACATACAGGAAGCTGGATTCCTACTGGAGAACAAGACAGCTAACACAAGTGCCCCAGAGAGGTGTTAAGGATGAAAATTAAAGTTCAGGGATGCTAGTTAAACAAACTACCAAAGACAAACTATAAAGTGATTCAGGCTAATGGTGGCACCAGGATCTGAAAGTGGCAGGCAGAAGACCGAGACAGATAGAGAGAGCTAGAAGAGTCCGGTGATGGATGGGCACGGATGCACCATAGTCTCGTACACATTGACACATCGTGAGGAGAAACCAAACAACAGCATGCAAATTAAACAAAAACAACAACAAAAAATAAACAAACAAACAACAAACCAAACAAACACAAAAAAAGATCAATTTGGGCAGTGCTGGTTGCCTGCTTGTCTATGAAACACTACTAGCTAAACATTCAATGCTAGGAAAGATGTTGCAAGAACAGGGTTTAGTAATTTTATAAGCATGCAGTAAGCAAGATGATGTCAGCAGAGGTCATTTTACAAGGTAGTCTCTGATATCCTACATGTAAGAGTTTCATACAGCATAATGAGGACTTTAGTTTGGTTATGCTTCATTAGGAATACACAGAAACGGTCACAAGTGTGGGAAGAGATGATCAGTAAGGGAAATAAAAAGAAAGATTTCTGATACAGGAGAGCAATGGAGAAGCAGCAGCTGGGTAAATAAAATGATTTATACAAAGAGGGAAATGCTTATTAGGAAAACAAAAACCAAAATGCAAGTGGGGACTTTCACATGCAGCAAACATAAAAAAAATAAAATAAAAGGATAAGTCAAGCAAACGAAGACAAAATATGTTAGACAAAGGGTCAACAAGTATTTATCTGGCATTGCAGAAGTTTGCATTCTTGCAGTGATGCCTGGCATATATACACCACTGAAGGCAGCAAACACTGGAATCACTGAAGTGAGGAGGAGGAGGAGGCTGGCAGGTTTTGTTTGTGGCAACACTACATGGTTGAGTGGTAACAAGAAGTTGTTTTGTTTTGTTTTTAACAAGTTCTAGATGGGATCAGGCTGCAATAGAGGCTTTTGTTCGAGTTTTTTTTTTTTTATTTTGCTCTGTAAATAATTAATGAACGTCAGTTATCAGACAAGACAGGCAATCAGGAACCATCACCAGAAAGCAGGAATAAAAATGTGAAAAATAAAAAAAAATCAAAGTATTCTAAGAGAAAGAACTACTCAGAGGGAAGAAAATCAGCACAGGCAGTAATATGTGACTTACATCACAAGACCAAGGAATGTAACATGGAGTTGTATGTATTACATTACAAAAATGGAAAAAAAAAAAAAAAGTAAAAAACAGGTGCAGTGTAGACAGCTTTTAAAACCATTTTTACATGCTGGACAAAATAAAACATCAATCCAAGGATATTAGTGAACGCTAATAAATAGAAGATCAATTATCCATTCAGTAAAACCTGCTCTCAAGGTCCTCGCTCTTGCAAATTCTCTGCATCTGGAACTACCACAGGCTTCAGGGAGGGTTATTTAAACAGAGGGACTGTACGATGGAGCCCGCTGTGTCAAGCAAAAGTACTAGCTGGGAGGTCCCATAAGCTGAGATATAGCTTGTGCATACAGCAAGGTGGAGTCCAGCGCTGAACCTTGTTCAGCTCTACCTCTGCCGGCAAAACCCTCCACCTCCCACACAATTTGTGCGATCAAACCCATCAGGAGTGAGTGAGGCTCCGGGCAGCCATGGAGTTTTATGCCATGGATCTGACTAAGGAATCACTAAAGGTAACTGACAGATTTCCACGGGTTTCAAGTGCTCTGTCTTGCAGTATTGATAAAGGAAAGAAAAGGCGATGTGTCCACGCTTTTTTAATCTCAGGAAATCACTAGGAATTTGTAAGAATTTGAAATCAAACAAAGGCAACGTGACCACAATGCTACTGAAACAATTACTGATTTTAGGTTCTGATCCGTGAGTAAGAATTTCCAAATTTTACCTTGAGTATGCAAAAATACCCTTTTTTATTAAAAAAAAAAAAAAAGCAAACAAAAACAAACAGTGGAAAGAAATGGAGTTAAGCAAATAATATATTTTATAATCATAAATGTCTGCACAGCATCTCCAAAGATGTTCCACCTCTTGAGCAGCTTTTTCCTACTGAAAATCTGAGTGAAAACTTATTCGCTACAAGCGCTGTAATTTTTAGAATCATAAAACATACAACAGGGAAGAAAGGACATGATGATAATTAATTTTCCCCAATAACAGCTTAGAAAAGAGGATCGTTTTCCTCACACTGCTTACACAAGGAAATCTTGACTCATGAAAGTGAACAGAAGAGCTGAGCTTCCATTTAGAGCTATGAATGTTCTACACCTTTTTTAGTTCTAAACCCTTTTTAGTTCAAAAATTATTAGAGTTATGGAAAGAAATAAAAGTTGCAAAGGAGTAACAAAGGGTACTTCATTCACAAACATTTTGACAAAACATGCACAAACTCTTCTCTCTCTGTAGAGCGTGACCGTAGCTACTATGGCCAGGAACTGCTGTTACAGACTTCTCTCAGCAATGGTGCTAAATGCCTGTGAGGTACAAACACACACACGCACACGCACACACATGTGCACATATATATTCTTTGAAGAATATGAAATAAAATGCACTGCATAGAAGTACTTACCAATGCAGGTTCGGCCATCTGAATGTAGGGCATACTTCTGATGACAACCACACACAGGACCAGTATCTGTGTCATCACAGGTGTGTTGGCAGCCTCCATTCCCATAGTTACAGGTTACTAGTTAAGCCCCAAATGAATGTGTATATATGTATATATAAATAAAATGACAATGAAACCAATTAGTCTTGAAGGCCTTTCAGAATACAGAAGAGCAGTAACAAACCAAGACATAAGGCAACATCACATTTGTAATTGCAGTTATTTGCATTTCTTATTCTTTCTGACCCCCTTATCTGAGCCACGTTCCTGTCTCGCACCCTACTCTTAATCCAAGCAGTGAAGAAACAAAGAGAAACAAAAAAAGCAGCATGTGCTACTTCTCCCCAAGTCTATTTGTATTCATAATTTTACTATGACTGGTTAGCTTCCTAAAAGCTTCATATCTGTGATATATACGGCATGAAGAAATGAGCAGTCTGCTAATATGTGTACTAATACGGACATATATTTACACGTCTATAGACAAGATTTCTCTTTTCCTTCCCCTTCACTTTCTAAGTAGAGGAAGCACAGACCAAACAGCAAGAATAGAACCATATTAAGTCTTGAAATCTATTATTTCAAGTACTGGTATTCCTAGAGTAGAAGAAGGTTTAAAAATAAAACAGAAACATGTTTTTTTTTCTCTTTTCTTCTCTGAAACAAGAAATACATGCTTGTTATGGCCCTGCAGTGCACTGGCCTCAACTAGGAAAGAAACATTGGAGATGCCACTTTCACCTCCAAGCATACAGTGCAAAATGGCTTTTAGCAATTAAAATGTCCTCCAGTGAAAAAATATTAAGCATATATTAAAGCAAACATTTTTTGTGACAAGTAGAGTTTTGAAGTTTACATAAATTAATAGATCAGATTCAATTTCCTTTGACGCATGATGGATTTAATTTCTGACTATTAAGACAACCCAGTTTTTAAATATTAAGCCAGCTAGCACTATTAGCAATGCCTCTCATTTGCCCCTTTTCCATTTAATCCTTTGCAGTTGCATAGCTTGCTACTGATAACGCAATTCTGATCTGACTGAATTCTGAGTTTAATTTACTGTCTTTATATACAGGTAATTTGGACTAGGTTCTTTATTGGTATATACATACTGGCAGATACAGGGCAAATCCAATATACCATTATTCAGTGTTATCATACTCATAATTTCAGAAGACTTCAATGTTTTGAAATCTTACAGTAATTTAAATACTGACTACAGTATTTCAAATACTGACTCCTATTAACCAGAAGGAACTTCCTCACATTGGTTTTAGCAGAATTTTCCTTCTAGATTAGAGAGTTTATAAAAGAGCTGGGGTAGCAAATTGCAATATACAGTAAAACCAAGATAATAGTTAACGGGATTTTAAAATAATATATCTAAATCTAAAATGAGGTTCTATCCGATCCAATAGGGCTAAACTCATATAATTTCCCACTGACCTCAGAGACACTGCTTTAACGCTAGCTTCTTAAAATGGAGTAGACTGGAATTTTCAGCCACAGTAACTAGAACTGAAATATCCCACCCCTGGTGTGAGTGTCTTAGTGCTGAATAGTCATGCCACTCTCAGTAATCAGTGAAGTATTTCCCTTAAAATAGAACAGTTCTAAGAAAAGCAACTGAGGGAGACCACCACAGCATACTCAAAAGAATTCCCATTAACACCTCCTGCCAGCGTGGGCGCCGCAGGTTTACACCCACGGTCTCTGAATTCTGGCAAAGATCACAACAGGAATTGTCCATGTCTCAAGTGAGTACAGAGCAGAGGCCACTACAGGTGCAAGCATCCTTGGCTCTTCACATGGTACAATTTGAATAAAATCCTTGTGTTCAGAGACAGAGAGGGAATAGCCTCATCACCTGGTGGTAAGAACAATCCCCGAGAAGAGAGCCTGCCTGGATTCCCAGCCCTCTTCCCAGGAATATTGCTGTTCTATCAAACTGGAAAGAATGCCAATGAGAAAGATGGATGGAAAGATCTCCCTTATTGGAGACTGACAGTTTGGGCACTAGGCTGGAAAAAAGGAATTGGGGGTTCAGTCCCACCAAACAGAGAAGGGAACTGAACTCACGTACCCCAAGTCATAAAAATCCTAAGCTTGCAAGGAGTTACATTTAAAAAGCCCCCTAAGCAACAACTACTGTCAGGCATTCTTTCTACTTCTCCAGTTTTATAACTTAACTATTAATCTCTTTTTGTGAAAAAATACATGAAGCAAACTATTCTGCTTTGCATCAAATGGAAGGAACATCTCATTTCCTTCAATACACAATAATATTTTTGCTTTTATTTTCGATGTCAAACAAATAAATTAAAATTTTATGTCAATTCTCCATTCTTAAACCTCCCACCTTTTTGATGCAGTCATGCTGAAAAATCATTTCCTTGCTCAACACTATGCCTGTCCTTATTCACCTCTCTTCTTTTTGCCCATTCTTTGATTTGCAGGTTTTTTTGGGGTTAATCTTTTTCTTGTGTCTCTCTCTCTATGCCACATTATGAGTGCAAGGATAACTTCTTGGTTAACCTGGAGGAAGACGAAATACTGGTTTGCAGCTTAGCTGAGAGCTAGAGGAACAGACAGAAGTCGTTTGAATCGGCCGGCTGCAGCCCGACTGCAAACGTGAGCTCTCTTCTGGCCAGCTAGGTCTGGGATGTGATCACACAGGAGTGGTATAGAAGTGGTATAGAAGGCAGCTGCTTGCAATATTCAAGGTATTGGGCACAAACTAGTAGAGCTAATCCAGGATAAGGTAATTTCTGTCTACCTGTCCTCCTTGCCTGCTTGGCCCCGTATGCCTCTTGGGCTACATGGAAGTTCATTCAATGTTTCTATCCCTGTTGGACTGCAGTGCCGTCACAAATTAACTTAAAGGCGTTGTTTATGCCAGATGTTTAAATACATTTCTAGCCAATAGTATTTTTATTGAAGATTTTAAAGCGCAAGCAGCAACAAAGTGTATATTTTAAACAACTTGACAGCAGTGGTTATTTTTGGCATTCCCTGCTGAAAGCCCCTGCTGGAAGAGATGAAAATATCTTAACACGGTTTCTCTGATCCACATAATAGGAGGGACTTTTCCTTACTGTATTTGTCTATGAAAATTCGCACTAGGCTAATGGGCTTTATAGTAAATCCTGCAGAATCACACATTTCTTTTATAGTTTCCCTGTATGCTAAAGCTACTGGTTCCTGTTCTACCTAGCCAATGAACAGATGTAGGTCAGTTCCTTTTCCTGTCTCTTACAAATATTAGTTGATCACGTTTCTGAAGGATTTGAATTTCTGTCTAGACTACTATTTAGTTATTTATTTATTTTAAGCAACTTGAGTCAAAATTCTGGAGCTTGATGACTCTGCAGTTGAAGTTGGTAAAAAATCCAGTTGTAAAATATGTCATTTCAATTTCCTTCCGGCCTTAATTCTGTGGCAGTGACACACTGACAAATTTCTCTTGCTTAGAGGTAGGAAACCAAAATTATTTAAAAGCAAAAGGACATCCAGATCTACTCCATTTTTGTCAGAAAGCATTAAAGTAAAATTAATTAGAAATGTGAAAGCGTTCTTTCAAAAATTATTTCTGATAAATTTTGACTCTACAGCTATGCAAAAGCCTGCGTGCTCATTCAGAGTCCGTGACATTGAAAGAGCAAACAAAGAGGCAAAATGGTAACTTGTGATGGACACAGATCACCTTCAAATATTATAAATCATGTTACATTAAAAGGGATGGAAAATAGTGAGCTAATTTTTTTTTTTCACTGAAGGAGAATATACATATAACTGTTAGAACTCAGATATACTTATGACCACATAGCAGATTTAAAACCAGAGTAACACCATTGCTTTTGACACTGCTTTAGCATTCATGTATGTTTTAAGTGCAATTAAAATGCTGGGCTCTTTCCCTGAGTGGGAGAAACACCCTGTACAATTGGCTAAACACAGCATCTCATAGAGAAGGTTTCGCTCACGTGGGCTACAAGCATG
The DNA here is from genome assembly GCA_028565335.1 of Limnodromus scolopaceus. Classification (NCBI taxonomy): domain Eukaryota; kingdom Metazoa; phylum Chordata; class Aves; order Charadriiformes; family Scolopacidae; genus Limnodromus; species Limnodromus scolopaceus. The sequence goes on along the minus strand of JAOXNO010000001.1, from coordinate 82,588,712 downwards.
ATTAGGAACAGTACGAGCCCTACAAAGATGCACACCATCCATGTGAGGCGTCTAATGCTGGTGGCCGAGTTAACAGTCTGTTCTCCCAACACCCTTTCTACTGTGAATGAAGAGCAATGGGGCATCCTGAGCCTTAGCCCTGACACTGGTGCTTCAAATAGCCTTCAAACAAGATTAATTCTTTTCGCTGACTATAAAGCTCAGGCTCTTGAACTGCCCAGCCACCTTTCAGGTCCTGCAGGCTGGCAGCATGGCATAATCTCCCCACCTGTCCACCTGCCTGTGCTGTGAGCAGCAGCATCTATTCAGTTTGGCTGAGCTGAGCTCAGCATTCCTGAGACACAGCTTTGCATGTGGGCCAGTGCTTACATCCATTAAAAATACATGGACCGGTCTTGAACTGACATTTTGATGATGAAAGACAAGAAACAACTGTCTGGAAGAGGAATGGCATCTTAAAGAACAAAAGGGGTTTTAATTTTATTCCACTAAATAATGATATTGATATTGCATGCTAAAACCCCCAGAAAATAGAAAATACTGGAATTCAGCATTACTCTACAGGCTAAATCCTGCTTTTGGTGCTTCTCCGAACTTTCATATCATCCTTTTTCTGGTCTTTTCCATCTGACATCTCCATGACAAGGAGTATTTGAAAACATATGGCCAAATATTAAATCCAGCATTAGTACACAGTAAGCCAAAAAATCCCTTAAGACAACGATGTCCTGATCTTGTCTGCATGTTGACTGAAATATATACCATGGCTCAGATGCCACAGAACTCCCAACTAGCTAGATCTTTTATTTTTATGTGACAGTTTGAACCAGCACACTGCAATTCCAGATAAACTAAAAATTGCACTGCTTTTTAACTACCTTGGCCATTAAATACATAATTTCTATAAATATCTGGGTATCTCTTTCTACGTGGTAAAGCTGTGCATGCAACATTGCTTGCATTATTTATTCTAGAACGGCCTTACATTTTTAATATTCTGGAGATCTTTGTACTGACAGCAAATAGCTGCACGAGGGCATTGTCAGCAGAAGCTGAAAAGCTGCCACTTGCCATAGGTGGGACAGCATTGTATTGTAAACATACTAGGCAGGATTTTTAGAATTACTTAGCACTCGCCCTCCCGCTCACTTAAATCATTATTATTGGAGAGGGCAGATAGAAATAGCTGTAGTTAAGGTTATCCAGCATTCTTCATTAAAAGATTCAGCTTTCACTTGTTTATAACTGTCAGAATTATTTCTTTTAGGTTGCAAGTATGTGTATCTGCTTTAGGTTTCCTCTTGCTTTTTCAAGTTCCAGCTAAACTGATACGGCTAATGATAGATAATAATAAAACACCAAGAAACCATTAAGGTTACAGTCAAAAACTACAAAATACCAGACTTCTGGTAAACAAACTTTTTGTATCATGATCACCATCTTTAATGACAAATGCAGAAAACACTCCTGCCTTATTCAGTGCACAGTGGAGCTGGGGAAAGTCAGGTCTGTGGAAATAGCTGGAGAATCTTGTCTCATTTACTGCAGAATGAGCAGTAAATCAGAATGGGACTGTCAAGAAAGGATGGTCTTGTTCAGACAGTGAATAGAGCCCTAACGAACCCTAATCTACCCCTGCCATGGAATTCCTACTTTGGGCTTGGCAAGTCACTTGAATCACATCTATTACAAGTTACTAATACTATATTCCTTTCTCCATGGCATTTGCAAATACAGCTGGAGCCATCAGGAGCTTGGCTTTGATCATACTAAAACGCTATAAATGCTGAGCTGGGTTCTGGGTGTTTCTTGTTAATCACCTATCACTACTAAATGCCTTTGACATTAACATCTTTATATTCATTTCCTATTTGTAACGTAGGCAAACCAGTACTTTTCAACTTGACAAGATGGTCTGAAAATACTTTACCAGTGCCTACAAAGCACTTCCATATTACAGTAATGAGCATCATGGGGAAATCCATGAGGAAATTAAAAATTTTATGTTCAGAATAGGGTTTAAATACTGTGCATCGGGAAAGGCATGACATTGAATTACAGAGAGGAAGCTATTGAACAAAAGCCTGTTTAATGAGCACTGACCATCATGTACACTGAATGAAGCAAGACACCAATAGTGACTGCCTTATTAATGTGATGATATGATTAGGTGATATGTAATCATATAATTAGGATGTAATGATAATCTTGCAATGCATGCAAAAAAAGTAAGGAGCCTCTCTTCCATTTTTTTATGCTTTCTAACTTATTTTAACATTATTTTTCCCTTTGAGGAGCACGTCTCATTACTAGTGGACTTGGGCCAATACATCTGAAAGTATCTCCTAGAATGCAAACTGGCTGATAAAATTTCACTTAGTAAGGTACTGGTTCTCTGCCACTTACCCACATAAAAAAACCAGATAAGCAAGCTCTGTAAAACCCTGAAAGGCACAGTCTCCTGGAGGGACCAAGATAAATCCGAATAATTGAGAGGGATATATTAACATACTAGGGGTATATGAGACCGTACCAGTCCCTGGTGTAGAGGGCTACAGACTCAGCCTGGTCTGACAAGGGGCAAGTGTCTCTTTCAGCTTTTCAACACAGCTGTACTCAGTACTTGCAAAGCTGCAGCTCAAGATTTAAGCCAATGCCACTGAAATGGTTAGCTGTGAAAAAGTTTTTTTAAAAGCAAAGATTTGGTTTCAGAATTAGATCTTTATAAATTGCCGGCCGTAATCTCATAATTATTGTCCCATGCTACAGCTTTATACTTCTTTATGTTTGGAAGGGCTAGAAGTAGAGTTATTTTAAATAAGACTCCAGAACATATTTGCAGAATGTGTTGTGGGTTTAGGGGTCAGTGTACTCTGCAGCCTCCATGGTCTTGAAACACGCAGAGTCCCTACTTAGAGGTCTGTCAGCAAAAGTTCATTATACTTCCAACTACAATTTAAACTCTATAGGGCACAGAATAGATCCAAGTTTTTCACTCTATTAAACCTTAAGGCATTTAGAAATATTGTTCTAGAAAAGGCTCTAAACCTCCTGTCACCATCTCACTATGAAAAAGCATAACACAATTCCTAAGGAATGTACAAATTTGTGGAAACAAATAATAAACAACTTAAATAAACATCCTCTCCAATGTAGCTGATGTTGCACTGTAATTAACAGCACGCAATGTTCACTTCGAATAAACATTGAGAATGAAAATTACCATAAAGGAAATTTTTGTCTGTGCTTTTGCCTTTGGCCCTGTGTAGCCTCATACTGAGGAGCAATCAGGCTGCACAATATCCTGTGGCATTTCTTGATGATATTCAAAGGTGACTCTGTACTTGGAAGCTAATATCATCTAAGCATATTTATACAGTGGAGATTTCAGGAGGAAAAAAGCTGAAGCGGAAGAAAGGCTATCCCAAAAATACTGGCCCTATGACTGGCACAAAACATGTTAGATGTTATTTTATGACGCTTCCTTTATTTTGTCTCTCACAAAGCTACCAAGTAGGAAAGGAAGCTACTGGAGTCAGATTTAACACTCACTGAAGCCATGAGAAAGATTCCCATGCAATTCAGAAGCTTTCAGATGAGGGTGCTGAGCGACACAGGGTCAATTATTTTAACCTGTACAGAATGATCTCCAATTTGTGGGCTAATGAGTATCGGTATCTTTTGCATCACAGCTTTGAGAATACATCACTCAGAGATTTTCTTTGAAGACCAGTATATATGATACAGCTGCATGTTTTCCAAGTAATAAAAAGAAAGAAGACTGTGTACAGTGGAAACAGGACTACACTAAACATTTCTATCCTTTAAAAAAGAGGTATTAACACTCTTAATTTGATAGCTCTGGTGGGTTTATCATTAAACTTATTAGTAGGTTTATCAATGCGTGTACCATTGTGGACCTTCAAAATATTGCAAGTCAGAATCCTCTATGCTTTGTTTGTTTTGCTTTACAGGGAAATCCTGGATTACATTGCATTCATAGTGAAGTGGAAAAGTTGTTTCCATTTTGCTAACTGAATCACTGCCGACATTCTGTTATTCAATCCCTATTATCCATCCTCAAGTACACCTTCTACAGCAAAAAGCATTACTAAAGTTACAAATCACCTTTGGCCAAAACAAAGTTGATTTATTGGCTTCTGGAAAACAACAACAATGAAGAAAATAAGACATTTGGGGGCATTTGAAATTTAATCTTCAACTACCTACATTTGCAGTCCTTCTGGTTTTTGGCAAGTTCAAAGCCAGGCCTACATTCACAGGCAACCCCACCTTTGGGCGTCTCCCGGCAGATGTGTGCACACCCATGATCTTTGTTCATACAGTTCATACCCTCTGTAAAGAAATGAAAGAAAAATGGAAAATATTAGTACTGAAAAAAAACCTGCAAAATAATTATATGCATCCAGTCCTTCCACAATTTTAATTGTAATTTTTATTTTGCATGTGGGCTGTGTTCCACAGGGCAAAAGAATGCAGCTAAAAAGAGGTATACAATCAACAAAACAGTATAATAAAGGACAAATCTCCTCTGGGGTAAATGTAACAAGTACTACTGTGGAATATAGGATGTCTCTACTGCATGTAGAAACCCAGCACTTGTGATATCCCTCTTCAATATCCATATCCTAATTTTTCATGAAAATATAATGGATTTAAAGGATACTCCAGGAAGTTGTCTATCCCACAGGTGATTATCAGAGTAGAATAACTGAGATTGCTGTTATTTTTACCTTGTATAAATTTAATGGTTGTTAGTGTCTGGTGCATTTTTATTTGTCTGTTAACATGCTTTATATTTTCTACCACAAAAAATCTACGAAAGACTATATCTGAGCATTTTTCCTTGGATCTATTTCTTCAATATTTGTTATACATCTCAGTTATCTGTGTCACCCACCATAAACGCAGCCCATCACCAATAAACCTACTACCACTTTTCTCTTTGACTATATTTAACAAACCATACATCCAAGTGCCATGGGTGGATTCCTGTTAATGTTTATGCCAAGGAGCGGTATCAACCAGCTTTCTCTTAATCATCACGGAGCCAGTTTTAGCTTTCTAAACCATGTAAGTGATTTAGATACTGAATGCGCCCTATGCTCTTGGAGGCTTTCATTACCGTGTTCATTCAAATCCCACATATTCACAGAAATCTTGAACTCAGTCCTTATGGGTCAGCATCTAGCATTCCTTGTGTGAAGGAAGGCTAGCAACATTTGCATTACAAAGCCTTCCCAGACTTCCCCTTGGATATCTGACCTGGAAAGGAGAGACAAATTCTCTCAAGAGTACACTGACAGAGAATTCACAGGGTAACTCGGCTTACGACCGCGAAAACGGCACGTATTCCCCAAAACTCTGGTACATTCAACATCAGTGTGGACTCAGCAGCTCGTCTGTCCCTTTTTAACATGGCTACTGCTACCTATTCGAGGGTATTTTCTCAAAACAACTCCAGTGTAAAATGTCCGACTCAAACCTACTGTAACAACGTACTGTAAAGAAATGATTTTTCAGGGCTGTGGCAAAGTTTTTGCTTCCAAAGGTGAAAGGGATCCCTGCCCTCCCCTTTTTGTTCTCACAGAAACTACACGAATGTACCTGCCACCTCTGGCACCTACACACGCTGCCCTTAGGCTGTGGCTGGTCTCACACTCTCAAATACTGCAAACCAAGCGTCAAGGCTTTACGATGAATTTGAGCAAAAGTTTCTCTGCACACACGAGAGCTTTTAACCGAACACAAATTAGCGTATAAGATGGCTACTAAGAAGCTTTGCGTACAAAATTCTGAGTCGGTCAGAGATTCCCTCTGGTCAACAGAAGCTGCCAGCTTCAGAAGTTATTTGCGCTGCTTGGCTTTACCTCAGGAAGGTTTGTATTAGCAGAGCAATGAAAAACACACATCACCAGTCCCAGTGGGCATTTTTGTTCATCTCTCCTACAAAAAATATCAGGATTTTAAATCTTACCACCTAGAAAACCAACATTATAGACAACAGATATATTTCTTCTAAATTCCCCTCTGTGTGAGCCTTGATGAGTCTAAACACTTGCCAAAGCACGAAAAAAAAATTCTCTGTAAATTGCAGCCTGGATAACAGATGCTACCGGAAGATATAACACATACTATACCATACCATACCATCCTATACATTGAAGTAAGGTATGAATGTTTTGTTTGGCTGAATAGACATAAGAAACCTGGGAACGACCTTTATTGAAGGTTTGGAGGCATTTTATAATCTCTTTCTCTCCACTTCTCCCAACAAAGGATTTCAGACACAATGTGTTTGACAAACTGCATTCCTGCGCACTACGCTATGTTCAGAAAAGGATCTGGGAAAGATAACACATGCCTGATTGAGTCACACGGCTGAGGCAATGAGAAGAGAGGAATTAGATAGATGAAAGAAGATATTTAATGGCCCAGAAGAGTAATGAAGCAAGTGATTTTCAGTGTTTACTTACAGATACTGAGTATCTGCCATTGTTAAAATCACTTGGGAAGACAGAAATTGTGCACTGCTAAAAATATCAGGAGAAACTGAAGATCAGAATTATTACATTTTGAAACAAAAGTGAAAAACAAAGCATAATTTTATGCCGGTATTTGCATGTAAGACCACAATATTTCAGTTACTGTTTTAATCATTTCAGTTGTTGTATTCATCAGATAGTAGGAGCTGTAGAAAAAGTATTTCAGTTCCATGTTTAGCTGGAGAAGAACACCACATAAATCGCCTAAGTCTGAAAACCATTATTTCAGAAAAATTAAGGTATTTTTGTGAAATGAGAGACCGTTATTTTTCACTCAAGAGCAGAAACTCATCCACGTTAAAATTTTTCATTTATATTTTAGTATTTTTTCAAAATCCCTAAGACTTAAATTACAAAAAATTATTTAAATAAAATGTCAGTAAATAAATACTTTGGCTTGTTTCAAAACGTAATCTAAACCAAATTTGTGTTAATTTGCAAACAGTTTTAATCACTCCAAATTTTATTTATTCAGCAAATGCAGTATTTGGCAACGTCTTCTGTATCAGTCGACGTACACAAATGATTTATGAATCATTTTTGATACACAAGATTTACTTTTTTTGCAAGCTGATTCTTCAGACAATACTGAACCTTTTATGATATAGCATATAAATCACACTAAAATATATAAAAAATATGCTAAATACCTTCCTAATACTAGTTTAGTTGCTACACAAATTCATACAAATGGGAGAGAAAAATACTCCTAAAACATCTTTGTTGAGTATTCTCTTTAGCAGGATGTGGTTCAAACTCTAAAATGAACTAGAAACACATAAAACACCTCACATATTTTCTTATACTGGAACTGGATGGAACGCACTGCTGGTAGCAAAATTACTGGTCTGCCAACTGCACACCACTCACTCTGCTATCACAGACGTAGTAAAACGTCTGAGTTATCATCTCCCCTCACTATCACCTCCTGAGAAACAAAGTCTTGCCTTATTTTAGTTAATGTTTAGCAGCCACCTAATGCGCTCATGCTTTTTACATAAGGAGTCAAGAGCGTAAATAACAGCATGGGAAAAATTCCCCTGATGTGAAAGGGGGACGTTTCTTAAGCATCTCAGTGCCTGCCTTGGTGTTTAGCTTCCCTTGCCCCAGGACAAAGGGTGACCCAAAGCTTGCTTCCAGACCTACTGGCACTGTCATGTGTTGGTGGCCAGGAGGCTCCTCTCCCCAGAGATTTCATTGAATTTTCACTGAATTTTTAGAGTTGGAAGGGACCATAGAGATCATCTAGTCCAACTCCCCTGCTGAAGC
>JAOXNO010000001.1:82526208-82580777 GCA_028565335.1 Limnodromus scolopaceus | reverse complement strand
CCCTCCCTGGGCAGCCTGTTCCAGGGCTCTGGCACCCTCACCGTAAAGAAGTTTTTTCTCATATTTGAGTGGAACCTGCTGTGTTCCAACTTATGCCCATTGCCCCTCGTCCTCTCACTGGCAACCACTCCAGCAAAAATGCTGTGTTCTCTCTGGGGGTATAACTCTCACAATCAAGGCCAAACAGCTTCATTTGTAGAAATGGGTGGAAAACTAGTAATTCAAGTAAAAAACATGATCATGGAAAAAGGGGGTGGGATTCTGCTGCTCATTTAAATATATCTGAAGTTTTTCTCTTAATCACCGTAAGCTCCAACTGAGCAGAGGGGGCCCAGCACCAAGAGGAATGCCCTGTCCTTCACGTGTTGCTCCTTCCTAGAGCTGACCAATGTAATGCAGAACCAGGGAAGAGAGAGGAAACATCTATGGAATTATTCTAGGCCTTTTCCAAGATGGTACATCCCCATAGCAGTTTCACATCAGTATGTTGCATGGCCTGGGCAAAATATGAGACAATGGACCTTCCACCCGAGCCTTAACCAGAAAGTATTTGCTACACAGCCTTATGACCCCCCTCTCTCGCATCGTGTGCACAACTGCATCATTCTGGGTTTGAAAACCAGGAGTTGTTCCTAGCTGCTTCTCCTATTTATTTTTTTTTGCAGTGATCTGTGTGTCCCAGCTTCTAGAACTGCTGTGACTATGGGTCAAGTGAAAAACCATAGCTCCCAAATCAATGGAGGGACTAAATAATGGTAAAAGAAGTCCGTACACCAGAAAACCCTTACTTTATCATCATGACTCTAAAACGTCCAACTTTGAAATGTTCCAGGTTTTTCACGTTAACTGTTAATAAAAGCAGTATCTTAATTACATATGCTGTTACTCAAGGTAGTAGCTAAAGGCTAGCACAAAAATGGGTGCATGTTGTCTTTAGCAGTGCTGGCAGACAGTAAAATAAACTTTTCAAACACAGACACACTCTTAGCAAATTCACCTTACAAAAGGACAGTAAAACAGAATCCAATGGAAAGTACATTATAAACAGGAAGAGAAATGCCACTTAAGAAAGGAAAACACTAATCTAATTAAACTAAATCCTCTCACAGCATTTTAGATATGACTTGAGAAACTCTCTCCTATCGCATTCCTGGATTTTTTCTGACTTTCAGTTACAAAAGATTGTTCACGGGAGAGTGGCAGACATTGTTATATGACCCACAATTCACATTCATTTTTGTTGCTGGCCTAGGAGAGATTTGGGTGTAAGTCTACTACATTAATCCAGTCTGCCATCTAGTTATCACAAATCTCTTAATAGTGCTGTTCTGCAAAATGTTGAGTCTGATACAATGACCTCTCCATTGTATTATGCTCTAAAAATGTTTTCAGCTCAATGGCTCTGAAAGTGCTTAAATCAGGCCGACTGTGACAACTAATGTACTGATCAGCCTTTATTTTTCATTAACACTGCCTGTTCTCATCTTAATTGAGACTTCTACCAATTATTTTACTCTGTGGTTCATCATATATGCTTACGTTATCCTCTATGGTGCCATTATTTCACTTACTCTATATTTATATTGCTGCTATTTTTTATAATTTCCAAATAAACATGCTGATTCCAAACACAATCTGAAAAAGACTACTTTAAATTGCACCAGAGATATAGCAATAACTTCTAGAATGTTGTCAGAGTACATGTGGTTGAACGTGGCAAGAAAATACAAGAAATCTTGAACTTAACCCATTTGTACACACCGACATGCACAGCAGCATGTGCATCACTTATACTCAATCCTCAAAACTACATGATTGGATTCTCTTTTTTGCTGATAAGTTAATTTTAGCATTAGGTACATGGTGAAATCTCTTACTACAGTTGCACACTTATTTAATTAAAAAAATCAATTTTATAAAAAAATAATTAAAAAGTTGCAGACATGATTTACGGAATTCATACATCACACATTGTATGATTCTGTTCTAGTAACTTCTAGAAGAGTTAAAAGACATTAAATATAAGTTATATGCGAGTCATTGAATTGCTGGCCTCTGATAAGCCACAGTGTTTAATAGTTTATGAACTGTTTTACACACTTTTTATGAACATACCCTGTATGTAAAGTAAAGCATAAATCTTTATAACACAAAAACACAAGCAATTTTTGTGATTAATTTCTCTCCATCAATCTTAATTATAGTTAAAAATTACTTTTGCTTGGGTAGGGGATCCATGTGGTGCTACAAACATCTACCAGTGGTATTGAAGACTTTCAGGACTTTTTTCATTTATAGAACTACTAATTTAAGGAACGATAGAGTTCAACTCTATCAGTATGTATTACATATCATAGCAAAATATCATACTACCAAATATATTGTAATTATAACAACTATATAGTAAAAAGCAGAATGTAGCATGTAAAACTCTTTAGGTCACCTAATCGTCACTTACGATCATTCTCTCAATGCCTGGTGCTAGAAAGAGAGGAATATATCTTTGGCAGCAGAGAGAGGAAATAATACAAGAGGAAATAAGCATTCCCATGTTTGTTCTTTACTAAACTAATAACATAGTGGGATATTTCTCTTTTGTATTGTTTATTTTCTTTTAAAAAATTCATGTGAGTAACTACAGCGCTACAATAAAACACACTGGTCAATGACCAAGCAATATAGAAGACTGACAGCCACAACTCCTCTCCCAGGGTTTTTGTTTTACTGTTAGGAACAGAGGTCAAACAAAACACACCAAGTTTCTGATCGACACAGGAACATGATTTAGTGAAAGTGCAAGATGGCTGTTTCAAGCCAAATGTTACATTATGTATGTAAATTTTCGTCATATAAATGCAGTTAGATGGTTGACTATCCAAAAAAATCATGCTGTTAACTTTTCGGCTGGCTTGTGGAAAGCAGCTCCCCATCTCCAGCTGCGTGTCCCTACTTAGGCCTTCTAACTCCAGCATCTTGTGTGCTTTAGAAGAGTAATGAAAATTCAGCTAAACAACCCAATTACAGTCAACAAATACATATGGTCAGATCTTAGCTCCATTGTAGCTGAAGAACTGTCTTCCAACAGTCCAGATCTGACCTTCACCTTTATGCTGCACAGTTACATCAGATCTTCTGGACACTTCTGGCTCACTAATAAGGGCCTGATTCTGGGATGTGAAGAATTTCTGGGTGAGCTCACTTCAAAACAGAGTATGTCCTCACATGAGGTTAAAAAAGAAACAGCAAGATTTGCTTCTTCAGCAAGAAAATAGAAGACAAAACTAACTGATTGAGGCAGCTACCCTTCCTCAGCCGATCGTATCATGGGTACGAAGCATCCAGCTGGGAATAGACCACTGGAGCTAAGTGAGAAACCTTGCATTGAGTATGCCGGAAACCTAATAGTCTGTGTCATGGTCTAATGTTTTTTGTATTCTTCACTGAATGAACACAGACTTTCTTTCCATCTTCATTCCTGAAACAAGTTGTTTGGTTCTGCATAAAGCTTTAGGAAAATACAGTTGTTTCAGTGGCTACAACTCACCCCAACAGGGGTTGAAAAGAAAAGAAAACAAACAAAGCAGGCAAACCGACCCAAGGAAACAGAATTCTACACTATTAAGTTGGTTGGCTGGAGAAATCCTGGACATCATTCAAGAAAACAGCTGCTGGTGTATTACAAAATAAACAATTTCAAGTTTGTTTAGCAATTACATGTGTTTTCAGTTTGGATATAAAACGTGCTTAGGGACAGCATCTTCAGCAGGCAGGCTTGCAGTCTCATCGCTGACAAGATGTTCCTGCTCTGAGCAGCAGCCAGGAAACCGCATGTGTCATCCAGCCCTGAAGAGGGGTTTTATCTTAAGATTCAGAAATAGGCATGTGTCAGAAATATAACTTCATTCCGCCAGCAGTAAAAGCAAAGATTTGAAATTCTGCAAAGGTACTGTAATTTCAGAAAAGAGGACAGAAAGATTAAGTGAATGATGGGAGTGAACAGACCAAGTTTAATTGAGCAGAAAAACGATGCAGGAATTGAAAGGAAATAGATTCAAAAATTTCCAGAAACCAACAGCAATACCTGTGGGACCAAGAGCAGAGGAGAAGAATGACTGGCTGAAATCCAGCCCACATTGGTTTTGACCAACGTGTGATTGTGTGATGGCTTTTTGTTGGGTCACATGAAAGAAGTTTGGCAATCTCAGTCTATTTCTCACATTGCAGAGCTACCAATAGAAGCTGGTAAACCCCTTCTAATAATCTCTGTGGGGAAACGGAGTATAGTTACCTTCTCACATATAGATATGGTTTATCTCAAAGAAAATTCAGGAAGATAACCCAGGGAAAGTGTGTTGCTGCTGCTCCAGCAGAATCAAGGCTGTCAGTCCCTGCTAGTATTTACTTGGCACCTGATATTACCACTGATTTCACACAGAGGGAAATACATGGCAGGGGAAAAGAAAGATAACGACAAGAAAGGAAAGCAAACCAAAACACAGTCACCACCACTGCAATCTGCTTTTAATTTTGTTTCATCTTTAAATGGCAATTCCTTAAACAGTAAAGCAAAGCAAAAGAAAAGGTTGGTTTTCAGGGAGTCACTGCCACACTTAAGTCCCTTGGCAGATGGAGCTGACCCTGAGGGCAGACAAGGCTATGCAGGAAGCATAGCTGAGGAATGAGCTTTTCTGTTTGAGTCTTCACTACTGCTGTCATAATTCTAATTTACTAATAAACCTTGAGTTGATAAACCTGGAGTAGTTCTGATATCCTGGCCCCCAGAAAAGTGGTGCTACAGCAGAACCAGCAAATGACAACATCATCAAGGCGTGCTCAAATACCCTCCGATGGGTAGGAGTTCAATAACTACAAGGAAGTCCCAAGTTGTCTCAAAAATGAGAAAGTCCCAGGTTATTTTTTAAAATACTAGGCCTTTGGGCCTCATAGCATACTAGAGATATGAAAACCTGGCTCACTCTTTCCTAAAAGGTTTTCTCGAGGGACAAAAAGTACCTATTTATAATATGGGAAGACTCTAGGGCATTAGACCAGATAATGGCAAGAAAATGATTTTTCCATCCCTGGTTACAGGAAAACTATTTAAACAAAATTTCTCCACCTCTACCAAGTGAAACTTTTCATAAAGATGTTGCAAAGTTTTTAGTCCTCCAATAAAAAACTATGATTCTATGAACTTAAAATAATGTCAGAAAACAGATGCATTCCACAAGTATAAATAAATCATTTTATTGAACTTACAGCTTTTCAGTAGTGTTTCACGAGATGTTTTTGAAGCAGGTCTAGCCAAAGTTTAAATCATTATAGTATTATTTGCATAAAGATAAGGCAAGAGATGGGATGAAAAAAAAAAAGAATCCTAAGATTGTGTATTTTTTTCCTTCTGAAACCTGCACAGCTGACATGAGACAGCCTTGGTTTCCAGAAATAAATATTTTTAATAAAATATTTTTTAAAATAGATATTTCTAGGGCATTTTTTCAAACACATAGCATATATTCAAATGGAGAGAATAACAGTAGACATTTCAACAACATTTTGCTTTGCAGGAACTCCTTCACATCCCAAACTCTTCCCAGGGAAATTTCACAACTTCTTGCAACATCATATAATTAAACATAAAATGAGTATGTGCTTGATCAGTACCTTTGAAGCAAGAGATATTTTGCAGATTTACTTCCTGACTCTGTCATTTAAGAAAGCTGTGTAGTAAGTAAACCTTGCGAAGAAGCAGGATGAAACAGGTTCTTCATTTGGGCTCCTACTAAGCTTTAACTAAGACACTTCAGTCCCCACGGAACCAACCAATGATAAAGGGCCCTGGATGTGGGAGGGTTTCATTTCAAATTCCAAGTGGAAGAATGACCTCAGCAGTGCCTATTCTGCATTGGGAATATTGTCACAACCCAAATTCTTTTTCCGGGAAGCAACAGTCTCCCGTGGTCTTGACTTATAGCCACTATCTTTCTCAGGCATGATACACCCCAAATGAGCAAACATTGTCTGAAGAATTCTGATACTAATTTTGATATTCTAGGAAGACTAATTTATTATCATGAACACTACACGTAAAGATATTTCTAGATGTTGATAGCTAGAAAAAGCTTCATAGATGCAATAGATCTTCTTATTTTCTTTTTTACATAAACAGAAAATACATTGTAGGATTAATTAGCAAAAGGATATGTTATATTATATTACATATAGCTGTATATATTATATACTATTATAGATGGCTGTATGTGTACCAAATTATATATATAATGAATATTTGTAATTGTATATAATGCTATAGCTACTAATGCATATATAACCTATTTAAACCCAAAAATATGTTGTGCGAGAAATGAAGATCATCCACTGCTCTCCAGGTAAACATGGAACACAGATCAAATTATTATCTTTCATCAGGCCTACCATTTTTGTAGGGCTAAACGTGACCAAGATTCAAAGCTCATTCTGTTATTTTGTTCCTTAACAAAATAAAACACTGACCATGATGTTAAGGAATTCATAGACTTGCCCCTGTGCAGAAAGGACCACGTAGCACAAAGGCAGACATGTTTCTCGACGGTAAGAGACAAAGCACTATAGTTTCTAGCTTCCTGATCAGTTTTTTTGGGGTCGGTCCAGCTCTAAAAAGCTGAATGTGAAGCAACATCCGTATGTAGCTGTGTCCCCAGAGCTTCACATTTCCATCAACATTTTGTCAGTAGAAAACACCAATGGTCTACGTTACTGTCCCACAACAAAACAGCTGCTTTCCAGTAGCTGTGGTGACTGTCAGAAAAATCATATACAACCCGGAACCAACATTTTAATAGTATTTTTCAAGCCACTGAGTCAACCAGTTTCTCTCAAATGAGACTGTGGGTATAATTAAGTAATATGTTTGCACACAACACAAGTTCTTTTTAGGTGCAAAGCTTTCTTGTGCTCAAACCTCAAGGTTTGTACAGCCCGCTTTCACGCACCATCGGTGTGCAAGAAACAGTTTGCCCCTTGGGGAAATCAAACTGGAAGGTGTACTCTAGGGTGCCAGAAACAGCACCACAGAGGGCAGAATGGATTTCAAACTTGTTCCAAATTTCAATACATTGCTTTCTTTTTTTTATAAAACCCCATATATATTCACTGATGAGTATCAGATATATAAAGTAAACCAACTTAGAACTGCAGTGGTGTCAAGAAAGAATAAAATGATACTACGACTTAGAAAAGGCTATAGTTTCTAAAATGTTACTCTAGCAAGACTGTCAATACCTGAGGACAATGGAACACTGAATATGAAAGGCAAAATACTTGTTTGCAAACTGCCTTGTGAATGGGCAATTCGATTTCCTATCAAAATGTTTTAAGATGCGTGTAGTGGCTGGGGTAAAAGCTAAGTTATCTGGAGCATTGTCATAACTAAATAACTACTTTAATAAGCTCAGAGTGTTTGGCTCCTTCATTCTCCTCTGTCTCTTGATTATTTAGTGGGTCTGGTGCTAGAGCTCATAAATTTCAAAATTCTTTCAAGTTTTTTTGTCTATCTGATCAAAGAAATGTTTATGTATCCTTCCCATACTGTGTCTCTCTAAACCACTGGCTTTTTCAAAGTGTTTTTTTTTTTTGAACACCATAATGTGATGTACACAGAGAGGTAAATGATGTCAGAATCCTTTCTGCCCCAAACCAGTCTGTAAATCTTCAGAAAAGCAAAGTTCATGGGTGCATTTAAAAGGGGCACAATCTGTTTGTGCTTAAAAGAAAGTCCCCCTTTTTTTGTGTGTGCAGAATAACAATGCCAGAATGTGTTATTCCAAAGAACTGTTGCCATGGTGATGCCATCAATAACATCATTTTCTGCATCCTTGTCCTTTAAACACATAAGGAACGCAACAAGCATTGGTAAATGTGAAAAAAGAACAATTACCTTTTCTCTCTCAACAGCAGAGGAAGCCTTTTTTTCACCTCATCAATAGAAAATTATGTAGAAAGGAATAATAAAGACTGTTACAAGAAGCACCAAGAAGCCTATTAGTGACAAAGGCTTTTTTTTTTTTTCTTTCCATGAATAATTACAGCTCTTCAAGAAGAAATCAGCCCAGGCTAAGGACCCTTTGCAAGCTTTAGATGGTAAAACAAACATTTGACTATACAAGGATTTCCCTTTCATGTACCTTTCCAAGGAAAAACAACTAAAATCCAGAGTGAAATGGGAGAGAGAAAAAGCAAAGAAACATCTGCTGCAATTAAATTTAAAGAACCCTGCACATTCACCTAAAAGACTCATATCAAAAGCAACTAGATTAGTGACAGAATCAATATAAATTTCAAGCCAGCAGGTTAAAGTTGTCTGTGGTGGGAAAGTTTGGCTCTTTAAGTAGTATAATAACAGGAAGCTATTCTGATTTCGTATGAATGGGGGAAAACAGGATTTCAACACTAGATGTGTTACAAAACACTTATAAAACACTGTTAAGTTTAAAACCTCAAAGTCGAAAGCAAAACGGTCGACTCACTCACTACACAGTCAGTTCATAAATAACGGAACTTTTACCAAAGCACGATTTGACTGCAGGGACTTTTAAGAGTCATGTAACGTATAATCAGGGAGCCCTTCTGAAACGTTACACTTTTGTCCTGACTCTGATGGGCAACGTCCAAATGGGAGCTCTGAATGTACTGATTAGTGTTTTCTACACAAAGTGAAGGTCAACCTGTTGTGCAATGGCTTTTTTATATCTTTTGGGCCTTTCCCCACATACCTTTACTAGGGTCAGAGGCTGAGGAGATGATGGGAAAATCTGCTTCCTTCTCTCTAGGTAGTAAGAGGAATAGAAGTAAGAGAAAAGCATGGAGGAAAGGAAGAAAGAAGGGATAAATTTTAAAGGTAGTTGAAGCATGTGAGCTGGAGATGTGAATAGGAGTTGATAAGCTCAGACACATATGTCCTACAGAGAATGAGGGTTGTTAGGGTTAATGATGGCAAAGATATTAGCAGAAAACTTTAAGCAGGTTAGAGCAGTAAAATAAATTTATTACTATGATGCAATTCCAAACTCTTTACATGAATGAGAATGGTCTACAAGTAAAAGATAACAGCTTAACCATACGGCCGCATTTACAATGGCAGGTCTGAGCTAGTTAGGAAAGGGAATTCAAGATGTTTGAATTCTTTTCCTAAACACATTATTGTCTTGCTTTGTCCTTGGATTTGTCACTGCTTCTGTCTCTCCATCTCTAAAGTGAGAGATAACATTTGCTCATTTTGGATAGCTTCTTCAACTCTCCACTTGTTACTGTGGAAATCCTAAAGGAATTGTGAGCCAGCAAAGATAACATATGGAGATGGCGGGAACCAATTCTTTTCCTTTCTGTCTTAGAGCCTCTGCAATGTTTCGAAGTACTTCACCATTCAATTCTGGCTAAATGCTAACACTGACTGGGTTCTGTTTCATGGAAAAAAAGCTTCCACATTCTGTCTAGATTTCAACACATTTAAGAATTGTTTAGAAAGCTCTGTTGAAAAGCTTTAATAGGGCAGCTAATGGGCTAACTCAGCTTATCTGAGGGGCTATTCACCAAATTCCCCAGAAAACAAAAATTAGTGAAATCTGTTTCTTGGTATCCAAACATTACCCTTTATCTCTGAA
Source organism: Limnodromus scolopaceus (assembly GCA_028565335.1). Classification (NCBI taxonomy): domain Eukaryota; kingdom Metazoa; phylum Chordata; class Aves; order Charadriiformes; family Scolopacidae; genus Limnodromus; species Limnodromus scolopaceus. The sequence goes on along the minus strand of JAOXNO010000001.1, from coordinate 82,571,118 downwards.
GCTGAAGGAATAAAAGACAAATTCTTGGAAGGAAATGTTATGATTTCTTTCCCTTCTGGCTTGCCTGAGACTTGGAAAGAAAAAGTCTACTTTTGTAATTTCCTAGCTGGACTCAAGAGGCTGAAAGCTGAATGGCAATTCCCACTTTACCGGTCCCTCAGATCAGCACTCCTGCATGGTTGTCAACAAAACAAACCAATGGTTTTGATGAATTGGTGAGAGTCTCTTGAACTCCTCCGAGATACTTTAAAGGCCATTGGAAGTTTATATGCTTAATTTATGGAGTATGTATTAAAAGTGTACATGTGTTTTGTTAAGCAACAGTTTCTTAACTCTGTTGGACTCTGTGACTGGAAGGACACTTAGAAATTTTGTTTATAGGTTACCTCAGAATGCATGCAATACATAAGGGTCACTTCAATGTGAACACATTCTTGCACAGATCTTTGAGAAAATCTTCTTTAATTTTTTTTCTGAAGAGAGAAAAAAATCTTCTGAGATAAGACATTTTATAAAGATATGCTGCTGCTTACGATATAATTCTCTTTCATCAGTAATTAAAAAAAAAAAGGAATTAAATTCCTTAAAATAATCAGGCATTAGCTAAATAATTCTCTTTTTCTGTCCCCCGAATCCTCACATGGAATTTCCTCTGCTTGATCATGTAAAATCATACCATTTATCAATGGAAAAGGAGAAGGAATGATGTAAAAATTTAAACTCCTCTTTGCTAACAAATTTTGCATATTCATAATATATTCTTAATACTAATAAACATATTGTTAATACTAAATATAGACATACAAACATATTCCTAATACTAATGGTGATCCTCAAAAGAGAATGATCTTCCCATTTTAGGGATGGTTGCAGAATGGAAATCTGAAGATGAACCCAGAAGCGTGCCTTTGTGGCTCTTTAGAATTAATACAACTTCCACTGTGGCAAAAGGCGGACTATCACAAAAAAGCAAACTACAACATGCCATATCCCAATTAAAACTTGTTTTCACAGTCTCTGCAAGAACACATTCACCTCTACATCACCACCATTTCTACTTGAATGACTGCATTTCCCCTGTGCTTAAGCCACAAAAGTGTTTTTAAAATGTTTTCAAAGATGGTACTGAAAAGCTTTAGTGACATATTTCTGGCCACAACCTGCACAACAAAAGCTAGCAAGTATGTTTTACAGCTGCTCTTTTATCACAGCATAGGTAACAGGGTAGATTTTTTGTGACACATCTTTGTTAAGGAACTTGCCAGATCCTTGGCTGACAGAAAAAAAAGCTGTGAGTGCGTGGGCATTGCTCAGATGGAGAAAGCAGACGAGAGATGGGTCCTGGGGAAGAGGCAAAATGAGGAGATGAAGGAGGCTAGACAGGAATGAAGGGTCACTCAGTCATTGCCACTGAGACAGAGGATTTGGACAGAGGCCCCTAGAGAACGTGAGTAATAATGCTGGCACACAGCACATAAGCAATCAGGAGAGAAGGTCTTGGGTCACAGTTGCATGATGGAGGAGGAAAGGTAAGTCCCAGAAAGAGAAGGAAGGAAAAGCTGTTTTTGATGAAGTCCTGGAAGTGATCTAGTGTGGATATGGAATAGACAGGGCGGTGTGCTCATAAGATCGGTAAGTTAAATTCCTTAGACCTACAATAACAAGAAAAAACAAAACACGGAAGAAGTGGGATAATGGAGAAATGAATGAAATAGATGCCAGATATAGGGAGTCAACGAATACAGCCTTCAGGCTCTACCAGAAGAAGGTGTGCCACTCAGTTTTATTCCATGTTCCTCAATGACATTATATGACAATTGCTTGAATGCCACTGAAGTTATCAACTTGAGAAAATGTACGGTTTCCAGCATCTCTAATAGAGTTTGTGGGAAGGCTTGATTTCATTTACTACAATCTTTCTCACCACAGCTCTGTATAACCAGGCTGCTTGTGGGGTGACATCAGACCAAAAAAACATTATGAGCATTCCTCCCTGCCATTGGCATAAGTACCATCATTATCAATATCCAGCAAAGCGTAACAGTGAGCTTAGCATTCTTGAGTGCTGATGAAGTTAAGTTCTTTGTGTGTTTAACAATATGTTTCTTATTTAAAAAAAAAAAAAAAAAAGAAGCTATAATTACCTGGGCTATTACCATAATTTAGAATAATTTGTGGACCTGGAAAGTTGCCACAGCATGTGGGTTGTATGCCATTCTAATAGATGTTGTATGTTGGTTTTGGGTATCACTGATGCACTTTTTTTTACACTCATTGAAACAATAAAGGAGACAAAGAACATGCATTTAGGTCTGACTTCAAATTTAAAAATCTAGCTTGATGGTAGTCCACATCCTTAAAAATTACAGGGTATCATAATCGGAATTAAACCCAACGTATGCACAACAAAGTCCAGCTACCTCACTTGGCCAGCCAAGGAAGAGAACATAATGCTACTTTAGGAAGTGTGTGTTTACCAGATTGGAAGTGCTACCCTCCCTTTTTGTGCGGAACTTGTTCTGCCAAAAGGAATGAAGAAGACAGGCCAAGTGGTGGGTGCAAGAAAGCAAAACTGGGACAGCACCCCCCAAGGACCTCAGGGACGCTAGGAAGCCCTTCTCTTTTCCCTGTGCCTGCAATACTTCTGTGAAGCTGCTCTTACGACCTCGTCTTCTCAACTCAGGTACACAAGTTTATAGATCTGGCACATCTGCTAACTAGGATTTGCACTACCCCAGTCTAATAACTGTGAGCTTCCCCGCACTGGGAAGCCATTTTACATTATTTATAACATTGCTGCTTCATGCTGATGCCACTGAGTTTCCATCTTCAACTTCATGGCATGAGCAAAAGGACAGAGATTTTCCTTCCATCTAGTGTTGTGAAACCTTATTGGCAGCCACTCTACTTTCTTTCTGCATGATGGTAATTGCCAGATTTCATAAGTGCTGAAAGGGTTGCCATGTTACTTCTGACCCTGACTCTTGTCTTCCAGGTCTCTTGCATGCAAGTTTTATTAATGTCAACGGCTTAAGAAATAATAAGGACTCAGACTAATGTTAGGTAAAAAACATATAATCTTATAAATAAATAGTACTTCGTAAGATGCTTTGTGCTAATGTTTTTTTCTAAGATGACATTGGCACTTACAGTCCTACAAAATAGGGTTTTTTAATGAAACATTGAGTAATCAAAGATGGATAATTTAGAAGACTCATTGCTCTCTACATGAAATTTATGATGTTGCAAGAGCTTTCAGATCCAAAAGCTATAGCACAACGCAATAATCACTGGCAATCTTTATACTTAACGCAGAACCACCACCTTTTTTCCTTATTAAAGGAGTAGCTATGAAGGGGTCTCCATTTGAAAACAAAAGAAAACTGTCATGGACTTGGTTGTACTAGGGGGTCCCAAGCTACTAAGGTCAGAACAAAAATCAAACTGATTGGAAAATTATTTTGTGGTCACTGATCACAAGTTATCCTGAAAGAAGACCCTGTGCTTCCCAGGGAAATGCCTGTTCTAAATGAAACTGCCTGTTTGAACAGAAAATTATACAGGTTCTTTCTTCTGAAATGATGCAAACTAAACATCCTGTCTACTTGCTGAACGCTTACTGCAGCTATTGCTTCTATGCGAACGATACAATGCATTAATTTGTTGTCACACTGCATAAATCACCATTATTGCTGGCACTGAAAATTATGCAGCAGGGATTGTGATAACCTGTCATGGCTGCCTCAGTGCAGATTGTGAAAGCTTATTTTTTAGCGATGACCTCTGCATAGGTACTTTTTTAAGAGAAAAAAAGTTGTGGGCAGATCTGTTATCAATGGGAAGTATTATATTTAGTTTAATATTGACAACTTCTTTGGTTCTATAACAACTTTTCAGAGTTCAAAACTGAAAAAGTTAGGTAATTTCTCACCCTCTCAGACAAGGTCAAAGGCCTCAAGTGCTGAACTTCATTTTCTAGGAATAAGGATAAATTAATGTGCATACCTATGCCACGCAGTGACATGAAGAATCAGTGTTATAGGAACAATGTCAAAGAGAAAACCCAAACCAGAAAACATACCTAATTTAGCCAGAGGTTTCTAGCATTATTGAGATCACTTCTTGATAATTACGCCTGTTTTCAATATCTTTAAAAGTTTTCCAAAGATAATAAAGAATTTTGAAGAAAATTAAATAGCATTGTTCTCATAGCATTGTTCTCACAGTAAGGCCAGTTAAATCAGCAGTTTTAAATGCTACTTCTCACAGCAAAAATACTGCTTCCCAGAAATCTCTAAACCATCTGCATCTTACATGAACAAACAATAAACCCACATTTGAGACTGCTTAGATTATAGTAGTAACTCTGAAGAAACTAAGGGATGTGAAAGTGGGAAGTCTGTATTTTTACAATCCATCTCAAATACTTTGTGTCTAAAGTAGGAATCCAGTCTCTGTAATCTCCCTGTATGGTTAAGGGAGAGAAATCAACTGCCCTAGATATCAGAACCTCTCTTGAGAAAGACATTAAACGCACAGAGACAATGTGACTATCCCTTGATTACCTCAACCTCTTAAAACGAGAAGGAAGGCAGTCTGTCTCCTGGTTAGATTCATATGGTCTGTGGCAAAAAGTGCGAATGACCCAATCAACTCTTCATAGAATGGTTTTTGAACATTTAAAGGTCATCTAGTCCAACCTCCCTGCAATAAGCAGTAACATCTTCAACTAGATCAGGCTGCTCAGAGCCCCATCCAACCTGACCTTGAATGTTTTCAGGGATGGGGCATCTACCACCTCTCCGGGCAACCTATTCCAGTGTCTCACCACCCTCATCATAAAAATTTTTTTCCTTACATCTAGTCTGAATCTACCCTCTTCAGCTTAAAATCATTGCCCCTTGTCCTATTGCTACAGGCCCTGCTAAAAAGTCTGTCTCCATCTTTCTTATAAAGCCCCTTTAGAGTACTGGAAAGCCACAATAAGGTCTCCATGGAGCCTTCTCTCCTCCAAGCAGAACAACCCTCTCAGCCTTTCATCACAGGAGAGGTGCTCCAGCCCTCTGATAATTTTTGTGGCCCTCCTCTGGACCTGATCCAACAGGTCCATGTCTTCTAATAATGCAAACAGAAAACAAGACTTGGACATCATGAACAAACTGTGAGAAAATATTTCGGAACATATGTCTTATGACTAAGAAACTAGAAAAAGGCTGCATGTGGATCTGCGTGCATGTGTCTGCCTAAGACAACAGTCTAGCACATGGCAATCAATGAAAATGTTGTTTCAAAGGAATGAAATTTTTTTAAAAAATACTGTCCAGCATCTAGATTACTGTGTTCAATCCAGTTAAACTATGATATTCTTGTCCTGTGCAACATATAACACTGAAGAAAGCTGTTTGTTCTGAGAAGGTCTGAAATGCAGTAAAGGGAACAAATATGTCAGGACTACTTCTGATGAAAATTTAAAATTTCTAAGTGTAATATACTGGCACAGTGGAACAAAAAAGCTGATTAGCAAAAGACTTAGCACCTAGAGCTACAAATTACGAAATACAGCAGAAAAGCTGACAAATCTATCTCACTCAGAAAGTGCAACAACTACATCTAGAGAATCCATCGATATTTCCTCCCAAACTTTAAAGTACTTTCATCTTATTATTCTCTGCTTTCCCCGCCACCAGTATCGTTGGTGACCATTTATGCCATGGTTGTGTCTTGCCTTGAAATGTTCACATCAGTCTATGCAAGTACCAAGAAATACAGGTATCAACTATCTCTTAAAGTTGTTGCCCTTCATTTTGGAGGTAGGTAGAACCTTTCTTCAGCTTTTAGTCACTGCACTTTATTATAACAAGTAGGCTCTCTTTTTGAGCTGCCATGTGCAAACTTAATAATGAAAGCTGGAAGAGTAGAACTGAGGGTGTCGAGTTTGCTGGCTCAACTGGCTGTGTTGTCCATAGGGAATGAAGTCCAGAAGCATATGATACCAGAGAAAACAAAGTGATTTAAACTACCTGCATGTTGAAGGAAGTGGAGGACAGGGAAGATGGATGGCATGGAAGGTTTTTGACCCTTCCCTCAGGACCCTCCTGTGTGAGAAGCGGGCTGAGCCCTTCCTTTGGGTAGCCGCAATAAGGATGCAATGGGAAACATGAGCTGAAAACTCAACAAATAGAAGAATTCTGGGAGAAAAACCATGACAAAAACTAATGGTAAAACTTTACACTGAGAGAATGAGTACAGAGTCCTGAAGTATATTTGACTTACGTGGTAACTACACCAGTAAATATCATAGGTAAGGCTTCAAAATAATTACATGTCCTTGCAGCTCAACTGATAATTACTCTCGACTGGATCCTCAAGTATTTACCATGTATCTGCTCTGTGGTTTAGAAGATGTGATAGTTATATAATTTGATGGTATTTTTCAGGGCTAAACCCTACTATTACATGGCGCGGTACTTGCCACAAATCATCACCAGTATGGTCTACACAAATGTTGGTTCTGAGCAATAAAATTCCATATGTTTGGAGACCCGAGTTAGAATGCAAGATGCCCAATGCACGTCTGAATTTTAAAATAAATGTCCATGAATGATGCATTCCCTTTTTTTAGGTATGCTTTCACTGAATTTCATACAGATAATTTGCTGGCAAAAACATTTGCTGAAACAGCAAATTTTAAGCTGCAATTACACATTATTTATGAAAAGAAATATTTTGAGTGTATGTGAGTAAGCATTCACAACTCACCTCTGTTCTTCAGAAATGCATTTGCCCAATCATGGAAAAGTTATTTCTTGCGTGATCTGTGCTTTTAATCAGAAATCCTTTTAAATATAAAGCAACTGTAAACAGCTGCCATCAAAAAAAGCTGCAGATGAAGAAGCAGGTGAAGTTGTGCCTTCAAAGCCTGCTCTACTGGCTCGAGTGCAGGAATACAACTCGGGAAGCCTGATCTCTTGCAAGGCCTGAAGGAAATTCACCGGAACTCCTGTGCCTCTGTTTCCCTCTTTGGTCACTTCAGCCTATTTAGATGGAAAGATCTTTGCTCTAGATCTGTACGTGCTCACTGCCTGAATGAACGGGCCTAGCAACACAGATCCTGGAACGGGCCCACCACTGCTAGTCATCACGGCAATACAAATCACAAAGAGATGACTTCTAACGGAGCGCGCGTACACGTGGACAGAAAAACCAGATTTAATCAGTTTATGAATGAAGGCTCTGAGCTGTAACTACTGGAGAGACTAGGCCTCTTCTTTTGTGCTACTGCAGCGCTTGAGGTCCGATAAAGTACTTCTGCTAATGATTGCTACTACTGGATTACAGCTCGGCCACTGAATCCAACCAAAATCAACTTCCTTTCAGTACCCACCATCTATAACCTGGGAAAGAATCCCTACCAATGAGTTTAGAAAATATTATCAAAACCACCCGTTTAAACTTTTTTTAAAGCAAATAATAGCATATTTTGGTTAAAAATATTATAAGTTTTTCTTCTAACTATTAAAAAAGATCTGCCCGCCGGAAATGAAAAACAATTGTTTTCAGCAACAAAATTAAAGTGTAGAGAAAAAAGGCCATGGAAACAGTCCTACTTTGCATGCTTAACTTGAAATACTGGAATCTTACACAGTTATTCACAAAATGTTAGTAAGCACAAATCATGCTATAATTTTGTAAGCAGCCAGTTCTAGATCTGAAAGTCCAAGTGTTTTTTCTGCTAATTATTTGGTACAATTTCTAGGGATTTGAGACAAGCCCTTCCAAACTTTGGCCTATCCAAGCTCATGTGAGCTTGCTTTCAGGACATGGCAGTGATTCTTTTATCCTGGAGCATTTTGGAGCAAAAATACTGTAAATCTGAAGGCTGTTCATTCTTTTTTTATGCATCTAGTGTTCACCATGGACACACCAGAGTGAGTCCAGTGAAGACCTATGAATACCATTAAGGGGTTGGAGCATTTGACATATAAGAAGAAGGTAAGACAGCTGGGATCATTTAGCCTCAAGAACAGAAGGCTCAGGGGGATCTTATAAACCAATATAAGCACTTGATGAGGGTAAGTAAATAAGAAAGAGCCGGATTCTTCACAGTGGTGCCCAGTGACAGGAGAAGAGCAATGGGCACAACCTGAAATACAGGAAATTCCACTAAAACATAAGAAACACCATTTTTACTCGGGATGGTGGGGATGATTGAACACTAGTACAGGTTGCTCAGAGAGGATGTGGAGTCTTCATCATTGGAGATACTCAGAACCCGACTGGACGTAGCCCTGAATAACCTACTCTAGCTGATCCTGAGCAATGGGGTTGGACCAGATGATGACCTGCCTTCCAACCTCAACTATTCTGTAATTCTGTGAAAACTAAGAGATTCTATTGCCATGCAAAGCTCATGGAACTTGTGCTATGCTTTACAGACATCTGCAAGTTTTACTGAAACAGATACTCAAGTAATAGAATGAGATGATTTTATTGTAGATCTAAAAAAATGAATTTCTGAAGGTGGACCTGAAATGAACACATTTAACATAATATTGATCAAGTGAAAACCACTGTGCATAAAGCTGTATTATAGACTGAATCTACATATATCTATGCATTCTTTTGGAAGATGTAGAGCGTATTTTCTTCTTTCCAAATAAGCCCTTGTCACAGTATAACATGTTTGTAACATCCCAATCTTTCAGCTAAGACTGGAAAGGCTGGAAAAGGAGATAATAACTTCTTAGATAAGCACTTTATCATGCTTTCCTCCCCTGATCACTACAAGCAACATTTCCCTCAGTATATCTAGTCAAACACGGAACAATTGTGCTCAGTTCATATTCATTTTTGAACATTCCTGTTTCCATTCAGGATCTGAAGATTTTACATTCTTAAAACTTGCCAGCTTTTTGATGTCTATCAAGAAAGTCTGAAAAAATACTACCTCTTCTGACAATCCCTACCTTCTTTATGCCATTAGATGATCCCAGCTATGACTGATTCAGTGTTCTAACAAGACATATACAACACACTGTAAAGTCCTCCATAGTTTGGGTAAATCCTCAGCTTTAGGATAATGTCAAAATCTGTTGAAATTTCATTATAACTAAGTTTTCACTGTTGACGCTATTTTAAATCCTCCCTGTATTTTGCTTGGAAAAAGGATGGGGAGAGTTTTGACATCTGACTCCAGTCAGCTCCCGTTTCTGCGAGCCAGGGCATGGCCCTCAGATGCCTGGAAATCTGCCAAAGCAGCTGTCATCGGGAGAGAGCTCAAGTACCCCTTGCCTATGGTTAAGCTCTGCTTGTAGGGTGATGAAAGTCAGAGTTAGAAGAGATCTCCAGGTGTGAAAAGAAAAGATATTTGCAACTGATCATCCTAACTTAAGTATTAGATCCACACTTCCCTGCCCCTGATGATGCACTGGATTCACGACCAGGAAATATGAAGAGCTATTATCCAAAACTGAAATATTGTTTTGGGGGAGAGGAGTTTTTTTCTCTGCCTTGTCTGTTTATGAGATATTTTTTTCTTTAATCTGTTCCAAATAGTAGGTCAAATCTGTATGCATTTGATAAGGGACTTCCAGCAGATAAACATACCCTGTGGTAAGAGTTTTATCCAAAGTCATGTCTATTGTTTATGTGGTGGAACAATATATGAAGAAAAGACACTATTTCTCTGTGCTTATGTGGCTAGGTATTTAGCCATGTACAGAACCGGCTCACTGGGAAACTTTTCCTTTATGACCACATAAATCTTTTTCATTAAAATCAGAGTTATTTATGCCTAGGACTACCTGTGCTTGCACCAGACCTGGTGGGCCAGAAGAAAAGCCTGCCAAGACCACAAACTAACCCAGCTCTCCAGGGATTACTAGTTTGCCATAAGGAGTGGCTTAAGAAAGCAGTTTTTTGAAGTCAGGTTATGAGTCTCTGTGGGCCTCTTGCTTATTTTATAAAGGAAAAATTCATGCTACCTCTTTACCATATAACCCAACACCCATAGACAAGAGGAAATGCTTTGAGAAATTTACAGAAACTTATCTTTGAAAAGTGCAGAATCTTGCACACCTTGCTCATGCTGCTGCATGTCCCATAATGAAAAAGACAACTCCCTAAGATTTTGTCCTGAAGAGTATCATTCTAGGAATGAAATACAATAGTAGACATTGAAAATACAACATTCATAAAATCCTGAGCAAATATTTGTGCTAATGAAGGTTAAGGAGCTGGCAGTCCTGAAAACTGTAGTCCTCTATTTATCGACAGCCTAATTTCAATGCAGGCAGCTGGAGTGGAAGCTTCTTTACACTGGCCTGCCAATGCTTTCAACCTTGACCTAAAGAGACCCCCTCTAGAAGCAAGAAATAATTCATTCTTTATGCTTGTTTGGCCCTGGAATTATTTCAAGCAAAGGCTGCCAATTCCACCGAATCTGTACACAGTGGTTTTATAATATGGTCTACAGTCAACTGGGATCTGAACTGAGACCACCTAAGTCATTCCATTAAAACAACACACTGTAGTAGAAATAGAGTGTTGGGAGCAAAAGGGCAGAGCTGTTATCCACTTCAGCTTATTTTTGTGATTGGAAGGTGGTTGCAAAGGAAGGGAAAGCAAGCTGAGTCACACCTAATAGCCTTGAAAATTGCATAACAAAAATTAGGAGGAAAGATCAGAGAGAACTAGAAAATAGTTTCAACCTTTATATACTTGCACCACCTATTTTTTTAAACGCAAATATTCCCTGTTCCTTTTATGAAATGAAGTGCATTCCTGATGTCAGAATTCACTTGCTGTAGGCATGTTGAGTCTGACGCAGCATCCATTAGTAACAGACAGAAATATTTCCATTGACTGAGATGGTGACTTATCAGTTCCTTTTTCATTTAGGCCAGCTTTCAGAAATGGATACGTCAGTATTTCAGGATCTAACATTTGGTTTCTGCTTAAGGAGTGTGATTTTCAGAACTTGCTAAGCACTCTCCTTCTGAAAATTGGCCCATTTAATGCCAGGCTGTAGCCAACCAGACTTATATGCACACTTGTCACTTCTGAAAAGCAGAAATTCAGATGGGTGCAATCTGAAGCCCCGTCCTGCTTTATTTGAAATTGTTGGCAAAACTGTCAAAAGGGCTGCATTAGACAAACAGTATTTGCGTCAGTCTCCAATATAGCCTCTAATTTAATCTTCCTTAGGTGTGCATAGAAACAGAAATATTCCACTGCTCAGAAGGGTGAAAATTTTACTTGCATTATTCCCATGCTGTCTGCTCTAGGAGCACACCTGCCACTCCAAAATGTCAGCTGAGAACATAGTTCTGTTTTATGAGAATCATTCCTCCTGTAGTTAGAAGTTCATTTCACTGCTGACACTTGTGAAGCACAGGCTCATTTCATGATATGACTAGAAGGGGAAAGAATCAGGCAGTACAAAAAATAAGTTATATGCAAAAAATGGTTAATCTATGTGATTTGTGACAACATCTATTGCTTCTGGAGGCATGCTCATCATAACCTGTTACACCTAACTAAATCATATGATAGGAATTTGTAAAGCAAGCAAGGTAACAACACCCTCCAGTAGAATAGCATGAACAGAAAAATTCTTGGAAACTAAACAAAAACCTCAGTGGCTATATGTTTAATCCTACAAAATTCAACATAAAGATGCACTGATATCAGTAGTATTGGATCTATTCTGTAACTGTTTTTATTTGCCCAGAAATAGTTCGGGTGGGATTCTTTAAAAAAAATATAAAAAAGGACAAATTTTAATACTATCTAGAACATAAGTTGCTACTACTACAGTCAGAACATGGCTCCATCCATTTTCCTTTGATTTTATTTCATAGAAAGACAATTGTGCTAGCTTTGACCATATCACATTGAATTATCTTTACGGAGTAGAACTAAGTATGCTTCTAAAAGTTTGCAAGATTGGACCTAAACTAATGACTTAGTAAAAGGATAATTGAAGATTATTTCTGTAATTCGAACAAAGGAGTGAACAACACCCCAACATGGCATTTTTAACAACATATTTCCATCGCTTTTCCCAGTTATTCAGACATCCTGACACAGTTAACAAGTTCTGCTACTTGTATTTTCCACCTCATATCAGCACGGAGCTGGAGCTTTGATACTTAGTCTAATTGCTTCCTCTTGCCTCACCCCACACCTGTATCCACTTAATGTCTCAGGAAAGCAGCAGAACTGCAGAGTACATTGGTGTTCTGCACGGAAAACGGTGTACTTATATTGAAAGTAAGACCATAATATCAGACATGGAATTGTAGGCAGCATAGTATGGAAGGAAGAATTACCAGCGACAAAGAACCAAAGCGGTATGCCTGCCTGGTTAGCCATAACGGGGCAGAAACCATCACTGTATCTTTTAAGAAAGGGAGAAAAAGTGACCTTTTTGTACTACTGAGAGCAAAAAAAATAATCCTTCTTAATAGTAAGCCACCCACCCAAAACAGAACTTTACGTCAATTAGTCTATTTGGAGACAGGGAAATACAGTCACAGATTTTTTCCAGCTACACTCAGTATTTACTTTGCAACATTTGACTTTTTTTTTTGCTAAACAAATCCTGGCTTTTAACTATTCAGAAATCTCTCTAGTGCTTCATATTTTGTGTGTGTTTCTCTTACTACTTTTTCAAACACTGAATACCACGTAATCTTCAAGCAAGCAAACTCTCACTGTTTCTCATGGCTCCCTTGACAGACGTCAGCATGAACCTATATTGTTTTGGATTCACCCATAACAAAGGTGGGTTTAAAATTAGGAAGAAGCATCCACTTTACTCATTAAAATAAATCTGAGCTGGCTTATACATGCTGGAAAGTTTAAACTATAGATTTCACCTCCCGAGAAAAAAAAGAAATTCAAGTACTGAAAGAAAACCCCAACCAAAAAAGTATTCAATGGGCCTTGTCTTTCTTTACTTACATGGATCCCTACTCCAAACCCACAGCTAGTAACAAAACCGTACTGCATTCTGATAATCAGTAAATCACTGCTTAGATACAGGTGGCAAATAGTGTCACATGCAAATAAAATAAAGAGCTCTATCTCACTGTAGGCTATATTTCCAGGTTGAGAATTAGCTAAGCTGCTGATCAGTTCAGGTCAGACTGGGCTAACTGCAAAATCACCTAGTAGAATGCTAGATGCTCACAAGGTTGTCTTCCATCAGAAGCAATCTGCCCATTTTTGCATGCTGGGCTGTTAATAAGATTGACTATACCTGAGCTAACTTCTGCAGAGGTACTCGCAAGTCTTTGCGCTGAACTTGTGATTCCTCTGGAAGGGTTTACGGGCTTGTGCACAACATGGCATGAACGCACAGAACAGCCCAAGCAGCTCACCTGAGCCTAAAAGACCTGGTGAAGCAACTTCCTCAGCCCCCGATACAAGTGTTGAAGGGGACATGCATCTCTGCAGGGCTCTGCAGCTGCTGCTGGGCTCCAGGTTGGTTTACCTGTTCCAGCCAAGGGGCTGCCCATGCCAAGGCTGGACTAGATGCACGCAGCAACATTAGAATGAGGGGGTACCTTACAGGTCAACAACACGGTGAATGAATGTGCGAGAGTGCATACAAACCAACAGTTCTCTTTCTCTCACACCCTGGGAACAAGAGGCCACCAAATGGAGGGAGCAGGAGCCAGGATGAGACAAACAGGAGGTGGCAGTTCTTCAAAGAGGCAGTAGGCCTGCAGGGCTCCTTGCAAAGTGCCTATATGGATTCAAGGGTAGACAAAAAAAGTATGTGTGGGAGAGATCCACTAATGGCTACAAACCAGACAAACCACAACAGGCTGAGCTGGAAACAGTGCCAGAAAGTATCACATGCACCTGCCCTGCTTTTTCTCTTCCCTATATACAAGATGGATCTGTACCCTGAAAAAGTGCCACTTACTATCTAAGAAGAGTCCATCTAGCATGTTCCCTATGGCCTACACACTCTGTTTTTTCCCCATTATTAACAGATTATTCCATTCCACACTTTTCCCAGATAACAAAGAAATTAATTCATTCATAAGGCAGATGAGACATTTCTTAAGCACCTTCCTTTAGCCTTTCTGCTGCTAATTCCACAGAAATAAACCGGCAAGTGAGCACCAACTTATACACATGCCTAATTGACTCCACTTTTACCCAACAACTTTCTGACTGGAAACAAGTCCACTTTTCTAAATCATTAAGGGTGGATTAGATTCATCATACAGAATGAAAAAGTTAGGTATGTATATTGGAAAATACTGGGAAATATACTTTTTTTAAAAAAGGCTAAGTTGCAAGAGTTTGAAATAACTTTAAACAAGTTTTTATCATATATTATCATATATATGATATCATATATTATCATATATTTGGGGTGCAATGGAGTTTTGTTTCAGAATCTAAAAGGAAAATTTCCATTTACTTATTGTGGTTTTAATTGCCACTGAGGCAAATGTTACACGCATGCTGTACATTTTACACATCTATGCATTCTGCTTATATCCACAATACTGGTGGAAAAAATCCTGCTCCTCGCTGCATGTAATACCAATGTTCTTCGTGGTCTACTGGAAGTGCTTTCTTCTCTCCACCAAGAGCCTCAAAGAGCCTCAGCTCCTAAACTCAGGTGCTCCGAGCCACTTCTTGATTACAGTTCATTGTCATTCCTATTACTGGCTTGAGCCTGAACACTGAAGTTTTGGAGAACCTCTTTCCCTCGTACCCATAAGGGGGGTGAGCTTTGTGCATCAAGTCTAAAACACTTCTATTTTTGTTTCATTTAGGTTCAGAAGATATTCTTCGCAGTTTTCTTGGCAAAATGAGCATCAACAGTTTCATCTAAAGACAATCAAAATATCTGAAATAGTTGCAGATTAAAAGTTATCTTACCCCTTTTTTTCCTAAAATCTAAATTAAATGTATGTGCATTTAATTTCAAAATACTGTTTCTCTGTCTGAATAATTTTTCTGATTTCTCTGTGGATTCACTCATCATTCCAGATTACATAAACATGATTTTTCAACTAATGCACAGTTTGCCTGTGAAATCTTGCCTGACTCTGGTAGTGAAGGCTAGAAATCTAGTGGGCTAGAAATCAGGAGGCAGCATCCTCTCCCTAGGGAGCCCAGCTGAATACCATGCTTCCCTGCCTGTAAAGTAGGGATACGCATCTTTTGTCTATCTGAATGGCAAGGGAGAGTCTCAGCCTCTCAGTCTCTCTCTCTCTGTATAGAGTGTACAGCAGTTAACACAATAGATCCTGACCTAAAAGCTACTGTAATACAAATTAATACTAGTTTTCCACAAGCACTTCAGTAACGCTGCCTAAATATATTTTTTGGCCATAGTACCATCCACAAAACAACTGCATTGCATTAGGGATTTTCACCACTTGTATTGCAATTACCACAGTGAAGTAAGTCTTTTAAGAATCTTAGTGGTATAAAAAGAAAACAGCATCATCCTGTTCAACGCCAGCTCCTCTGCCGAAATATTCATCACCTAAGTGATAGTTATGTGCTTTTTCAAAGTGCAGAATGCACAAGATTTGCCACTGGCAGACTATTTTCTTACTATGTTTAAAACTGTGTAGAGCAGCCATAATTATTAAGCGTGGATGATCAACATTAAAATAATTAAAATAATATATATTTTTATTCAAGTTAGGTATAAAACTTTTCAAAAAGAAAATTAAGAAAATCTCAGAACTAAAAAATGCAAGACTATACATCTGAACTTTTCAAGTAACCATTACTTCAAAATAAAATGCAGCTGTAGTTACCAAATAAACAAACTGATAATTATTTTTATTACTTGTCATCATTGGTACATTTTGTTATTATTATTTAATGGATATTTGTTATTATTGTTGTTGTTTACAAGGAAGCAATGCTCATGCAACTGTGCTGTAAGTGTCCATCTCTAAGTCTTTCCACTTAATCACTTTTGAATCCACTGGGCAATCGCAACTGACTTAGCTAAAGGGTAGAGGTATCAAAGATAATGACATTTCTATAAGCTTTGTGAAAATTGGCAACCAAATAGAGAAGAGAGAACCAGACTGGCACTGCCAGCCAAGAAAGGCTGAAACATTAGTGCAAGACCTACCCACTTCACCTGGCATACCACCCGCTCAGCCAGCATGCAGGGAGAAAACAGGACTTATTGACAAAAGCTCAGCTCAGAACCCACCAGAGCACACACGGCTTCCGTCTTTACAGTAGATTGGAGACACAGGAGGGGTATGGTTGGGGTCAAAGTCATAAAGGAGACAGAAGGAGCAGGGGTTATTGCGGTAGCGTGTGGGCACAAGAAACTGTTCCGCTGACCATGAGACAACAGGTCCTAAACCACAGTTATATTCTGACTCTTGAATCACTCTTCTTATTAACAGAACCATAACGAAGTTTCTTTATGGACATAACCTGAGCGGTTCTACATAAGTAATTTGCAGAAATAAAATCAGCAGAGTGTTTCACTAAATAAGTTCCTCGATCAAGGAAAAAAAAAAAGGAGTTGATAAGCAGAATGTGGTGTGTAAGTGTCGTATTAGATAAAAAGATTAATTTCAAATAAAGCATGCTGCAACATCCTCCTTGGTCATTCTGCATCCATAAAGGAAGTAGAATTTATCTTATCAAAATGACCAGTCTTTTGGTATTTGTCTTTCCTGTAAAGCCTGTTAATCACTCCACTGCTTCCAGTCATGCAGCAGTTAAGGGTTCATGTCATCATAGATGTCCCACAAAAACCCAGACACAGTGAAGATGATTAAATTCATGAGCAATTTTCCCTTGAAAGAGCACTGACCTAATATGCTGCCGCTTGTGCTCCTGCCAAGAAATCCTGTTCATTTCAGGCCAATGCTCTAGAGATTCACAGGGTCGAAACCTTGTGGCTTCAAGATACAGTTTCAAGTGTTGCATGAAATCTAATGAGATCCAAATGACTCTGCACCTCTCTGCAAAATTGCCCAAGCTCCACTCTGCTCAGGCACTTTGCCCTGACTCCCACTATCTGCACTGACTTGGTTCTAGAGATTCTCCAAGGAATGCTATAAAACTCCTGGCTTTGCTTGCATATGCAGGAGTGAGACGGAGCTCGTGATTTGGTAAGAAGATGAAGAACACTGCTTAGACTGGGTGGGTTTTATTGCTGTTACAATAGCTATTCAAAGCACCTGCCAGTGTTTGTTTATTGGAACACCCTCTTCATATCCTGACCATGAGATTTAGGGACAAGAGGAATTCTTACTGTAGGTCAGTTCAACAGTTATCATTCTGGATCTGCTGTCTTTTATAACTGGGCACAGAACACTAGGGTTACCTGGGAATTTCATTTAAATTCCCCAAGGCTTCAAGGATCTAGGGACATGGCAATGGCCTGGATTTTTTCTTACTGTGGTAAATTACAATTATGCCTTTTGGGGTCCTACTGTAAGTTTTGAGTTTGTTTTGCTGACAAGCGTTTTGTGGCTCATAGTATTTAGTTGCATCTGGACTAGATGTTCTCCTAACCCTTTTGAACTACTTCTCTCCTGCAACTGACTTCAGCTGATGGCCCTGGTGGTCTTTTCTAGCCATATATTGCTATATTCCTGTTATTTATTGACTGAAGTTGCTCAGACACCAATTCAATGAGGTGCCATGCTACAGAAGTCCCTGGAATTTAAAAACATTATCTAAAAGCTCTGTAAGAATAGAAAGATCATTGTGTACATTAAAAACCTGTAAATGGCAACTATAACTGTAACTAAACACAAATAACTTAATTATGTTATTAAGCAACTGTATTTCTTTTTGCAAGTATATTTTTCCTTTCAAATTTTCTAATCAGTCAATCAATGTAGAAATTACTTAAGATTGCATTTGTGCTACAACAAACCCCAGAGCCTTGATCTGAATAAAATTTTGTGTCTGTAGGACTTTTATTTTATTTCAAAATATGTTGAACTGAGACCTATTAAAAGACTAATTGTTTCAAGGCACAATGTTTGATGTTTGCAAAGCAAATTAGACAGATACTTACATCCTTTATATTAAAAAGGCAATGATTGGCTTCACAAAGAACCACACAAATACCTTTTTAATTGAAATCTTTCCATCTCCCCTACTTTCAAGTCCCCAAAGGTACCAAGCTATGAATTTCAATGAGGGCTTTGCAAAACAGTATTTAATTAGTGCTTTTCTGTCAGCCTTTCTCCCATCACTCACCTAACAATTCTAGTTTCTACAGTGACACGTAAGAGCAATTTAGTATCATATAAAAGTAGCAACATTCTCTAACAGATAACTAGAATCTGAAACACATCAGTTCAACCTAATTTTGGTATGGCTGTTTTTCAAATCCATATGGAATAGTGTCTGTTTTTATTATGGAGGTAGCAGACCTTTATTCATTCAAAAAAAATAGAGAGTCATTCTGTACCTGAAGGAACCAAAGGCTAGAAGACAGAGCTACAAAGCACAATCTGAGAATTAATCCCTCGTAGAAATGCATTGCTGAGTAGTTCCTTGTAACGGAAGCAGTCTGCTCTACTGCTATCGCATTTCAGCTGTCAATCTATCACCATGAAAGAGTGTGACAAATGCTGAACTGCAGCAGTGATGCAGTTGGGCACAGGACAGTATTTGACCAGCTTGCAGACACTCCTCATCTCTTCTGGTTGAAGGTTAATTGGTCAGTTCTATCCCTACCTGAAAAAACCTCTTGCACTATCTGCCAAGTAAAGCCTGACAGAGCAAAGCTCACAATTAGCATGTTCTATACTTTCTGGCTAAAAAGGAGACTGGCCACTAAGCCTGGTTTCAGTAGTTCATGATGTTATCCTCTTTCAATGGGACCACAGCAAGGTGATACACACAGGCTCAAAACCTTTAGTGCTTAGGAAATACTAGTGCTACACTACAAACAATTGCAGTGCATTACCTAGAGTAGGCACATCAGACATCCCCTCCATTTTCTACACTGTCTTGCCACCAGTGTAATAAAATTTTTGTTTCTTAAGTGACTTCTACACCCAGTTTCTCATCATCTTCAAAGGAATTAAAAAATCCCTACTGTGAATGCCCAACCTAAAAAACTCACTTCTTCATCAAGGTGTAATTCTCCCTATGACAGAGACACATCATTCCTGGAGGCGAATGGAAGAACTATGAGACCCTGTACATGCTTCTTGTGGAGAAAAAGAAAAGACAAACAAGCAATATGCGATAGAAATAACTGCTATTGAAGACGCAGATTAATATTACACTGTTTTTATATGAAGATGATTAGGATACAGTAGAATATATGGAATGGAACAACATTACAGCAGACTAATGCTGCTTGATCTACACCCTGGAAATGTAAGTTCAACTCTTGAAGTAAACTATAGAAAGAGAGCATTCAGGTGAATGTTCCCATACAAAATCTTCAAACTAATTTCAGCATGACTGAAAATTTCTTGCTCAGACAAGCAATCAGAAATGGAGTAAAAGGGATGCTACCAGCAAATTAGAATGAGGAATTTTGAGAGAGTTGATGAAGAGTACTTATTCACACTTCACACTACACCTACCTTTTCATAATATTTCTCCTTCTCTCAATTACCTTCTTAACATTACAGTAAATACATTCAGAAACCAGAAGATTAAAGCAATAAAATATTTTTCAACATCTGATGGCAGGCAGAATTGGGAAAGACGTGGTAGTATCCAGAAATAACAATAAGATCCAGGAGGAGAGCTGACAGTATCACATCAATTGCTCATTATGGTACACCTTTCTGTCCTAAGTCTTGGCTACAACTTGTGAATCAGTATCAAGACACTAATTTTGGTAAAGAGAGAGCAGAGAAGAAAATGAAACTAGTAGTAAAAGCCACAAGGCACCACAGGAGGGTGCTACACACAGTCACTGTATTCATTTAGCAGGAGCAGTTGAAGGCAGCATGACTATGCTTTCCATAGAGCTTCAAAGCAGGAATAAGTCCTTTTCCTTCAATAGCATCACAAAGTGAATCCATTTACTTGTAACGAGAGACTCAAAACAAAAGGGCAACAGTAGCGTTAGCCTAAGATCTGTGTTTGTTGTAATGATACCGTCAACTGAGGCCCAGTGCTAACATTATAAAGAGAATAAACTTAGCAAATGACCAATCCAATCCAGAGAGTTTAATAATTGTATAAATATTTTACGATGCTTACATTGTATTAGAAAGTAACTCCTCTCAACCTCAAAATATCAGCAGTTATTCTATACATGCTTAATATCAATACATCTTCAGAATACTCCAGGATTCTTAGCATGAAATTGCTGTGTGAAGCAATGAATCAGCACGTAACACCTATGTGAATCACCAAGTAACAATACTCTGACTGTCTGTAAGAACAGATATATTTTACTGTGCCCAGTTATGTTTTCTTTCACACTTCCCACTTAGTTTTCAGGGGATAAAGAAACCCACAGTACTGTACTGTATACAATACAACAGAGTCACCACTAACTACCTTTTACTGAGGCTGTTGACAGCAATTTAAAAAAATAATTTTGAACCACTTATGCCCTTCCCCTCTCAACAAATGAAAGTCAGGCTGTATTGCTATATAAAAGCTGATGAACATTAACAGGGGCAGAAAGGATCCCAAGAGATTTATCTTAACTTTCCAGGGTATAAGTAACTCCCTCCTATATCCCAGTGAAGGTAAGAGAGCTCACCACAGTAACCTTGCATCTTGTGTGTCCCTGGAAATACAAAAGTTGCATGTACTTTCTTTAAAGTATCTTCTGGCATAATGGAGGTTTCATTGTCCAACTGCCCAAATAAGTATGACACATCCTTTCCAGAACCTGTCTCTTCATTGCCCCATCTCAGTGGGGCTTCTGTTCGGAGTCCTTGCGTATGGAAAAAAGGGTATGCTAGCCCATAGAGCTAGCTGAACTACTTGCCTCCTCTTATGCACGGAAAGGAAAGATAATGCAAGGGAGACTTCCAAGCAAGGGTCTGGAATTCTTCTTCTCCCCCCGCCCTATTCCTTTAATATCACTCATCCTGTTTTCTTCTATTATTCTCTGACCCTAATCTAGTTACATCTTCCTGAGGTGCCCTCCTTCTTTGTGTTGGTTTTCTTACTAACTCCCTTAATCATAGATTCTTAACATGTCTCGAGTTGGAAGGAACCCATAAGGACCATTGAGTCCAACTCCTGAATTAATGTAATGTTGGCCATCAGCTACTGCACTGCCAACTTTCTTCTGTTATAACAGCCCTTGCAAGCCATCACTCCAGTTTGCCTCTCTCTACCTACAAACAGAGTAGTCACCGTTTGCAATATTGCTATCTCTATACACCCCTCTTTCCATATTTCTCTCTATGGCGGAGCTGGAATTCTTCAAGGAATGACTCCATGTGCTCTTCACTCTGATTCTGGTTGCTTCTTAGTGTATCCACTCTATTCAGCATCAAACCTAAGGCTTTTGCCTCCACCTGTCTCTATCCCCTCCTACTTAATGAGTTTCAGTTGTTCTTCAGAGAGATGGTGAAGGGAAAACAATTCCTACCTCCTCCTTCTGTTCACTTGACTCTAATGTTCCTCACTTCTGGCAGTATTATAGTTTGCTTCCAGTAAAACCCAGAGCATGCTGTATGTACACCCCATACCGTCCATGTCTTCAAGCATCTCTGTCCAGAGCTAATAGCATTTCCTCAGATCGCATCTGTAAAGCACCCTGGGATACTTCAGGATGAAAGATGCTCTATTAAGAAACAGGTAACTACCTCAGAAGCAGCGCTGTGAGAAAATACAGTTACTGATGGTCTACTAGTCCACACAGGACTTAAAAGTTAATGCAGCCAAGCACTGGAGACAGCACGGTGATGCAGGACAGAAAAGGGCCCAGCAGGACAGAAAACAGTATCAACATGCAAGATAAGATGCACTGCTTCCTGCAAGGTGGTGGAGCTCTGGTGCTATTCACTCTATTGGAGTGTGACCTTGCATTGAGAAATATTAATCAGAAGTGGAAACCAGGACCCAACACAGCTGTGACACAAATGGGCCAGTGACTGACAGCACATGTCACACAAAGCAGTGGCAGTGGAAGAGTTGAGACACTCAGCTCACCTGGTCAATTTGCAACTAATTGCTACTTAAAGAAGAAGTATCAATACAGGTGGTCACAAATAATTTAGCAAAATGAGAACTCATCTCCTGCCTAATAAGTTGTGTACAAACATGTGTTTTCCCAATTCAAACACCACTGTCAAAATTTAATTCCAAAGGAGAAATTTGCCAAATAGATGCACAACTGCTCTCCCATACTCCTAATTCGGCAAATGCTTTCAGCGAAGTTTCTGTCAGCCTGTTACCACTACCACTCTAATTATTTGGCAGCTAAATTTTGTTTCTAACGCTGTCTGGGACACACCATGAGGTAAATACATTCATACATTGCCACTTTCACAGAAGAGAAGAAAGTATGGCAACAATGGCCACCACATACACTTTTTCTTTAGGGAATGCAGTTTGACTGGGAAGAAAAGGGAAAGAAAATTCATCCATCAGAAAGCAATGCAGAAATACTACCTACTGAGAAGACGTTTTTACATACAATTTCATAACTAAAGAAAGCAGGCTGCTGGTCACCCTATATCCTATACAAATACTGGAAATGCAAACTGTCTGGAAAGAAGAAATAGAATGCTATACCCTGGTATGTGCACTAATTCATTAACTGCTCTGTGGCTCCAATCCAGCAAAACACTTAAGCACATGAATAGTCCCAACAACAAAGGCCTGAAAGCCTGCCCATACATTAAAGTAAAATGCAATGTAGGCACAAGCCTCTCCCTTGCTTTCAGAAAAACCTACAAAACCCAGAGAACAAAATCAATGCTGCCTCCCTTGGGTATAGCAGGCAAGGAGTGGGGTCAGAGCAGCCACACTCAAGGACAGCTTAGGAAAACGTATTTACAAAATGCATATGTATTTGTATATACAATTTTTAAATACACATACATTGGTGGTATTATATATTGTTCTTTAAGCATTGTAAGAGTCCAGCATATCTACAATATGAAAGGGCCATTTAGCTACAAAAAAAACTTCCAAACTTTTTACTGGGTTTTCTTTTACGGGAAGATAGTTTGCCATTCTGTGGAAATAGGAATACGTTCCTCTGTTTTCCCTGAGTTTTCCTCAGAGAAGGAATCTGAATAAAATGTCAGCCTGAGCCACACAGCAATCCCAGCTTACACAAATCAAATGTCAGGGTTCAAGCAAGCGTGATGATAACATTTGGTGGGGGCACAAGGGAGAGAGATGAGTGATTCACTGTCTGGAAGGCGACATTGCAGGGTCTAGGTCAGGGGAAAAGTGAGAGGTGCTGGGGAAACATGGGTGTGGAATGGAAATGATATTGCCATTTGATAAAAGTTACCTGCTATCAAGATTTGCTCAGATGGTGCATTAAGGCATTCAGAAAACATTTTCCGCAGGGAACAAAACCCTTTGTTATCTGAGCAAGAATACTACCAAGATGGCCATTTTAAAGCACAGTTATAATTTCTCCTTTTACTATTGTTAGTATTTACATTCACCAAAATAATTCTTTTGCTTCTCTGTTCGAATGCTACAACCAGCACCAAACACAGTCACACAGTGGGCGTGTAGGCAACCACATTTTCCACACAGCAGCAAATTTGGTCCCATTCCTGTCACAAATGGTTAATTTTTTTCTGGGGCACTCAGCATCAGATTTCATGCAGAGGCACCTTAAATAGCAGTCCTATGTTATTAGCTATTTAAGACCAAATGCTATCACCAACACAATGAGTGGAAGCCTAATCTGCAAGTCGTACTTCAGAAATGAATGAAATGTTTATAGGGTAACAGTGGTGTGAAAGTGGAAGAACCTGCTTCTCTCAGAAGTCTCTATGCTCCGCTGGCACATTCAGGGTGAGAAACATCCAGTGTGTACACAAACCACTCTGTTGCTCTCATATCATTGCTCTTCTTATGTACATTGAGGCTTATATGTCATTGCAGAATAGTTTCTTCATCTTAAAACTAGCAGACTCTCTTCTGTGACATAGTGACTACCTCAGCACCTTCATTACTCTGCTACAGTGCAGTAGCTTCTTACTACAGTAACAAGAGAGTTACTTGACTACTACAAGAGTAGACTTCTTACTACAGTAACAATCAGTAGTAGTGTTTGGGATTAGTAGAATATGTTTGCCCTGCAAGCATATTCTTCAGTACTGTATCACCGTTAATGTACTTATTGGTTTCCTATTGGTTTCTTTCTGGCACTTTTTACTCTCTTTCTCAAAGTTCTGCATAGGTCCTAGAAACACTTTTCTCCTATAGATTAGCGAAGTGGTTTGCTAAGGTCTTCCACAGAAAGCGAAAAGTTTATGATGGTACTACAGTTAATCAGAACTTTATTTACCTGTGCAATGATGTGATCGAAAGAAATAATCATAATTTGCATCACCTCTGATTCAATCTCTGTTGTTGGCAGGTAACTCACAGTCTCATGATGCCGGTTCAAATCCTACTGAAACTGCTGGGAGTTTGTGGACTTCTGAACCGGTTTGATCAGACTTGCATCTCATCTCCACTTCAGAGAGAACACTACAGCTGTGACTGGAGCGGTCTTGAGCTTCTGCAGATTTCATGGTCTAACAAAGATGTATTATTTCACCCTAGTCTCTATGTATACACCTAACTGGTATTCCATCTTTTAAAAAGAGCAAGGAGGTGAAAGAATAGAATGAATGAAGATGAAGATACATTGGTAGAGCTGCACATGGAAATAAGCATGACATCTGCTAGCAGCTTATCCGGTTTGTGCCATCCCTGGCTTTAACAATCTAAGAAAACAAAGGTGAAGAAAGTCCTTTGGAAGCTATGAGCTATTTGCAAGTGGTCAAGACGACACTGAGAAAGTAAATACGGTGCAGTAAGTATTGTTGTGCAAGGGTGAACATGGAAAAATAGAATTCTTCTAGATAAGAAGCTCTATTTGATTTCTATACTTTGATGGAAAGCATCAGCTAAAAACAGAATATGGATTTTAATTTGGGCATATTTGTTAGCGGTGAAAGTAAGCAGAAAATAAACGGCAGTGTTTTTTCCTGATACCAGGTCATATTGGAAAGCAAGGAAGTCCTCTTTCTGCCTGTAAATAGACTGTGGAAGTCCAAGGGGAGAACAAATATGGAACAGGAAAAATGGAACGTCATTCAACACAGCCACACTTCTGACCACAATGTTGCCTTTGAGATAGCTCAACTTAGCACAGCTCAGCAACGACGTATCTCCATGAAGTGAGTCAGGATAAACACCAAGAGAAAATTAGGTCTTTACAAGTGTTTTTAGAGGAAGCGAAGAAACAAAACAAGCCCATAAAATATTTAACCAAATGACACGTAAATAAACTTTGAGTGCTTGGAGATATATTCATATTCTGGGTTTAGGCACTTGATAGTTAATAGCAAGAAGTGAATTTGATGTACACTCAGAAGTAGCACCATTTATACTAGGTCTAGAAAGCCTCAGAGCTGGGTTAAAAAGCATATCCACAGCCTAGACAACAGGAAAATTCCTTTAGCCACCTAATGTCCCTCTTCCATGAAACTAATGAGAACCACACAAAAAACACAAGAGGGCTTTCCTGCTCCCACCAAGGCTCTACTTTTAAAGGAACTAACTACTCAGAATTACCACTGGTGTTCTTTGATTTTATTGTTTTTTCTGGCATTTTACTCTACCACGGGGCTGTTTCATGGAGCATTTCAGTGAGCTCCTGACGGGTAATCCTCCAGATTAATTCTGAGTTCATTTGGGCGATAAGTGGTCAGCTTCTCTGAGAGATAGCACAGGAATGACAGCTCACTATCTCTTTCTGTGAATTCTCGGAAGATTGAACAGCACAAGGTATTTTCAACTAATGCCAGCTGAAGACAAATGGTAACTTAGCCAAATGCTAAAAAGTCATGTTGAGATCTACACAGAAAGCCTTTACAAAATAAATCTCCAGGTAAACATACTATTCAGGATTCAAGAGAGAGACACAGATTAGGCTAGGAAAGTATTGCTCATCAAATCCTGGTTTAAAACAGCTTATTATAGGCTTTTTTTTTAATGATATGTTTTTCAGACTCCAATTACAGCAGGGTAATTAAAAGTCCATTAAGGAAGCACTTAGGCCAAATGATAGCTTTTCCTGTGAAGCTTAGAGGGAGTTCTGAAAGCATTTTGTCAGGAGAGGCTAGGAGCAGAAACACAGTAGTGGAGAAGAGCAGGCAGACACGGAGCCTTCTGTACAGGCAGGGCAGGCCAGTCTCACCGCAAGCACAGCTTGGACACTGCCCTTCGGCAGAGCCGGCAGGACCCTTTTTATGCCCTTTGTTTGGCCCTTTTCTGGAAAGCTTTCCCCAAAACTGAAATATTTCACCTGTGAAAGGAAAGAGGAGACTCAGAAAGGCTACCAGGTATACGTTCCTTCACTTGGCAAATCAGGCTTTAGGTTTGAGCTGTTTGTTGTACTAAGTGCCCAGTGTCTTCTCTGGATAAGGGGGCTTCATGGACATTCATGCTACGGAGCAGTGCAACAGCTGTCTACAGAGTCAGAAGAGGCTGCCCAACCACCACTACCATAAAGTGCCAAGGACAATACATCCAGGCCTAAAGGTTCAGAGCTTTTATGTTCGCTTTTTTCCTATGAATTTCGTATATATACGTAACTATTATTATTCCAGGATAAGTACCTACTTCAGAGAACAAAATGTGGTTTAGTGGAAAACCCCACTTCTTTCAAAAATAATGTTGATAACATTTTGTTGACCTGTTCAAGTAGTTGCATTCCACCTTAGTTTTTAGAACCTACATATTCCCAGTGCCAACGTGCCTGCCTTCCCAGTACAAGAGCACAGTGCTGAGAGTTATCAGGCATCCTGAATGTCAGTAAGAAGTCAAGCTGCTGGCACTATCTGTAAATTGTTCAATTCACAGCTGTGGGCCAATAGAGAACAAATAGAACAAGAAGTGTAGGGAGCAAAGGTGGGAGAGGACAGGATTTGCAAAATGCACTGTTATCCACGCTACACTTTGATCTCTGTACATGTAATTCATCAATCACTGATGCTAAAGTGCACCAGGGATGAAAGAAGGGAATTAAACAACAGACCAAAAGAATGGGGCTCAGGATATCTGCATTCTGTTACTAGTAGGAGCATACCTAAAAACAGACACTCAGTTTTACAAAATTGATTTTGTGGAATCCATATAGTCTCAATTAAACTGCATGCTCTGTCAAATGATTCCTTCACAGCTTTTCTGGAAAGCTCTTGGGATTTCTACAGCCTTTCTAGGCAAATTATTTAACTCTTCTGTCTCCCATATCTGTAACCTACAGCGCATGGCATATTAGCTCCTATTTCAGAGTGGGTTTAGAGTCCTGAGGTAGTTTTTGTAGATTCCTGCAACATCCTCCAGTGAATTAGTGATTACAAGAGCAATAACTAAGAGTTTTCTTCTGAAGCAGACAGAACAAGAAATGCACGGGGTAAGAACCATTTACATCTTGGCATTTGTAGCATTCCAAACAAATGTCAGCTTAAATAACCAATTCTCATTACATCAAATACTGAAATGCCAACCCCGATCATGTGAATTTATGTCAAAAATTAATGTTTGAGTAAGGAGGCTCTTAGTTTTGGCCTGTCTAGTACTTTGCAGTTTGATACGGATTGAAGATAGCAGCTATTATATTATCCTCAGCCCATGTTAACTGTAGGGAGAAAACCTGTCAACTCCGGTAAATCAGCAGTGTAACACAATGCTTGCAGCACGCTGTACTGAATACTATTGGCTTACATTCAGCGTGCAGTGATTCAGTCAGCTATAAACACAGAGAAGAACTTTCAAAGGAGGTGTTCCATATGAAAGAGGGACAAAAGTGCTGTTGCTTTTACTCAAAGGGGAATCCTTAGATTGGAACAAGAGAGGAAAGATTATTTGCAGCTTCTCAGCATTGGTAAGTCAGGCAGAGCCTTTTGAGAGTGCTCAAACATTCTATGCAACAAACATCATGCACAAAAAGCAGGTAAACTGATTCACTGCACGAGCTCAATGCTCTTATCAATGGTGAACATCGGTCAGAGGGTAACTCCAACAGCACACGATGCTTTTCTCTGTTTCTGCATTTCTTGACTCCTGGGAAAAGCAAAGGAGTTGAACCCTTGCAAGGGTATCATCCTGATCACTCACACATGACTGCAGATTTGCTTTGCAATCTCAGCACTTGACCCATTCCATAGAGAAAAATAGTACTTTTCAAAGACATCGCTGCAGTTTGACTAGACTGCGGTTTATACGTGAGAGGAGCTAGCTAAGTGGAAAGAAAACTATGAGGGAGAAGATACTGAAAGGAAATGGAATTAGTGAGTCAGGGAGTTAAGGAGACAGGGAAGAAGTACAGACTTTGCCGTGTGCTGTTTCACACCCTTCTTTTCTTCTTCAATCTGTTCTCTTACACTTCAACTCACTCCCACTTGGCTGTCTGTCTCTCTCCCTCCTCTGACTTTCTGTTTCCCTGACATACCCTCGTCTCACTCCCTTCTTCCTTTGTGCCCCCTCTTAAAAATAACTCATGGTGCTACTACAGTGTTTCTGCCATGAAAGCATCCACAGAGACTATATGTTTTGTGCTGTCCTCTACCCTATGTTTGCCTTGTTTACTTAGGCTGTAAATTTTCTCAGTTTGTACGAGGTCTCGCGCAATCTGGCCCCATTCTTGAGTGCTGCTCAAGTACAAAATAATCAAAATACCATCAAGAACAGTAACAAATCCAACAATTTTATGACCCATATACTTCTAAGATATAAAGCTTAACAGAGCATGCAAGTATTCTCAGGCTTGAAAATATAAAGGCTATTAAATACAAGCATCTTCTTTCTTATTTCCATTTACTCCTAAATTATTTCAGAATAGCTCAGGGCAACCTCAAACATAATTACAAGGAATTGAATAATTAATAGAACTCATTAAATGCATAGTATGCATACCATATACAGGAGGGTAACAGTATATACAAACAGGTATTTGGTATTCATATCTTGAATTCCTAGTGGTTTATAGTCAAAAACAAATCGCGGTAGCAGCCTCTAGAGAGTTCCTGCTGGATCACATCTCTGAGATTTGTCATGAATAGCAGAAAAGAGGAACAGCGCCTGCAACATGGTCTGCTGCTGATTCCTCTGCATGGTGAGAAATACGAGACATACATGGAGAGAGCCATAGTGACCACAGTAGGTACGAAAGATGCTGAGCATCTTTACACAGTACTCAGAGCAGGCCCTGAATTCATCATTGTATCCCTGACGGCATGAGAGAGACACATCATACAGCGTATGGTATACTTGAAACAGAGTCCATTTGTTGTGTGCATGTGTGAATGCAAGCTTTTTTCCAGTACACTCTTGCTTAATATTCTTCCCAGATCTTTCTCACCTGATGTTTCAGGCAACTGGATGTTAGAGGCCTTTAAAAAACATGTCAGTTCTTTTATTTAGTATAATCCCACTACATCCAGAGCAGCCAGTATGAACAGAACATTGGTTCACTTCCAATGCTATTGAATGATTGAGTGTGAAAGCCCCCTTTGCATATTTTCTCTCTTTAATTATTTTTTTTTTTAAATGTACTACTTTCCAGTGTGTTTTCCCATTCGTGCGTATAGCTTTCCCATCTTGTCAGCACTGCCAGTCAGTCAGTCGCTGAGCCACAGACTGTTCACTGCACTTTCTGTCACACAGGTGTGGAGTGATTTTTGATCTGATTTACAAATTCCCTGCTGCCCCTGGCAAGCTGGCTGGCTGTCACGCTGCTGCAGGGTGTTTCAAACAGCTGCTCTTTCCAAGACACACTTCTTCGCATCTCCAGCTTCACTATTTCTTACACACTTCTTTTCCCCCTTTAGTTTCATCCTTTCCATACCAAAAGGCATTGGCAATGGAGCCTTGCAGAAAAAAACTACTGTACCATTAAACTATTTCAGATTCTGGCTCATTGAGAAACTACCTGGATGTCCTAGTTTATCGTTTAGTCAAGTACAACTGTGCATCTACTTCTAATGCTGGTCAAGCACTATATGCAAGTTACACATGTGACCTAAATTACCTCCCAGTTGATGCTTCCTTGTACAGCTAGGCTTTGATTTTCTTAGTATTTTTTTAATATATTTTCTTTTTTCTTTTTAAAATATTTATGTCTGTTCTGATCAGTGCACTTAAATCTGGGACCTGTTACAGGACAGCTTCTGCACAACACGCTTAGAATTCAATCCCAGATCTTGGCAAAATCTAGCAATCTGCTATTGTTCCTGAGTGTTGGGAGATTTCTCCTTTGACTTTCAATGAACTCATCACCGTTGCATCCTGCTAACCGGTTGGTTTACTATCTCAGATGGAGCAAAGCAGCACAGGGTATTGATTGCTCAACAAAATTTGTTCTCTTTCTGAATTAAATCTAAGTCAAAGTCTCATAAAATTTTGAAGCACAATATTTTTCATTCAGAAGGCAAGTGAGCTCTAAAGCTAACAGACAGAATTCATCGTATTTTGTTGAGTGTAAGTATGATATGGCTCTGAATCAGTCCCTGGTAACTCAACGAGGGTCTACAACCAACTCTACTTGGCTGTATTTAACTCTGCAACTTAGGATATACCGAAACTCTATCTTAATTTCATATCCTATATAATTTCCTCACATCCTGGTTCCCATCTGGACAGTGCTGAGGACCACGACTGCAGCTGCTCTAATGGAGTGAATCTATCCTATAGGTCAGACACAGTCACAAGAGCTTTAGACAATACTGTAATATTTACACCTTGGTTTTCTTACCTATAAAAGGAAGATTGGAGCCTCAAGTTTCAGATGCATTTAAAATTTTTGTAAACCAAAAGTGACATAGGTTCACCTCCAAATCTATGTCATTCTAAGCAGACACCATTTAAGCTGACATTTATTGAAGGCCTTAATGTGAAAAGCTAAGGGGAAAAAAAACCACAACAAAAAAGCTACTGACAATTTTGATACTTAAAACTCTGCTTTTGCAGTTTTATTTGGCTAGACTTAGTTTTATTTGGATAGTACTTAAAGGGCAGCTACAAAGAGGATGAAGGCTCTCTCTTCACAAGGAGCCACACAGAGAAGACAAAGGGCAATGGGTACAAGTTGCACTGGAAGAGGTGTTATCTTGACATAAGAAAGAAATTTTTATAGTGAGAGCAATCATTCACTGAAACAATCTCTCCAGGGACACTGTAAAGTCCCCATTGCCAGTGGTTTTCAAGATGCAACTAGACAGGGCACTCAATATACTCATTTAGGCTCCCTTTCCCACAAAAGGTTGGATCAGATGACCTGTCAAGGTTCCTTCCAACCCAGGCTGTTCTATAACCCTATGAGACTACTTACTCTCACATCTAGTCCTAAACTTTCATATTGTTTTTATTTGTTGTTTTCTATGATATTGTTTTACGATTACATAACTACCGCTTCCCCCTCACAACTGAACTTAAATCAGATTACACTTAAACTAGTTTTACACCAGTGTAATTTTACTAGTCCTAATCACGATAAATCACTGATATATGAGAGGAGGGAGATCAGGCCTAAGAAAGATTATTTTTAACTTGTACCACGTGTTTTCACCTGTTGCATTTTCCCTTGAGACAAATTACAAACTCCTTCCATTTGCAAAGAATGGAGAAAGCAAACGTGAGGTGCCCTTTCACAAGGCTGCTGGAGCAAATATGAATCCCTGAAACTAAAGTACAGCAATTTTTGTGGGTTATACACAGTTTTAAAAGGTTACACACTTCTAACAGGCCACAATGAGATTTAAAATGCTTTATTAAGCCTTTTCTCCTGGATACATTTTGTATACCATATTCTGTGAAAGATAATCAATTGAACTATTTATTCAAAATGTATCATGGGAATGTATAAACAGACAAGTTTCTATTACACTGAGGTCATACTGTGTGCAGTTTTAGGAAAAAGCTTCCAAGATCACAGTATATTTGTCCAGATAAAACTTATGCTGCCTGAAAGGTTTTCTTCTTCTGTTATCTAAAAGCACATGAATTAATTTCCTTAAAATTTAGTTTACATATATTCCTTTACAATCATACTAGGATTCCAATTTAAAAAGACAAGGAGGAGTGTTCTGCTTCAGTGAATGGGATGCCTGTATTCAGGGTAGCTATGGCAAAGTATATTCAAGTAATGGAGCAATTTAACTGGTTACATCACCATGAAAGAGCTGTCATAGTTGAGATGAGAAACGTTGTACTTCATAAAGTCTGGAACGGTGCTGGCAACACTTAATTATTTAAAGTCGCCCTTCCATATTAACCTAAATATGAATAGATTATTGTGCTTTCTGTAGAAAAAGCACCTCTGTCCTCTAAAGTGATTTGCAGAAGAAATTCTGAGTCACAATAAAGCTCCTTGCCCAGAGTCCCACAAGGCATCAGCACCAGAGATGGGAATAAAGTCCAGAATCCCAACCTTTTCCTGCACTGACTGAGGATCATGCTTCTCCCAGGGAGTCCTAACGCATTATTCTACTGCTACAAAAATCACACTTAACTAACAGGTAAGGAATAAAAATAAATCATAGAACCTAGGAATGAAAAAAATGAACAAAGGTGATTTTGTAATCCTCAGAACAAGAAGAAACTTGGTAGTTTGATGTCAGCTGACGGAAGGAGTCCTCTGTTACTACTACAGAATTAACAAGGGCTTAAACATATAATCAAGATTAACAAGTTACTGTGTATCAGCACAAGCATGGTAAACCATTTCATAAGCCCACTTAGCCCATGACAAATGCAAGATGACTTGGCTTAGCACCTTTCCCTTTCCTCTGGGACTAAACTGTTACATTTTTAGTACAGAAAGAGACAAGCTGGTTTTTGAGACTCTGTAGCACAGTAATTTGCTAAATTGTGGTAGCTTGACTTGATGTCAAACTCCCTAACTCTGCTAAGAACATGAGGCTAATGGGATAAGAGGAAGTGAAAAAGCATTTCCTTGCCAAATGTTTTTTTAACAGGCTTGACAATGATAGTGACAACCGTGTAAAAAGCTTTTCCACCGTTTGACCAGACCATCATAATTTCTAGCCTTCTATAGCCTGGTAATTCTCCACCTCTTCTTGTCTCCATTTATAATTACCACTCCTAATTGCACCCACCTTTTTAGTTTACTTGGCATTAGCTGTATAAAAATATTGGCAGCGAATCATTAGCAGATATAAGGCCATTAATATAACTATGTTCTAGTTAGACATTTAGGGGATGGAATCTAAAATGAAAGAAGTCTTCCTAGCCATAGAACTCCTGAAGTATCTGGCTTGTAAGCAAACAACCTTCGTGCTTTAGGAGACTTGCCCTCTGGAAATCAGACAGCAAGGGCTTTCTATAACACTTCAGCTGAGAATTTTGGTCGGTGAGGTAGTTTGTGGCCAGGGCTCCTGATTACAATACGTTTTATAGTTGTAATGCAAATGGGACATACTGTACCCTTCATTATGGTCACTCCGAACTTCAGTGGAGACACAGACATATAGCTAAAATCTACCTATCTTGGTACTTTTTAAGCCAAATTTTGATTTTTAACCAACTTTGCTAGCACTAAGACATTAAGGATGTGCCCAGAGGCTTTGCTGAATTGGGGTTTTTGTCTTATTATCAAATTAAGAAAAAACATGCTGTAACCCACTTACCTGACTCAGCTGTAGTGTACGATACTAATCTCCACATTTATTAAACACATGCTCCCTCTGGAGCTGGAGATGATACAGTAACAGCTGTTTTATTCTGGTTTCTTTTTAAGTCATGAGGAAACAAACACGCACGTGTCTCTGGTACAATTCACAGTGTTCACACCTACTATTGCAACTAAGAGGTACTAAGATAAACAACTGTTAAGTTCTCCTATCTTCTACAGTTCATTCTCCCTCCTATTCTCTCTCCCTATTGTTGTCATCATTACTGTGAGTAAATTAGTACTGAAATCTGACTCGGCAAAAGGAAATTTTAATGCAAAAATAAATGGGGTAAGTTGTACTGGGCATAGTATCCTCCCAAAAGATATTGAGATTAAACATACAAAATCAGTAGGCCTATAATGAAGACAGTGAAACAAAGCAAATGCTAAGAAACTTGGGTTTGCCCTGACTTTAATGTCAGCCTGGCCTCCCATTAGTATAAAATTAATATTTCTCTCTGTAACATTAATCCTTTTTGTCCACAGGAAATAATAAGAACAATTCTAGATGGCAAGCAAGCATCTCATTTGGGAGACAAGGACAATATTAAAGCCCCCACCATGAACTCCAGCGTGGCTTTTAACCACAACTTGTGGGTAAGAGCATGGTGGTACAGCACACCCCCAAAACACTGGGACAGGCACAGCGGATGTCTGGAAGCTGAGGAAATTTACACAGCAGCTGACAATTTTAAGGAGAGTGCCTCGTACCAGAAGACAATTTTCCCCTGTCTGGTTAGTGCAAAAAGGGACATCCTCCTTTCTCTGCTCAACCCCTAAAAGAATATCCGATGCCCTTTTTCAGCACTGAAACTACTACATCACTAGGATGTGCTGATGAGCTCAAAGCAGGTGATCAGCACCAGCCTTGCAGATGGCCGAGGCAGGCGAGCTGGGCCTGCAGACAGGGCAGTGCTCAGGTTTGGTACTGCTCCCTCCCTTCCGAACTCATCCCAGCTCCAAGTGCATTGTAAGGACTTTGCACTGGCTTCTCCCCTTTCCCCAGTGCATTTGAAAACAGGAGGGAAAAGGTGCGTGAAACTTGCACGAAAAACCTTGTGGTTGATTGCTTTACACTAGCAGAGTCCTTGAAGAGACTTTAGGTAATGTCAAGGACACCAAGATTGTGTGACTGCACATGCATTTTTCAGAGACAGAAAAGTAATCCCACTGCAATTAATGGATCTTATTATGCTCAAAGTCAACAAGCTTGCTAAAGGGCTTTGGCAAGTCAGCGCCTTTGTGTTTGGATTGCAATGCTGGCTGTGTGGTGTGCCTTTGTCCACTTCAGCCTTGTTTACCAACAGAGGTATAGACACAATCTAGCCCTGGGCACAATTCTGGCTAAATATGTTGATGCATATTTTTGCGTTCCAACAGTTTCTGGAGTGGTGCTTACAAGACAGATGAAAGCTAGTAAACATAGACGTGAAAAAAGCCATTTACTTTCTCACCATGCATGTTTACTATTTGCATTTCAGTCACCTCTGACAACTGAAAGAGATCATTTTGTCCCATTTACTTCCTCCAGCATACCCACCCAATGCATTTCTGTGGGGAATCATGACACTGCAGCATAACGTTTGCTGTTACTGTAAATTGGCTCGTTATTTTTGAAAAGCTACAAACTGTTTGCTCAGAAAACACTTTGCAATCACCATCAGTCTATTTGGTAGGTTGCTTGTTTTTTTCATATCTGAAATAATTTGAAGATGATGCTTCAAATTAAACATCCATGTCTATAACACTTTCTTTGTAAACAAATTAACACAAATATATTATTCCCATGCATATTTATTATGTGCATACAGCAGTCACCCTTCAAATCCAACCCCCAAGTCCTTCCGGCAAACTAGGAACCCTCTCTGCCATAAAAATTTACCCTTTTCCCCCAATAAATCTCTTCCTTAGAAGAAATTCTTGCCTTTAGAATCTCATTTTTCATTTATTTCATTAGTTTCCATCTCAGATAACTAAATTCTCTTTTATTACAGCTGGGATTTTTTATAATGTGCAAATTGAAATAATGATTGTATCGCAGTTCTCTGCAAGTGGTTTTCATTAAGGCTCCAGCTACTATTCCTTGCTCTGTTGGATATCTTTGTGTCAGGGTTACTTTACGCTGGACAGAAATTTGAACAATTTACGTTGAAAAGAATGACTAAAAACCTATTAGGTAATAACCTTTAAAATGCACTGGTTGATGGACCTTAATTGTATGTTCTTGTCATAATCAAAATACCTCAATCAGTTAAAACTTAATAATCATGCTAAAAAGTGGACCTGTGAATATATTCCAGATTCACATTTCTGAAAATCAAAATAGCTACCTGTCTTTACAATTCTGTGTAAGCATACACACAGTGCACAAAATACATTTACACGTCTGAGATGCTACACTACAATGTTTTGCTTTCTTTTCAACAGAGTAACTAAACTCCTACTCTACGTTCAGCAGGATTTTCTGGTTAATTTTAGTGACTTTTTTTTAAAAAAAGTTCAGAACCATTTGTGTGGCTCGTTGAAATTTACAGCGTGCTTACATTGTTGATCACCAGGCTCATCTTGCTACTTAGTCATTCTCTATTGCCCATTGGTAAATGAGTTTGCTGGCATATATTCCCATTGCTGCCAGGGTCACCAGAAGTCTGAATGAACACACAAAGAGTCCACTTAATTGCAAAGATTTATAGCTATGCTGTTTTCTTTTCTCCCTTTCCACTCAAACTTGTCTTCCATGTCTGACACGTATAGAAAAGGGAGAGCTGCTTATTCTAGTCAAAATCAGCAGCAGACAAGGATCACAGTTTCGCAAGGATTCCTTATTTCTACTGCTAGTGCATAGGCAACAGAGAAGCAGTTTTCTAATCCACGCTGGACAGGGTACTGAACCAAAGAAAAATCCTGTGTCAATATAGTATCAGCCACCATCAGTCTGCAATGAAGCAACAAGTTACATGCCTGGCAAAAAAACACAACCTGTACAACTTCCAGAAGCAACAAGCCGTTCATTTTGATTTAAGATACCATGCTCTCTAAGTAGAAAACAGGTGAGCTATTATACAATAAATAGATGAGAAATTTGTAAGTCTTGGAAACTCAGAAGCAGAAAGCTGCCATTTGAAAATCTGCCTCTGCCTGCCCAAAGAGTCTGCTGTTTGAACCATGTAGAATTTCTACATCAAACTAAAACCTTTTCCTCTGTCTTATTTATGGCTCTGCTACAAGTTTGGGTAGCAGAGGAATCAATCAATTCCAACCAACCAGTGAAATGATTTGGAGAGCTCTGGGGATAAAAAAATTCGCCCAAACAGTTCTGCATTTCTGATTGAACACAGTAATTCTAAAGGGCACAGTTTACACGCTGAAAACTTACCAATGGAGCGATGAATGCAGGTATGCTGGTTATCACTCAGAAAAAAGCCCTCTTTGCACTGACATTCATAGCTTCCCATAGTATTTACACAGATCTGCTGGCACCCTCCATTGTTATCCTGACACTCATCAACATCTAGAAGAGAGAAGGAGAAAGAAATGCAGGTAATATACAGATTCAAAGCACACATCTAGAAGAACAAGGAATCCACAAAAAAGCACACTGTAAATTAAGCTAATGAAAATACCCAAACCCCATCAGAGTTAATCCATATAATTCTTTTTCCTGCATCCCAGGTTTAAAGTTAACATTAAAAAAAAACAGTGGGGAGGGGAGTCTAGCTAAGTCTCCATGCATTCTGGGCTGCAAATTGATTTCCAATGCACAATGAACGTTAACGTCCTAAAAAGGCTGTGACCCCATCTGCCAAGTGTGGTGTTGCACTCTGTCATTCCCACTCCACTTGGAAAGACATACTTCAGGCCTACAGTAATTTCTACCAGGGGTAGCAGGCAAACACAAAGGGCATTACTGGGTGAAAAGAGTCTTTATAGAGTTCTGGTCCTGAACAGAACAGCATGTTTCAATTACTGGAGTCATAACCCCCTACTTTGTCAGTTTGTTTAATGTTGTTTAATGAAAAGAAGGCTTCTTAAATCTAAATGTTCCATGTCTATATTGTCATTTTAATAGGCAAATATATAAAACCACAAAGGCAGCATTAGCTACTGGCTGTTTTGAGGGTCCCTGCCTACCCCCACCATCTCTCTTTGGCATAAAAGTTTTTATGCTGCTGTGTTGAACGGAGACATATGCTTCAGCATTGGGAAATTGCTGCCACTAAAAGATACCTGACCCACGTTCAACCTTGTGAGTCTCCTGTTTTGCTCATAAAAAGTGTATCATATCCATTTTCTGGTTTTTTTTCGGATAAAAGCAACTTGTCACCAGAAAGATACATGTTTTCCATTTTTGTGGAGACTCTGGAACCAGTGAGTTATTTCACAGTATTTGCCAACATGTCAGCAAATGAGTTGGTGTGTGTTTTGCTTTCATTTTATTTTTGGAGGGGAGGAAAACACAACAAAGCTAAATGATCCACAACATGCACAACCTCAGAAAAGCTGGCACAGCAATTTGAATTTTTAATTAATTAATTCCTCCAGGACTGGCCACAATACACTAAGGTAAAACCAAGCTGCTTTTGCCAGTACTCTTGCAGGCAAGGCCAGGAAGCTCTGAAATGCTAGAGAAACTCAGCCGATAACTAACGCTAGTTCCAGCAGCTGGCTCGGCTACGCCTGCTGTCACTGTTTGTGCCAGTGTGCTGCCTGCGCTTCAGGTGGCAGAAATTGTAGTTCTTTCAAAAAAAAACCCCAAAAGTTCAAGGGTAATCACAGCAGTACCCAGGGAAACCGGGCGGTCTCCTCACGTCTTGAACTACAATGCAAGTGTGTAGACGGTCCTTCTCCTTTTTTTATTTACCGTTTTATTTATTCAAGCACTATTGCCTCAAATTTGCTGTATCAAAATCCTTCTCACCCTCAGTTCTTACTCTCTTCCAGATTTCAACCTTTTCATAACCCTATCGAAGCAGTTCGGGAGGACACAGGAAAAGCAGTGAAGACTTTCCTTGGTACTGCAGTATAAGACGAAAAGATAAACAAGCCAACTCGGTGAGACCCTTCCTCTGTGAGTCAGCAGGCCTTGCTGCCCTACTAGTGCCAACTCGAACTTCTTCCTTCAAAACAGCACACTGGAATCTAGATCCTCCTCTTTGGAAGATTAGTTGAGCACTTGCTGGAGGAAAAAGTCTCAGTTGTTACATGTACAAACCCCAAAATTTTGCTATGAAGTATACAGCCTTCCCAGCGTTCTGTTTATAATATCACAAAGCAACTCGAACAATCGCCTTCCAGCTCTGATGAATAATCCGAAACAAATGCAGTGATTTATAAACATTTCTTTTCTGCTCCTGGGAGCAAATGCTGGTGATTTACCACTTCCGTAAAGAGATGGCTCAATTTACCACCAAGCCCCAAATACATATGCTGGAATAAAAGTTATTACAATTTAAACTCCTTAAAAAGTTTTACTATGAGGAATTTCTTCTAATTTTGTTGCACTTGTCTCATAATTATTTTAATATGCATTTATGAAGAGAAGGAGTTGAAGAAAGGGAACAGCTGGGATCCAGGACTACTGTATCTCTATCTCCATACTACATGCCTTCCAATAAATCTTGGCCTAGTGGTGTAGGATTAACATTTTCTCTTTTCAGACCTCAATCCTACCAAGGTCAGGATTTTTGGAGGATTTTGCATTACTGCAGTCTTAAAAGGAAGTATTGCTTATTATCCACCATACCAAGCAATCTATTGGACACACTGCCTGGAAAATATATACTGAATTATTTACTTGTTAAGCTTTCATTCCAATAAAGTCACTTTATGACCAACCTATTACTAACCCTGTTTAGGGAATGACGTAAATGAACGTCTTCTGAAGTTAGGAGACAGAACTCCATTGACTCCAATGACCTCAAGCTTTGGTAGATCTGGCAGAATATTTCTTTCATGTACCTGAATTTTTTCAAAGCTCACAAATGAAATAGCTGCCAAAGAGGCTTTTTCTTTCTTTCATCATTTGTGCAACCCTCATTCAATGCAGCTCAAGTTACCCAGCTGAACGTGTAAACATCGGTAAGGCAGCATATGTGAGATTGCATTTTGGACCAGATTTTCAAGAGATTAAGTTCCACATAAACACCAAATTAAGTAGCCAGGTTTTCAATAAAGCTCTTCTGGCTCCAGTTTTGGAGGCCCGACATGTCAAACTGGGCTGTTGACTGTTCTGAAAAACTGAGGGTGGATCCTGAGAAGCTTTAATTGTGGCAACTCTGTGTGACAGCTCACACCTGCTGGAGACCTGCACCCCAGGGCCTAACTCTAGAAACAGGAAAAAAGTCACTTCTGTAAAATCACTTCACTCAAACATCTTCTCTAAACCCCGACTAAACCCACTTTAAAAACTTTTAAATTTATTGAGCACAAATATAAAGCTTGCTTTCTTTATTAGTCTACTTTTTACAAAAAGGAATTATTTTTTTTTTTTAACAAAGAGACACGTCTTCTTTGGCAACCTTTTGCACAAAATCAGCCACCGGCCATTTTATCCAGGATCAGGGTTGTCTCCCTGAGGATGGCAGCCCCAAGGCAGCAGGTGCAGGCCTTCCTTTCTTCAAACTGGTGTATTGAAACTCAACTCCATTTCCTAGGCTTCTTATCTGGCAACAATTCTGCCATCCTCACCATCTGACAGTGTGCTGATTCCTAGAGTACATTATCCACTGCTTATGGGACAGCTGAGAGTCAAAATCCTACTGATGATCCCAGGGTAGAAGCTAGAACAATGTTTCAGAAAACCTACACAATCCAAACTCACAAAAAGATGGAAAAAGGTTCTCACCTGAGCTGAGCTCAGATGGTTGTCCCACATAGCTGCTCCAACCCTCATCCTCAGAAAGAGGAGAAAAACCAGGAGCAAGCGAATATATGTCCTTAAGCCATTCTCTGTGACACTCGTCACAAAGAACTGTCCTGTGATTGCATCTACGAAATATAATCCCTGATGGAAGCATCTAGAAATAACTCCGTTTCCACAGCCCTTAACTACTCCTTACCAGCACAAATAAATAGCTAAGATAACAATCAGCAAAAGAGCTAGAATTTAGACCAGAGCGACAAACCTAAATTTCCAGGATGATGAGAACCTGGACTTCAAATGGGCCAGTCATCATCAAGGACAATAAGGAATAGGGGAAGAGCCAACTCAGGGAGAGGCTGGGAAAGGAGAAGTATCTTTCAGAAGAGAAGGAGAGATAATGGATACACATATA
Organism: Limnodromus scolopaceus; assembly: GCA_028565335.1. NCBI lineage: Eukaryota > Metazoa > Chordata > Aves > Charadriiformes > Scolopacidae > Limnodromus > Limnodromus scolopaceus. The sequence continues at coordinate 82,529,994 of JAOXNO010000001.1, read as the reverse complement.
CATACACACATGTATAGATATATCTATATATTAGCAGCATTATGCAAATTAATGCATATCTGAATTTGCATAAGACCTCTAGCCTTTTGGCCCATTGCCTTCACATAATCAAACTTGAGTTCTCTATCTCGGTAAGATGAGATCCTCTAGAGAGCGGTACTGTGGAACAGTATCAAAGGGTAAGAAACATTACAGTTGATAAAGATGGATGTTTTATTTATTAAATAAACAAATGCTTTCGGTTTCTCATTTAATTTATCTGATGAACTTTTCAAACTAGCTCCACTGGTATTTCACCCTGATCTGGCTCAGAGTTTCCCGCAGTATTTGGCCTAAAGAAGCTCTTCTGATCAAGCGTCCTGTTTGGACACCATTGAGGGAGAAAGGTCTGCTAAGGGTACCTGAAACCAAAACCACAAGCAGGAAGATACAAAAGTGGAAACGCTACACAGAGTCAACGTCAAGAACAGTATGTCCACTGTCCACTTCCTCCCATGATCTTCTCTTCCTTCCTTCTGACATTTTCCTTTCATGTCAGCGTTTTCATAAGCACTTAAGCCCCTCAGAAATCTGAGTCTCATCTTCAAAGTCTCCAAGGCATTTGGGAGCTGCAGTACAATTCACTTACTACAGCATTAAGATTCTTTGGAGACTTCTAAAAAGAGGATTTTGACTCATGATCCAGGGAGCTGATCCTGCTAGTTTATGTCTAAGTTACTCTATGGAACTTTTGGAAGAAGATGCCTATTTTACCAGTGCAGAAGATCATGATGGAGAGCTGAGCTACTACCAACAATACTGCAGACTTTCCTCAAATGTTAGTACCAAAGCACCACTGAGGATATCCTGTATTTGTAAGAGAAACGATTAACCACAAACTCAGAAAACATGAGCACCTGATTTTGAAATTTAAAAATCATTATATTCTGAGTATTTCTAGTCAGAAAGTCTCATTAAAGTCTCATGTTTCTGGATTTACTATAGTCAAGTTATTCTTACACCAAAAGAACATCTATCCCAGCATTCTCTCTTTGACAGTGTAGTTGATACTCAGGAGAAGACAGCAGAGTTAGGACAGAACAGTTGCTGGTACGTTCTCCAAGCTTTCAGCAATCACATACTCATTAACCTTCCTAAATCACTAGCTAGACCATTGCCACTACTGGATCTTTCCTGTATGGATTTGTCTAATCTCTTCTGAACCCAACACGATGGGGCAATTCCTTCTGCAATTTAACTGAGTTACATAGAAAAGACATCCTGTTTTGTTTCCTTTTTTCTAACGTGCTTCTTCACAGTCTCAATGAATGCCCCCTAATCCCATTATTGTGAGAAACAGTAAAAATTCATTCACTACTTGACTACTTGACTTTTCTGCGTCTTCTTGATCTTACAGATCCCCCTCAGCCTCATACTGTCTACATCATCTATTTTGAGCCCTGAAACACAGCAATACGCAAACATGATAATTACAGACACAATTCAAATGACATCAGTATACCATATTTAAAACAAAAAGACCTCATTTCTAGAGGTTAACCTTAATGACAGCAGCATGTGGCACATATTCTCCTCACTTCTCTATTCCATTCCCCCCAAGTACCATGATGCCCTATTGGAGTGGGTGTCTTGGAAGATCTGGTTTCAAGATAACTGTGGAAGCCCAAAGAGTAAATCTGGCATGTAGGAGTGAAGCAAGTGGGATCAGATTAGAGGTTGTAGGCAGGTGTTCCTGCTGGAATGGTCATACAAGTAGTAGCATGCTGTCAAGGTAGGGAGAGTCAGCTGAGGGGGCCACGGAAACAGGAATCCTTGCTAATTGAAATAACTGCTAAATGATGTTTCTTAGACCAACTTTACATGAGCATGCAAAGGGAAATATTAGAAGAAAGAGACACCACTACCTACATACACAGCAATCACATCTCCAGAATACCTGAAATCAGACTTCACCAAGAATTTAAAACCCGGGCCCAAATTTGCACATAAGGTGAGAATTCTGCTTTTTGTCCCCTTTTTTCAGAAATTGAAAAATATGGTGAAGAAAAGGAAAAAGAACACCACAGCCTTGAACCCAGCACTTCATTCACTACCACAGTTGCAGAAAGAAACCTTCACTGCAGCCCTCATTGAGAAGAGATCCACTTGCAAAAAACCAGACCCTGCAGCACTGACTGTTTACTGGAGTAGACATTAAAAAAACGGAAACTGTGAAAAATTACCTTTCCCTGAAAAATAAAGCACATTTTACAGAAGAGAAACATGAAGTACCAATCACAAGGATGCTCTTGGGTGATGAATACTGAAATCATTCTAAAATGATCAATGAGCTAATCTCTAGAACCATTCTTTTCTTACGTACAAGGATACACTACCTAAAATGATGCCCATCGGTCCTGGAGAATCCCATCTCTTAATGGTCTACAATCACTTAGCACCTCAATGCCCACTGACTAGGCTTCTTGCTTGTCTGCACTGTTATGGAAGTGCACAACTTGAAAAGAAACGCTTGAAGTCTTCTTTATATAGCTATTTTGTGACACAGTGGAATTCCTTACATTTCACACTACACAAACACAGTGTAAGTTCAGCTGCAATGGACTTCTTTGCTATGTATAGGATAGGAAATATTCACTTAACGCAAGAGCTTAACTCTGCTGCATGTGATGCCTGCCCACTTACTGAGCTGAAGTAAACAGCCCCACGGACGTTACGCGAATGTTGCATTGAGTTCAAGTCTCTTGACGTCACTTGTTTATTCCTTTCTTAAACAACTGGGCACCACTGTCCGTCCTTTTAAGACACCAAAACCCTTTTCGCAGCTTTTAGCATTTCCAAAATAAACATCCCGGCCCCTTAATGTGACATCTTAGTTGTAGTTGTAGCTTCTCACTTGATAATCATGTCTATTTTTCAGACAGACACATGCACATGGTGGCCTCCTGACAACAGTGCCTAAACACAACAAAATTCCCAATCAATTTTTTTCTAATGAGTTATCCATTCTTCTGATACAGGGTTTTAACAAAATTTTGTATGAACTTGGTCCCGCTTCTTTTCATCTACAGCACCATTCTCTAGGGAATGCCAGCAGCCTCCAGTTTGGTGTGAGGTGCTTACTGTGAGGCTCAGGCAGCCCTGGCCACATTAGCAATAAGCTCGCGGTTCCCACTGATGTCTAGCTACATGTAGGGCACTCCAAGTTGCAATGCTCAATTAACAACCCTCCATAAAGCTGAAGGAGGGAAGTTAATTACAGACACAAACAAGCAGCAGTCCTGATCAACTGAAGGAAAAATTTGGGACAAGTTGAGTAAATTATCCAGTCTATTATCATAATGTCCCTTACTTTGTCTTACCCCTGGGCTTGCCCTGGAGCATCATTAACTGCTGCAGGCTCAACTGAGGGAGTTTCAGAGTCTTTTTTAAGTACTGAATAACGCTCATTAGCATATAGACCACCTGTAGGAGATTCTCCCCCCGTTGTCAAGGACGCCATACAAGGTAACTTCCCAGGGACTGGGAGGACTTGCCTGAGAGAGAGGGTGATAAAGAAACATACATATGATATTTGGCATATTTTAAGATAATATTATCTTAAGATAATGATGCTTGGCACCAGCATGAAGAATAATTCAGACCATTAATCGTTAAAAAATATCCAGCATCATTCAACTCCAGAGTGGTGAGGCACTAGGACAGGTTGCCTAGAAAAGCTGTGGCTGCCCCATCCCTGGAGGTGTTCAAGGCCAGGCTGGATGGGGCTTTGAGCAACCTGCTCTAGTG
>JAOXNO010000001.1:82511291-82523596 GCA_028565335.1 Limnodromus scolopaceus | reverse complement strand
ACCTGCTCTAGTGGGAGGTGTCCCTGCCCATGGCAGGGGGGTTGGAACTCCATGATCTTTAAGGTCCCTTCCAACCCCAATCATTCTATGATTCTATAAATGGTTCTATGATGATTTTATATATGATTCTGTATTGGTCATGACAGAAATACTCTAGGAATACTTGCATAAAATCCTTTAAGGGATATTTTTTGTTGATTAGGATACACAAAACTAAATCACCTCACTTTCAAGTTGCTTGTATACTTATAAACACATTATGTTGGGGAAATTCTGTAGGAGAAAAAAACCTTAAAGAAAAATGTAGTTCTTTCCCATTCAAGCTTATTTTGTCGAAAAGAATTATAAAAAAATTCACCTATGAGTTTTCTCTGTTTAATATGTTGTCTGATACAATAGCTAATACAAGGAAAAGAAATAGCCTTAAAAACTGTACAGTGTATCCTAAAATTAAAAAATACACTCTTTTATGCATCACAAAGTATACAATTTTATATCCACAATTTTAAAAATAAAGCCAATTTTCTAGGTCTTGCAACAGAAATCGTGTCCTCTCTGCACAGCTCTTCTTATGAAAGGAATAAAATCCATGAAAGTACGCTCACTAACATATGACCTAGAGGCTCCCTGGACTATGGATGCCCTACTCTTGCTGAGGAGTATCTATAACACTGCCATCTAAATTAATTCAGCAAATACATCCTTTCATTCTTTTAAACTCTTCAATCCTACTTCCGTTCTGAACTAAAGTATAACCACTCTGCTGAAGAGGCTGTACTACAGCCTCTTACTGCTGAGCAATACTCATTGCTGTAGCAACTTTCCCTTCAGTTTAAATTTTCTTTTGTTAAGATGGAGTAGAAAAGCTTTGCCTTGACTCTCATTTCTGCTCCCGTCCTACAGCACAATACCCTATGTCCACTCGAGGCTTACTTATTTAACAAAGTATGTTTCAATCGTTTTCAGACATTTCTTTCCATATCCCATAAGGCCTCTTAATCATAAATCTTGCTTTAATCCTAAACCTTCCAAATTCTCTAAGCAATCATTCCTGTAAAGTATGTCCAGTGACTTTTTAATGAATGTTTTAATTAATGAGTAATAATAATAGTAATTATCATTATTACTTAGATGTTAGCTACACAAAGTCATATTAAAATATGCTACCATCAATTAGTCCATGTTCATTCCTGCCCCCCTTTTATACAAAGCTACAAAAACTTGTGCTCTGATACAATTCCAGTAAGGAATGTGTACACAGGGACTACTTCGAGATATTTGAGAAGGATCTGGATTGAAGTCTGCAGAAGGTAATGGAAAGAGTAAAAGTAATCCTCTGACTTGGTCTTGTAGTTTGATTCAAACTTTTAAAGTTTTCACATCTTACACTGAAGTCAAAAGGATAATATCAAGATGCAGAAATTCATGGAAAGTATTAGACAGCAAAAGCAAGGCACTGCAGAAAGCTGAGATCCTGGAATCTACCTAGTAAGGAAATCCACTACCAACCTTTCATCTGGGTACTTATCCATACTGGAAAAGAGTTTTGTTTCATTTTCTAATCCAGTAAGCAACTATGCAGCAGCTATTCTCTTCGATGGCTATTTCTTGACTGCATAAATCATACTGTTTGTCATAAATCAACACTGCCAAGAACTGATTGCATTCTGAGCATAGTATAATGACAGTGACTATATTTGAAATCATGAGACCAGATGACTTTGCTGCTCTCCACTTTGTCTGATATCTTCTTGTAATCTGTATGAATTCAGCGTTTTACCTGGATCTATGTAATTTCTAGGATTGACAAGACACCACTTCATGAGGGAAGACTTGAATGTCATACACATCTGACTGGTAAATACACCTATTAAAGGCTGAATTTCTGCACTCTCAGGTGGATACACATTCTCCCTTGCTTTAAGAAAGTGCTAAAAACAATGTAGCTCCCAAAATTTTGGTTAATTTTAATATATTTTATAGTTTTTCTCTTAAGGAATACATCAACATAGGCCACGCTGGCTAGAAATTTGCTATCATCAGAAAGTTAAGATGAATTAACAAAACATGCAAAACTACTATAAACATCATAAAGCAGTCAGGATGCAGAATAAATAATGCTGAATAAAACTCTGGCTTTGCTGAACTAAGACACAGTAATCTACATTCAGTCAAACCAAGTAAGAGTGGGATTTAACTGATTTAACTTATACATATTAACTTCACACTCTAAGCTGATTATTCTTTACTTTTCCTGAGTGTTCCATGTAGAGAAATCTTTACTGTGATTGATTACCTCCTCCAGGGAGTAAGCATTTAAAAAAAAAAAGGCTCAGACAACAAGAAGACTTGCAGAAACAAGAGACTGAGATTGATGCTGCTGTCACATAGCTCCCAGTTTCTTAATTTATTATGACAGTCTGAGAATCTAACTTCATAGTTGACAGCGACCAAGATTTATTCTACACTTTTGATTATTCCCCCATACCTAACAAAAGACCTTGGGCCTATGCTGATTTATATTCTTACTTGTTTTGGTCCTTCTCAGGCCACATTGGCTTAAGAAAGCAAACACAGCAAATTAAGATGTAAAGAAAGTTATATCTTATTTGAACTCAGAAGATTAATGTGGCGAGACCAAACATTAGAGTACTTTTGAAGAGGGAAACTTCCAGATACAGAAACAGAAAAAGCAGGATAAGAAAACAGTGTGTTCAGATCCTCGCTTCAGAGAGGCTGGATATTGGAGGCCTTTCCATCAATCACAATGAGAATTCCATATTTTTATTGGATTTTCAGAGTGAACGTGGATGTATTTTCAATACCAGTTTCCAATTTGGGGCTCCAAACTTCTGGTATCAATGACCCTATTCTCAAAGGTGTTAATTAACTCAAGTCCATGGGACTGCATCCGTGAAAAAACAGGGAGCAGTTAAGCTGAGCTACAGTAAATATATACTTTAGGATGAGGGCAGTCACGCACACAAAATACCTATTTCTCTCTAGTGACTCCAAGGTGAATACAGATAGATGGCTTATATGCAGACATTTACACTCCATCAGCTGAAGCACAGCCAACGCCATTTAAAGTAAAAGATTCTTAACTTGAGGGCTTCATAAGCTTTATAGAAATGTAGGTCTTGACTTCTTGGTTGTTAAATGTTTTTCAAACTTGTATGCAAACACCATGATAACAATTCTTATCTATCCATCATGGAATCTGCCATGAAGAGAGGAGGCTGCAATGGCTCAGAGTCTGGAAACTTCTACAGTTACCAGGTGCCATAAAACTAAATCCAAGGTTTAAAAGAGGAAGATCATCAGCACTAACATATTACAATCCCATCTCGAAAGAGAGAGTTAACTTATTTCTACGATTGTCTGCTACCACTTGCACCATGAAGACTCTCACAAGATGTGGACAACCAGGTAACAAAAGTAAACACATATATATATACAGAAGTTGTATGTAAACTTCTAATACAGAATTGTCTATAGTATATTTACTTACCACCCTAGCTATTGATATTTGCTCAGCACCTAGTCATCAGTTAGTGGAAGGCATTGCAGAACAGCAGTAAGTTATAAAATCTGATGCATGCCACTATACCACAAAGACTGGAGATTTTAAATTGCTGTGATGAATCCCAGCTGTTATAATTCATCTAATGTACGGACCAAGCCAGACTGATAAAAGATCTGAAAACAGTAATATAGTAAAAACTAGTTTGCTGAAGAAACATACCAGAAAGTAACTTTCTTTGTCATTTAGGCTTCCATCTGAAAAACAACTTTAAAAAATGCACTCAAATTTTTTGTCCTGAAAGAATGCATTCATCACTAAATTTCAATTAGTTGTGCAATCTGCAGCATGGATTTTTGTGTATGCACCCACTGCAGTTTGTCTGGGGGAGGCTCAGTAGTTTAATACCTCTGGACCCTCATTTGCAGGGGTCCTGTAATCCCAAGGTTCTTACTGTGCTCCAAGGACCCAATCACTGCCAGTCATGGTTTGCAGAAATACAGAACACATATAGGTTTAAAACATACAGATACATCTATCATTAAAACGTGCATTTCAACACTTTTCATCCCCTCTGTAGATATATATTATATAGGGCCCCATCTTGTGCCTGGGCCCCTCACGTTTAGAACAGGTCCCCACTACTCAACCACTGAGCCCTGATTTGGGAGTCTGGCCTCCTTCTCTTAAGACACAAAACAACTGCCAAGTCCCGAAGTTCTACTCAAGCAAAACTCTCACTGGACTCAGTGGAAACAAGTAAGAGCTTCAAGACTTAGATTAATAACTTTCTCTACTAAAATACCATAACTTTACGTGTGTTTTAATAAAAATGAAGAGTTAGGAAAAGAAGGCTATTGGGTTTATTCAACCCTCTTCCATCTGCCAAGGAGCTTAAGATTAGCAACCATGAAAATCTGGGAGAGAGTTTATGACTGACAATATTATTAGAGGCCCTGCTGATGTGCTAGAGGAGGACAATCCTTAACTGTCGGCTCACCTAGCGCTCTCCTGGAGTTAGGGAAAAAGGGCAGGGAAAACTGGAAGATAGCCAAGAAAATGGACCATTTCTCAGCTTCTCTTTCAAATATTTGTTTTTCTGAAACTAAAAACAACTTTCCAAAAGCTGTTCAGTTTTATATTAAAAATGTTCACATTAAAAAAAAATAAAATCTATTTGAACTGTTGGGAAACATAAAGAAAAATAAACATCAGTAATAGAAGCATTCATTTGGAGTTCAAGTAAGCAACACATTGTGCACAGCTGTCTGGAGAAGATGACAAATAAAGCTAAATTAAAAGGAAGACATTGCTCTCTTTAATCATACCAGTGATTATGAAATCCTAAATGAGTTATGTACCCTTTCTTGACATTTTGCATCTGGGAGCTTTAGAAGTGATTTCTCATATACTTGCAACTCTCCTGCGGCTTCCTGTTCATATGCAGATTACGCCATGATCTCCCATCCCAGTGTATACATTCAGACAAACAGAAGGGTAGGAAAAAGGTAAATTTTTGGTTCTAACTGTTTTGGGTTTGTTTTAAAACATAGAGCACTGCAACACTCACTGAAAGAGGATGAATGATATGAGGTTATATATATATATACACATGCGTACATAATAATACTCTTTCTGTCACCTGAGTCAGATTGTAGATTACTACGACGCAGCCAGGAATTAAGCCTACACTCCAGGGTTAAACCCTCTCCTCTTATAATTAGCCAACAGATTTTAAAGGAGCACTGCAAGACAGGAACTTGGGTTTAGATCCTAACCTCAGACCTTAGAAGAAATTGTGTGATTTCAAAAATGAACCTAAGTTTCATACTGATTTGGGATCCAAAGGCCCATTTTATAACAGGTAGATGTTACTTTGAGGCCTGTGACCATCTGCTCCTGGTTTGTCAGAAGTTTCTCCTGTAGCTGCAGGCTCCCAAATGCCTTGCTGCAATTGTTGCTTTGCTTCACCTACCAGAGCTGGCAGACTAGTACCACTCCTGGAGCATGTTCAGTTGCTCCAGGGAAAGTGCCACCACTCCTTTCCCACAGGGGCTTCCACATGACTTAAGTCGCTTTGTCAAGAAATACAAAATAGCATCTGAGAACAGACAAATAAAACAGTAATGTCCATTTTTCAGGCTGGAAAATCAGGCCTTCTGCCCAAAGCACACCTTTAAAATTGTGGACATAACCAGGACTTTGCTATTCCATTCTTTGCCACTCATTTCACAGCTGACACTGTGCTTGTGTTTTTGTCTACCATACTGAACATTCAGCTCTTGTAGAGAGCTCTATGGAATTTATAAGGCACGCTAATAATTGCATTTCTGGCTTGATTTATAATTAGAAGTTCACTCTTCTTCCCAGGACTCTTCTCAATCAGACATAGGATTAACTGCTGAAGAACCACATATACTGGATCATCAAAACCTACTTCTACAGTTATTTTCAGGTCTGACACGCAAGAGAATTAATCTCTTACACGTCTCACCTAGGAGACATCAACTCCTAGATGTCCAAATTCAGTAATTGTTATTTTTCTGTAGGAGAAACCAAAGTTACACAGAATATTTGAACTAAGAGTGTGTAAGCAGGGTTTCAGAAGGGTAAGGATCCTATCTTTGGCTATGCTGCAGACATCCTGTGTGAAGACCAAGAAGTAACCTATCTGTTTGCCCTAGTTCCTCATCTATAAAACAATGAAAATTATACTTCTTTTCCTTACAGGATTTTCTGAGGACAAATCTATTAGTATTTACAAAATGTTCACATATGTTCCTATATCACAGCAATTAATACCGCAGAAAAACCTATAAATAAAATAAATACATCTCTGAATACATTATGATAAATTTTTTGTCTATGCTCCTTTGTATCTTTTTTGATAATTTTGATGAAGAGTTTACAACTTTCTTGAGCACACTTACTCATTAGAGAAATTATAAAGAGCAGAACACTGCACGAAATCTATGCTAATATTTAGCAGAAAGAAGAGTTAAGATAAGTGCAACCTGAAAACAAGAAGTGTTTTTGCAAAACAGTAATGCTTACTTCCTTTTAAAAAGGGACTATCACAAATCAGAGCTAGGGAGAAAATTAAAAAAAAAGCCTACACAAAACAGAGAGAGATGAGTAGCACTTCATAGCAACTCATATGTATATCTGAATATATAAGCAAAAGAAAATCACTCCAAGCAATTCCATTCTTTAACCTGAAATATTTTTCACACCCTGATTTGATTTGACGCACAGAAAAGAATTAGTTGTGTCAATTTTTAGGAAGAATCCCCTAACAATATGTACACAAAAGTCTGCCTACAGAATGCAGAATGTGAAGCAGGTATTACATGGTTTTCTCAAGTAAGAACCAATGACAGTCAGCTTTTGTTGCTACATATTTTTCTTACACACTCTTTATTCTCCATTTTTTTCACATTCTGATCAGAGACAGGTAAATTCCAGAGGGCTTGGATTATCAGCTGATATTTGAGACCATTGGGAAGGAAATTTTCTGAAGCAAGGCTCTCCACTTTCTGATTTGAATAGTTATGCCACTCTCTTCCATTTTCTACTTGCAGATACTGAATAAATTTGTAAGACAGTCAAAAATACCAGCAAGAACTGCTTTCAGCAGGGTTTCTAGCAAGCTTTTTCTGGACAAATCCCAAGGCTTAGTAATTCATGATAAACTTCAGAAGTCTCTTCTTTGGTGATGCTTCAGACCAACACAACACATAATACTCTCCCAGGAAGCTTACATTTTTACACAGTAGGAGAGAGATTAATGTAAGATAATGGTACTCCACATGAGAGTCCTTCAGGAGAAAGGAAAAATAATTCAATGCTCTTTCTGAATTTCCCAAGTGGAGTAACCAAATACTATTGCACTACCTCAATTCACTTCTGTGGGGATATGAAAACAAAACAGTAAAAATCTAATTCTTTGCAGCAGCCTTTTTTGGATTTGATGACTATTGTGTCTTCTTTTTCGTCTTCTCTTCCTTAGAAGAAAATGATACCTTTTCTTCCATTCTTCTGGCATTAGCCATGTTAGACTTCATGATCATTATGGGTCCCTTCCAACTCAAGATATTCTATGATTCTATGATTTTTTAGATCACTCATTGTTCTCACTGCTCTCTTTTGGCTTCATCCAAGTGCAATGCCATAAAACTGAACAGTCCTCCACCAGCTGAAGCCTTACTGCTGATGAAGGAGCAGAGGGTTTCTTTCCATGTGACAATTCCTATCCCAATAGCTTGAAAGTAAACTAAAAAAAGTGCAGGAAACTCTCTTTTACCCTCCTGGGTACATTCTGGAGTTGCCATAGTGGCAGCTATGCCAAGCTCCCCTGAAATTCTCACTGAAAAGGAAGACATACTCTCAAGCCTTCTCTATGGCATCCTCGTCCATTGCATATGTTACTTCGTACAACACGCAGGCTTACAACACCAGGTTCAACCTACTGCCTCTTCTACTATCTGTCTTACTGAAAGCCTCCAGGAGGGCACCAAGACAGAGTACAAGCGTGCCCAACTGCCAAAGAGGTCTCCAATCAATAATGCACTTACACATATGCAAAAGCCCAGTCTTTTTACTTAATATTAAACCAATAGAGTAAAAAAACTAGGCAAATGAGGAACACCTTTAAGTGTCATGCTGAATCAGAGCATGGAGTATATTTTGAATAATGAGTTTTAAAGGCCTAAGTCTTACCCATTGATGCTTTGTGGAACAGATTCACAGATTTTACCAGATATCTGAGAACAGACTCTGATTTACTACAAATGAGAGGGGTAAAGTGTTTAGCATTAATAGGAAGGATGGTCAGTTATGTCATAATCTCTCCGAAAGGCAAGAGAACAAAAACTGACAGCATGCCTCAACATGCGAAAGACACAAAGAAGGAAAAATCAATTTAGCAGTAAGATCATGGAGACAAAATGATCAAACAGGAAAAAACATCTGGACCAGTAAGCTAATTACTTATTAAAAAAAAAAAATCAGACTGGTATTTCATATATGAGAGGGGAAACTGTATTTCATGACTGGTTTCAAATGAAGGATAAAGAAAACCTATTGCATGAGACCAAATATTAGTCTTGCATCCACTGAGCAGAATTTAGAGCAATTTTGAGAAAGAACTACTGCTATTTCAAGTGATTACAGTGCTAAAATAAATTACTTTTAGCCAGACAAGGATCTCATCATAGTTTGAATTCCCCGTGGTGTCATTTCATGTTATATTTGAGAAATTCCTCAATAAAAATGTCAAATAGAAGGTGAGTTGAGTTCCCCTAAGGACAGTTTTGGACATTTTCCAGTACAAATTTTAGCCATGAATTCTTAACCAAACACCTCCTCTCAACAAATAAATAAATAAGAAATTTCACTTGATTAGAAAGAGAGAAATGTTGAAACAAGAACTCAGGAACAAACACTTAACCTGTCAACTGCATCTGATCTAATTAGTTGTGAATACTCTAAGTTTGTTATTTATAAATGTGACTGCAATCATCTTGCTATACTGATGTTACTAGGAAGACATTTATAGAAGGTTTAAAAAAGGAATGTAAACCCTGTCAAGGAGAGATGGCTTAATATTTTGCATAGACTTCAGTCAAGCAAGCGATGCAGAAATCCTGGTGTAACGGTCTTGTCCATTGCAACCTGGTTCCTAGATGGCCTACAGGGCTGTCAGTGAACTATCATGGGGTTCCACAGCTAGGCTTTCTATCTAAAATCACTAGACAAAGATTTCTGGTGATGTGTGCATGACAAAATGCAGCCCAAGTCACTTATTGAGCAATTCAGCTGTCTAAACATCAGAGTCAGATGCCATTTTAGATTCCTTCTATTATCCCATCTAGCCTCCATCTCACACTCCCAGTCTACTCCTGTAGATCTCACATTGCACCTTCCAGCTCCAGGCTCACTGGCATGAGGCTCCGATGTTTAGGCAGTTGAATTGCCCTCTAAGAGTTCTTGCTGCCTGGCTCCCCACGTGCTGACAAAATGGACCCCAAGAGTAATGCCTGGAAGGCCAAAGGATGGGGGAGAAGTAGGAATAGTGTGGCCTGATACTGGGTCACTCCTAGGAAATCTTCTATCCAAGCACATACACATCCATGGTGCTATACGAGAAGGCAGTTCAGGCAGGGTGTTTAAAATCAACATATTGTGTGTTTTATCAGCTCATCTACAAATTCTATGGAAAAGACATAATTCTAGACAAGAGCCACTACAGCCCTACTTAATGTGTATACAGACTTAATTTCAGCATGTTGAATTAGCAATCTTGATTTTGACAGTTCTGTTCCGTGAGGGTGTGTGCGTGTGCACGGAAATCAGTGAAAGACTGTCTTGAAAGGTGAAAATCGTTGTCATTAATCTTATGAATAATTCTTTGTCTCCTTATAATCCATGAAAAATAAGTGGTTTCTCAAAAAGCAAGAACAGCTGGAAACCAGTGGACTCATCAAAACTTTAATTCCTTTCAATGTCTAATTTCCTCATGGGGAAAAAAAAATTCTTTGGAATAAGTTAACCAAGTTCTACATTTTGGGAAAAATTTCCCCAAAGTTATAATCCTATTTTAAACAAGTGCAAATACAAGGTTTAGTTTTGATTTGAGATCTCACTGCATCCTCTTAAAAACAGCCAACTGCATTTGCACTTTTCTGGTAGCGTTAAGTGAAGGGAAATACAACTACTCCAGAAGGAAAAAGAGCAGAATGTCCCCTTTTTCAAACCTCACACTGTGCTAATGGGCAAAAACAGGCTATCCCAGCACTCAGTATAACTGATAATGCCAGCAGCTAGCTAGGGACCAAACGATGACAGAAAAATGAAGTTCTCTCTTTTCTAGTGAGAGTGTGTCAAATCAGAGCTAGTGCACAACAGACAGTGATAGCAGGATTTGCATGGCCACTGTCAGGATTAAAAACTTCAGTCTTAGACCTTATAACTAGACACGTTCATATTCAGCAAACTCACCCCAATTTTAAAAAAGGGACAAAGAGGAATGTGCCTTGATTCCCTTTTCAGTGCCCATAAGTAAAAGCAGTTATTTCACTGGGAAATATCACAGACCATTCATTAGTTGCAAATATTCAATCTGCATTTGAGGAACAAAAACTTCCCCAGTCCACGCTATCAAAATTAGAATGGCAGTTGTGACCTCTTTTAGCATCCTAAAGTTGTAGAGTTGGGGAAAGGGAGCCCTTTGCTATTATTCCCACTCATCTTTTCACTGAACCTCTTTTAAAAGCAACATGGTTCCTAACATTTTTGGGGTAATGCAAAAAGTCAGCTCAGAGTAGACCATGAATATGGGCAGACAACAATTCTTAAAAACCTGAAAGATCTCTAAGCAAGCTTTGGATCAATACTTTCAAGAGTAGCCACATGTCAAGCACAATGGTTTATATTATTGTAAGCCTTTTTTTCCCCGAAAAAAAGCAAGTGGCTGAATAGAAATTAATGAAAAGAAAATTAGAAATTTGGCTATTCCTGTAGATCCCTCCTGTATGTTTGATGACCAGAGAGCAACAACGCAGGCAGCAGGGGTCCAAAAAAAACCCCACAGATCGCCTGAAGCGTTCATTCTTTATCAAGTCATTCCTTTTGCTGTTAATAATTGCTAACCTACTTTTCCCTACTACTATGGGAATCATTTGGAAACAAAGTTGAAAATAGCAAGCTGTTTGAAACAACATAAATGCACAGTTATTTGAATTCCAAATAGTTGAACTATTTGATTATGTTTGTGTCCTGTTTTATTAAGAGATATTTATGAACATTAGTATAAATAGAATTTTTCTTTCTTTTTTAAATGAATGGCTAGCTGCTTTTTGTAAAAGAAATATATCTTGCACAATTAATCATTTGACCACCTCAGTTTGAGGCAAATAAATCTAGTTACTCTGTTCTATAACAA
Source organism: Limnodromus scolopaceus (assembly GCA_028565335.1). Classification (NCBI taxonomy): domain Eukaryota; kingdom Metazoa; phylum Chordata; class Aves; order Charadriiformes; family Scolopacidae; genus Limnodromus; species Limnodromus scolopaceus. The sequence continues at coordinate 82,512,131 of JAOXNO010000001.1, read as the reverse complement.
AAGAAATTTGAAAGTTTAGGTCAAAAGTCTGTCAATGGTCAGGATATATAATCCATCTGAACAAATATTATTCAGATTGAAAATGAACCCAGCAGGAAATACGTCTACTGAAAGGCTAACCAAATCCTTGCTCAGAAATTCTAGTTGTTCCGTAGCTTCAGTGAGTGCAGACTGGTGTTACTGAACTTTATGATTTCTGGTTCACTACCTGATTGCTTGACTTTTTGTTGCAAAGAATCTCAGTTCTTACCAAAATAAAAGTGCGGCGTGACACAGAAAAAGTACCTATTTTCCACACTTTTTTATAAACATCACCTCAAACCAAACACTAGTCATCGCATTTATATTGAGAATACTGCCAAAGATAGTCCCTAGGCAGTAGGATTTAGCTAAACTGACTACCAAGAAAGCAGGTATGGGAAACAGGGTCTAGCAGTCAAAGTTAATTTCCAGGTAACTGGTGTGAAGAAATTTCAAAAACAAAACATATACTTTTTTAGCACATAGGATAAACCAAACCTGTTTAAACCAGAACAATGGACATGTATCAAAAAAAAACCCCATATTGCAAAATCCTCAGACTGCTGAAGCAATTAAGCGCCGGCTCTGAACGTGGCTCTGTACAGTTGGTGGACTGTGTCCCTCCTCTTTGTAAACAGTTATTACCGATAACTGTTTCTTCTGCCCTGTTTTATTGTCCAAGTATTCCTTCATCACACTTGCACTTTTAACATTATGTAATTTATGTTCATACAGCATATCAGGACTGTTTAGTATGAGGAAGAGGAGGCTGAGGGGAGACCTCATCACTCTCTACAACTACTTGAAAGGACACTGTAG
>JAOXNO010000001.1:82499206-82511191 GCA_028565335.1 Limnodromus scolopaceus | reverse complement strand
TAGAGTAGGGTAGATGGTTGGACTCGATGATCCCAAGGGTCTCTTCCAACCTGGACAATTCTATGATTCTATGATATCCTAGAATTAAGTTACCCTTAAAGGGAAAAAAGGGGCAGGGGATCTTTAAAGATATAATTGGAATTACAAAAGTTGGAAGAAACAGACAAAATATATTTAAGTGGATGGGACAGATTATTTTTCTTTAAAAAAGCTCAGGTATCCAGAACAGATTTTGGGGGCCAGGGTTGGTTTTTTTTAGCAATATTAAAGATGGGCAAATTTATTTGAGTATGTTAGGATTGAGAGTGCCAACTTCAAGGATCTGGTCTAAAACATACTGGAGTCAACAGACAGGTTTGAACTTATTCAGTGTGATCTGGATCAAGTCTTTACTGAAAACATACCAGATCACAAAATGCAGCAAGCAGATCAGGCCTTCTTACCACATCCATGAAACGAAACTGCCTTGCCAGCATTCACTACTTACCGAGACAGTTGTGGCCATCATGGGCTAACATGAAGCCATCATAGCACGTACACCTGTAGTTGCCGGGAATGTTGATACACTCATGGACACAACCCCCATTGTAGAAGTCATTTTCACACTCGTCAATATCTAAAACACAAGAGGAAGGAAAAGAAGCTTCTTTTAAAAAAGAATACTAAGAATACAGAAAAGTCTCTCCACCTGAGCATGGTCTTTGAATATATGCATATTCCTCATCTTTCTATATACTCATGTTGCATATTTCATCCAACTGATCACTCACAGAATTACTGACTGAATATATCAGGGATATACATGCCTGCAAAGCAGCAAGTCAATGTATAGAACAGTGTTTTACAAAATAACTGTACTATCACCACAGTAAACAATGATGTGTTGTTAAAAATTGAAAAGAAACACCTGATTTTGGTACATTTTTTATATTTAAAATGTAGGTTTGTTTTTTGTCTTTAAAATAATCAAGCAGACAACGAGTTAAATCTTTGACTTTCAAGTAACAAACAACTATCTGAAACATGCTATTAATAAGACGAGAAAATTATGCCTTGTTTAAGAAAAAACTGTATTCTCAGAACAAGGAATATCTAGCATACTCCTGCCAATACAAAAGGCTGTAGTTCTGTGCAATAAACCTTGAAAAACACCATTTCAGAAACAGCTACCACAGTTCCCCGAGCTTTATGAAGTTACTACTGATAACTTGGTATAGTTTCGCCTGTCTCTTCCCCTTCCTCCACAAAATAAGCTCTATTATAATTTTCTGTATTATTTCACACACGCCAACAACAACAAAAAGCCCAACATTTTATTCTGAGAAGATACGCTAGAATTATTTTTAATTATTTTTCGTATACTGGCCTGTATCTGAAAGAGTACCATGAGTGACAAGAGAGATGCATTCTGCTGCAACTACAATCAATCCTGTTTTGATCTTCCCTCCCTCATAGAAAAATCACTTCTTCATTCATTCTAGAAAGTGCAAACTTTCTTCTTTTTACAGACTGTATCTTGGCTTATACATGGAATGTCAGCACAACAGTCACCGCTGTGAATCATTCAGTGGTGCACATCAACCAACTAAAAATACACAAATAGTTAGAGGCAGCCTCATAGCTTGATAACTATCAGCTCTAGATCTGTGGTGCGCTAGACCAAAAACACCAGGTACTGTCCCTAAGTTACACAGTCCAAGATAAATGGATAAAGTAATCTTTTTAGAAAATCACCTGTTATTTCATTAGAGCTATCCTGGCTGCGCATTTCAAATGTGCCTTCCATTGCAGAAGTGGTTGAAATATTTCTGGTTTAGGTTCATGTTCACATAACCGTTCTTTTTTTTTCTTTTAACTTTTAAAAGTACCCCAGGAAAAGCTTTGCTACCTGGTATCATGCCCAGCCACAATCCCAAGACAGTTTGGGAAGGTAGTTTGGGAAAAACAGATTCTTCTGAAAAGCCAGCTCAGACTCGGTCACTCGATGCTTCAGCATTTCTCACCCTTTGACTGAGTCTGGAAACTTTTGTCCTTCCTTGCACAAACCTCTGAGAAGTTTGATCTGTCAGAGCAAGGACGGCCTCCTCCCAAGTTTTTTTGCTAGCCTTCACCCTCAGGTCTCCCTGTCCCAGAAACCTACCCTAACCTCGAATAGTCCAGGTCTCCATCAACTTCCTTTCAACAGCTCTGAAGCCCTCCTTCTACAATCTCCTCAGCAGCTTTAAACAGGAGTTACAAATTTGACTGTATCTACAAAACCAGATAGCTTTTTTGTAACTCAGCATTTAACACTACAAAAATGCTGGAAATAAGCCGGAGAAATGATTTTCCTAACAAAAATACAACCTGCTGCTTAATGGTAAACTTCCTAGTCTTTTAACTACCGCTCTGTTTCAGAAAGTTTCCACCCTTTACTAATGATTTTCATCCATTACTTGTACAAGTACCAAGTCAGCAGGGCCATGGATGTGCTCTACTTTCTGGAATCCAGTATGACAACAAAAAGATACATCTGTGATACTGTCTTCTGAAAACAATAACCAGCAAGTCAATTACTGGGTATTGGGCTCATTAAGAACACACCTGCAGCACGGCAGTGCAAAGTCCCCAGGAAGCCACCCTCCTTTATTTACAGCCCGATGTACCCGGGTGCACATTGAGAAAGCATTCCACTGAGGTTTCTACTTAGCAGGTATTAGCAGCCTCTATAATGATTCATGAATATTTCCAGTGAATTCCTATCATTCTCAGGCTACAGGGACAAAAATAGAGCTCTACAGCAATGCCATCTTTTAACAGGCCAAGTCAATAATCAGAAAGCACATAACACGATTCTGATGCCAGGCATGCCAGGCGCTCCTTCAGGACAGTCAGGAAAACAGGTACCTTCATTTTAAGATTTGTCCTTAACTTTTATTCAGCACCAAGTTTCTTCAGAAGAGGGAATTCAGAAGAAAGTGTTAGCAGTTATTACTCAGCATCAGACTGCCAAGGGCCGATCAATTTTCAATCACTTTTTTCAAATAATGAATCAAATACGACTATTTGTTTAAATAAGCGATGGGAGAGCCTTCAAAAGAGACAACAATCAAGGACACGTGAAGCCTTTTGAATGCCTATCCTTTACATAATACTTATTTCTAAAAAGCTGTACTGTGATTCACAGCACAAGGTGCTGATGTAATCCTACAAATACTTACGTTCCAGGAAGGGTAGTGTAATAGATACATAAACCAGAAAAATAACAAAAGAAACAGATTATTTGAATCTCCTTCTCGCAAGAAGTTCCAGTTACGTTAAATTTTGCAAAAGGATTAGAAGATTACTTCTCCCTTTTCTACCCCAAAAGCTGTACATAACTAGGAGTGGAGCCAAACATTCTACCTATCATGTTGTGAGTTTGCTATTCAAGGGCCTTCCCTGTCAGGCTGACTGGAATTGCTATCTCCAGTATTGCTAGTAAAACACAAAGGGGATAAGACCGGTGAATTAAACAATAAAACAAAAGCAAACAAAGAAACAAACCCCACCAAAAGAATGTCCAAAGCCTGCAAAGTCCAAATGTTGAACTTTTTTCAAGTTCCAGTTGCATCAAGAGAAAAGCAGACAACGTGCCTACAAACAGCTCGAATGCCACCCCATCTTCTCTTCTCATATACCTGGAGGAGGACTTTAAAGAATGCCTCAGTGAAAGTGCTGGACAACAATAATTTACAGGCAGGATATTACATCTGACACAACAGGATATGGCTTCCTTAGTAAGCCTATTATAGCCACAAAATCAATAGGAGTACATGCAAAAACATAACCTGGAGGGTTGCTCTTAATTTTATCTATTCTAAAACTCGAAATTTGCAGGGACCAGCTATGTTTATTTCTCTTTGTTAGGTCATATCCCATTATTCTTTTTTTCCTGTAATTGATAGAATTGGGTGTTAAACCAGCTCGTGGTTCCAAACACCTCTAACTCACAAAGTTAATTGTTCCCACTAAGTTTGTAGCTTCAACTATCCTTAACAGTTTTGTGTTTGATGACTTAATACTGTCTTTCACCATAAAGAAATTACCATAACATAAAAATGAAATGAGAAACAGAGAAATGTTGCCATCTGACTGTGAAATTGCTGTACTGGATGCAGGTGCATATACTATTGAATTAGCAAGGCTCACTGCAACCTAGCTCTCAAAGGGAAATCCAAAGTTTTATCTACACTGGCAAAATATTTATGAATTCTTCACTCCAGAACATTCTGGCTGTGCAGACAGGTAATTCTTGGGGCATCTAGTCAAGAAAACACCTTAAAAAAGGATTGCAATTTCTTCTGTAAGAGAAACTAATTTCATATGGTATTACAATGGCAGCAATTACAGGATCCCTGGAAAAAAAATAAATGCACCAAAATTATTAAGACATTTATAATAATGACATAGTCTGCCAAGAACCTATTTGGGCTTACTGTGTTCAAATGATACAGCAACTCCCAATGCCGGAGCTGGATGCATACAACCACATCTTCAGCTGTTGGTGAGCTAGTTTTGACCATCTCTTTCTGAAACTGGTGTGGGAAACCTCCAAAATGCACTGCTTGTTTGAAAAGTTTTAAAGGAAAAAAAATATCAGGAAAAAAGGAGATAAAAAGATGCTTGCTTACTTGGGTGTACAAGTAACTGTACTGGTTCAGCTACTTCCCAAGGTGAAAGAAGCTTGGAAACTACATCATAATTCCTTCTGGAAAGTAGAGGTGAATCTTTCTGTTACAGCCTGGAAATAAATCTTTCAGCAACCCTAGGGAACCCAGCCTTGCCATGCTCTTGTCCTCTTCAATGAGCAGCAGTATTACTTAGAGTACACACTGTATGAGACTAGAATTATTACATAAGCATCCAAGGACTTTTTTTAAAGGCTTAGACAAGTGACTGAGGAAATCCTAGCATTTGTTACCATGAGGAAATGCTGTAATTTACAATCACTGTATTCCAGTTATCGGAAAAGAATTTGAAGTTGTCTTCTTTAGCTGACCTAATTCTTTGTAGTCCGAAGGGACCTGTACCTACGTTATGCAGATTGGGGCTGATGATTCTTTCATTATTACAGGTGAAACTGACACTATCACAGAAATTTGTTTCATTTGTATATTCTGCAATAAAGGGATGGCACTCTCAGAAGTCTCACAAGGCCACCCTGCAGAGAAGCAGCTCTTCCAGGGGCACATACAACTTAACTAAGAAATGCTCAAAATAAACCAAGAATCAATCTCCTCGTCTTCCAGTATCACAGTATTTCAGCTTTCTGTTTCAGCAGGGAATAGAGCACACATCAGCATGCAATAACCAATGTCCAGAAGACAAATCAAACTGTGAAACAGAAGAAAATGCTAGTTTCCACTTTGTCTAAACATATTTATCAGGGTCATGAAATTTGCTGTGTGATAACCATCTTTTCCAAGCACTAATAATCTTTGCTCCTTAGAAGGTGGCATAGACTTTATGTCAGGAAAGCACAAAATCTACCTCCATCAAAATCCATTATACCAGTTTCCCTTTATTAAGTTCCTGAATGTCCAAAAATCATTACAACACCTGTAACAAAATTTATTTGTCAGCACAGCTACAGATCATGATGGACAAAGATACTGAAGTCAAAGCAAATGTCTGCATGGAGTTGATGAATTTTGGATCAGTGTCACAGCTAAACTGTCACAGAAGCCTTACAGCTATTAACATGCAAAAGGGAGAATGGCCAAGGCCTGAAAGTCAATGAGCAAAATTCAGCTTTTAGTGTTGAATTCCACTATTTCTATTCCTATAGAAAACAGCATTGAATTCCACTATATTCTGTTTCTGTAAAAAACGGGAAAGCATGCATTGGCACAACCTTTATCTTGGCATCTGTCAAGGCCACAGATCCCAACACTCACAATGCAGCAGAAGATGTTCAAAATAGGAGTAGAAATGGGTAAAATCTGTGTTTATTTAAAAGTATTTCTTGACTACTAATGAAAGGGAAAGATCTGGAGTTGATTTAGTAAACACAAATTTCAATTGACTTTGAAAGGAATAATTTATGTGCTTGGACATTTTAAAATAAATAGCCAAAGGAAGCTGTCTGCCCACATCAATTCCTTCTAATTTAAAGAACCACAAACAAAACTTAGCACACAGGTATATTATGCAGATGTGGAATATTTCCTAGAGGAGCTGGATCCATAAAATATCTAGAAAAATAAATATTAAGTTCTTGTAAGTGTATCTTGATGAATAAATCCACACATTTCATAGAATCATATGAAATATGTGGATTTATTCATCAAGATGCACTTACAAATTATTTATTCAGTATCTGAAGAGAAAAATATTTTGGCATTCATCTTCATCTGTTTATCTAGCTGCTTTAAACAAAACACTGCCAAAGAGGCATTATGTAGACAGTAAATAACACTGTCCTTACAAACTTGCCAGCAACGAAACTGGGTTTTTACCTTCCTTCTCCATGAGAGGTTGCTGCTAGCCCCCTACAGAGGACTAAGCATTGCACTTGCAGAATTCTCTATCATCAGTTGTATTCTACTAAAAAAAGTCATCCCACAGTTCTGCAGTCGCAGCCTGTTGCCTGCTTATCCACAACCATTATGCAGCAAAGGACACTGTGAAATGCTGGAACACATATTTTCATGTGGCAATATTTTGCATTTTAATGGCTTCTCTCTTAAAAGCTTTCAAAATTTTTTACTGAGTTTTGGTCACTGTTCCTCCTAGGACTAATGCAGTATCCTCATTTCCACAGAAAAATACAGGAGAAAAGCCCCAGCCTAGGTTACAAATCCTACACAATTAAGAAGAGAGCTGCAGTACAAACAGCTGTCTTCATCACTGCATAGTTTTATGCAACGTTGATCTTGGAAGCTTGGGAAAGAAGTGACCCTGTAATACCCTAAAGTGAAATGCCCTGAAGTGAAATCCCAATCCTACATAAGTCAAGAAGCATTTTTGCCACTGGCTTCATGAAGCCAGGAAGACTTTCCTGGGACTCGCGTGAAAAGAGATATGTAAGATGGGATCATCACTTGAATTCCTTGTTCCCACTTCCAATTCAGAACAAGCAGCAGTGTAGCATCAACACCATTACTTTACTTTTAAGGAAAAAGGCAGAACTGAGGTAACATGAACACTGACAAGAATACGAACAAGTTCAAGTCCTGGATCATAATCAGATCAGCATCCTATTCTTTTTAATGACTGGATTTGGGGACTGTAAAAGCCCTTAAAATAAATAAAAACAATATGGGAATATTTATATATACCCCATTTCTTTGGCAGATTCTACATTTAATATACTTTCAGCAGTTATACACACACACTGGATAACCTGTACCTAAGGCATTTGTATTTCTTGTATCAAGTTGCACTCTCCTTAAGAAGGGAACCAGCTCCAGATCCAAAGGCCAGAAAAAGAGCTCATGCATAGGTTAAAGACGGTTTTGGTTAAACACAGGCCAAATTTGCCAGAAGTTCAGCTCTCTGGAAAGCATTCAGTCTGAACAGGAATACTAAAATGATTAGATTCTCAAGAGGAGTTTAGCATCAGCACATTTCCACATGTTCAAAATTATTTGAAGTCCGCTCGGCTCTGCTCTTAAAATTTGCAAGAGTTGACCTAGCTAGAAGTATGAAGAATCAGCTTGATGTAGCAATTCCACTTAACCTGACCTGCTGAAATACCGCTTCCCTCTCCAAGTTTTGTGATAGCAGAATTTGGTATCTGCTCCAAGTCCAAATATAATGAAGGAAATACTGACACAACAAGATTCATTCGCTTTTTTTCTATGCCAAACAAAACCTTAACCTTCATCTCACAGTGAAGTGCATTTCTGAAAATCCCTTCTCATTAAAAGCTTTGTAAGTCACTTTTTCTATAAGAGAAATCAAATTAAAATCTATCGGTTGTTATATCTGGTTCTTCCTGAGATACTTAATTTTTTCACTCATAAATGTTAACATCTTTATTCATTAGATGCTGTGACCTTGGAAATGTTACGATCTAATGAATCAGAGGAACACACAGTGCAGTTTTTACGGCTTTCAAGTTGTTGTGATATTTTCAAGACGCTTGTGCCCAAGAAAACTGTAAAATTTGATAGCCATTAGAACCACTTTTGAGAGCCAAGGTCAAGGGTGAGCAGGCTGGGAATAGGCTAAAATCAGAAAAAGCAGCCTGATGTTTCTCAGCGGAGAAAGGAAAAAGAACAGGTACAATAGGTTGTTTATCATGACGTTTTTTCAGTGTAAATCCCTCAAGAGCCTTTCCACTATTGGTATTGCCCCTCCAATGTTTTTCCTATTAGTGCATCCACAAAGAAAAAAAAAATATTCAGTTTTACAACTTCCTTCAAAAATGTCACAAACTCCTATTTCCCAGCACTAAAACAGCAATAAAATGAAAATGCCATGCCAACTTAGTGGAGATGATTTGGATGAAATCAGTGGTATTGTTGGGGTGTTTTTCTGGAAGCCATTTCATACAGTTTCCAGAAAACTTCAAGTACTCTGTAGCAGTTTTATTTGTTTCCTTTTCTTCTGTGGTGGCTGAGCACAAAGTTCATCATGGTTTATACCTCGTTAAAATACTTGTCCGAAAAAAGCGGGAACAAAAATGTAATACAAATACAAACCAAACCATATAGAGCTATGCCCAGCTGGTTGAACAGCACATATTTTTAAAGTATGAACAGCTTCATATTTAGAACTATCTTCCCTAAAAACACTTAGGATGCATTTGGAAGGCTAATGAGACATCAGCCGATTTATCACTAGCTGTAGGATGGGACAGTTTTACTTTCTATTTGTTTAATATGTTTTTCTATGATTATAATTATCTCCTAATTTTAGAGAAACCACAGAGACACCATTGCAGGTCCTTATTTTGCCTTGTGTCTGAATTTGTTTCCTATTATTACACTGATCACAGCAAGCACGAATCAAATTGTCAAGTCGCACAGCGTAAGGATGGCCTTAGAAGAGTCACCTTCACTGCTTGGGAAAGAACAGCAAGCTTTCAGACACACAAGTCCTTCTCTGAGGAGGCAGTGGAGTACACGAACTTTTGAGTTTATCAGCTGTAGAAAAAGTAGGTGTGCTTAGCACTTATTATCTTGCAAGCTTCATTTAACAATCTTCAAATATTGTTTATCATACAAAGGAAGAATTAATTAAAGAGTCACATTTAAAGACTCTAGTGGCTAGACAGTGTCAAACACCCAATGCTGTAGGTAGAATTCAGTTGATATAGCTCATATATTGTTAAATGAAACAGGCAATAAATTGTGAAAACCCAAACTTTCTGCAGTAGCCAAATGATTATATTTTACATTTTTGGTGCATGACCATCACATTCATCGTTCATTGATAAAAAGTATAGTCTCTGGAGACTCCCTTCCTCATATTTTTCTTAAATTCACCTTCCCTTCCTCGGTTTCCTGTCTCTGTTCTCTTTCCAGCACATTTCTCTCCTTGTTTAAACTCCTAGTTCAAAGAGTTAGAAGAACATTTTTAATGGCTGGACATCGATATACCAATCAAACTGACAACAGACAAAAGACAAAAGCGTCTGCCCCTTGGATCCATTCTTTCAGGATGCCTGTGGTTCAAGGCAGGTATTAGTGATTCGGTGTATGTGTACTTTGCCAATGGAAAGTTATCACTGAAGTCCAGGGGAATAAAAATTACTTAAAGAAAAAATTAAAAGGAACACAGAAACTGAAAACTGAGATTCTGCATGCATTTGGTGCCCTTTTCCAGCCACCAAAATACTCTTTATGGTGGCACATGTAACACTCCAGGAGCAGGAATGGAGAGTAAATCAAATAAATTACATGGAACACTCTTCATTTAGGACCTTATAGAGTTTTTGACCGCTCAATGGACAAGACATCCTACTGCATTAACATTAGGTTTATACAGTGTTTTTTTAACTAAAGCACCTTTTCAGGGTCTAAAACCTTTGGACAGCTACAATTATTTACAGAAAAAAAAATTAATTAAACAGAGTTCTTTCCCTGAGAAAATTATATTTTCTATTCATATATCTGGGTATTACCCTTATGTGATATTTGCCATCTCAACCAGCACAATGGAAACTTACATGGGACTATTTCAGCTCCATTCATGGTTAATACAGTATTTTACTAGATAAAACCAAAACTATTGCTATCCTGCATTACACATCTTGAACCTTTGATTAGAGTTTGTTATGGTTTGACATTTTTCTTAATTGATATTTAAACAGATTGGCTGCAAGTTCTTTGAACTGCAAGTGAGATACCCAAATAAAGATGGCTACCTGCAGAGCACATAACAGTTTTAGAGTCTGTCTTTATTTAGTAGCTGCCATGCCCGACAAGCTCAAGCAGAGAGATTTCCTGTTCACAAGCTGTTACGCATGTGAAACATGACATTTGACAGCATTTTCCCCACCACTTCTAAATCACAGCCATTTCCACCACAATTCCCTCTTTTAATATAATGGGAAATGTTTGATTCCACATCTAACCTTGCAAGTTCTTGGAGATCTAATAGGAGAATATTTTTGTGCGCCTTAGTGCCACAACTGGCATGCATGAATCCTAATGATTATAATTTCAATAAGTCATGGCAGGAGGTTATTCCTAGATCTTTAAATTGAAATATGCATCTAAAAACTTTGAGGAAGAGGTTTAAAACAGTGAAACTAGCTGATTGATACAGACAACATTCACCATTTTTTTTCCAACCCCTGTAGGGATCTCCCTCATTCTCAGATTGCATACCTTCAACCTTCTTTGCGCTTCATTTTTAAATTTCTGTCCATTGACAAAAGGAAGCAATCCCAAGCTTCAATTCTGAAATAAATTTCCTTATTACCTGTCAGTGGATGAACATTAACTTATTTTCTGTGGCCCTTCATGTGGGAGAACAGAAGGTGGTTATTCCTTCTTGCTCATTTCAGAACAAGTCAGTGACAGATCACAAACTGTAAAATGGAAGATTTCTTGATATCATATAGCACGTGCTTCATTAGTCCCTGGCAGATTAACACTACTTCAGTTTCAGGCTGAGACAGCTAAGGCCACAAGCAGAATGAGAGGCTACATAGCAGCAGTTTTCAACATTCTTGATATGAGGAAATTTGTGTTTTCCAGCAGAGGTGCAAATCCCGATATAGCAAATTTATGTCTTAAGACAGCAGGCTTACCTTTTCAAACTATTTTTTCCACGTGTGCTTTAGCAGTAGCCCCTGGGCTACTGCAGAGCCCTGGCTGAGAACTGCTCTGCTGTGCTCGTTAACCACGCGGGAAATATAATTTATATCATGTAGGATTTGGAAAACATAGGGCTTCCTGTCATCCCGTATTACTTGGTCAAACTCCCTACTTTGTATGGAACACGTATCAGACATTCATTTTACCAGCCTCCAAAAACTCCCATGAGAATACCCTACAGCTGATGGATCTATGAGCAGAGGAACTCTGCATTGTGTGTGCTGTTGTGCACTGCCATGAGAGAACCGTGGCACATACTCAATGCATGACCCATGCAGGGCTGCCTTTCGTTTCAACATTTACTGAAGTCTTGTGGCTACTTCTAAACATGATACACAGGAGATCCATGGACTTGTGTCCCTGACAATGCTGGACCTAATAGTTCAACTCTGCCTATTGTTTTGTCACTTGTTCCCCAAATGCAGACAAATTCAAACAGTTCCTCAACAGCATCCTTTATGAAGTAAAGGCCTCTCAGCATTTTGGTTTGCTTAGAACAGCAAAGATTGGCCTGTAAAGCTGATAAATGCGACATATTTTTATCATACTACAGGTGAAAATTCGTTACTTCCAGTACTCTATGGGAGGGTTGTTCTGGAATAAATTTGTTATTTAATGGCTTCAAGCTCCAACAGGGTAGGTTTAGACTGAACATTAGGAAAGAATTTTTCACCGAAAGAGTGATAGGGCA
>JAOXNO010000001.1:82486374-82499106 GCA_028565335.1 Limnodromus scolopaceus | reverse complement strand
GTAGGGTAGATGGTTGGACTCGATGATCCCAAGGGTCTCTTCCAACCTAGACAATTCTATGATTCTATGATTCTAAATTTATTAATAGATAGTCTATATGCATGGATTCTTATACCCACATTATCTTCAGTCTTAAATAATTTTTTTTCACGTGCTATTTTATATTTGTAAAGATCATCTGTATTCAAGGTCAGGTTGGACGGGGCTCTGAGCAACCTCATCTAGTTGAAGACATCCCTGCTCATTGCAGGGGGGTTGGACTAGATGACCTTTAAAGGTCCATTTCCAACCCAAACTGTTCTATGATTCTATGACTGCCATTCTAAGTCCTTCACAAGTATGATGACTCCTCACCTAGTAAACAGCAGCTGACTGGAGGATAACTTGGATGATCAAAGCACAGATCCTTCTTTGTTTCAGAATCATTATGTTTATTTTTGCCGTAAATACTTTTTCCAACTACAGATGTGTTTAACCGGACTAGGAAGGTCCACATGATGGTTCTATAACGCACATAGAACGTACTGAAAAATGAGAGTATGGGTCATTCATTCAAGCTCAATGAACTAAAAGTCACTCACGCCTTGTGGTAGTTAAGACTTCAGAGTAACCTTGGCAAGAGTAACATATTAATACCAGCATGTTGCCCAACTCTCAATAGCAATCATTTTACAGTCCAGTTTTCTTATGCGGGAGATGGTACTGGGGATTTAATCTTTTCCCTGGTGTGCACTCATAGTGCTTAAAATCTATTTCAGTGCTCCAGCCTAGATACAGATACATTACCTGTCTATAATTTATGTTTTCAGGAGAGTGGTAAGTACTCATTTTTCTTTGAGTCCCTTTGCAGGGCTGTGGGTACTCAGCATCTTTAGGAAACAAATTGTGTAAAGTTAGTTGAGATGACCCTACATTTAAGAGAAATGTCTCCTTTATGCGGTTGATACATTTGCTTCAAAGAGATCTGAGAAGACTAAATTGAATAGAAATTAGATGAAAGTTTTACAATTATTTTCTTAAAATCTGAGATAGGCTTACAAAATGCTCTAACTCATTTTTGTCCAGCGCTCTTTAGCTTTGTGCACTGTACAGAAGGTAAAAAATTTACTAGGCTACAGATTTTGCTATTATGTGAGGGTTGAAGGTGATCAAGTCACATTATGTTTCCGTAATGACAAATTCAACTTGACACAGAATTGTGTTTCAGAATCTCAGCTTTCTGTAAGTTAAACCTTATTAAACCTGTAATATAAAGACAATACCTTAAATGTGGCGCACACAAAGCACTGTGTGGAACAGTTCACAACTCTAAGAGCTATCTCAATCAGAAGTCAGTGGATTTGGGAACTGTACAGTCATGAAATGTGGAATTATTTTCAAGATGCCAAAACATTTGGCAATTTTGCTGCACAACTCTGAATTCTGGCACAGGCTCTCAGCTTCTTAACAACAATTCTGTCTCCACAATGTGTAAAATACCTGCCATGTAATTCTGTTTGGGTGTACAGACCAAACATTTTCCATTTTTTGAAAGCACGGCCCTGGCCAGTATCAACAAGAAGTCCTAGATGCTGTTGTAGTAGATCAATGCAAAAGGGTTTAATTGTCAAACAAATATTATATTAATGTAGTTCTTGGATTCAAGCTTTCTATTCCTGAAACAGAGAACCCTGTCCTACAGATACATGCTGACAATTCTAAAATTTTACTTACAAAAGGAACTCATTCATTGTGATGTAGGCTTTCCTTAGTCTTCTAAAAAGCCACACAGAAATTGGTCTTGTGAGCCAAAGCTCTGTTTATCACCAGAGACAAATAATAACAGACAAAGTTTGAAAATCAGTGGTAAGAAGCCTTTGGGTTTTGATCTGTGGATGTGTAACAATTGTTCAGCAGAGACAAAGATCTACGGATATTGAATGCCAGCATGGAACCCATCAGCTTTTCCATCATTACCCTTTACAAACTCTTCAAAACATTGCCTGGATTCTTTGGTTGGTAGAGAAGTAAGCAAGAGCAGGGACTCTCTGAACAGGAACTACTGAAGTTACAAACTCCCCTTTGCCTGGCATGCAGGGGTGAGGGTTAGATGAGGCCAGGGCAGGCTGTACAAACACCTATTTCATAGTGAGGAAAATACAGGAAAAGCAATAAGGATGAAATTTAAAATTCAAACATGAAAAACATCATTGCTGACCTGTGAATCATCAAATATTTTCAATTATAAGCTGTGCTCACATCTGATGTTTGGACAAGAAAGAGAGATAGACCAAACTGATGCAACCAACTAGCTTTGCAAAGAAATTAGACTTCAACTCCAGTGTTCAAATATCTTGTACTAGAAAGCACACACAGCTTCCAGCACCGTTAATGCTATTCAAGTGAAAAAAGAATGAAACCGCAGATATGGAAACAGTAACACAGGCATTTGCTGAAAATCGAAGAGAGCCCATATTCTTAGCCTGGAAATTTTCCTTTTGTAATTTGATGTAATTTTGTTTGTTATGGTGGGGAGGATGTTAGGTAGAAAGAACAAAAGAATGCCTACAACTTCCGTGCAGTATTCAAATAATAATATGCATCTGACACATCGCAACATAGAAAGACAGGCAGTCTAATCATACTGCCCTCCTCCCCAGTAGTATAGGAATAAACGTGGATAAGTTTATATAAATACTCATTTAGTCCTGTAGAGTTATTCTAAATACTCTAATTCAGATCATTTATCATGAGATGCCTTTTACAGCAATGCTATTTTATTATGCACAGACAAGGAAAATGCAGCAATCGCTTGACTAAAGACTTGATAAACAATCCGATGAACAGTTTGGGGTTTTTTAATTCGACGGTACATGCAATATAGAACTAGAGACTGGAGAAGTCACTTTTTAAAATGTTCTTGACGAATTCCCCATGCTTCTCCTTCCTCCTTCCCATCTTTCTAGACAATCTCTCTTTTAAGGCTATTATTTGGTGTGTATTCTTAGTATTTCTAAGATATATATACAGAAGTCCAGGGGAGAACACATTATAACATCCTTGGTTTTCCACTGAAAACAGGGCACCAAGCCCTGACTAGTTAACTCACCCATGATTAATTCAGGACTTCACACTTAGTAAAAGGCTCAAAATGAAATAATAGGATTATGGGTGTTTATCCATGGCACCTGGTTTAAACACGTAACCATCTAAAGGTAGGTTAAACATCCAGATCAAGCTTTTCAAAGTGCCTATTCATTTTTCACAACTGACTTCAGACTGTTCTTAACAAAGCCTCATTTTCAGAACAGTGAGAAAGCCAGTCATTCCAAAGATGTTGTTAGCTGCCAACTTAAAAATTAGTATTTGGTTTTGTGGGGTTTGGCCATGTAGAGAAACATGATGTGA
The DNA here is from genome assembly GCA_028565335.1 of Limnodromus scolopaceus. NCBI lineage: Eukaryota > Metazoa > Chordata > Aves > Charadriiformes > Scolopacidae > Limnodromus > Limnodromus scolopaceus. Next base: position 82,495,719 of record JAOXNO010000001.1, on the reverse strand, counting down.
CAGTCAGAGAAAACAATAACAGATGGGAGGCAGAGAAGAGACAGGGGTATACAACTACCTCTTCCTATACAATTCTTTACCAGTATACTGAGCATGGCTAATCACTTATCTACTAGCATGAGTTTTGCAGAACACCTATAGAAGGAAACATACTCATTTGCCTTTTGTATTTTGAAGATACCATTAAACACAGTGATTTGAATGAAACTGCTGACTCGAGAAGTCTCTAAATCTCTAGCTGTATGCTTCCATGTCCTGTTTTTTATAATCTACCCTAAGCATCCGCTATTGGCCGCTGCCAGAGATTGCACACCAAGCTAGACAGACCTTTAGTTAGACCTGGTCTGGCCAGCTTACATACTTTTGATATGAGTAGATAAATACATATAGGTATGTGGCATAGGTGGGGACCAGAGTCCTTCGAACCAGCTGTAAAAAGCCCTGATTTTACCTTCCTGTAACGGGTATAATTTAACAATCTTTGTATACTCCATCAGCACCATACAACAATCTGGACAATAAGGAGAAATTCTAAAAATGCTTAAGGGATATTCCAAAGATCTGATAACTAAGCAAACGAGACCAACATTCAAGAAGGTCTGTCCATCTCCATAACTTGCACAAGTTACTTTTCTTAGGAGTTATTTCTAAGTGCACATCAGAAAGGTCTAGCAGGCTTAATGTGAAAGACTCTTAATCGTAAGTTTAGTTTACGTAAGCAGACAACTCAGCTACTGGAATAAAAAGCAATGCAATTTAAAACTAAGGTATGATCACACGGTCTAGAAGTGCTTCCTGAGTAGGTTGTACCAAGAAAAATCTTAAGGTCAAGTTCTACAAAAATACAATTAAAACAATCACCTTTTTCCTAAAATTAAGTTGTTGGGGGTTTTTTTTGTTGTTGTCATTGTTTTTTTTATAACTATATGCCTGTGCTTGAGAGGTGGGAGTCTATTTCAAATTAAAGAATGAAAAATATAAAACTGAGACTGGGAGGATGAATTGCATAATGATCAAATGATAATACTGCAGCTTAAAAATCCCCTGTCCTGGTTAAACTTCAAAGCACAATTAAGTACAGAACATTTTCCATTAATTTCAATGGACTTTTAATCTCACAGCTGCAGGGTTCTTTGGCCCAGATACACCTTATCCAACTTTACATGCCTACACTGTAGATGTCCACATCTGTGTTAGAAAGAGACTGTTATTTCAGGACATTATTTATCTGACCTATTTTTATCTCCATTAATACAAGGCAAACTGCATTAAGGAAATTCCTATTTCTCTCCATCATCTACAAAGGGTAAGCAAGGCAAACCGCTTAAGTGTACTGATCTGTACTACCAAGATCCATATCTGGACAGGTTAAATCCACCTTTTCTCCTCTTCAGATACCCCTGGAATGAATAGAAACTCTACCAGTATACCAATTGATCAATAGATAGAGCCATGGCTTCCCTGCCAATACAACAGACTTTACTTTTACTGGAAGTTAGGTCTCAGGATGTGTGCAACGTGAAGCCCATAATCAACCATTTGAGCACAAGTTAAACATTAAACTAAATGAATTAAAGGATATATTATTAACGGTTGCAATTATATGCCTAGTACACCAATGAACTGAAGTGATTGACAAGTGTTCACTTGAGGACAGAGAAATGCAAGAAGCTAATATTTTTATTAATTCACATGCTAATTTTGTAACTTGTGACCGCAGAAAACTTTTAAAACAAAGGGCAGCACCATGTTTTCAAATTACCACAGGAAAAATAAAGTAATCCCACCCCCCACCAGTCAAACAATTTTACAGCCAGCAGAAGGCACAAAACCACATGGAGGAGATATTCTTAATTAAGTGCAATATAAAAAGAATAATGGTTACCCATATTCAGTCTAAACAATTATTATCAAAAGGACCTTAGCATTTTAAAATAAGCCATTTAAGAAAGGCTTACTGTTTTAAACATAGGCTGTTTCCGATTATAAAGTAGAGCTTTTAATTAAGATTAGTAAGGCCTAATTCAAGCTATAATTTGGTTCCTTCAGTCAGCAAATGTCTATTAAAACTGAGCAATTAAGGTTAAATGGGTTGAAGCATTAAAAGCACTCTCCTCTGCTTCAAATACTATAATAGAATAGACCATGTCAGTGACTAATTCAGACCAGAAGACATGTATTTCCCTTAAGTTTTATACTTCCTGGTTGATCATAAAGTTTATTAAAGAAGAATACACTGGTAAGCTAGATTTTCAGTGGAACATAACATTGTTATATGTTTGTATGTTACAGCTTACCATGCATAATTTAAAATACAAGATACAAATTCTGTAATTTTATAAATATAGTATAAAGTTTGCTCCTATTATGGCTTTTCTCCCTTATTTTTATATCGTTCAGTAGTAAAAATATGTAGTAAACTTCCCAGTAGCACATTTCCCCCTTTTGACAGTTGTGTTCATACTTGGCATAATGGTCTTAAGCGCATACGTTGTGTGTGTGTACTTTTGACAGGTCACAGTAGAAGTGCCCTATGGTTCGTACGACTTACATAAACCACATTCCCACCTCACCTTCCACGTCCCATTTTCACAGCTTCTCCAAAGACTGAAATTCTTCCTGCTTAGTCTCATTTTTAAGAAGAAGTTGTTTTAGCAAGTTCAAGCAAAATCAGCTGAGCTGATTATAAACACTAGGACCTTCCTCAATGAATGGGAACGTTAACAGAAATACACTAGTCCTTCCAGCATGTAGCCCTTCAGTCCAGCCTCCTGCTAACTCAGGCAATCACATCACGCAATCCTACTCAGGATAAGGATTGATGTTGTCTTCCCATTGCAGACTAGGCTGCAGCAACTGCCTGTTACCTTCCATACAGATCACCAAAATACTTGTCTTAAAAACACCTAAAAATTACCATTAGTGCCTAATTATAACATCAATATTAATGGTAATGACTAAAGTAAATGCCTTTCAGGATAAGCAATCCGGGAACGTATTCTATTAACTATGTTCTACTCAGACACAGGCTAACACACAAGATTACAAGTTGAAATTCCTCCGGATACTTAAATATATTTACAATTATATACTATATAGAGGTTTTCTGAAGTAATATGGGCACACACAAGTATTCATATATGCATATGCACTCATTTTGGGAAATAAAGTCCAGTGAAAGCACTCAGAAATGTGCATTGGAAACTTTTGTATTAACTCAAAGCACATTACATCAATAAGCTATTCTAGAAAATGGATGCAATTGCTGCTGCTACCCTGAACAGATTTGTGCATACTACCTATTCTGAATAAATGCTAAAGCTTTTGGGGTTTGCTTCATAAGACCACATGTGATGCGGTCAACTGATTTATTTTTAAATAATGCAGTTCTCACACTTCCTACAAGAAAAAGAACTTTAAAAAGATTTCAAAACAGAAAGAGTGAAAGGATGTAAAGTGCCAGAAGCATAAAGAAGAGAAATAATTTTACATAGTTTTAGAAGAGACTGTTAACATAAAAATTAAGTGATGATACCTTGGATTTTTTCTATGTAACAAAAAAAAAAAAGTTGTTTCTTAGTCAACTGGAATGGTTAATCATAGTAGAAACAATCTGAGGGGGCTGTTTTCATTGTTAAAGCTTTTGAGAGAACTGCAATAGAAAAGTTCTTTCATTCTGAAGCCATAATCACTGTAGATGTAAAATTATATACAGAACAAGCAGCTTCCATTTTCCCATAGGGAAACAGTCTACACCTAATGAAACAGACTGTACCTAACTAAACCATTTTCATTTTCAGGTTTTTATTTCAGGAAAACAGGCTGAGGTTGTCTATTCCTGCCTTATTCCCTGGCTCACTCTTACAAGTCAAAACAGTCACAGGTCAGAGTAACTCCGGCAGCCCTCCTTCCCTCATTTCTTCCTTGCACTCTGAATACGTCTACACGCTCCAGTCTGAACAGAGGTAAATTCGCTTTCCTAGGAATTCAAGCCAAGCAAAAGCCACAGGGTTCCACTTGTGTCTGCCCTCTAGTAGCCAAATAGTTCACAGTTAGCCTCCCTAGTGAAGCAGTCTCATGGCTTTGGGTGAGTCTGCAACACAGGCCAAGCAAGACTGCCTTTCCCCAGTGCACCCAAGCAGACAAAGTCACTATGAGAGCCCTTGGGAAAATCCCATCAGTCAGAAGCAAGAGCAATCAATTTGGAGCACATGCCTTTTGGGAGTGTCTATACCAAGACCGGTATCAAGGACCAGATGAACTGCACCATTGTGCAAGCACTAATTGGGCTGGTTTAAGAGAAAAGTAGCATGTGGTGGGAAGGACATTGAAAGAGGAACTTTGATCATATTCATCTTTACACAGGTTGGAACACATCAGAAAAACTGAAAATTCTAAATAAAGTCAGACTTTGGTGCCTTGTAGTTAGATAACAATACGGGCATGTCTCCAAGTCAGAGTTTCAGTGGAATCCTTTTCCTACACAGTTTAGCAAACAGAAAAGTGCAAAAAGAATAAAGGCACAACTCCACTCAGTAAAGACACCAACATCTCTCGAGGTATGAAGTCAGCCATCCTCAGTATGTAGCCAGTCAGGTATCAAATTCCTCCTATATACATGCTGCCAAAAAAAATTAGATACGCATTACCTATGCTCCTCATTCAGCAAAGTAAATACCCACTGACTTCAACCACTTTTTCACTGTAACGGGAAGACAACTTGCTTGAAAGTTCTGAATGTAGCCTCTGCTTCCAGAAAATGGAATCGGAACAAAGGCACTTCAGTGCAATTTCCCTCTGACAATAGCAAGAACTAGAATTCGTAGCAATTACATCCTGCAGTATTTTCAGCAAAGGTATGTCCAACAAATAACAACTCCTGAAGAGGTTCCCATTCTCTAGTTTCTGAAGCACATTCTGCAGCAAACACCCTACAGCTCCCACCCCCTCAGGAACATTAATAATCACCAAATCAGTATTATGCATCGTTCTTTTTTTTTTTTTTCCTAGTTAAATTGTTCATGCTCTGTGAGCACAATGGCTTGTTAAACGTAAGGACTGTCAGTGGTTCATGCAGACTAAGGCATGGCAACAAGGGTATGCAGAGTTTAGCAATCTCAGGCTGAGAGAGTAAATGAAAATTAGCTTTTCTCTGAGGTAACATCTCATCTGCTTAACAAATTCATTCTAGGGATCAGAATGATCTGAAGGTCATTTCATCTATTTAATATTTCTGATTCCGTCTTTGGTGGCTGTACTGTAAAATGTCATCAATAGTTGTGAAATTATGGTCTTGAATTTGATGTGTTATCTGTGGGGCGTACAGCACCAAACCGCTCGTGTGCTAGAGCGTTAAGTTCAGGTCTAAAGCACCTGCACAATGAAGGTCTTAAATCAGCTATTTAATGATCCAGATCATCTTTTTTTTTTTTTCTATTCCTTGCTCACTAAATGAAAACCTGTGATCTTCTACAGCTCCAGAGAAGGAGCACTGTGAAGTAAAATAAGACAGTATCTTCAATTTAATAAAGCACTTAAACAGAATTACTTTAAAGGGTAACAGCCACTTAAGATTAAGCACATGCTCAAGTACTCTGATGAATCAAGACATCTGAACAAAACAACTCTTCAAACTCTAATGTCAGTGTATTCCTTTTGCTGAGCATCTTAAATGTATGGAAAAGTCTTGAAATTTCAAGAGGGTCTGTCAAACCCTATCTTCATTTTCTTACAATTCTGCCAAACATTTATGTAAGGGCTAGAATTTTTCATGCAAGGGATCTGCTTTAAAGTAGGGTTTTTTTCTCAGATAAAATTTAAAACAAATATATACATACTAAAACAAACAAAGAAAAATACCCAGAAAGTTGGCTGGTTTTTTGGAAGTAATTATATGGAAAATTTGCTGCTTTACTATGTTTAAAAAAATCTCCCCCAATTACTTGAACAGACTTAACGCTCTCAGATTTTGTTTCCTGTGAGGAGGCGGGGAGTTACCTTTCAGTAAATTTCTTGGGACAGAAAAAACTGGCCAAATTACAACTAAAAATTCACCAAACAAAACCCAGCCATTTAAAAAATCACTAAAAAAAAAAAAAATCACAATCAAATAAATTCACAAGGTCAGCAGGCATCTGCTGAAATTTAGGTAGTTACAGTTCCCAAAAATGTCCTTCTTGGTTGGTGTTTTTTTCAGCCTTAGGCTGTAGTTTCACAACACAGTGGCCCTAGAAACTAAACCTGATTAAGAAATCTATTCACCTTCTCCTTGCCATGTGTTTCAGTCTCTATACTCCGGTTCATTGGCTTTTCAGTGTAGAACTACTTATAGGGCCATGCTGTAATCCTTTGGTTTTTCCTCCACTTTTGGGGGGATTATTTCAGTGATATTCTTGACAGTATAGCCCCATATCAATTGCCCCGGTCCAAAAAAAAAAAAAAAAAAAAAAAAAATAAAGCATTATCAAGAAGACAGGAACTTCCTAAATCAGTGCACTGAGGTAGTATTATCCCTTTTTCTACCAGACTCTATATGCATTTTTCCTACAACTTCCTGCCATACATCCTCCATCCCAGGGCTACCTGAGGCTTGGTCAAATTTGCCCTGTAGTTAAGGCTTCCAGCTATCCCGGTCTAGAATGGGGTTGGACTAGTACCATGTGTACAGAGACTATATCCACCATCCTCTTCCACAGGTCCAGAGACTGTATAGACCACCCATGATTCCCATTACCTCCATTGTGTCCTAACAGCATCAGAGTGGATGCTACCTGGCTCAAATGCAGAGAAGACAAAAGCCTCTTACTTTACTGGACCTTATGTGGGCAACTATTAGGGAAGTAGTGAAAGATCACACTCCCCATCTCCTCTGGCATAATGCAACCAGAAGCTCCCTCACCACGTCATGCATCAGCTTATGCTCAGCTTCAGAACAAAGAACGTGTATTTTGGTAGTGCGATGGACACGTGGGAAGACAGTCCATAAATCAAATGGAAGCTGACAAATGAGGTCAAACAGCCACAAAAAGATGTCTTTCCAGCCGGTCACCTGAGGCAAGAGCCGTGGGTCTGCGGTGGTGGGAAGAGAAGGGAATGTGCTGAGGCACAGGTGAACTCTGAGCTGGTGGTGGGGGCCAAGAAAGAGGTACAGTAAAAGGAATAAAAAGAGAAAACTGAGAGCTGGTGGGAACTGTTCTGGCTTGAAGATAGAACTCAAGGGAAAGGATCGATAAGGGGTCCTCAGAGCTTGCAGCTACCAGCTCTCTGGTAGTCCCAGAGGTCTTGTTGTGGGACACTGGCTCTCAGAATAATACTGCTATAACCACAAAAAGCCACTGAGAGAGAGGACTAGGGAAGGAAAACTGAATAAAACAGAAAAGAAGCAGGTGCAAATACACTAGGAGAGGACAAAAGAAAGAGAAGTAGCATTTGCAGTATGGAAATTACAAGGTTAAGAGACAGTTGAGTAACAGAATGTACAAGACAACATAATGAAGACTGCGAGGAAAGGGGACTGCACCAGAAGTAAAGGTGACAGGTGGGAACCTGTCAGGAACCAGGCAGTGCCTGGCAGATGTATAAAGAATGAAGATGAAAGAAGGACAGAATCTTACATATTGAGCTTAGTACACTCTATTTATGCTCTTTCATTTTATTATAATTTTCCTGGCAGATAATTTACACTGTATATTTGGGGGAAAGGAGAAGTTCCTTCTAAATACCAAGTTTACATCACCACAGGAGGCCACCCTGGGTTCTGCAGCTTAGGAACTGTTGAGACTGATGAAATTTTATATATATTTATAAATTCCCAGAGCACCCATAGACCATCCAGCAGACAGGGAGCTTATCAACTATTTAGAGAAGTGTCCTTGGAAAAAAACATATTTTTTCCAAATTGAGAATTACATGTAATGCTGCTGAAGAATGAGGCCATATTTCTCGCGGAATGGTATTTGTTTATGCAAAATACAGTGATATTTGTATCCAAGAAGAATTTCTGGAGGGGGAAAAAAAAAAAAAAAAGTTGGAGCAAATGTTCTTTTTCTAAGTAAAAATGGAAGATTTCCAAACTGGACCACCGGGGGAGCTGTTCACTGAAGCAGCATTATGGACTGCCAGAAAGCAGCTCTGAGAGGTAGGACAGGGTAAGGAAGAAAAGGGAGAGAAGGAAACAATAGGGTGTGTGACACATGGAGCCTGGTGATACTGCGAGCAGTTAAACGGGTCATGTCACCCCAACTAAGGGATATTCCGGTTTTATTGGATAAATTGCCAAACAAACTCAGAAAAACAAAGCAATCCTAATTAGTTAATTAATTCGCTGAAATAAATAAATTAATTACTTCAGGACTCAAACCTGCCCCAAACAAAAGTCTTATTCAAGGAACTAAAGAAGCGTGAAGGAGAAAAAAAAATATTATCATAAACTGTTAATTCTCTTAGACTGTAATAAAATTTGGATTTACTATAGAATGTTCTCAGGAGTATTTTCTTTCTTGCTACTTCTTCTCCATCCCCTAAGAAACTCCATTCCCTGAAGTAATTCAGAAATCTGGCAAGTTGGGAATCAAGTAATAAGTGGTACCAGACAACAACAACAACTAAAACCAACCAAACACACACACAAAAGTATATAGATATACAGACACACAGATATACAAGACCTCAGAATTGGATTCTGGAAAACGCTTTTATCAGCCTACACCAAAGAAGATGCAACAAGTTACCCAATCAAATGAGTAGGATTTACAGAAAGGGAAAAAAAAAAAAAAAGTAATAGTTGCTAGCTCCAATCAAAGGAACTAGTTTATATTCTCCCTCCCCCATTTTTTGACAACATACTGCTTCATTCTGGAAGCTGCTTACAGTGAAATCAGCACAATGGCTCACCCAGAGTGAAGCTATAATTCACATGAATAAAACTGGGAAGGAAGGTTTGACCCTGAAATAAAAATCACCACAAAACTGGGAGGTGGCAGAGTATATCTTCCTCTGTGCTCAGATAGGCTGCTGCAAGCCAACAGAACAAAACCAGCATCACAGCCTTGTAGCAACAGATCTCATCCAGAACACGGTCATTACGGAAGGGTGACATGAAGTTCAACACATGATATTGATGCCATCTGATAAGGTATTGTAACTGTAAAACTAGAAAGCACAGCAGCTTCAGTACCTAGTGTTCACTATAAACATCAAGATTACTGGACAAGCAGTTCAAAAGTAATTAGATCAGTGTCAAAGCGTCACAAAATGGTTATACATAAAATAACAGAATCACAGAATCACCTAGGTTGGAAGGGACCTTTTAAGATCATCTAGTCCAACCAATGGAAAAAAAAAAAA
>JAOXNO010000001.1:82436961-82473326 GCA_028565335.1 Limnodromus scolopaceus | reverse complement strand
CCCTCACAGTAAAGAATTTCTTTCTGGTATCTAATCTAAATCTCCCCTCTTCCAATTTAAAACCATTACCCCTTGTCTTGTCATTACACTATGTCAATTGCACAGATGCTTCCATGAAAAATTTAATATTAGAAGTAGCGACCAAGCAGCTTCTTCCAATGTGGAAGCCAAGAGCCAGATTCATGACCACAAATCTGCTCTGTATAACTGGGGTAAGCTACCCAAATCGAAGGTGGAGAGGACCTAGCCTGGGAGCCACCGCCGTTGTTAAAGCTCTATCTACCAATGTACTTGAGCTCTGCCTGAAAACCTTTGGGCAGTGCAACAGCTTGGATGGGCTTCTAACGTTCTTCCATACCAGTTTCTTTAAAGCTTTTGGGGAATATTACAATAAAATAATAATAGATACGCTTTATTATGACTCATCTTTTCCCAGAGTAGAAGGTCCATGAACACCTGTGTACCAGGAAGACCAAGGGCATAAATTAGAAGCATGTCTGCATAACAGTAGCTTCTCCTTCAAAACACCTTCTACCACAGACACGCACCATTCCAAAAATACTTTGAGAAGACAGAACAGCATCTACAGAATTATTTGGTTTTCCTGTTTGCTATTTATGAACACCTGCATATTGGGATCACCACTGCCTCAGGAGGCAACGCAAGCTATAGACAGGGCTAGGAATCAGAGCAGTCACTGGACAGGTTACACAAACATGAGAAAATTGTTGTACCTCTTTATTTCTGTTTCTTCCCTCTGTCCGTCTTGCCCATTTACAAGGCAACCTCGCTGTAACTGGGCCTGTCTATCACTGTATTAATAAAGCACCTTACAAAATAACATACTAAACTTATTTTGTCAGTCTCCCCAATTAAGGCTTTTACGAGGCCAGTGAGACATATAAACCTTGATAGGAGAATCCTTTTATTTACCTTCAGTTCTTCCCTTTCCATGAAGTGTAGTATAAAGGACCGAGTAAAACCTGGCTTCCTCGGATGGGGACAAGGAAGCCATGTGCCAGAATTTGTGCAGGGAGCATGTATACTTTGAACCCTGGCCTGTGCATCTCCAAACTTTATTTAAATCTTTTCCATTAGGAAAAAAGGAACAATGTAAAACCAGCTCTTCCAAAAAATATATACTGTTTTGCATTTCTAGATGTACTTAGGGGAAGCTTTTGAAACTACTGGCGAGGACATGCATAGATAGCACCACATGCTCAACGCTATGTTACTTCTTTGCAGGAAAATACAGCACCTAAATTTCCTAGAAGTTAAGTAGCAGCATGCAGCTGAAGTAATTTGTCCTTGATTAGTCATCCTTGTATTGCGAGAAAAGAAAAAAAACACCCACCATACTCCATAATGAAAGTTCTGTACAAGAAAATTCAGTGTCTGAGGGTGGTTATTTTTTATGTCTTGGAGGGGATGGAGAATTACATAGTAGCTGCTGTAACAGTTAAAAAAGAATATTTATTCCATAACTTCAGTGACATTACAATAAATTTTATCTCACTCTCTCATCAGTAAGAGAGTAGTTGACAACTTGTGGAAGTAGTGGTAAATTTGGATATTCTGGCCAAAAAACTGTGTAAGTCCATGCCAAACTTTGAAGAGATACATCAACTCATGCTTCAGGGCAGGCACTGTCCTATTTCTACTGTGATGTTACCTTCCTCCAAAACATGTCACCTGCTTCATCCAACTGACCCCCCCTTTTCCTTGCCATGGTGCCAAAAGAGACTAAAACTCATACAAAAACATTTTCTTAAACCTCAAGGTCTTTTAACATGGTGGATAGTGATATGTCTTATTGAGCATCACATATCTACAAACTCATAAGCTGCTACCCCTTACCTATCTTATGAACAGTTTACCATTCAGAAAAATGCTTTAGCAGCTAGAGAGAGTGGGGAGAAAACATTACTAGAAAGACTAATTGAGATTTTTTTTTTTTTTCTTCCTGCTTAGATTGTAACCACTGAGAGGGAAAGATGACAATATTAATGAAGAGCTGGAACATACCACCATCACCACAAAGAGAAAAGCATAGTACATCCTCCATCACTGGTACTCACTCCATCCTGGTAAAAAGCATATTTTGCCAAGATGAAGGTTACATCTCAGACAGGTGAATGAGGACTCAATGCATAAAGAGCTGGGTAAAACTTCATGACCCGCATTATGTGGGAGACTGGTTACAGCCAAACAGATTTGGTTTTAGGAAATGAAGGCATAAGAGAGCCAGAAGGGAAATATCAAGGCCAAAACAAAAAAAAAAAGCCAAAACAAAAAAGGAAGGCCAGGGAAACGGTAGCTGAACATTCAGTTGTTGATGCCAGCAGATGTTACAGAGAAAGAGAATGGATGGTGAGAACACCCTCCCACTTCAAAAACATACCAGCTGATGAAAGCTAAGCCACAGTGCATTTACCTGAACTTCACAGAAAGATGTAGGAGGTGCTAAATGTCAGCATCAAATCCTGTCCTGACTACAAAAGGGGATGAAGTGAGCAGGATACTATTTATCTATCCACTAACTTTAGACCAGAGTAGAACCAGAATTTTTAACTCGATGACTCCTCCACAGAAACCTTCAAAATAGTGACTTTATGCTAGTACAAGTTCTGGCTCCTGATCTGGTACAGATTGCTTACTATTGTATTCTTATCATTGGCAGCTCAGTTACTCTCAAAATGAATTTCCCTGATAATTCTGATTGCAAAGAAGTATGTTGTATTGCTGCTGGTTTAACATGCTGTCCTCTTGACAGGTTTGCACAGTTTAAAATGACCAAGCAACTCAGAGAAAAGTACTGTCTTGGGAATTTCAGGCCTCTGCCAGTCATTTCCAGTCTTAAATCCTGGACAGTAGTTAACTGCCCTGACTGCACAGGACAAGAATTACAGTAACCCAACCAACGAGAAAGTTTTTGGGTTGTTTTAGGAGACATTTTATGATGACTCTTTTTAAAATGAACTTGTCCTTCAAGAATGGCTACAGTTGGTTCTGATTTCTTCTTCAAAGCCCTGATTAGGGCACTCAAGGAGAGGCACTTTCCGTTCTTCCCTTTCTTACTGTTATCCGCGATCTGCAGTCAGTTATCTGCATGCTTTCCCTGTCTAATCAAGGCCCTGAACGTGCAAGGAACACTGAAGTATGTACATATTCATCAGCAGGACTATTCTTGCATATAGACTTCCACAAAGATTGTCTCAACAGGCTCAGATTCGTATATTTCAAGATAAAGAGAAGGGACCATGGCCTCTACTCACAGTCCCTTTATCCTTCAGCTTAGCTTAAAACCAGATGTGGGGAGTGACATGGCTCTAATCCACATGGGCAGTCCCCTCTGCTCTGTAGAACATACCACGACAGCAGTTCAGAGGAAAAAGCTGATTCTGCTTCACAAAGGACTTAATATTGTGAAATTTTATTTTATTCCAATTCAGAGCCCTGCCTCCTCTCCCCCTCTCTGCCCCCTGCAAAAAAAAAAACCCAAACCAAACAAAACCCAGAAAAACCAACAACCCGCTCCCAGAAAGCCCCAAGACTTCCCACAGACTGCAAATTTCAACTGCAGCCTGGCAGAGCAGCTGCAGAGGTGAGCGAGTTGGCAGGACATCTTGCCAAGTCACGGGAGGATCCTGTCAAACCCCTGCATCAGTTCTTTTAGGACCTTTCCTGAACTCAAAGTGTTTCAGTTTAAACATGAACAGCACCAACAAGACTCTAGGAAAATTCCCAACAGAAGTTCTTTAATCAAAATTATTCCTGGCTCCACAATTCCACAATTTAAGGTTGATTCTCATGACACCTTCATGCAGATGGGAAAGAAAAATACCTGTAATGCATCCTGTTTCTGCAATTTTCCTCCTTCCCCACCCACCCATCCTGCCACTGAAGGCTAGAGTGAGATTTGTGTACCAGTTTGAAATTCTGCACTCTTCAGGAAGACCCACAATACCGAAGATACTCTCAAGACTTTCCCTTTAATTTGCCATGATATGAAAAGGGTCCAATGCAGTTGAAAGTTAAATAATTTTGTATTGCAGCATTTGTTCAATTTAGTGCAGGGAGAAAAACTCTTCCATCAAAAATATCCAGAGGACCAAGGACTAGGTCAGGGCATCAGTCCCTTTACCAACCCAAGTCCTAGCCACTCATGTAGGGGGGAGCTATATGGTGGTGGAAACTGGCGTACAGATTTCCTAAAACCAATTTGCTTATTTTAGTGCAAGTGTATACATGTAATTATCCCCTTGTTTAGCTGCAATTTTTATTGTACATAATTCACAGTGTAAGAGCCCAATACCATATAAACTTAATCTTAAGCAAGAAGTAAGTTGCTAAAGAGGTGTTTTAGCTCAACCCCCAACTTTATCCAGTAAGTCTGGTCTATTACCAATAATAACTTTTATCCTAGACAAAACCTGTGTTCACCAAATAGAGTTTTATTCCAAAGTACACGCCTATATTGAATTATAAACACATGCAATTCTTTCTACTGTAATTAAATACATTTTAATGCAGTTATTCTGTTCATCCAACACAGCTTTGATCCTCTGCTTTGACTGTAGCCTAGGCCTCTTCAGCTGTGACAAATTAATGTAAAATATTCCAGCTGTCACCTGGAAAGAGGAGTGAGTATCAGGTAGATGGCAGCGGAGAGTTGGGCCTGTCGTCTTGAAGCAGGTGTTTGCCTGATGAAAAATGACTAGCAGAGCAGTACCACAAGACAGTCAAAGGTTCAATATGAGAACAAGCAAGGTCCTATCTCCTATAGCCCTATAGTAAGCAACTCTGTTCCCATCTCTAGCTATGCTCAGATTAGCTGAGAACACAACAGATAAATTTCAACCACTTCCCAGTAAGCAGAATAGTGCTTCTGAACAGAGAAGTGTTCAAAGCAGGGAGAAGATGATGTTCCTCAGTGTCTTTTAAGAGAGAAGAAAAACGACACTGTCTTATCTCACAACAGGATCTTTAAAATACCTGGATGAAGCTTAACTACCAGAGTATTGTTTAAGGTTTAAGAATACTGAGCAGATTCTATTGTGGAAGGATAAGATGTGTTCCCTACATTTTTCGATATTCAAACACTTAAAATGTTGATGCTGAGCGCTACTGTGAGCATTACCCAGGGAAGATGAGCATGTTTTCATCAGAAAGGCTACCCAAGTAAATGAAAAACATGACCTATGAATACAGTTGTGAGCTTAGGCTTTTAATAAGTGTAATACAAGTAAAACTCAGTTCCCATAGAACTACGCAGCAACAGGCAAAGAGCATGTTTTAAGTAGACTCACGCTGCATTTCTCAACACATCAGACAAATCTGATGGAATAAACCACAATGATCATGCATGTTTTAAGAGAAACTTCCAACAAAGAAGATATCACAGAAAAAACCTAAGCTCAAATCTTTACCTCTTTTTTTTACAACATCAACCAGTTCTGCCCCCTTTCTTAAAAAAAGTAGTCTATAGACCCATGGGTGTTGATATTTGCAGTTCTTCAGACAGTTTATCAAAACAAAAGGTCGAAAAATCTTCATTCCTTCTACCACATTTTCCCTAAGTCCCAGGATTTTCCTTTGGAGTCCTATTCTGACTGCAGATGTAATTCCAGTTGCTGTCAGAGAGCCCATGGCCACGCTCATACAGATGCCAGCCCCTTTTCCCTGTACTGCTGTGAAGGACTCAGCAGTGATCTTCCTCCGGCATAGAAAGTAAACATACCTCCCCAAACCCCTCATTCTGAAAGCTTGCTGCTTCTCTATGGTAGAATGCTTATCTCACACTTCTACGTTTTCCCAGTAATCATCTTCAAAGGAACCAGGAATGAGGGTGGCATAGTAGCCTACTTCATCCTTAAAAGCACAGCCTGCTCCGTTACACGCTTGCAGAGGCTTTTAAAATGCATCATCCTATCCAACTATACAGTGGCAATTCCAGAACCATTTGGAAAACCCAATTATCATTTTCTGCTAAATGAGTTCTTCTCCCTAAGGGCTCTCCAGAGGAGCCAATGCTTTAGTCTGCTAAGCTACCTATGAGATAGCTGAAAGCTCAGACTAACTCAATTCCTGACAGGCAGCTGCAGTTTCAGGTGGTGTGAAATGGCAAATAAAGGAGAAGATTATCAAATAGAATTAAATGCAGCATCCTCAGGAGGCCTTGATATAGAAAGGGTAAAATTCCACTCACCTTAATCCTGCATACTATCCTGTTCAACTGAATAAACATAGCTGTATGAATACACAGCAGGACTTGGTCTCCTATGCTTACTGCTTCTCTTTTCGAATAATATGAAACGCACAGTGTAGACCCATTAATAATGTTGCAGTTTGTTAGTATTATTATATCATTAGAGATGGACTGGATTAACACAGGTATACTAAATGACAATGAAAGTAGTTTACAGAAGAGAACAGGATCGTAGGACTGTTTTGCAAAGGTGTGCTCAGAAAGCTTGAAAAAAAAAAAAAAAAATCAGGAAAAATGCATGCTATCACTAAATGAAAATGCAGGAAGCAGAAGCTACTGACTGACTGAGAGCTCCCAGATAAATTCTCATCGTACTTAAGTGGATCAGGCTTTAATTACACATCTAAAATAATCTGGAATTGATTTCAATCAAATACATACTGTAGCATTATAGAAAGCAAAATCAGTTCTCGTCCCACCAATTTCCAAGTGAATGTAAAGAATCCCTGGACACCAGAAAGGCCAGATTAGGTCTATGTAGATATCTACCTGGGTCAAGACCATGACTGCAGATAGCACATGTAAGATCCTGTTGATGTTCAGAACCTGTTTATAACACCGCATCTCAGGTTTCTCTCTTTATACCTAGAAACATATAACTTAATGTACATGTTAGTGTTTATTGACCTGACACTGAACATGGTGATATCTACCTTCTACAGCTTTCCCCTGTAGGTTTTCTCCTCAGCTAGCATGTCATTAAACATTCAAGCAGGGTCTCAATTCTCATCTGCTTTCTACATCTGCGTGTCCAACACAACAACTCAGAGTAATGTAGAGCTTTCTACTGGCTTTATTCTGCCTTCGGTTCTGCACTCAAGTTTGCGCCAAGGGTGTGCAAACGCTGCCAGATGTAAACAGCAGGATGAACAACTCTGCAGAGTGCAAAACAGTAGCGTCAGCCCTGTGGGAAGCTCGTGCTGTGTGTCCTAGTTCAAGTTGAACACCATGGAGATGTAGTAGAGCCCACAACTGTATCTGTAGTGGAAGGATACCCCAAGTGGTTGGCAGCAAAAGCTGCCGCTGTGCCAGGCGGAGTCATCTGTACATCACAGAATCACAGAATTATATGGGGTTGGAAGGGACCTCTGGAGATCATCTAGTCCACTCCCCCTACCAAAGCAGGTCCACCTAGAGCAGGTTGCACAGGAACGTGTCCAGGAGACTCCATGACATCCCTTGGCAGCCTGTTCCAGTGCTCTGCAACCCTCAAAGTAAAGAAGTTCCTCCTCATGTTTAGATAGAACTTCTTATGTTCAAGTTTGTGCCTGTTACCTCTTGTCCTGTCTCTGGGCACCACTGAAAAAAGACTGGCCCCATTCTCCTGACACCCACCCTTTAAGTATTTATAGGCGTTGATCACATCCCCCTTCAATCTTTTCTTCTCCAGACTAAGAAGACCTAAGTCCCTCAGCCTTTCCTCATAAGACAGATGTTCTAGGCCTTGTGCTCCAATTGCTTACCAGCCACAGCTTGTCAGGCTGGGACTGCATACACCGTTTTGGGAAGAAAGCACAATAGGAATTTTCTCTCTACCTACCAAAGTTACATAAACGTTACTCCACAAAAGGATGGCTCAAGAATGACTCCTATACCAGCTATAGAAACTCCAGCAGGTTTCCAATTCACAATTTCAAAAATTATTTATGATGGGGCCAGTATTATACAACTCTCTTCTGCACAAAGACATCAATAAATATTCATGAATTAGGTCTCATAACACAGAAAAGAGGAGTATTATTCTCCCCTATGAAAGATAAGGGAAAGAACATACAGAGAGGTTAAATTTGTTTCCCAGGTTCACATGGGAAGCTTGGAAACCCAGAAATAGAGTCAGAGTTGAGACTTTCAAAGGAATTTCAGGTGTCTCCATTAAACAACTCAAGGCAGCTTAATGCAGTGACTGCAAGTTCCATGCATATTTGAAATAAGGCCACTCAAAAAGGTCCACAATTAGGCAACCAGTGCTACTAATGACCTTGGCAAAACTTAGTCCATATTCTTGACTCTTGCTCCACAGTCTTTAGTACTGCAAAGCACAGTGTGCTGTCCTACCAAGATACAGGGGAATCTAATGAAAGACTGTAACTTATCCATAGCCGTCCAAAAACTAGAGCTCCATGTCCATTAAGCACTGTTTTGTTTTCTAATCTGTTCAATGGAGCTTAAATACGTTATTTTTAGACTAGAAATTTGGGATAAGTCCTGGGTTTTGTAGAATAGTTATGCTCCAAGAAATCCTTTCACTCAAAAATAGATGATTACAACAGTTTCTATAAATATAAATTGTTTTACAGACAAAGACAGACATTACAGTTTGTTCTAGTTTTCACTGAAATTAAGCCAGCAAATCTCTCATGCCAGTGCCATAACAATAATCATGCTGATAGTGTTATTTCAGTTTACCAAAGCCAAAATCCAATATGCTACAAATTAGATCAAGCACTAAATAAAATTAAGCAAAAGATAAGCAATGCTAAAGGAAATGAATACTAATAAAAAATGAAATGTTTACATTTCTTTGCTGGGTTCAGATACAAACTGAATATAAAAGCAATCTGATGTTGAACTATAGCTTTATATTCCCCCTGTCGTCTGCGCCTCTCCCCTCCCCCCCCCCTTTTTTCTTTTTTCTTTTTTTTTAATTTAAAAGCAAGTTTTGCAGACAAAGATATTATGAGAGAGCACATTTCGGTTGTAAGGATACTGGTTTCAGGACAGGGGAAGAAAAACAGGGCTCAGACCAATTAAAAGCTTAAGAGAAGAAAGGCAAATCAATTAAAAATGCCAGAGGGCAGACATTGCTTAGGAAGAGACTTCGACAAATTTGAAATAGCTGTGTTCTACAAGGTCCATAATGGCAAACGAAAATAAGTTGCATTCTTACCCACAAATATTCATGGGAGAATAAAGCATCTAATACATCATGGATAATATAGATCTATGCTTTCACAGACTGAATAAACAAGCCATATGACTGAGTTAGTGTTTGGAGGGTACTTTGAAGATGAAAAGCAACACATAAAATGTGAGGTGTTATTCTTAAGACACCCAAGGCAACCAGCCTTCAATCTCAGCTGCTGAATTATTACTTATTGATCTGGCATTGCATTACTTTTTACACCACAAAACCCGTTTGTTCCTCAATAGAACACATGCACTGAAAAGACAACAGTCATAAAAAGATTTGTAATTCAGGACTTCAAAAATTATATTCCAATTTTGGCAACTTACTAGGAATAAGAACCAAAACTGCCATTGCTGAATGTATCCTTTGACTGTAACTATAATTTAAAAGCATTGTCCGACGTAATTTCTTCTTTTCTCACACAGTGATTCCAGGCCAATTATTTATCCCCCCTCCTCCCCCCCATAAGAATAGTGTTTTGAAGTCAGCCAATGAAACATGTTTTATTTAAGGACTATATTCCTAGAGCAATGGATTCTTTGGAGACCTAAAGGTTGCAGAGCACTTCATTAGTTCCACATAATGAAAGAATGGTGCAATTGAAGGAGGTCTCTAAGGGAGAATGGTGTGAAAATTAGAGACCCGTCTGCTCACTTGCAAAAAAAAAAAAGAAAGAAAGAAAGAAAGAAGAAAAAAGAAAGAAAAAAAATTGAGATAAGGAAAGAAGGAAAAAGGGGGGGAAAGGAAAAAAGGAAAAAAAAATGAGAAAAGGAAAAAAACCCTTGGATTTTCTAAATAAAGCACACCGTCTCCATTCAGCCCACGGAGAAAGGGTGCCTACTCAATCCTCTTACCGTTGACAATATAATAAAACCAGAGGAACTTTTTTGAAGTAGATCTGCACATTCCACATTTGGATTGAGGGGCAATGGACTGTTTAAATTGCTATTTACATTTCCAGCTGTTTTACCAGTGATTTGCCCAACTTAATAGCTCTTTAAGCTTTTAAACAAGAAAATAGCTATTCTCACGATTCAAAGAAGAAACCATGGTTATTTCAGACTGCCTCTATTGTAAAAGGCTTAGACCCCTCTGTCTTTATAGATGCCCTTCCCTTTATAGTACTTCCCTTTTCCATCTCCTCCTACTTTCTAAATCTTCTTCCATTTTTTAGTTCACTTTTTACATTATATACTTTTAGCAACATAATGCATCTTGGCTGATACTGGTGATTCAAAGAAAATGTTTGCAGGCAGCCACCAAAGTTCCCAAGAGAGGCTTAAATTAGCAAGAAAATTAGATTTGCGTGTATAATCTTCTGCTAGTTATTGGGGAGTTAGCTAATGTTAAACAAATTCTCTACAACTATTGAAAAATGTATATTTATTTATCCACTTTCCTCTGGGGATGTATTAAAAAAAAACAAAACTAGAAATGCATGCAGGCATAACTGTATTTATTGCTTATTTTTCAGGCAAAGTGGAAGAGGAGGGCAAAGGGGCAGTCCACAGATAAGAATGAGACTAAGATGAAAGGTTAAAAAGGGGAGGGGGTGTTATTTCATAGTGGCTCTATAAACCACTGCAATTATTTTGTTATAATTTGAACCCATTAGCTTGTTTAACCTGGTGCTAATAAACTGTAAAATCATGAAGAAGAAATTCAAAAACATAGCCCACCCCCTCCTGCTTTTCCTCTGATCAAAGCTTCAACGTTTTCCTTTTATTAACTGTAAATGTCCCCTGTGTTTACAGACGACTGCAACACTAGTTAGATAGTGGGTAAACCTTGCAGAAAGTAGTAACAGCAACTCTGATTAAAATTTTTTTTAAAGTAATACAGTTCACTAAAGAAAATTATAGTCATGCCTGAAAAAAAGTAATTTTTTTTCTCTTTAGATTGTATCCTTACAAATATTTTGAGATAAAGCTATTACAACCGGTATAATGCTAAACATCTGTGGTTTTGTTTTAAAAGTAACACTTCATATTTAGCAGTCAATATATCCTAAACTAAAATTCCCATTTTTTGTAAGGCTTGGAAAAGGTAGTTCATGATCCCCAAACTAGCATATTGGCTGCTGCTGAGCAAATGTTTGTACCGGTGTCATGCACTGCACATCACTGACAACATAACAGTTCCACTAGGCAAGACAGGACCAAGAATCAATGTGTATTTGAACTTCTGTCATTCTAAGAAAATTGTCTTGTAACCAGAATATCAGTTAGGTTCAAAAAGGAAGGGAAAAAAATCTACACACCAGAGTCACTGAACGGTGACAAAGTGCTAGAGAAAGCAGGTTTAAGGGTAAATCAGGTACTGCAAAGAAAAAAAAATAATAATCAAACAGCACAAAAATCTGGGTCCAGTAGGGGTGATAAAAAGCTGGAAAAACATTCCAAAATTCTAAGTACAATTAGACTTTATGAACTTCGTTAGTGAAAAGAAATTCCATTGACTTCTAGTACTCTGCAGGAGGGTTGAAAACAATCAGTATTTGGCAGACTTTTTTCTGAAAAACTTTTTACTTAGATTTTGATAATTCTGAGGCAGCTCTACTATTAATGCCAAAAAGAAAACAAAAATACACCAAGGTGGGGGGCAGGAGGAAAACTTCATAAACTTCTAACATGACAAATCCAGCTCGGCTTGGGAGTACTGGTAAGAAACCAGCACTCTGCCAAATACGTAGCATACGAACACATGAAAATACTGACAGAAAGACTTGAAAGGAAGTTCCTTAGAGCAGGCATTCATCTCGTGGCACTCAGTTTTAAGAAACTTGATGCTTTCCCACTCCTCACAAGACAGATTTTGGGCCATACAAAAAATAGCTCCTGTTTCTACCATGCTTCTGTTAGCATTGTGTAGCAGCAAGAAAGGAAGACTGCAAATCAGATCTTGTTCTATGCCAAGGAGTTTCTCTATGAATTTAGATATACTATGTATATTCCCGCCTTGCTTTCAGCAACTAAAAATAGCATTAAGAGCCATCTTCATGGAAGTTCCTAACAAAGCAAAAGGAGAAAAGCTACTGTGTACTAAGTGAAAAGAATTAGCTTATGGTCCAAAGTCTATTAATAGTCAAACCTGTGCAGTAGAGTAGCCACAGGAAGTCACGCTTTGAGTAAAACAAAAAACGTTTGAAAGCACTAGACAAGATTTACAGCAGATGCACTCCTGTGAGCAGCTCCACTAAGAACAATTGTTTACAATAATGAAAATGGGTACAATCGCAGCCTGCAGGATCAGGACCCATTCCTGAGCTGCAGGAGCTCTGTATTAGAAAATGCATTTCTATTAAATCACTGCAACTACTTTGTCACAAAGACAGAAGTTTTACTGCCAAAGGAACCACAGCAAAAGGCCAATGACTCAACCCAAGCGCTCTGCAGCATATGAACAGTTGCACATTTTAAGCAGCTTTCAGCTGCCACCGCCACCAGGTCTCAGTAATGCCTCCTGGCAAATCTCATTAGGCTTCTTCCTGCTCCATTAAAATTACTGGAGGTTAGGAAAGAAGGATCAAGTCTATTTTGTGTTGCCTGAGGATCTGTTGCTGTAGATCCTCAGGTACAGGTCTTTATACTTACCTATTTTCTTACATAGGTAATATTCAACCCAAAGATTATTATTTCTCTAAGAATCTGCATAATACAGATAGCTCTTAGTGCCCAAAAAGTAGGAATTAATCTGACACAAACATGTCATAAACGTGGATTAACACACAGTTTAGATGCCTGAAAGGCACAGCAACTCTAAGAGCGAGCACGAGACTAGCAGGTTACCTTTACCTCTGATCTTCTCTTCCAGTTTCAGTTTGCCTTCACCACTCCAAAAAAAAAAAAAAAAAGTGTTCCCAAGGCCAAGCATGACACAGTAGGCTTTACCTCCTTCTCCCAGCAAGGCTGCTTTGCAACCTCTTGCAGACAGCCTGCCTAAGCATTTCCAGCTGGGTGTTAATACCCAGGGAGTGGTTGGAGCCACTCACCTCCCCAAGCTCCTCCAGACTCTCCCTGGTGTGCCTGGGCTTGCACACCTGCAGCCCCTCTATCAGAGGGCTTGAAGGTGACAGGGGTGGGAGGGTGGAGGCGGCTACGCTTACACAGGCTATACAAATGCAGCAGTGGAGGTGAAGACTTTACAAAACTACTGATTAGCTCACGTAGCTATTCCCATCTTGGAACTTCTTGGTATTGTCTTCCCCATATGATGTTATGAGCACAGAAAGGGATTTACAACTCCAGAAGTGGTGTTGCAAGCAGAAAAGTCTAGCAACAAAGGAGTTACTCTAATCTTTATCACAGGTTGTTAGATTTCCAAAGCCTCTCAGGTACCTGGGAGATTGTTTGGAGGTGAGGGATTGCGTGGTGAGGTACACCCAGCTAGCCATGCTCTCATGATGCAGGAGATGCTCTGAGGTCTGAGCAAATGAGCAAACCTCTTCCCCTGGGTACTAGAGAGAGGAGTCTCAGTGTAACCCTGGGCCACTGCAAGGTTCGCCAGGGAGGAGTCGGTCCCTAGGCATGGCCAATTTCCAGTGCTTCAGAGGAACTAAGCAAACACTAACCCAGAGTACATCTGGCTAATTGTATAGTGGGAGAAAAAAAATCTTTCTTGACCCCAGTGGTTACCCAGCTAAACCCCTGAAGCACAGGCTTTTATTACAACCATTATCTTTATGCAAATGATGATCATGCTGAGGACTTATTCTGCCTGTTACATATGAAGGAAAGAGCTGAATGAATGATACATTCTGGACAGATTCCTTGGCCAGAAGGGACCATTCATGCCAAAGCCAGTTTGAAAGAATATCTTTTAGAAAGATATCCAAACTGCCTCTTAAAGGCTCCAAGTGATGTCAATCATGCTGCCCCCTTCGTCTATTGTTGTAATGTTCAGTTACCCTCAACTACTAGGACTATATCCGAAATCAATGTAAAATTTATCTAGCGTGAGCTCTTCCCCATCATACCAGTTCCTACAAGCCTGAAAAGCAGTAATAAACTGCTTGGTTGCATTATTCCATTAACATGCCTACTGATGGCAGTTTTATAAAGAGCTCTGCCAGCCCTGAACTGCTCTATTTCAGGCTTCGGTGGGATTCATAAGGTGTCAGAGAAATTCTCTCTCAGATGCCAAAAGTTCTGCCAGGGAACTAGGCAAAAATATTTTTATTTTTTTCCTTGAATGGAAAAAACACACAGACATACCAGAAGCAAAGAAGAAAAAGGAAAATGACTCCAGTTTACAAGCTATGGCACAGAGCACGGCTGCAAGGCAAACTCTTTTATCCTTACTTATGTCCCTGTCCGTTCCAGTAATATATACTGGCCACACACAAAAAAGGCTTGTTGATCTCAACCTATCAAAACGGACCCTAGGAGAAAGCACAAGCAGGGAGAGAAAAAACAATTAGTGCAACAGTAAGTGGGATCTGAGACAGCAGGACGCTTCATGCAGCTATTGCTACAAACTCAGTGTGATGGCTCAGAGCTCCGAGCCCTAGAAAGGCACAAACCATTAATCTAATTGTAATGGATAAAACATGGGTTCTTGCCAGCTGGAGATACTGCGACCAAGCATAGCAGAGGCCATCTTAGTCTATGTTGTCTTGCTCCAGAAATGTCCAAGACAACAGAGAAGAGCAGACACACACATCATCTGGCATTAGGGAAAAGCAGCTTCTCAGCAGCTCTGGGATGTGCTCAATCAATAGTTGGAAAATACTATTTGGTTGAACATTGAGTAGTAGCAGGTGCACCTACTGTGCAGCTATTAAAATGCCTGTTCCCGCAATCGATTCCTTACACGGATACTCCTTGGCCTACAGACGTAGCAGTTTTCAAAAGCCCTGTCACTTAAGGCTTCCCTTGTCTGGCTCTGTTGCCACCACCGCACAAGTCACATGAGCCCCCGTGTACCTGCGTTAGGTTAATCGCTGTCTTTCCTGCAGAACACACTTCATTTTGGCTGGGTGACAGACGCATGAATGCAGCTTCCTAGCTGTGTCTGGTGTCATTCTGCACTCATTTGCCTCTGTCCTTTACTTGCTTCAGATTGAACAGGTATAATCTTTGCTGTTCACACAGTCACCCCACACCTGCTGCCCTGCTAGCTAAATAAAAGCCCCGTAGCTAACAAAGACTTGACTGAAAACTCTTTCTATGCCTGGTTCCTTGCTCGTGTCTGACTTGTGTTGAAGTCAGTCTAAGTACAGTACGTGTAAGCTGAAAAATCTTTTAGTCCCTAAGGTCAGAAGTGCAGCAAAATTTATTTGTGTTCCTTGACATCAGCCCACTCAACGTTACTACTAAAAGTCCTATGCCAAGAGTCCAAAATACGAGCATATACAGAAATTGCCTCCCCTAATTCTTTTTAGGAGGCTCAGAGATAGGAAGCATTAGCTGAATAAAGATGCCAGGTGAAGTGAAGACTTCAGACTCCTACTGGGGATCACACTGAATAGTATAATTCTGTGCGGTTTTGCCGAGCTTCTTTTTTAGCACACGCGCTTGTCACTGCAGATAAACAATGTGTGTCTTCATAAATGGCCTAAGTCGCCTTCAGATGCTCTACGCCTTATATGCCTCGTGCCTGCATGTGAAAGTCTTTCACAATTTGATTCCCAGACTGCAAGTTCTGACCATTCGTAAATATGTAAAAATGCTCAAAAAATATGTAAACATGTGAAAATGCTCAAGATTAGAACCCTGGCACGCTGTGTTATGTGAATGCAAATATAGCCAGGACTCTGGTTCTCTGCAAGGACAAATCCTAAATTTGCTGCGTTCAAAGAACCTCAGTCTCAGAAGCCAAATTGACATAAATAAATTATTCCTCTAGCTGTGCAGAGGGGAAGAAGCACGACAAGCTGTGAGTTGTAGGTGCAGCCCTGTGAGGCTGAGAACCAGAGGGGATGGTGGAGCTTGCACAGCACATCTGTGTAGACGTTGCCTGCACCCTGATACATGGGTGCTGTGGTTCTTCAGAGCAATTGCCAGGAAAGTTTGCTTTTTGCCACAATCTCTCTTAGCAGAGTCACTACAGCGCGTTTCCAAGGCAGAACAGCTTCTCTGAGGCCTGGTATTAACATTTTGGCAGACAGTCCTTTATGCTGTTTGTGAGCACTTCTGTTCTGAGGATGGTATATATATGTGGTATATATGGTACCGAGACTAAATTTCTCATCACTACTTTGCCTTCTGGTGGGAAGTTAACATATGCTATTGCTCAGCAAAGGACAACATTACATTGTAGTTCCCTTATTTAAAACAATAACAACTGTCTCCTGCATAGAAAACTAATAGGCCCTGTCCCCAGATGGCGTAAATTAGCATGGCACCACTAATGTCTGATTTATAACAACTGAAGAGCCAGCCTTCCCAATATACCACATGATTAAGCATGCACTTTACTAGCCTGGAAATGTCTTGAGGGCCATGTAATTGTGCAGTAATGAACTAAACTTTTAATTAAGTTCTCATTTTGAATTAGAATCAATAAGTCAATAAATAGCCTTCACTTGATTTAGATGATAAACATGCACAGCTGAGGCTGCACTCTATGTCCTCCCTAGTTTTCAGGCTCTCCTTTCTCCTCCATATGTCAGAATCTAATGAAGGAGCTCTGAAGTATGGTCCTAATATATTATTGTCACACATGGTGATAACACTGGTAGAGTTAAGAGACTGCCAGGTTTCTATTATAAATCCTGTTCCCAAGGTTTTATAGCATGTGTGTTTCAAACTGCAGTCAGCAAAGTTGTTTTTACAAGAAGCTGTCAGCCCCAGTGTGAATTTTTGTCAAAATAAAATTAAAAATGGATTTGATTGATTCAACCTGTCAATTTTTCAGGATTTCTGAAGCTATTTTTGCTAACCTCTGGCATAATATGCCTTGGATTTGAAAAATGCAGTTTCATAGCAAGCTTTTAAAAAAGACTAATTGCTGATTTTTCTTGGAAGGAGAGAAAGGGCAAATAGGTTTGTATGGTGGTAATGACTCTTATGTTTTAAGACTAGACAAGACCTTTCTGACCATCTAGTCTGACCCTTTGAATAGCTAGGTCACAGAATTTCACCCAGTAATTAACACATCTGTCCCAGTAACTTCCAGGTTGAATTATAGCAGATCCTTAGAAAGCAATTACCTCTCATTGGAGGGAATGTCA
The DNA here is from genome assembly GCA_028565335.1 of Limnodromus scolopaceus. Taxonomy (NCBI): domain Eukaryota; kingdom Metazoa; phylum Chordata; class Aves; order Charadriiformes; family Scolopacidae; genus Limnodromus; species Limnodromus scolopaceus. The sequence goes on along the minus strand of JAOXNO010000001.1, from coordinate 82,455,977 downwards.
CAGGCAAACTATATAATCCAGTACTTGGAATGGAAGAGCAGAAGTTATCACTTCAGGCTTCTACTCTTCACTCTGATTCTGACTCACTGTGTGGTCTTATGAAAGTAACTTAATTTTTCTGATTTCTCCATTTTTCCATCTTCTGCAATGAGGAAAATAATATTTAAAAGCCTCAGAGAGGGGGTGGTGAGATGTAATAAATTATTTCAGGAATGCTTTGAACTAGTCAGATAAAAGATGCTATTCTGTATAAGTGAAGAAAGCCACTACCATGTATTCAAATCTGAAAGCTGATTAGTTTTCAGAATGTGTTCTTTCTCTGCATTTGTGTCATGTTAACAGCTACTGCGGAACAAATCTGGTTGGGTGAAGAACTGAATCTCCTAGCCCGCTGTTTCAAATATTTTAGAAAGAAATAGTGTAGTAGTTGGTTTAGATATTATCACTGAACTTGAAATATTTTTGTCTAGTAGAAAGGGTGGTTTTCATTATAACCAGATTTGGTCTTAATTTCCACTGGATAAAGCACCTTTCAGTGGGACTCTCTTACAGTCACAAAAACTGTCCCCTTCTTGGCTGTCCAAATCTGTCCAATCTGGTAGAAACTTGGGTTCTAGAGAGCAATTGCTACCTCTCTGAAATTAATGGGACAGTTTACACTCTGGTGTGGCTGAACCCTCAAAAAATAGAGGGTGTCATCTTCAAGACCATGATAATAATGTTTGGCACTGGCATGAAGAATAACTCAGACCATTATGTCTTAAAAAATATCCAGCATCGTTCAACTCTAGACTGGTGAGGCACATGGAGAGGTTGCCCAGAGAAGCTGTGGATGCCCCATCCCTGCCTGGAGGTGTTCAAGGTCAGGCTGGATGGGGCTCTGAGCAACCTGCTCTACTGGGAGGTGTCCCTGCCCATGGCAGGGGGGTTGAAATTCAATGATCTTTAAGGTTCCTTCCAACTCTAACCATTCTGTGATTCTATCTACAAATGCAGAAGAGAAAGAAAATAAAAGCTATTTATATTTTTACTTCAACTAGAAATTCTTTAGTGAGCACAAGAAAGTTTGCTTTCCACATTGCATTCACAAGTGCTTCAACACCTACAGCAGTTCTGCCTGACTCCATACAACAGCTTTAGGGGGGTGGAGGAGCAGGGTCAAAGCAATTAGTAACAATTCTGATAGTTTAAATAAGCATGAGTAGCATTAAAGGGCTACTATGATCATATTCAAAGACTGTCTCCATGAAGAAGCCATTGACGCGTCCTGGTTCTGTCTGTAACATGCTACAGAAATCTTCTGGGCAGCAGGAGCTGGATGAAAAATGGAGTTTTTCATACAATTGAAGATCAGGTTTTCAGCAAAATGAAAATTCTTGTGGGAATGATATTTGCGGTGATAATTTCCTATTTTTAAGTGAAAAACCCAAACCTGAAATCTTTTAATACAATGCGTAAAAAAGGAGAGCTTTCAATGGTACTCAGTCATTTGCTGGGTACTGACATTCTCCATAGAAGAAAAAATAATATTAAAAAAAATAAATAAAAGATATACACTCAACATCTAGGCTGAGTGCATGTTTGTTTCCCCACCACCACCTCGCTCTCTAACTGCTCTCTAGGGTGTAGTCACAACTTCAGCCATAGTTTATAAGGTGCTTTTGTAAAATCCCCTGCCCGCAAAAAATATCTGGAGGACAACAGATTCTCTTCTTATTAGGAAAGAGAAAACAACTGCTACAAAAAAATGCAGAAAGCTGAATAATCAAAGAGAATGGAATCAAACATCAGAAGATGCGTACGACTTACTATGAAGGCATTTGCCACAAACCCCCTGATATCCCGTACTTCGGCACAGCACTGGCATATTGCACCATCTTTACTCCACTGTAATTCTTGCTTTGCATATAGAAATTGTGTCTGCCTGGTTAGAATAAACCGATGGAAGCTTCTCTGCGCAGGTTCCAACCTGGCTGGAGAGGCGTACCCCTGGTTTAGAACCTGGGTTAGCACACTCTTCTTATTCTGAGACATTTACGTTGCCTCATGGCAAAATCTTCAGGGCGGTGATTATTTCACGCGTTTGTATGAAACTCAGCAGGACTGGTTTTGGTTGGCCTTGCTAGCTTCAACTACGCAAAAAATAACAAATAATATGTTTTTGTTCACACACGGTTTCAATGCCTTGTAGCAGTTTAAATGTGGTTGTTATTAACAGGGACAAAAAAAGAGTCGGGAAAGGGCTTCTACAGAGCGCGCATTAGCAACTGAAGTTTTGTGAGCTGGGAAAAGTTTAGATTTAGGTCAATGTTAAACACAGGATTAAACACCCTATGTACGGTGATTTCAGCAATCACTTAGATGCGACATACCAAATTCTTTACAGTATTACAGAGGGCTTTTACAAAGAGGTGAATTTAACGTGCTGACACTGTTCAGTGAGAAATGTATAGATGTACAAAGTAAGCATCATCACAGCACTTACAGTTTTATTTCTCAGAACGTTCTCCTGTCCCTCTGGGCATCAATGATGACCAGAAGTACATTGGAACAGAGCTGGTCAGCAAAGGCTAGAAATACAAAAATACAGAGGAAGAAGAACCAAAGGCCATTCTTTTAAGTGAATAACACTATTTTGTCACAACTACATTCAAATACTTACAGTCCAGATTATTTCTAAGTGTAAAAAATTACCAGAATCACCTTCCTTTCTGAGGCGAAGCTCACCTTTGTCACAGATAATTTAAGAGTATAAATTGCCACGTAATACTTATTCATTGCTGTCTCACTATTGAACCAACATCCTTCCCCCCCTTAGTCTCTAGAGCTGAACAGTTTGTGAACAGGGTGATACAGATTATGGTGTTAGGGTAGGACATGGAAAAAAAATGAACGAGAACAACTAAAGGATTGGACAGTTTTCCTGATCTGCCTCCTGACTCCACAGCTGGCAGCTGCCAGATGTATGCCTCGTACTTCAGAGTATGCCAAGAACAAGCCCTTATACGAGTTCTGATACAGGAGATGACAGTGGCTTTCCTGAAGCCCCCTCTTTCAACTCTATGGTAGACACAGGGATCCTGTAAACACCAGCTAAAGCAGCTTTTGCTCCCACCACCAGGAACTGAGGTTAGAGTCAATAGCTCTTGTGCAGGCAGAGCCACGATATTAATCACACAACATTTGTCTAGGCAGGGAAGCACACTACTGACAGGTCACAGCTTGGCCAGCCCTGATGCAGAATGGAAAACTGAATTTTACTCTCTTCCGGGCTACATACAGGGTTTATTGTTGCTATCCTCATTCCATTAGCCTTCATACTGAAACTACTGCGGAAAGATAAGACCATTCTATGTATTATACACAAATGTGAACGCTACCGTGCAGGGAGATTCACACCACAGTAAGATTCTTTGCTGTAATGTGCCACATTAACATGCAGAAACCATATCCAAACTAACTGCTGGCTACCAGCTATTCTGATGGGATTTTTATTTTTTTTCAAATGTATTTAGGCTTGTGGGTAGGTGTCCCACACACCTTTGCACTACTGCTAGTTCCCTTACAATGTGGAATAGCTCCTTTTTCTCATTTACCAACGTGCAGCAGCAAATGGCTAGAAGCAAGTGGGAATCTTCAGGGCAGCCACATGGGACTTGGTACAAATAAATACAGGAAGGTAACTGCAGAGGGTCATGGTTTCAGCTGGGATGGAGATAACTTTTTTACTAGCAGCTGGTACAGCGCTATGTTTTGGATTTGGGATGAGAAATGGTGTCGATAACACACTGGTGGTTTTGGTTGTTGCTAAGCTCTCAAGGCCTTTTCTGCTCCTCACACCGCCCTGCCAGCGATGTCTGGGAGTGCACAAAAAGTTGGGAGGAGACACAGCCGGGAGAGCTGACCCCAACTGACCAAAGGGATATTCCATACCATGTGATGTCATGCTCAGGATATAAAGCTGGGGAAAGAAGATGGAAGGGGGGAGACTCGGAGTTCTGGCATTTGTCTTCCCAAGTAACCGCTACGCATGATGCATCCCTGCTTTCCCGGAGATGGCTGAACACCTGCCTGCTGATGGGAAGTGGTGAATTAGTTCCTTATTTTGCCTTGCTTGCGTGTGCAGCTTTTGCTTTACTTAGTAAATCATCTTTACCTCGGCCCATGAGTTCTCTCACTTTTACTCCCATGATTCTTTCCCGCATCCCAGCTGGGGCGAGTGAGCGGGCGAGCGGCTGCGTGGCTCTAGCTGCTGGCTGGGGCTAAACCACGACACACAGCTAACAAAGCATGGTAGCACAGACAAAATTAACTTGATACTCGTCAGTAGTTATTCCACTGGGACAGTGCTACTAATCTCAACAGAATTAAAAGCTCCAGAGCATTTTGTCAATGACGTATGGCGCAGATCTCTTTATACTGATACAGTCAGCTTTCCACCAAGCATAAACCACCCATGTAGACGAGCCCACCGCGAACACGTAGGGTGTTTACAGCAGTTGGCCTGTCATGCAGATTAAGTCTGAGCTGGAGCAGCCAATTGTTTTGATCTCCTGGCAGCGTGCAGGGCAGATGGAATATTAATCTTCTGAAATATCATACCATGCAATTTATAATAATCAGGGGACTGATGAGAAAAATCCAGACTGATATTATGGAAAATGGGCCATTTAATAATCTCGTTTCAGCAGACTTAGAGAAATGGGTAAGAGATTCCAGACATATTTGAAGACTTCGAAGGCACCAAGGAAATAATCCATTTAATTCAATAAAAGTCTAGTCTGGAATTGCCTCATTTGCAGCTTGCTTGACATTTGCTGAAATTTTTGGTGCCAGTACAGTAAAATTGCTCTCTCAGTATAATTAAAGCACTCAGTAACATGAGTGAGACATTCGGTGTCTGACTAAACTTTTTTTGTCTCAAAACCATGGACATAAAATATTTTAACATAAATGGGACATGAGAATTGAGTAGTGATATTTGAATGCAGAGACTGGTCAGGACCCCTCTATACCTCTTAAGAGGTTCTACCATTGTCGGCTGGGTTCTCCTTGCATTATAGGATGGGACTCCTGCTGTGCTCTACATTATTTCAAAATCACACTTCAAAAACTTCAATTCACAGTCTATTTTTTTCAGCTGGACCACTATTGACACACTGTGACACCTCTGTTCAGAATGGAAGCTTTTTAGCTACATTATAAATCACATCATCACAGAAGCAGGTGGCCTGTGGGTATGTGTCACTTTGCACATGCTGCAGCTCCCTGAGCAGTGGCTGGCTGCAGGGCCGAACTATAACACAATACTAAACCATCAAACTAATATTTATGACCTTATTTGTCTTCCTAGACCAATGGGTGTAACCCAACCTCATGTTTCCACTGATGGAACGCATCCTCTGACAGGACATTGAAGGGCAATGACATAGGTCTTACTCAACAGCCACTGCCTGTTGAAATCTCACTAACAGCAAGAAAGGAATCACGGTCCACAGTCAACAAAGGTCAAGAGCTTAGCATCTAACGCGAGCACAAAGACAAACGGGATACTCTCACCTGTTCAAGGCAATGGAGAAAAATGCTTTGTCAGCACAGGCTGTCAGTGCACTGCAGCTTGCCCATGAACTGACATCTTCATACGAGTAGCTGCTATTGTTCAAAACAGTGACTGCACAGAATTATTTGCCCGTTTTCGTGCAATGCAGTGCTTTCACATTCATTTCCCAGGCCATTTGATTGCAAATTGGCTTCATCACTAGTGAAATTGAAGGACAAATCAGTACTAGTGAAGAAAGTACAAAACCTACGAAATGTAACATCAGGGCTATTTGGCATTTCGGGTAAAAGGAATACATTGAATAAAGAGTAAAGAATAATTGATTGAAGAACAAAGATGATAAGGAATGATACAGACCATTTTATTTGCCTGAAAGTGAAGTGCTCCTGACAGAGGATGGATGGATGGATTTGCTTTTACTCAGAAACACTGTCCAATTCTTGAAATGCCAACACAAAAAAATAATAATCAGAAAGTACAAATGTGGTCTACTGTCAAACAAAAGATATAATTTCAAGTCATGAAACAACAGATTTCAGTGGAATGGCACATCCTTCATTTGGTCTGCAGATTGCACCACACAGCTACAAACAAAGCAGTCCCTAAAACTTTGTGGGTGGCAACACAAAGGAGGCATAGAGACCCTCTGGATATATTACAACATTATGGTACAACTCTGTTTATTAAGTCAATCTTTCATTCCCTGCTTTAAAATGTCTACAGTTATTTTCCCCTCTTCCATTCTCCTCCACTTCAGTTGTGCAAAGAGACTATTTGAACAAGTCTAACCCAGGCCACCATGGCAGCACTGAGGCTGAGCCTCAGCTCTTTCCTGTGGAGGTGAACGAGGATGCTGGATGGCTTCCCTACCAGGAGCTGCAGGGCTCCTGGGAAGCACCCTTAACAGATGAGGGCTACCCACCCATATATTCTGCTCCTGCTGACTTCTAGCTGCTTTCAGAGGGTTTACTGGTTATCTTACTGAGGTCTCATGGTTTCTGTCCCTGGCACTGCTTCTGCCAAAGGAAGGAGGCTGGCAAAGAGCTCCAACGCTACTGCCTTGTTAACAGGGAGCCACCTGAGCAAAGGACCACCCTATGGGACCAACTGCCCCCCGTTATAGGGATGACAGTGATGAGAGCAGCTGAACAACTGTACAAGGTGATTCAAACTGTTTGCCCCATAGGAATTCCAGTCCTGTAAGCAAGAGTAGCGACACTTTTCTTTCTTTGTCTTTTTCCTTCTTGCATACTTCCAGGTACTACGTGTAATTTCAATTCATATCTAAAGCATTCCACAGAGGTATCACTCACTACCTTTCAGCATACAGTGATTAAAGTCACCAACAATGAGATTTTTATCTCTCTTTGAATGTTTTTGCTATCACCCATAGATCATATAAGGTTTGCGCAGAGCTTTTTGTCATAATTCTCACAGGAAAATGAAACAATTTAAAAGCAGAATAATAGAATAGTGGTGACTGCAGTTTGTTACTGACCTGCTGTGGGTTGAGTTATTGCTCAGTAATCAGAGCTCCAAAGACCATTCTGTGCTTTTCTGTGCTTCCGTAACACTGGTACAGCATTGCTTCCTGCTCTAACGCTGATGCAGAGGTGATAATTATTTGCAAGACTGCTTTCTAGCTATCCAGACAAGATGTGCTGGTTAAAAAAGTACATCTCAAACATCATCCTTGTCTTAGCGACTAAAGAAGTCATCAAAATGCGTATCACCATCTGGATCAAGTCAGGATTATTTTTGGTTTGTATCCCTTGCCAGAGAACTGCTGGGTTATAAACACAATTGCACATAAATTTGCTACCATAAAGAAAGGCAAGGAAAAAAGCAAACACTTTAGACATACGTACTCCTATAGTCCTCATCTTTATGCTGCCAATACAAATAAAAATTATTAAAGCAGAGATGGCTGTAACTGGCAGTCCCAGATATTTGGGATCAATAGAGCAATAAAGAATGTATAATGCAACTTTGTATTAATTGCTCTACTTGGTTGTGGCCAGAACTGACAACCTTCTTTAAGTACAATAATTCTCTTGGTAGTTGCATAGGTCCAGGATACCCTGGGTGGATCCGTACATAACATTGAGATATTGGATAGAACTACAGAGTAACACTCAAAAAATCTTCCTGGTGGTTTCTCGTTCTGCCAACATTTGACAGCTCTGTGTCAGCCTCAGGAGACCACTGAGTCCATTTGGAGTAAGGCATGGTACATTGCAGGGGATTATTTGGGTCTCAGCTGCAGGGCTGTGGTGTCTTCCTGGTTCCAGAAAGGATACAGTAACTCCACGTGAGTTGGGGATATGACACTCTCAGGATGACCAAGGCAATCACATTTTCTATCTGTGTCTCTTTAGTTTTTAAACGAACGATAGGAAAAAGTGATGCTGGTTTTGGAACAAGTGATGGGAACACTCCAGAAGGCAATGGCCAAAATTAATAAGTACTTGACCAGGCTGCACGTTCTTGCTGCTGAACTTAAGGCCATGCATTCACTGCCATCTCCTTCCCTTCCACCTGCCCAAAAAGGGATGTTGCTACACCAAATTAGCAGGAGAGACATTGACAGAGGACAACAGAGAGTAGGGAGTTTAAAAAAAATAAAATAATCCCAGTAAGACAGTCACATCATGATATTTAATTAGGACTGGTGATCTCATTGAAACACTCTGGGAAGTTTTAAGGCAGTCTCAAGGGGGTAACAGTAGAAATTGAGACAGAGCCTTCAGATAAGATCTGCACAAATATTTTGAATTGCCACTTCAACCAGCTTCTTCTTAAGACTATTGGTAGAGGTGCCAGTGCATGCAAACTTGGTCCTGCAGCCCAGAGTCTGGTTTACTGTCATAGTGATGCTACAGTCAGAAGACATTTCACTTCTTCACTGTGTTGTGTCATTGAAGGTGCATGGACTGAAGATATTTTTTTCACAGCTACTTGAAAACCATCATTCTCATGAATAATGTGGTACATTTTGTATTAATTTGATGCAGTTTAAATTACAGGTATTAAAATGCAAGGAAATTGCCTTGAACAGTTAATTAAGAGCTATCTCTCAGCTGAATACAAATTTAGGATTGGTCTTAATCTCTGAAAGTTACCACCAGTATCAAACTTAAAAAAATGCAGGCTAGCAGAAAGCAGCAGAGCACAGCAGTAAATCTGCAAAGCTATTAGTCTTCTAGACGGCTGTTACAAATACAGCAGAAGCTGATGGATCTACATAATCTCAAATGTAAAAAGTCATGCCTTTCATTCAGAGGAGAGCTTTACAACCGTTAATTAAACCTCATGACACTGCAGGGAGTTAGTAAAATGCTAATGCCAGTTTTGCAGGTGTGTAAATTAGCCCATTTATCACTTAATATTTGAATGTACTTGATCACATGCAGAGGAAACTGAACTGGAACCTTTGTAGCTATTGATTTTCCTATGCTAGAAGATACGATATCTCCAGAGACCTAGAGAAGGAATGTTCCATTTAAAAAATGAAATGACTTAGAATAGTAAAGACTGTTTAATCTTTTGCCTTTCCCTAACAAAATTGAAAATAAATATTCTCCCTCTACTGTGCCTAATGCTTTAGAAAAAAAGATGTAAAAGTTTAGGAAGGTATGAAATAATTACTGTTTCTCTATTTTATGTGCCTACCAAACATTTTAAAGAGTCCTTTTCCTGTACAGATAATTACAGATAAGTGTGGTTAAATTACCAACCTACTTTCAAGTCAACCCATTCCTAGATGCAAGGAAGTAGCACTACTGCACAGTAACATATGACTATGATTTCCAAGGAGGAAGGAAAGGCAGATGAGAAGTTAATTCTTGATTTTCAGAGAATTTAGAAAACCTCAAGTCTCTTTGCTCTGTATGACAAATTTAGTTAACACCGGGAGCTTTCCAAAGATAAGACACATTGAAAGAATAGATGGAACAAAATATTTGGTGTTGCGCAGCCGCAGTACCACACTCGGCATAGGGCAACTCAAGATGCCTGGCCTCTGAAGTCAGCAGACACTTGAATGAATAGCAAAAGGACTGGTGGTATCTCTAGCATATGGCACTTTTCAGAAGTGTTAAGGAAGGCTTGATCTTGTAATTTAGTGGGCAGGAAAGCAGCTGAAGCTGAGTGGTCCTAAGGCTTTCAGCTCTCTGCCTACTTCCCATCTGTTTCAAAATCAGGACCCAGCAGAGAATACATTGCACAATAATTATGTAACTGATCACACAAAATTACATGGTGCCTCCCCATTGAGTTGTATTCTATTTTGGTTGCAAAACCTTTGGGGGAAAGCAGATGCTGAGCAGGTAACTGAAAGGGATAATGAAAAGAACTGGCAGAGCTGTAGGAAGCTGAATATAATCCCTACTAACTTTACAGCAGTACAAGCTACTAAGCCAGGGGTAATTGGATCTCGTGTTCCGGGCAGAAAGCTGAGTCCTGCACCACCTAAAGCGATGCTTACCTCAGTTCTCTTCAGCATTAGTCAGTCATGCTTTGGCTAGGTAAACTTATCCAACTTCCTTTGAAGCATCATGTCCTGACAGCTGCTAGGAATAGGATATCTGACCTGATAGGTATAGCAAATCCTAAATTCCTGGAAAGGCCTCCTTTGAGCCTACTCTTTGGTATTTCCTTTCCTATGGAAATGGGCAGAACTGTCAGCCTCCTTGGAAACTGCAATTAATCCAGGGTGAGTAGCTCATTGCCATAACAAAGATGCAGACAAAATTGTTTTTTCTTCTCAGCAGGTCTACTGCTCAAACATTCTGGTCAAGCCACACACAGTAGGTTCAGCTTTGAGCTTCAAGCCAGAAAGTGCTCCGATGCTGTGCTCTTGACCGTGATGCCTACTATAAAGTGCTGCACTAAATAAATATCTGACATGTATCCGGGACTTATTATTCACTGGAAGGATCCCCATGTGTTTTGCTTGCTACATATAGGAATCACTTCATCTGCCACCAAAACGTGGTTACATCTGATGTGAAACAGAGGGCAGAAAACAGAAACACTGCGGCAATGATGTTGAAAAATAGATCATCTAATTTTAAAGGCAGATGAATTGTCATTTCTTGAGCCTGAATCAGAGCCTTTGAATCTCACTTATTTAACAGAAGATGTCACAAAAATCTTCGGTGGTGCCCTATTGTCAGGCTCTTGGCTCCCCATCACCCTGAAACACAGTGGCCCTGCGCAGCAACTCTGATGTGCATTTCTCCTTTAATCATAATACCATTATTTTAAATATACCTGGAACAACAGAAGCACTTGGCATGATGACACCAACCCCAAACACTGGAGATAAGGCAGCAGAGAAGGAAAGACTGATCATAAATTACCTGACAACAGACATTCCTGTAGTTCTGGTGTCACTAATGCGTTCATCCTCACAGCAACCCTGTAAAGTAAAGATTATCAGTTACATAGAGGAGGCACCAAAGGTTCAGGAAGACTCACTTCCTCCATATACAACAGCTGTTCTTTAAATTAGACCACGGTCTCGTAGCCTCACCAAAGTCCCTAGGCAGAGGCTGAGGATTGGCCCCTCTCTCCTTTGGGACTGGACAAGCCCCACCAGGGTTTGTGGCCTCAATTGCTCAGGCCTAAAGCACGTTCAAGGTCATGGAATAGGACTGACAAGGTGCAGTTTGGTGGCTTCACTTCTGGCTGTTGCTGTGGGAATGAAGTGTGTTCTAGGACATCTTCCTAGATGCTGCTAGGCTATGCCCAGTCTTTAAGTTCCTGTGTATCATCAATCACGTTGCTGGAGCTCTCCTTTGGCTCTTCCCTAATGCCACACACTCCGTCTCACCCTGGGGCATCTGACCCCTCCCTTCAGCTCAGCATCACAGCTCGCACTGGAAATGAAGCATATCCAGAACAGCAACAACAATGCTAGTGTTGAAGAAGGAAGGCAGTGGCTCAGCAGCACTTTACACCGTTAACGGCTTTGAATTGCTATCATTCATTTTCTACCTATACCCATGTTACAAAGGGACTACACAGCTTATAACTCTGGTAATTGGTTCTGGAGCTTTTCACCCTGAGGTTGTAAGTTCACTGTGTCCCTCAGTTAAGAATGAAAGCCACCTTTTGGTGTTTTCATTGACTTAGGCCCCTTGGTTGCAGGGCGGTTCTCTAGCTGTTTCACCAAAAGAAGTCTTTTTTTTTTTTTTTTTTTAACAGAACAGCATTGTTTGGTACAGCAAGAGTGGGGCTACTACCCAGGGGAAGACCAGAAGACAATACAAGGTGGGCACTGAACTCACCAACCAGGCACAGTCCCCCAGCACCAGACACAGACAAGCAGAGCAGGATGCTGACCACAACAGACCCTCCCCAGTGAGCATCAAAAAAGGTAAGAAGGGAGGTCCAAGGTGAGGACAGGAAACCCAAACACCGCAGGAGCAGAACCCCCAAACAGGCAGCCCAGGAGCACAGCTCAGTCCCAGCCTAAATAAGCAGAGAGTGTGGTGGGGGCTCCAGGTGAAGCCAGTCAGGGCCACCAAGGCCCACAGTATTACCCTGGAGTGACCACACCTATTAGTGTTCATAAGGCCCTGACAAGCATTTTGGTTGAATGCTTCCCAAAGAATTGTGGTTTCACAAAAAAAATCAAAGAGCTTTTCTCACAGACCAGTTTTGGAAATGTAGTGTTGAAAAGCATATAAAGAAAAATCTCTGGGTGTGATATTTTTAAGGGTTTTACTTTCAACAGAATTTTATGAGGGACAGAAAAATATAAAATATTTCTCCTTGTCTTTCCCAAGTAGACAGGAGTTGCACAAAGCAAATCTAACACTGTGTTGGATAGAAATGACCACGAAGAGAAAAAAATCTTTCCTTCCTGTCTCCAGAAGTTGAGTTGAGTTAAGTTGAGTTGAGTTAAGTTGAGTTGAGTTAAGTTGAGTTGAGTTAAGTTGAGGTCGGTGAACCTGTGAGAATAGTCTAAAACCCCTAGTCTTACCAGGAATGTAGGATTTGCCACACTGCGTCTATTAATTGACTCCTTAAGTAAGAGGAGTATTTTTGCAAATACATGGTGCTGCAAAGGAGCTAAGAAAGTTTACTTGGAACTTCTCCTGTGATATGAACGCCAGGGGCACACTGATAACCTATATTTCAGAATAGCATAAAAGAAATACAGGCTGCTCCTAGCAATGAGATGCCTCTTCTGTAGATAAAGCTAACAGTCACAAATTATGAATTCGCCTGCATTTTTAAAAAAAACAATGAATGTGAAAATTCTGTTCTTTCTCTGAAGGATACATTTAAATTTAACAGCTTCTGACTGAAGCAAATATATAGTTTAAATGTTCCTGGCTTATCCATTCAGCTTTATTTAAAGCATTTCCAACTGTTTCTTAGCAAGCTACTCTAAGAATACAGGCAGTCCAGAAAAGTTACATGTAGCTGAATTTAGTGAAGACATGGGTTTTAACAGGTCCTTCAGTATTTGCAATTTTTTAAGACTCAGCTTTCAGGGTCATGTGAGCATGTGAAAAATCTCAACTTCCATTTAGAAAAAGGGAAAAAGCAAAAAGGAGTAAGTTTTCAGCCCCTGTGGTTGCAAAGAAACATTCTGAAAATACGGATCGTAAATTCTCACAAGTCAGAAGACAAACTAAAAGAACCTTATGTTTATTATTTTTTGAAAAATTAATGATTTTTAAGCCAATCACATAATTTGGGGGGTGGGGTGGGTATCTGCTCCATGATATTTGAACACGCCTGGTTTGGAAATGCTGGACTTTATAGTATTATTATTTCCTACCTATTTTATATTTATAGTGTTGAGGCCTAAAATTCCAAGTTTCAGCAGAGTAGAATGCTTTTTTCTCCTGAAGTGATAAACCCCTGAAAATAATGGAAATACTGACAGAACTTTAACTATACTGTCTCAAATGAGACACCATGATTTTTAGTTAATAATGAAATACATATTTCTTTCAAAACCAGCTCTTATATAACTTGTAAATCATTTCAGTGGCAGCTCAGGGGGAAATAAGGGGAATGTTGATCTTGGCAAGCTTTATTTTGGCAAGCAAAAAAGAATTTTAATCTGAACTTAAAATTCTTAAAACCTCTTTCCCAAACAATATATATACTGGGTAAAGGAGTTCTTTAAGAGAAAAAAAAAAAAAAAAAAAAGCATCAGCCAGTTTAAGCTTGCAAACAAATTGACAGGTATTCTGCTGCCTCCCTGTGGAGACTGGGATGCCTTTTCTAGAATTTCTTTTGAAACCAGAATCAAGTGCAAGAGCATTTAGTTCAAGCTAACATGCAAGAGTATTTCTCATTACCTGCCTGATTAATAAGTACAAACGACGCACTGGAGTAATGCAGATGAATGCTGAAGGATGTCAAAGTACTCACTGGTCAGGCCACAGGAGGAAACGCCATTAAGGTACACCCTGGTGCGGGGTGGCTGCATAGTCCCTGAGCTCTGTATCTGTTGCTGGACTAAGGGCTAGGGCTGCACTTTGAGCGACAAAGGAACTGCTGTGGCATCCTGCTACACATTCCCACTACTCCTAAACCAAGCTTAAGAAGAAGGAAAAAAAAAAACCAAGTTTTCTGCTGGTATAGTCCCAAACCTGCTCTCTACAGATCTACGGAGTTAGTGCAGGTAGGGAAGCAGTAAACTGGCATCAGTGCCGCGTTAGATGGGCTCAAACTGCTATGAAACCCTAAATTCCACTTTAGGTTTCCCTCATCCCTGTGGGACACAGCAATGTGTGTTTCTATTCTGTGACACTCCTGAGGGGAAAAATATGGAGACAAATAACTCTGACCCTTCATTGAAGGAGGAAGACAATACTCATTTTCCAGAGGACAGCAGCACAGCCAAGAGGGTCTGGAAAAGCCTTTTGTAGGGAGTGAAGCGTGGTGTTGTCCTGGAGTGACCAGGCACAGAGCAACCGCGGAAGGAGAAGATGGGGCACCAGCTGCAATTCTTGGCTAGCACTAGAGAACACATGAGCCACTGTTGACTCAGCAAGCACTGCCTGCCAGAATAAGGTCATGTCAGAGGGTCAGCAGGGCAGATCTTCGTTGTTCCTTGTCTCGTATTTCTATTTCCCAAATTTCTTCAGCAACGGGCACTCTTGCTGCAGCGTGACCCAGGCGCAATGAAGCCTTCTCTGCCATTTCTGTTGGCGAAGAAAGAAGAGACAGTGGTCGGATTCCACCTCATTTGGCTACCAGAGTGAGCAAAACCATCCTCTGTAGATGCACCGCTCTTTAGTTAAGGATTGAATTACCATCAGGAGGGTCTGTTCCTCTACTGATTATAACGGAAGCTCAGGGGAGCTTCTGGATTTGTGTGCCTGGAATTATAGAGGATTAATAGCAACTGGATAAGCAAGGACCAGGAGCACAGCCTACCAACTCAATATACCCAGAACAACATACAACTGGTTATATTAGCTTCTCTGTGGCACTTGCCCAGGAATCATGGTAAGGCGAGTCCACAGGAGTGCAGGTCCAATGGGGACTTATGCCGTTTGTCCTCTGCAAAGTGGACAGTCTGCTGTCCAGGCCCAGGCCAGCACAGACTATGAGATCATTGCCTCACACTCAAGTCTTCCAACAGATCTCAGTGAAGCCACCAAAAATGCAGAAGGCCATAATGTATGTTCTGCCAACAGTTAATGAAACATCATTAAGAACAGGTATTCCCAGAAATAATTTCCCATAGAAATTTTCTGTCACATCTTCCTCATATGGCTTTAAACATATCAGGGCACGCCTAGTCCACAGAGTAATAATGCAGAGCAGGACATCGCCCAGCTTGGAAACTGTTTAAAGAGATAACAGAGCAATCCACCTGCAGAAAGTAGCTTAATTTTCAAGTATTCACAATCTGTTGTTTTATTAGCATTAAATGTTGCAATAGGCTGAAAAATTATCAACTCCTAAAAATATAAGATTGCCTGTTTGGCACAAAGAGCCTCAATCTGTACCTAACTCTTTGATCATGCTGGTGTGCAAACATTAATTCCTGTTTCACTTCTCCCTCTCCCTGATCTTTTTTAATTTCTGTGAAGGTGGCACATTCTCACAGGGAGCTACTTGATCTCTCTAGGATGGCCACATGTCCAGGGCTGATCTGGACAGTCCCGGAAAAGAGGCTTTACCTAGTGATCACAGCCCCATTGAGTTCCTAATTACAAAAAGAGCAAGAAAGAAATGGGATCTCACCTGATTTACACCCTACATGCTGATTGCATGAATTTACTCATCCAGACCAGATGTCAGTCAAGCAAGAGACAGCAGCACCAGCAACAGCTCCGTTTTCCACTTCATGTAACTACGGAAGATGGTTGGCAGGATTTTTTTTTTCCTGCCAAATTTCTCACTGGGTTTTTTTTTTTTTTTTTTTGCTTCCGATGAAACCCTGAAAGAAAATTTCAGTTTGCAGATTTTGACTAAAAAAGTGAAACAACTTCCGCAAAACAGCAGACACTTCAGGGACAGGGAAAGTTATTTGAAAACCTAAGAAAAACACTACTATAATTCCTAGTTCCACTTTCAAAAGAAAGCACTTTTAATGTTATTTGCTATCTTACATCTGTCTTTCTGAGGGGAAGAAATATTTGGGGAAAAAAAAAAAGAAGAGGATTTTTGGAGGGGATTTACTCCAGTTCCGTGCTCTCTAAATCCCCTCTTCTCAAAGAAAAGGGCACAGAACTTGAAATAGAGTGTGTGGGAAGAAATGTTCTGTCACCATTTTCCTTCTTCCATGGAATAAAAAGGAAAACGTAACAAAGTAAGTGAAGACCAAAAGCTCTCTCATTTACTTTCTTCTCAGCCATTCTCCACCAAAAAAAAATTAGGAACACAAGCCTTCTCTCACATTTCAAGTAAAACAAGGAAGGCAAATCCCTTTTCCACGGGAAAAGATAAATTATGAAGAAAAATGGTCTTTGGTGCTTTCTGTTGTTTATGCACTTTTTCACCTGTGCGTAAGGAAAAAGAATGGGAAAATTTTTAAAAGCAGGAATTCTGTCTCCTTTGCCAAATAAAAAAATGTGACTGTTTTTAAGGAGTCAGATGTTCCTGTTTTTTCAAAAGCCTTAAGAGCTTAAAAAAAATCCATAAAATATTTACTTTTTAATGCATCACTTCTGAGGCTGCATTAGTGATTAACGAATGACCTAGAAGAGGCCATCTAATGACCTATCTACAGATTGAGTGAGCAGTCTATGTATGGTTTTATCTGTCTACCTACCTACTTACCACACATCTGACTATTGCCTGGATACAGATGTTTCTTCAGCCTGTGGCTGTCAGATCAGACTCTGTGTCTGGCATTTTCAGCCAAATATTAAAAATAATGGGCATAAGGATTGAGAGCTTGATAGAGTGGTAGAGTACTATGACTGTGTGTAGTGTGGTCTTTAGCAGAAATACTTGAGTACATGTTTAAGTCTTCCAGGACTGCGGATCTGAGCAGTGCCATCCTCCCCTCCACTCTCCCGAGTCTGCTATAGTTATCTGAAGAATACAAACAGGCAGAGGATGCATGTACTTCCTTTATTTGGAAGGAGGGCATCAAATTATGGGTCTTCTTTTCACAGCACCCCATTCCCACGTAGGACAATCTGTTGTATCCTAGTTGTAACAGCTGAGCACAGGGCCCATCACTGAGGCAAACGACTGGCCACACATCAACGGGGAACTGTTAGAGGCAGGCAGTTTTTCCAGTTAACCTGAAAGGAAAAGGAAAAAACACGTTTGGGCTATAGCCTGTGTGTAGTACAGTTCACTTATCCCCTTTTCTGCCTCTTGGGATGAGAAGAAAACTGCTCAGTTTCTTTCTTTGCCTACATGTATGATCTACCTGGGGAACTTCTCAGCCCCACTGGATTTTGGCTAACTAGTGCTCAGGCAATCACGTGCTTTGAAGCAGGCTACAGTGAGCAGAGGATAGGACAGCACTAGCCTCAAATAGAAAAATTCCAAGAAAGCACCTTACAGGGGACGCTCACCCCGCAGCGGCCCAGCAGTGTGCCACCCTGCAGGGCTGCGAACCTCTCAAGCAAAGCTGGGAAGAGATTTTAGAATCATGGAACAGTTAGAGTTGGAAGAGACCTTCAAGATCACCTAGTTCCAACCCCATCCTGCCCTGGGCAGGGACACCTCCCACCAGACCAGGTTGCTCAAAGCCCCATCCAGCCTGGTCTTGAACACCTCCAGGGATGGGGCAGCCACAACTTCTCTGGGCAACCTGTTCCAGTATCTCACCACCCTCATGGGAAAGAATTTCTTCCTAATATCTAGTCTAAATCTCCCCTCTTTCAGTTTAAAACCATTACGCCTCATCCTATCGCTACACTCCCTGACAAAGAGCCCCTCCCCATCTCTCCTGTAGCCCCCTTTAGGTACTAAAAGGTTGCTATAAGGGCTCCCTGGAGCCTTCCCTTCTCCAGGCTGGAAAGCCCCAACTCTCAGCCTGTCTTCATAGGAGAGGCGCTCCAGCCCTCTGGATTTGCAGCACAGCCCTGAGAAACACACCAGTTGTGGCCGACTTGTGGCGACTGATGCTGGGGTCCTCATGAACCCTGACTTGCGGCCAACCCACGCAGGGGAAATGCGGCTGTGAGGAGCTAAGGGGCCCTGAAACTAAAGAAAAGGTGTGCAGAGCGCGGCGAGACCCATCGGGCTCTGCCCTAAGCAAAAACATCGGTTTCCACCCGCGCCAGTGCCCTGTGGCTCCCTGAAGGAGTCCGCACCCGCGGGCCGCGGCCTGCTCCCTCGACCCAGGGGTCGCCCTTCCCGTTCAAGTTGGTCGCAAGGAGCCCGGAGGCGCCTGTCCGGGAGGCCCACATCCCCCGCTGCCGCCGACAAAACACGCGAAGGCGCCTTCGTGAGAAGCGCGGGGGCCGCCGGCGGAGGGTGCGGGCGGCCGGACACGGCCCGGAGCCTAATGGCCTCGGCCTCTGCCGCCGGCGGCGGGCTGAGGGGAGCGCGGCGGCTCCCTCAGAGCGCCACAAGGGGGCGCCGCCGCCCGACGCTCGCCTCAGCCCCGCGACCAGGCCAGGCCGGGCCGGGGAGGCCGCGGCGTAAAGAAAAGGTGTTGCGCTACCTCGAGTTTTGGGGTGAAGCTGTGGGTTTTGGTTTTTTTTTGTTTCTTTGTAAATCCTCACGGCGAGGCGGGAGGGGGCCTCCCCTGCCGCCGCACCCCGTAGGGCCAGCTGCTCCTTGAGGTCTTCTCGGCGGTAGAGGAGGAGGGAACCCTCTGCCTCCGTCCTGAGCTGCCACAAGAGATGAGAGTTTGTATTTTGCAACAGTTTTTTTTTTCATCCCGTTAAGGGTCAGAGTAAAATCAGGTACTTTCATTACCTGGAAATGCCTTCCAATGCCCCTCTCCTGACTAAATATCTTAAAGAACCTATTTTAAAAAAAGCAAAAAATCCAACCACCACCC
>JAOXNO010000001.1:82417858-82436861 GCA_028565335.1 Limnodromus scolopaceus | reverse complement strand
TTTTAAAAAAAGCAAAAAATCCAACCACCCCCCCCCCCCCAATCCCCCTCAAAAACCCCAAACAAAAAAAACCCCACACCAAACCCAAACACAAACCAGTTTTGAGTGGAAATGTCTTAATCAAACACACTTTATTTACGTATTTTTCTTATTTTTACCATGGTCCCAGGCGTTAGGAAGAAGGCACGAACGCTCACTGTGTCATCACTGCAGCACTGGAGACAAATGACTCTTCCTTCTAAAATAATTAAGAGTAGCTATTTCTAAATTCTGATTGAAACAGCTTTTTCGTTATATTTTAACGAAAAAAAACCAAACCTGACATTTTGACACTTCAGTCTGAAAAAACAGAGGATTTCTGTGAAAACTACTAGCTTGCTTTGGAATAATAAAAGAATAATATGTAGAAAAATGGGAAGGCTGATAAACAAAGTCTGCGAAGCAGATCCTTCTTTTTTTTTCCCCCCAAAAGTGAAAAAGATAATTTCACTCATTAAGTATTGATTTAAGTGAAATTGATTTTAATTTAATGGATTTTTAAAAGTAATTTTTAAAATTGGATTTTTAAATTGGATTTTTAAAAGTAATTTTTAAATGGCAAATTTCTGGCCAGTTCTGTCAGTTTTGCTATATCTGTGATACTCTGAAAATTTCTCAGTTTCAGGGAATGTTCCTTTATTTCTTAACACTTTTAAAAGTCTGTTTCTCTACCTAAATAAGAATGCACTAATTATGGTTATGCTGAAGAGAGTGGCTGGAATACGGGCTTCCAAGCTGTCCCTGTTTTAGCTCTATACGTTTCCATCCATAGGTTCACACATCTAAACATATAGATGTGTTCGGAGCAGTTAAGACTGCATGGAGTTTCGTTGAGATGGGCAGATTAAAAAGTCAGGGCTCCCACTTCACCTCTCTGCTGGAATAAGTCTGTGCTTCCATCTCCAGGTAGTGAAACATGCCTGTGCCTACGCTTGCTCTCAGCATTGCTGCTTTTAATGATCTCAAGCAACTCTACATAGAATAACTGGTATATTCTATATAAAACTGTTTGGAATTTTTGTTCCAAACCTTTCCTGAAATAAAAAAAAAAAAAGATATTTCAGAGAGAAAAATGTTGCCAGAAAACTGATTTTTCAGCACAATCCTAAAGAATTTTCCAAGAGGTTTAAACCACTGAGTTGAATGAGTTTATCTTCCCTTATTCCTTTTAAATAAACATACACCTAAAACAAAAGAGTATCTGCCGAAAGGAAGATATGAAAGAAAAAGCCTGTTTTTTAACTTACCTTTGATTTGCAAACCTTTATAGAATTTCTATATTCAAACTATTCTCTGCAGTCACGGAAGCTAAAAACCAGCCACTTTCGAGGGGGGTGTAATGATGGTTCCAGCAACTTGAGCGCTGAGGAAAATGCTACATGGAACGATGAATGGCACGAGACAGCAGCCCTTGCGCAGGGATGCTCAGATGGCAGGGAACAGCAGCAAAAGCTGTGGCAGTGGTGTGCTTCACCGCCAGTGGCCGGAGAGGCAAAAATCAACCGGGGTCCACCAAGCGAGCCCCCTGCACAGGGTGCCCTGGGCCGGCAGCAGGACAAAGCCCACGATGGGCAACTTTCTTCATCACCAGCTATTTATACTGAGGGAGGTGGCCGTAACGCCTCTTGGTTTTTTGGCTACCATTTTGTTAAACTACCCTCAAACTTTGTAGGTATTTATAAGTACCGTTGTTTTCAAGTGGGGCTGGGGACCTCTGTTCGGAAGAAATTAATACATTAATTTGGAAAGCATACTAAATACCTTTTTTTAGTTCATTACACTTCACTCCCCAGTGAAAGCAGCTCTGTCATTACAAGTAAGACTGCTTTGATATTTACCTGAGCTCAAAGAATGCCATTTCTCAATCTTACTAAAGACGACAAGTAATAATTAGGAGGGGGAACACTGTCTGAGGAATAAAGGGTAATAACAAAGGCAGCATTGCATCTGTTGTTAAAATACTGAAATAAAATAAGACTAGGCTTGTGCCATCCCATTTTCTTTTACAAATGGTATGGATTTAAGCCCGATTAATCTCCTGTATGGCGTTATCACCAGCTTCTTTAAATGACTGTTCTTTCCAGGTCAGGTTTGGGAGATGAAAGGAATACATTTATTTTTAAGTGTCTGTCACAACAAAGTTAAAATAACATGGGTACCTTTGTGTGCACCTTCTAGTGAATCACGCATCACACTCATCCACTGCCTCTGCTGAAAGCTGTGGATGGAAAAGACGATGCTTTTACTGGGGTCATGAGCTGTTGGGAGGCTAATTCCAGATGAAGGCAGCATGTTTCAAGAGAATAAGGAACAGGGGAGGCAGCAGACCAGAACCCAAGCACTGGCTTTGTTATGTTCCAGGTACAGGGTAAACACAGAGTTACTCCTCCGTGACTCTGTTCACTCCTCATCTTTTAGCATAACTATTTTATCATAAATTCTTTGGATGCAGAGACTGTTCCTCCCCATGAGTACACAGAGTGCCTAGGATGGTGGAGTTTTAGTATCAGCCTAGGCTTCTATGCTGTACACTAACGCAAATAACAAATGAAAATCTTATTGTGCCTTCACACTAAAGACAGTGCCTCAAACACAATAATGATAAATGCAAAACAATATTTCTCATTTTACCTAGGTCTCTTTTTGTTCTGCCAAAACCACAAAGCAAGCAGGAAAGAAAAAGGTAAAAATAGCACATTTAGTCTTGCATTCCTGGTAGGGCTTTGATGACAGCCACACACAGTGGATTATATATACTTCACTTCCCAGCTAATAACATGAACCATTCATTCCTTTCCAACAGACTATACATTCCAAAAATATTTCATGTATGTTTAATATACTGATTATTTCCTCCACCATGTTACTTAAAGCAAATTAAATATACCTAATAATCCCTTCCAGTTCTATAGTCCCTTTCATCCAAAGGTCCCAAAGCATACTACAGTTGTTAATTTGCCATGAAAAACACCCTGCCATGGAGCTGTGTGAATAAATGATTTTGGTAACTGAACCCAATATACTTTTTGGTTTCAGTATGACCCACAGTAAAACTTTTGGCTTTAGGGAAAGGGAAAACATTCCTTTTCAAGTGAAAGGAAACATTCTGTTTGACCCAAAGTGTTTTATTTCTGGAAAATGAAAATTTCAAAAGAAGTGCAGATTAATAAGGAAAGTTGTTCAAATAAAATGGAGGCTATTGTTTGCCCTTGCACAGTCTAGTAGCTAGGACAGTTTTGGAGAAAAAGGAAAAATAAGATCCATATTCAAATCCCTATTCTATTTAACAAAATTATCTTTAGTTAAAGCTTTTCCATGAAAGTGGAGAATCCATTGACTTCCCAAGAGCCATGCATCAGAGGTGTGAACTCAGGTTTGCCCCACAAATACATTAGGTACAGGACAGAAGGTTTAAGGGCACATCTGAACATTGCTTAGAAGTCCTTTATGTTGCAACCTAAATCACTCAACTTCTCTCCTACTTAGATATATTCTGGCCTGTTCCAGTAGTTTGTTTATTCCCCTTTTTCCTCCTCCCCCTAGAAAATGCTTTTGCAGGGGGAAAAAAAATAAAATAATAAAAAAAAAAATCACTCTTTTATTCTTCATTTAGTTCCTTTTTGGTTGAAGTATATCAAGGCATAAGAAGATTGCATGACTTGTTTCAAGTCACTAAACTCAGTGCGAGTTTTAATATCAAGATCAGTGAAAGCTGGATGGCATCCAGAATCACTTACTGCCGGACCCGAGACCAGACCCAGGAGTCCTCCCTTGCAGCCTTCTGCTGTGACCTCGCTACAGCACAGATGCCTCAGCACAGTTGCAGAATTAACAGGTCTGGGTTTTGTTACGCTTTCATTTGGATAGCGATAAGTACTATTCACTTTGTAGATGTTCTTTTATGTGGTTTAACATTGCAGGAAGCAATGAAACAAAATTAAGGGTAGTAATTAGGAAAAATATAAACAAATAACAAATTAAGGAAGCTGGAAATTATTGCTTAATATACATACAGAATGTAATATGAATTTTGTACACAAAGCCACCAACTTTGTAAAATTTTCTAAGCATCCCTTTAGTGGATTTAATTTTAGTATGTACTATGTACGTTTAATGATATCCTCTCTCAGATGCTACCGCTTTGTGATTTAGGTGTCTTGAAGATTCCTTTATCTTCTAGTTCTAGTTGCTCCAGATCCATAATCAGGGTTCTTCTATTAATCTGGTGCAAATAATAAACATGGTGCAAATGCTGAGAGAATCACACCCTGCCCCATGGAGCTTACACGGACACTGTAACTCCATCCTCTTGCTTTCTTCTTTAACACCGAATTTTAAATACTTCTCTTGATACTGTCCATATTTAGACAAAGGTAGTCCTGTAATTCCTTACATTCACACTAAAATCCAAACACCACCAAGGTTACAATGTGTGCACAGACCTATGTTATGTTTTGCAGTGTCTCATTACGATTCATGCTTTCATAGCGTTATTACATTTTCACTAAAGCCCTAACACAATCAGATATTGGAAAGATGTTTCTTTGCCACTGTCATTTCATCCACTTCAGAGAAATCACTAAAATCTTTTTACCTGCTACAGCTTTGGAAAGTTGCAGTGCACAGAGTTCTTGCCTTTGGAAAGGATTTGCATCAGTGAAACTAAGCAGAGATTCTTCCAACTTCGAGATCTATTTCAACAGCTACCAGTTGTACTGCCCTGCACCCATTTTGCTTTGTGGTTTGAATAATGTCCAAATTTCCATGTCTCAAGTGAGTCTTCTTTTTTTTTTTTAAAAAAAAATATTTCTTTTTGTTTAGTCTTGCTTTTATAAAATGCCCAACATTATTGCCAAATTGATTCAAACTGTGTGAGCCCTGGAGGACCTTAATAGAGTGCCCAAGTTCTGTGTTTAGACATGTTATTAAAGCACCCCTATTTGCAAATTGGCCTGCCAGTGTATCAATGACTATGTGTTGAGTGCTTGCCACCGTACAAAATGCAGACACAGATGTGACCTCTGCCACCAGAGCTCTTTGTTCTTTCAACAAAAACAATAAAACTGAGAAAAGAAGCATCCAGCTTCCCCCTCCATGCACACTGGTACAGAATTTTTTTTTCAATTGCCTTGTGCTAAGTTACAAAACCATCAAATCTACAAACTAGAAAGCAGTTTACATACATAATTTCATATGTTTAAAGGATACGTGCACTAGTTTCTTTGCAGACCTATTGTGGCAGGTGATGGTCTTAACAACAACCGAAAAGAGAGGGAAACACCTGATGCCACCTATAATCTTACCCCCATGTAAACTGAATCATGGCACCGCTTATATTAGAACACATTACAGCTAATAAAAGGTAGTAGTAGGTGAGACAACACTACCAGGAATGGCAGTGTGAGAAGATAAAGAGCTAGCTCTGCAACAATAAAACAGCTTGAGATTAATATTGTGCCTACAAACATTCGAAGCTTCTTTCTAGGGTTTTAACTTGTGCAATCATGGTCTCGGTGTGCACACGCACATCTGTCCCTCCCAGAGTACCCTTACAAGCCATTAACAGCTTTTAGCCAAATTTGCCAGACAGCACGGGTTCCAAACTGAGTAACTGAATTCTTACAACATTAGTGAATTCAAGTGACCAGAACCCCTACAATTGTCTCTGCTGAGGAGAAGAGTACAATTTAGATTAAGGTATTTTTAGACATGAAGTGCCCACGTGTGGGCAAGTAACCATACAAACATCTCAGCCATGAAAAAAGTTTGTCAGAGATTGCTCTTCCTTAGGCTCCATAGTCAGTGAATGACAAGATGTATATCTCTATAAAGCACCAGAGTAGTTTGGATATTTAAGGAATGGATTCTTTCCTTTGAACATTGAATATCACTAATGGCAAAGTTCAGAAGAATGGAGAGGTTACTGCAGCGCAGCCGAGGGGGTAAACTGAGGATAAGTGAAGCTGCAGGGCACAACATCCAGCACATGGGCTTGGTTAAAGGAAAGATAGCAGGGAATGGTGCTTACCAGTTTGTAAAAGTAGGGTGTTTGCTGGGTTCAAGCCGATGGATATGTCAGCAGGCAGGTACTGAGTCCTGAAAGGTAACAGTAATGAGTTTCTGCTTGGTGTGAAAAGCCAATGCAGTGATTTAAAGTGGGGAGGGGAAAAGGGACTGGACTATGAGACTAGCACGCAAGGACTGTGGTTTCTAATGGTTTAGCTAGAATAAGTAAGGTTACTGTTATAAAGCCAAAAGAGAGCAGATTGTAATATCTATGACAAAAGATACAGCATGGCAAGGGCCACTATTTTAGCAAGAGAAGAAACCAATGTCATGTTTTGAAGAAATATTTGGCAGAGTGGGGAGGAGGAAGAATGAGGCGCCAGACCATGCTTCTCAAGTTGTGAACCCCTTGGACTAGTTTGGCTCCAGTTTGCTTGTTATTCTATCTCTGCATATAATATCACCTTTTGCATGATTAGCAAAAGCAGCTACATCACCTCTGCTAGAAGGGGAGAAAGTCAAGCATATGGCATCCCTCTCAGAAAAAGGAAGGTGATTAAAGATTCATTAATCGTCTAGAAATACTACCAAGCCTACCTTTGCTAGGGGGGAAAAGGGCAGTTACAAGATTTTAGTTGCATGGAATAACTACATTTATTCTATCAATACCAGGCAGGGAGGACAAAAATATATTAATATAAAAGCAGAGAAAGGTGAGAAATTCTCCCTCTATATCAAGAAAAGTGACACAAAAAGTAAAGAAGTGGAGCTGAGAAGATTAATGCATGAAGAAGAAAGGGACAGATATTTCAGAGTCAGCAAGAAAAGATATCTTGGGGCCTCATTCTGAGAGGATTTTTGTAGGAAAGATGGACCAATATCTGGTGTGAGAGCAGTTTAAGCAAAACAATGAGAGCCAAACAAACTTTTTGGTGTAACTTCAACACCACAGGTAGGATTCCCCCTCTGTCTCTACCGTTTCTTAAAAGAATGGCTTCAACAAAGAATTCTCACACCTGCATGAGTGTTGTAACTCTGAAAAATGGATGTGTGGTATTTTCTGTTAGGAGAAATACAGTTTTCAAAAGTGCAGAAGTGAGTGTAGTTAGCATTCTCCCTTGTAATATTATATAAATAAGGTTAGCTTACCCGCCTACGCATAGCACATTTAACATGTTGAAGACAAATTGACTCAATAAATTCTCTTGTCATAGAAAATAGTGAGAACAACATGTTGATGACATTGAAACAGTAAAAGATTGTATTCTAAATGTTCCAACATCTTTGACACATTATTTCTGAGGTTCTAACATCACTGGCATGAGATTCCTATTTTCCAAGCTTAATAGTATCATCTTTCATGCTTTTTCTTGGCACCACGAACAAAATGTTCCTACTGTGGACTTTCCTCTCTGCTTGTCCCAATTCCTTAACTTCAGTGTGCAGGATTCACCTCTCCCTGTGTCAGTACTTTATTTTTTCCCCCCATTGTCCATTTGCAAATGATGACAGAATGCAACCATATGCTGAACAAAGGAGAGCAACTATTTTCTAAACCATCATAACTATTCTAGCAAGTAATGCATATGTGTTATAACCCCTCTTACCTGCTGAGTCACAACTTTGGGCATTGCATGTTGTGCCAGGTAAGAGGAGAAACTGGTTGATGAAGGAGTCAGCTATTTCTCTGATGCCATCCTGTATGCCTGAACAGAAGAGGACTCAAATAGCAGGAGACTGTCTCTGCAGACAATGCCAGTCATCTGGCACAGTTCAGCCTCAAACCCTCTCATTTGGCTTTCTGTTAGGACCATACTCCCAATACTTGTTCATTTTGAGTACTTAGCTTTCTCTTCTCTATTTTTCATACATACATACTGCATTCCCTTCAAAGGGATTCCAACTGAAGACTCTGTGGCCACATACTGTAAGTTCCTGAACAGCTTTTTCTATCTTTGGTTCTGGACAACGAGCTTTGGATTGAAATTTCCATCACTTCTGTCGCAGCGTTTCACGAGGGAGCCTTACAGCTTCTTATCACTTAGTAGCAGGATAAGGCAGCAATTAGGATCAGATTCAAGGCAGCTGATGGCCACATCTCAGTTAACCTCACTTACTCACCACTGCAGCTCAGGACAGAAGGTTGACACCTATAAGTCACCCCCAAGAGGAAATAAAAATAAAAGAGTCTTTATAGAAGATTCATTATAATTTTAAGCAGCTGTATTCTATCTTTCTATTAGGAGGCTTTCCAAGTGCTACTCCAAACCAATTGCACCTCATTGCATCTGTCTTTGGAGTTTTCCATGCCCCCCAGATTTCTTTCAGGCTACTTGGAGGGACCCCTTACAACAGGCCCCTGAAGAGTGTTTGTTGTATGAGTGGGAATTGCTGGCTGAGGCACCCCACACATTGTGTCCTAATGGAGGAGGCTTGTTACTGAAACAGCTTTTGCAATTTCAAGATTGACAGGTATTCTCTCCATTTTTAGAATGGGAAAGGGAGGGGAATAATCTTAACCCTGGAAATGCTCTCAGTTGGGCATGACAATTTATTTCCAAAACTGAACCCCAAATTATCTTCAATGACACAGCTTCTGTTCACATCAGTTCTATGTAGGGTCCTGTCCAAGGTTTACCCCGTTTAAGGTTTCCAGTCAGATCTGGCTCAAAAGCAAGATTTGCAGTTCAATGGAAATTTGAGGGGGCTTTTTGGATTTGATTTCAGTCCAAATCAAATCTAAGTGAGATATTTTCAGGAATTCTTCTGAACTGGAAGTTCCCCAAACTATTCAGCTGCTCAGTGATTATCACAGCTAAAATGAGCATTGACTTCACAAAGCAGTGATAGGGACTCAAACTCCCAGTTCCAAGTAGTTCCATCTGTGATTTGCTCTGTGGGGAGGACACGATAGTCCCCAAAGTTTGCCAGAAACTCGGGAACTGTCTTAGATCCAGTGAAACCAAACAGGACTTGAGATGTTTCTAACAAACTATCTCCATTTCAGGAATGGCACTGTTGCTACTGAAATACTGCTACTGTGCAGTCCTGATCTCTCCAGTTGTGAAACTCCAAGCTTCCTTTGAATCTCTCAGTGGGTATGTAAAGGGCTGGTGTACTCTGGGTCTTGTTCCAGCAGAGACACATACCCAAGAGCAGGGAAGTACTCATGGCTCACACAGTAGAAGCATCAGCAGTAGATAGTTCCATTTATCAGGGGTTGTCTTTAAATAGATTCCAGCAAGCACAGGACACATCAGTTTCTCCTTTTGCAATTAAAAACTTCTGAATGAGCTCTACAAGAACGCCATGTAGAAGATTTCCAGAAGTCTCAAGCCCCCAACCAAGAGTGAGGAGCACTAGCCTACACTTCTACAAGTTTAAAAGGAATACTAAATGCCAATTCTTGCCTCTTGTTGATAACGAGGCCAGCTGAACTGCCAGCATCCCTCTGAATTCCTCTACAATCTCCTCAGAAGTTGGTGCTCTGAGATAGAAGTTATTTAGTAGATTTCCTATAGTTTCACAAATCTACAGAAACACTTTTGAGTCAAAATTTCCTCCCTGACCTGCTTATGACCCATCCCAAAAATTCCAAACATAATTCATCCTCTCTGCTACAGCCTGCTCTATGTTGTGCCTGTAAGGAAGCAGGCAGGGCAGGACTATTCCCTAAAGGAAGGTGAGCCAAGGGGAATACTGGTGCCTCACTAGTCGGGGCCCATCCCACAGAACTCAAGGGATGTAGTTCACCCAGAGATCATGGCCAGGTCCAACCAAGAATCCAGATCTTAAGGCCTTACCATGGTGATGAGGAAGGTCTCAGCTTAAGCTAGAAAGTCAGTCCATAGGTCAGGGTTAAGATCAGGTCCAATGGTCACCAGAGAGGTCCACAGCAACAACCTGCAGTCCCAGGTTAAGCCAGGAAGTCAGCCCATAGGTTGAGATCCAGATCAAGAGGCAGCACAGCATTGCTATAACCCAATGCTTCTCCAGCAAAGCTCAGGGAGAGATTGAAGGGCCAGGCTGAGCTTAAATAGAGCTCCTCTGGCCATGACTGTGGGTGGAGGCCTCAGGTGAGGCTGGTCAGGGTCATTAAGACCTAGTGCACTCAGGGCCCAGACAATGCCTTCCCAAGTAATCTTTATGCCATTTTGTGAACTAGTTCAAAAACCTCAAGCAAATAATAATGACTTGTCCTTATTAAAAATATCAGAAAGATTCCGCTTAGCAAAATACTGCCCAACAGAGGCTTTCCCTGTCTCTTAACAATTCCTAACCACTTTTTCTACATCTATTTTGTAACTTACGCAAGGGAAATCATACCACTTTGCAACCCCTCAAATATCCAGCAGTTTTTAAATTATGACATTACACTACAGCCTTCTTTTTCAATGGGTCTATAGCCAGCTAATAAAGCTTATAATCTACTGCTTTCTTCCCATCTTTTATACAGAACTTGATCTGAAACCTCAAGCCATTCCACTGTGAGCAGAGTTTTCACTGAGGTATGCTAAGGGAGAGACTGTGTTCCAGGATAGCTGTTGCCAGTATCACAATACTCTGCTATCGGGTTCTCTCTGTGGGAATCACTTGGTTTCTTGGGAATCCCTGTAGCTACTGTTCCACTGGATTTGCACTTCTACAAGATGCAGGAAGGGAGGAAACAGTTTCCTCTTCCCAAACATGCTCATTCCCCTGAACAATCACTTCTTCACTCCTTGCTTGTTTAGACCAGCATTTGCGATCAACCCCACGATGAAGCTATCTGGACAAAACATCAATAGCAGTCAATGCTAAGCCTGACCCCATGCGTTTGGGTTACTACAAAACCATAGCACCACCGTCATTCCAGTCTGTGGCTGGAGTAAGTTGCCCCTCTGGTTTTGAATCTGAAGAACCTCTGCTGGCTCATTCCCATCACAAGCTTCTTTCCATGCAAGTAGTTGCAAGCATGTTCTATAGTTTTAATCACTGGAAGAGCATACAATAATTTTTCCCAGGAGAGTTTAGCAGTGACTCTTAATAAACTGTCATCCTCTCAAGTCATTTACATTCCTGTATCAATACCCAGTCCATAAACACTAGCATCTGTGTCTAATTGAAAATGAGGTTTGAAGCCCTGGTCAGTTAACAGAGAAAAAGTCAGAAGAACCTTTTCATCTCTGAATACTAAATCACACACTGACTCCTGAAATAACATTCTTTTCCTACCCTTTTTAAGCAAATATTATGTAATATTGTGAAACACAGAAATAAACCTCCTCTGGTAGGATTAAAATCCCACAAAACTGCACATCTGGGAGTCTCTGGGGAGCTGGCTGGTTTTCAAAGATCTTAAGAGTAGAATTTCCCTCCTCACTGTTCTGTGTGCCAGACCTAAAATCATTCTTTTAAACACAATTCCTGTTGCTTCGGGTACAGTTTCAGAGCAGCAGCCTTGAGCAGATTGGAGCTATTTGTAAATATATCTAATTTTGTTCAAAGATACTAGCATGTGCCCAGGGTATTATCTAGGTGTAGTGAACAGGCCAGGAGAAACTCTGGACCAAAGCCTCCTCTAGTGGTCCCTCAAATGTAGCTGCCCACTATGAAAATCAAAGGCCATCATATTGAAATGCTGCAAACCTTGCTTGCAATAAAAGCCTTTTTTCCTCATCTTTAGGGCCAATTTCTATTGCCAAACTTTGCTTAATATTCAGTCTGAAAAAGCAGATTAAATTATTACAGGGTCTGGGGAATCATCTATTCATGGTCACCCAGAGAAAGCCTTTTAAAGTGTTCAAGGTAGTTCCTACACAGGAATCAAGTCTGCTATAATTTTTTTTTCTAACAAGAATTGCGCTTGATGCGCAAGAACAGCTGACAGCTCAGTTATGCTCTTCTGATTTGTTTTCTCCATGGCTTTTGTGGCCTCTTCTTTCTTTGCTTGAAGGCAAAACCAGACGAGGTGGGTGTTCAAAGTGCCCGTTCTCCCTCTGGTGGCCTGGAGCTGGCTTGGAACACTGCAGCCTGAGTCTTTGCTGAATGAAGGAGAAAATCACTAAAACCAAAAGGTCTTTTGGGCCATTTTGCAACTGCCTGTTTGAAGCAACAATACAATATCAGAACAATTCTAACAGAAAACTTTTCAAGTCCATCTCTTTAGTCTTCCTCCTATACACTATTCATTTACTCCAGTGGGTTTGCATTTTTACATTTTATATACATCCCTTTTTTTCCTTTTTACTGTACACTATATTAGCCACATTATCAAATGTATAAAAATTCACCCCTGCTCCAGATCTACTAGAAATGTAACGTGTGAGCTCCTGCTGTAAACTTTGTCTACAAACTGGTTTCAGCCCAACGTTTCTTCCTCTGGAAGACTACCAGAATACCGAGCTGCATTTAGCGTCGCAGGACAGTTTGTTCACACTGGTAAATTACTTTCTCCACACTAACAGATCTTCAGGGAATTTGGCACAGGCTGGATTTATAAGGTACCACCTGTCAACTAACAGTCACTATTAGTCACCAAAATTGCACAAGCAGACAGGCTCATTGAGAGTCTGCTTAGCCGGGCTGGCCTAATAACTGTCATGTTTGAGGCTGTGTCTACTTTGGTCAGTAACCAAGCTCCCATTCTTGTTGCTCAAGTATGTTCTGGGGATGGTCCTAGCTCTTCCACGCTTTCTCCATGGAGTATGGTGCCCCTTGTTTCTGGAGAGCTGTGTGTTTTCTTCTGTCTGAATTTAGTCAAACTATGTCTTTGCGTTACTGTAAATTTACTTTGTCTTTTAAGCCAACTGTATTCATTTTACTGATAGCTTGAAAAATGAGACGGGCTATTGTGCCAGCACGTACACTAGCCTCAGAGCTGTGCTTACAGAGACCACGGCAGTCGGTTCTCAGCCTCCTTATGAGTGCTTGCTTCCTGTCCTAGAGCACTGCTGCAAGGAATGACAGGTTTAAGGGTAAATGCCATTGCCTTTCTGAGGGCCAGTAGCTTCTTTCCTTGCCTTGGTCCAGAGAAACGTATATAAATTCATCTACTGACAATTTATCTACCCCCAAAATATTCAGTGGTATCTGTGCATTCTACAAGCCCCCCCAGTCCTCTGCAAGTGAGGTGAGGACTCCGTTTTCTCCCTCTTCCTGACTCTTGGCTATCCTCTAGCCCCTACAGACTTTAAACCAAAGGCCCAGAACTTCTTCAAAGATCAGGATCATGTCATCTCTTGCTGGTCTGTAAAGCATGCAATTCCATTCAAACTGTATGTTATGAACCACATCCTTTCTGTTCCTTACCCAGCTGTCCCCTGCCAGGGAGATAACAGATCATTTGAAGGAGAAGCTAATTATTCCCTTTATGCTTAAACCAAAGATGCAACAGAAGAGGAAACACTCGAGGCCTTTCACCAGGCTGCAACAGAGTGGTTACTCAGATGTTGGCCATATCATCTTGCTGAAGGTCAAACAGTGCGGTCGCTATAGTGCTAGGAAAGGAAAGGAAGACTCTTTACTTCTGTTTTTCTCTACATGGCAGATACACACTTCCCTTACCTCTGAATTTCCTTGTCATGATGGGTTTATTTGACTGTATTGTGTGCTTCTGTGATTTAATTGTTATGTTATTAGGGTGAGTAAAATAAAGCTGCAGCTTTTCTTTTGCTGTATTAGTGCAGTTTAATTACATTTGGGAAAGGCGAAAAGGAGAGTGGGAGCTTGCCAACATTAATGCTGTCTGTCATTCACAGCCCATTGATGACAAGGAGTTGAAAGCTTGGCAGTTACTCTGGTAATCAGCAACCTGGCTGATGACGAATGGAAAAGATTATGTGAAATTTCCTGAAAGGGGGAAAAAAAGAGTTCTCCAAAGAAATAAAATACAAAACAAGAACAAAGGGCAAAAACCCCCGAACCCCAACTTCTAAATCCAACATTAAATCCTTTTTATACTGTTTACATGAAAGACACTACATGAAACAGTTTTAAGAAATGAAAAATTTCTACTAGTAAACTATGTTTAATGTCTATAAAAGGGAATCTGTATTCCTAGAATAGGAGCAGAAATAGGTCCACTCGATTGTTGAAATGGACTATTTCCCCTGAGCTGAAGGATATGTATCACTGGTTAAAAAAAAAAAGGAATACCTTTCATTGCTATAGATGGCATCTCAGTTATATTTTTTTAATTTGCACTAAAAAGAAGCTAATCTTTAGAGCTGTTTCAAATATGTAACTCCAGATCTTTCAAAATACAAATACTTTCTGCTTTCTTTATTTACTCTACTTAATTTTCTCTTTTTAATACAGGAGAATGCAGACATTACATCTTACTATTAGTAACATAGGCAACTGCTATTCAGGCTTTAGTTATCTGTACTTCTCCAGCCCCCAATACAGTAGTAATCATCAAGAAAGACTCCAGTGAAATGAAACTGGAAACCACATCAGTGTTTAAGACAGAGAAATTCTACAGTAGCTATGTGGTTTTGCTGTCACCTGTACAATGGATGATTTGTGGCATTTCTCATTTGTCTTAATTAAAAGCTGCATATAATTCTGAAGCCATTTTTGGCATCTTTGGCATGAAACAATGCTGGCTTGTCTGAGGTTTTGTCCTGTCGCTTTTCTGTAGCTGCTGGATATAACTACTCAGTTTCACAATTCACATAATTGTGTTTTGGGATTCCAGACTTTGCCTGTTCATTTTGCTTGTGACGAGCAAATTAAAAGAAAGGCCCGATGGTATCTATAGTATTACTAGACCGTAGCTTTAAGAATAAGAAAAACCTGTACAATTGGACAACGTACAATTGTTTGCTCAGTCTGCAAGCAATCGTGAGACTTTTGTCTCTTCTATTTTGTCAAACACAACATAATACAAGAAGGAAACATACGGCTTTTAATCATGATGTTAAGCAACTCAGGCAATTTAAAGTTTACCAGCAGGTAACGTTGACTATGCAGGACTGTGAATAGGGAATTTCTCTTTCACACTGTTGAACAGATACATCACTATGTGGCTTCGGGCTTTTTCCCCACAGGCAGAGTACCGCAGTTCCATATTTCATGAGGAGTCGGAGGGAACACCTCACCACAGTTGAAAGCAGATCACTGAAGTTTACTGGAAAATTACATGAGACTGATTTGATTGATACATTTAGTGTTAAGAACTAGCTATGTATTTATTAGATTAAAAATGTTAGAGACTTCCTCCTCACTAAAGAAATGACAATGGGACATTAGTCATGCATCGGATCCGGTTTTAAGTGTCTGTGGAAAAGATGTAAAATTTAGGGGAAAAATTCTGTAGCACATTTTTTGTGTTAGCAGAGAAGTTCCACTGCCCAAGTAACAGGTCTCTGCATGCTGTACAATGAAGAGGTAAGGTTACTTTATAGACAAGGCTTCCTACGTACGTTGTTGTCTCTATGGGGTAATTATGCCCAGGCACAACTTGATGTTTTGCTGTATTTTTCCAGGTTCTGGGGACATACAGCAATGCATCAGAGCTCACGCACGCTAACCCTGACTTGCATACGTGCATTAAATCTGATCCTTCAGGAAAGCATCACAGGAGCGTAAGTCAGACAAGTTTAGGAAGTATCGACTTTAGTGCTGATGTATAGACTAGCTCTGCGGTGCATGTGCAGGAAGTCCAACATGTCAAAGAAGCACAGAGGAGGGGAACTGGATAATGGAAGAGACAAAGGATTCCAGATTTCAGAGCTATAGGCTGTCACTCAGCAGTGGTCTACTGCTCCTCATCTGCAGTGACACTGCGCTGACAGAAATCTCCACAAACTCGTATCTGTAAAAATCAAACTGCTTGAGAATAAAAAATCTTAAAGTAGACTAGATCTGTTCACTTACTGGGTAGTTTTGAAGTACAGATTTAAATTAGACTACACATAAATGGTTGTCAACCACCAAAAAGCCAAATTAAGTACAAAAATTCAGCAGAAATAAAGTGATGGACTGTTATACATGATTATATTTATTATCCATTTCTGCCTTCCCCGGTGATCTGAACTTCAATTGCCCAACTACCTTTCACTTTAGATAAGGGGATCATTTCCTGCTCTATCACTTGAAATTAATTTTCATCCATTGCTATGTAAGTGAAGGTTCACACAGAACACTTTCTGTCACCAAAACTAATTATTCAAAAAATAAGATAAAAAAGCACTTCCATCTTAATGTAACACCTTATCCCTTGTATTCGTACGTTTGTACGGTTCTACCTTGTACAACCACAGGTAACTATTTAAGGGTTCCTTGCTTCATTATCCCATGAATTTGATCAAAATCTAATTACAAGTACTGTCCTAACGGGACAACATTATTCCACGCTATTTTCCCCAAAATTCATTATTTAAAAAAAATCAAATAACATTTTGCTGATATTTTATCTGCATCTCTTCAATTTTACTTGATACTGTGGCTAACTTAGGTTTTCTACTTGCTGTTCTGTACTGAAGTGAGTGAAGACAATCAAGAAAGAAGCTTGCTGCTGAAGTTTTGAAGGTGATGCCACTTGAACTGACTGGAGACACTGGCTAAGCAGATGGAACAGGATATATAACTCCTGCAGGAAAGCAATTTTTGAGAGCTGCAGTCTCTTCTGCAGGCAGGGCCAGTATCTTCTTTGTTTCGATCCATTCAAGTAGTTCAGTTAAGAACTGTTTAACTCAAAGCTGAAAAATCAACACAAGAGTAGAAAAAGTAAGATTGCCTATTTTCCTCTGTCAGTCTACAACTAAAGCTAAGTATGAGATGATAAGATTTGCTTTCTCCAAGATTGTGAAGAAGATGGCTACTAGAAGCTTCCAATTTAATTCTCATTCTTCAGGTCATTATTTCAGTTGTTTCATAAAATAGTTTAAAATGCAAACATGCTTTTGAAATGCATCAAGCATATTTAAGCTAGTCTTAATGAACAATTTAAAATGACCTCATGTAAATTTTAATTGAATGTCAGCTTTCATACAAGCAGAACTTGAAGCAAATAATAAATAAATAACTAAAAATGTAAAGTACCATTCACTATTTTGTAACAATAAGGGGCGAGAAATTAATATTCTGAATAAAAGACTTTAAAGCTAAAATAGATTAATTCAATGTGTATAGTTACAATACCATCTCTTAGTTGCAAAATAGCCAGATTTTGTAATACTGATCAGTTGCAAATTTACGTTTACATGTTCACCATAAAAGGAAAATCAATTTCTCTTAAGACAACTAAAATTTTAAAAGTAAAAAGAAGATCTAAATGACCAAGATCAATCTCTCTGCTTGTTCTTTTAAGCAATAGTTAAAATGAAGGATTTACATCCAACCACCCTTACACTACCTGGAACATTTAATCAATGATTTTTAAGATTAAGGACAAAAATAAATAAGAATAACGCTTAGCACATTTGTTTCTTTTTTTTGGTAGGAATTTATTACTCATATTTCCCATGGGGAAACTACGCAGCCTCAAGATTTCCAAAAAAAGGTGCCTGTAATTACTTTTCTAAGCTTGTATTCATGCATCTGAGTAAGTGAATTGATTGTGAATATGTTCTGCAGCTTCTAATAGGTCCTAACCATTAGGCTGATCAAAAAATTTTCAAGCACATTTATATTGCTGGAGAAACGCTGACATGTCAAAATGCAAACTTTCAAGATAAATACATGTTTTGCCAGTACGAGAAGCTGTGCAGGCGGGTTCTCGGGTCCAGTTTTCGGGTTTCCGACACGCATCCCAACCTCACGAAGAACAGGTAATAGCTCGGTGGGCAGCTGAGGTATTCCCCTCCCTGCGTGGAGGCCTGTGTTCAGGTTTGGCCTCTGCTTGGCTAATAGACTGGCTATGGGGCCAGGCTGAGACGCACCCCTTCATTTCCTCCAGAAAATATCCTACAAACACCCAAATGGTAATTTTCTTTTATAGAGTGGATATTTTCCGGCTCGGGATTTTTAAAAAAGACCGTTTGATCAGTGATAAAGTCACCACGCGCACTAAAAGCAGATGCAACTCCACTAATTGTTGCTAGATATCCAGCGTGGTAGGCGATATGGGAACAAGCGTGCAGGAATTAAAAATATTCTTGGAAGGATTTAAAAACATTTCATTTTAGAATGGCTTTACAATTGTGCAGTAAAGCCCCCTTCCATGTAATTCGCCTCTCCTCCGACGTAGGCATTTAACTCCCCTGCTCTCTACTCATAATATCATAGGAGTGTGATATTATATATTTATGATTCTATCATGGCCTGATTTTGAAGCACAGGGAAGCCGTGCATGCTCAGTGCCTCTGACAAACACAACCAGGCGCTGGCAGGGAAGGGGCCTCCCCTCACGACACCCCCAACTTCCCCGCTGCCCTGCCAGCACCTCACACCGGACCTGACCTCCGCGGGCCGACTCCCCCCCCGACCCCCCCCCCCGGCTTCCACACACACTCCCCGAGTCCTTCTCGCCCACCGCCACCACCTGCACTCGCTGAAGCGACGGCCACCGGCTTCCCCCGGCCCCATGGCGCTGGCCGGAGAGCAACACTTCGGCCGCGGCGAGGAGGCGGGCTCCGGGCGTGGGGACAGCTGGCCCTGACCCCAACGGGCCGCTTAACGGTCGCCGACCCGCCTAACGGTCGCCGACCCGCCTAACGGCCGGCGCGGCGCGGCCTGGCTGCAGGCGGGCACCCCCCGCCCAAACTTCCCCCTGAGGGGGATGGCTGAGAGGAGCAGGAGGGCGACCGGGCACGGGGAGCCGGGACCCCCTCCCTCCGCCCCGCCACAGGCCGGCGCGGAGTTCCTGCCTCCCCCGCTCTACACACACGCACACACACACACGCTCCCCCGGGTGCTGCCTCAACTCTGCCCCGGGGCGGGCAGTCCCGCCGGCGGGCTACGGCGGGCCCCTCAGGCGGAGGGCCGGGGGGGTGCAGCCTCCCCCTCCCGCCGGAGGCGGCCCTGCGCCGCC
>JAOXNO010000001.1:82366144-82416755 GCA_028565335.1 Limnodromus scolopaceus | reverse complement strand
AAGTTACTTTGTTCGCAGAGTTCCCGCGGAGGAGGCTGGGCTGCTGCGGGAGAGCGGGCGGGCGAGGGAGCGAGCGGGCGAGCACCCCCGGGCGCCCAGCACCGCTCTCGTCCCCCCCCCCTTCCGCCGTGTTCAGGTGTCACCAGCCGCCGCCGGAGTCTTCTCGGGAGGGACACCCCCCACACACACCCCCCCCTTACCCTCCCGAGGAAAATCCGTGTGCTCTTTCCCCGAAAGCTTCCTTCCCCTCGGGTAGCCGGGGTGGTGGAAATGGAAGAACTTTCCTTTGTCGTAGGAGAGGGTTTTAGTGACCTCCAAAGTTTTGTTCCGGGAGGAAACCGTTCGATAAGTTTTTCAGGATTCCTGCTAATTTTCGTCTAATTTACTCCGCTGTTCTTCGGTATCCAGCACGCTCAGAGCGGTGGGGCAGAGAAAAAACCCCCGATTTGGGACGTTTAGGTAGGGATTTCACTGCTTTTAATACATCGCTTTTTTAATAACTGCATTTTATATTTTGCACGTTCAGATGTGTAGCGTGGAATACATTTATAAATGCATATACGTGCCTGTGGATAACAGAGGATAAAGATGGGAAACGTGCGGAAACGAGACAGATTTTAAACATTCCATTCTCTTGGGCGGAAGATCAATAGTTGAAGATTTCTGCTTGCACAATCTATACCTTGACAATATCATAATTAAGAGATCTGCTGATAATGTACGGTATTGAGAGTCATTTCAACTTCTGTTCATGCTTAAGAAATTTAGTAGGCAATTTAGATGAATATAAAGGAGTTTTGGATATTCTGGACACACTGATAACTAGGCAAGATTATTAAACTTTGTGATTGGCTCCTGATGAAGCTCCAGATTCTCAGTTTTTCAGAATAATATCAGATATTTAAAATACACGACTACATTTTAAAGATGCGTGTCTGAAATTTGACTACCAAAAAAGAATATATCTTTTGAGAAGACCAATTAAGGAATCATTATATAATGGTAATCTGTGTTGCACCCATTCGTAATAAATAGTTTCATCGTGCCAGGCACTGTAAATTTTCTGGTAGTGTACTACACAAATAGGGGAAGTTAATTTCTATTTTACGTATAGATTTTTTTGAAATCATTAATTGTAGAGGCTATCCCATGTATGATACATACATGAACTGATTGATACTAATTATGAGCTATGAAATTTTAATGGTATGTTTAAACAGTTCTAGCTTGCCTCTTCCAGTTTATTTCATTGTCTCAAGCTGAGACAGAGGAATCTTAAAATTTCTTGCATGTTCATTATTCCCTCCATCTCTTCTTTCCCTGCTTTCCTTTGGTTTAATTTAAAGCAGAGTCGCCGCTGAGAATACCTGTACATGTTCGTGTGAAGAAAAATGCCCATTTTAAAGATATAGAAATCTTCTTGGTGGATGAGAGGAAACCTCTCATGCCCTGTACAAAAACATATTGAGCTCATATTAATAAGATATTTGTTGTGGTATTAGCTTGTGATGCCAAACAACAAGCATGAGAGAGTGTAAAGATAAAGCTGGTGCTCTGATCTTTGTTTAAACAGGTCATGGTTTTTATTTAATGCTGTGTGCTCATTACAGGAACTGTCAGCGGGAATGTAAAGCGGACTGGAGTTCTGATTTGGCATACATAGCCAATTCTGACATTGATGTTTCTGCTTTTTGAGTTAGTGGTTCATAGAATATAGTGTTGTTTGTGATCCTGTTTATTTAATTGGATCTATTATATGGAATTAGAAATAAATGTCTGTATAGTGTCCTTTCGGGAACCACATATGATCAAATCTGCCTCAGGTATAGCCCTCCTCACCTGAAGAGTTACACAGGAGTGTGCTCTTCTACATAGTAGAACATGTAGAAGTGTATAAAAAGGTTACTGTTTTATAAGTCAGCTAGAATTCTGCCACTGAATTACAAGGAAGGAGACTCAAATCCCCTGAAACCAAGTAACTGCTTAGTCGATTATCCAGGCAGTTTCTTTTTTCAGACATATGGAAACAATATCAAATAGTAAATAAAGAAATGCATTTATAATTGAGAATTTTAATATTTTTGCCTATGCAAACACTTTTAATCTCAAATGATTAATAAACACGGTAAAAATAAATCAGTGCAGTCCATTTGATTCTTACTGAACCTTCCTTCGAAGAATTTAAGAGTCGATGTGTAATGTAATCTGAAGGAAGAGCCTTTTGACATGTTTCTGTTACATCAAGACATATTAGAATATTACAATGTACACTCTGAGCTCTCAGAATAAGACTAAGTGTAGTGCTGGAAACTTTTAATTTGTGTGTTCTGGATCATACACCAGTTTGGATTCTGTGATCATTGTCCATAGGTAAATTGGCTCTGTGTGAGAGTGTCTGAGAGCCAAGTGGTCTCTAATTGTTATTTCTGACTTAAATACATACTTCTGTTTAAATTCTGAATATTCTAGGTTATGTTTCAAAATATAAGCAAGGTTAGTAATGTAAGAGAGTCCTTTAGGGTCATTGGACTGTTCTCCTTTGACTTCCTATTAGAAAGTAATCTTTTCATACTGATGTTATTACAAAGAAAATAACGTGAATGTAGTGCTTGGGCAAGGTTGCAGAATGACAGTCCCGTATAAGATCTATTGCAAAAAGGAGTAGAGCTAATATGGCAATGGCTATTCACCTGCTTCTGCAGTGGCCACCTCTGGAGGGTAAAGCAGTTCATTCTTTGTGACTGCTCACTGCTTGACCTCATTGTTGAAACTGTCAACAAGTGTGACAGCTTTGCTGTGATTTGATACGACAGTGGAAATTGTATTAGAATTAACAAATAACCATCACGGCATATATGTAGTAACTTGCAGTCATAACTGATTTGGGATTCATTTCACTAACCTAGATACAAAATGCTTAGCGTTTTCCATTCAGTCACTATTTAAAATGCCAGTATTTACCATGGGAGTAAGATTGGGTTCATAATGTCATTTAAATATGTTGTATTGTGTGTGACTGTGGAGAGCCATATTAATGTAACAAGGACTTGTCTTCTTTTTTACACAGATTTGGAGGTGTCGTACATATGTATAATACATTTCAATTGCAAGTATTTGCCCTTATTTGTTATGTATTTTTAATTTATACATTTCTCCTAAACCCAAGATTTACTATGTTTAGCATATATGAGTTTTTTGAAAGGTATTTTTCAGGTGGCATGCCCTCTCGACCTTTTAAATTCAGTTCCTTTGCCATGTAGCCAGTCCAGCTTCTCCTGTGGCAGGTGAGGGTCTTGCCATTCAACCAAAGACTGAAGCCAGCAGAGCAGCTGTACAAGCAGCATACGAAGGAGACCGATGGTTGCTGATATTTTTGACTGTTTTTTCTCTGCCTTTTGCTAATTGGCTGTTTTGCTCAAGCTCCCTCTTTGCCAAGCTCTCGCAGTCGCATCTTAGCTTAACACGCTGTATAGCTCAAACATCCTGCATGCCACTTGATTTCTTATCACCTTTTTCCTCCTCTCACTGACTCTATCAGATCCCATCTTCTCTCTGCTTATGTCTTTTTTGTCACGCTGATCCCACTTATTTTTTCCTTCTCCATAAAAGAAAATGGAAGGAGTGTAGTGCTCTGCCATTGCGCTCATCATTTCTCTGCATTGCTGTATTATTTTTCTCCCATATACCTTGTTGAGTTTCTGTAGGCTGTAAGGAGTTTGGGGCAGAGACTCTCTGTTACTGCATGGTTGTACAGTGCCTACCATAGTTTGCTGCTGAATTTCATTTGGTCTGTGGATACTCATATAATAATTAATAGTAATTCTAGGATTATTTCAACTTTGTGGGACAGCCTTTCTTCTGGTTCACTGGTAGTAAATAAAAAATTTCTTATTTGGTGCTTATCTTCAGTGTATTGCTGTTTTAAGGTATATCTCAGTTATGGCCCCCAACACTTTATCCCTAGTGTGAGTAATTTTTGATAAAGTTCAAGATACCTTGCCTGTTGAGACAGGGGTGGGATGGATTAAAACTCAGCTAGTGCCAGTAGTTAACAATCTAGTAGCTTGAACAAGAACCAAAAAAAAAAAAAAAAAAATTCAACTTCAACATGTTTTCAACAGATTTCAGTGGAAACTTCAGATTTGGCAACACACACAAAAAAAAAATGTTCTGGTTTCACCAGGTTGATTAAGTAAGAGAGAAGGGAAAAGAAAATTAAAAAAAATGTATAGTGGGTTCATTTCACTACTTTGATACATTCCTCCTAAGTGTTTCTTCGTTTTGATTTCCCTTTGCTTTTCACCCCTGACCTGTTTGGCTTGGTTTTAGCATTTTGTGCATCACATGAAAATTTGTAGTTGGTCCAAATAAAATTTTCAAAAGAGTTCTTCAAGCAGCCGTCAAATCAGCTGATGTACAGTGCGTGCGGCTCGGAGTCAC
Source organism: Limnodromus scolopaceus (assembly GCA_028565335.1). Lineage (NCBI taxonomy): Eukaryota > Metazoa > Chordata > Aves > Charadriiformes > Scolopacidae > Limnodromus > Limnodromus scolopaceus. The sequence goes on along the minus strand of JAOXNO010000001.1, from coordinate 82,412,315 downwards.
AGTTCGGAGGCAGCCAGCCCAGCTGTTGGCCAACTATTCCTGTCGCTTGGCACAGCCCGTGCCATGTCTTGCAGCGTGATGGCTTCCACCTGAGCTAGCCTGGTTGCCGTGGAGTACCGTGAGAGCGCTCTCCTGAGCTCTTCTCCTGAATCCTGCTTCTTTTGTGAGTAGCCTCTTTGGCTACAGGGAGAGCAGTGATTTGAAGCATCCCTGTGTGAGAAAGGCACTGTAAGATGGGATGCTTTGCTAATCAGTAGGATCTGGTTTAGGTCTGAAGAATATCCAGAGGTGTTTGACTTGAAACGCTCTCCCTCAGGACTGTGAGTCTGGGACTTCCCCTACACTATCTTTCCTCTCTTCTTCTTGGAAGAAAAGGCTTTAGCTGCCTTTGTCTCCGTTTCCTGTGGACCATATTGGGGAGCTCTTTGTGGACATGACTTTATGGGTAGGAGGAGTGAGTGGGCCAAACAACTGTTGAGTATTTTTAACTCTTACCATTTCTGGGCAGGAACATTAATCCCTGAACATTAATCAGATGACATGAAGGATTTCAAGGGGATGGATGCAGCTAAGTGAGTGAAAAGTGGAAACAACAAAATTAATAGGACAGTATATTTAATTTTCAAAGTTCTGTGTCTAAGAGAAAAAATTGTAGCTGTTAAGGATTTGCTTGATTAATTTTATAATTTAACTTCAGGCCTTAATAGAAAAAGATACACTGATCTCAGAAGTAGCATCACTATAAATATATTTACATGTAAGCTGTGTTCTTCATTCCACCTTATATATCTTTGTGTGCTGGTACTTTGGCATTTCATTCATCTTGAACTACAGGAATAGCTTGGCCACTTTTATTTTCCAATCTTGTTTATTGACATAGAGATCAGCAAGCTTTCAAGAGGTGTTAGTGTTAGATTTCTTTCTGAAATTGGACGAGAATATTGGCAATAGAAATTTCACAGACTTAGCGCTGTTAACACACACTAAGCACTTAGCTTAGTGACCAACACTGACTTTGAATGCTTACATGAAAGCTGCTTGAACCATCTACTAAAATAATCCTCTGCTCAGTGTTAGGCTTTGACACATTCTGATGCAATAGCGGTATCGGAGCGAACATGCGAAACCGGATGGGATGTATTCTGCCCTCAGATACGCATGAACGGTCACATTGGTCAAATTCTGTGCATTTTTACACAATTTCCATTGAAATCAGTTTGACTAAAACGCGTGTCGCAGAAAAGTGGGACTTGACCCAGCAGGACTTGTACAGATGTAGGCTAGGAAATGAGTGTGAGGCCACTTGTCACAAAAGGGTGAAGAAAAAGAACATTTTTCAGCTAAAAATTAAACCAAACTGTTTCTTAAATATATAATGTTTCAGTACTTACGTAGTCTTCTTCTCAGTAAATAATATTTTAAGACATTCAAGAGCTTAATCAGATGACATACCCAAATTGCAGGCTGAAATGTAGAATCAAATCCCCACAACCCTAATTTACTCCTGTTGGAGTGTCCATTTTGGATCATTTTCCCACATAACCTATATTTTTAGCTATTTTCCCATAGAATGAGTATTATCATTTTGGGACTTGTAATTTGTCTTCTATGAATGTACACTCATGATTTTCAGTAATGTAGATTTTGAAATACTGCCAGAGATGAAGGCAAAATTTTAGAGTGAAGGATCAGTTTTCTGGGTTTTAGATATTTATTTAAAATTTCCTTCCCTAGAGGTAATTACTTAAATAGATTAGCTACCTCTGCAGAAATTTAGGAATAAATACAGGTACTATTGAGCCAAACCAGTTTATTTTCAGGGAAAAGATTTAGTTTTACTTAAGAAAAATCTATCCATTTAAATGTTTTATCCAAATATGATAATGTTTTGTACATTCAGGCAAGATTGTATGTAGGATTACAATAATGCATTTAGCCTTGACAAATGTTCAGGCTATTTCTAAGTCATAGAGTATTGTGGTGTTTAAGTCTAAAATGTATTGAATATATTGTCAAGTGGAAGTTTAAGGTGAAAACAAAGCAATATTATTAGGTTGTGTTTATTTTTAAAATGGAATAAATGAATGGTTATTTGTATGGATGAGAATTTGATTCAGAAAATGATACTGCTGAAGAGCCAAAATAAAATTAAATCTTCATAAATAGAATATTCAGTTACTTTAGTTTTGGGAACCTAGGCAGATAAATGAGAAAAAGTAATTTAAAATCATACAATCATCATTCAAAATAAGACTAGCTAAGAAGGTTTCTAAGAGGTAACCACTTTAAATATATACAGAATTAGATTTCATAGGCAAATGTGTAATTTTTTGTGTTTTCTGGACTCCTTCATCTATCTCTATTTCTGGACATCAGGTCAGAACTTTGGCATGTAGTAGGTACAGTATATTTCTGGAGGGAACTCTGCAGAAGTGGATGTTAGGGCATAGTTCCAAAAGACAGATAATTTATCTAATTTCCTACTTGAAGTGTCTGTATATTTTTTTATGACAGTTAAAACTAACAAGTATGCTAGTGTTCTTTATAAATAAAGTAATGAGAGAAACGTATATAATATTTGTGTTTGAGAGCAATGGAAGAAAGCTAATTTGAAGAAAGAAATAATTTCAGTGAAGAATTTTGTCATACTATGTTTGACAGGTCATTATAATCAGTGAAGGAGAACAATGAAGTGTGTTTTAGCACGGTGAGAAATAGCTTGGGGGATTTTGTTGGTTCTTTTTTGTTTCTAATGCAGGTTAAGGTAATTGTAATTAGAAATACAAGGTCTTATTTAAGTTGCTGAATTTTTTCATGTTACAAAGCACATTGCTCAGTGCCTCGTAGATCTGCAGTTATCAAATATGTGATATATAATGATGAGAGACTGAAGTATTCATTGAAAAGTGAAATAGGAGATTCTAAACAGAAAAGGATAGATCTTGCATTTCTTCTCATTGAAGTCAGTAAGATTTTGAGGCATACAAGTAACTCAGAATTATGCCCCCTGATTTTGGTTATATGGGTGGGAATAGCTCTGACTTCCAGGGAAAAGGTACAGTCACGGAACTGAGTGTTATTTAACTGATAACAGTTAACAAATTTAGATTTCTTGGCACAGAAAACCATCTCAGATGTATTTTAAAATGACTGCCCAAAGAGTCCCCTTAATAAATCAGGGGGGTGGTATAACTACTTTCAGCAGAAGCCAGTGAAGAGAGCAGAGACTGAAAAATGGGGTGCTTAAGATCTCTTTCAATTAAAGATACACCGTAGGCAAAGGTTTTTGAAAATACTGTAGTGGAGCGTATGTGTTCTAGTTACCAGATGAGGACTGTGAAATCCAGGGTAAGAACCATGGTAAGGAGGCATAAGTAAATGTTTTATTCCCATTTTTAACCTTAAGACAACTTTACAAACTTGCACAGCGATAGACCTCCATGCTATGGCCAAGGAGCAGATGGAGCAGTGTATGTTGCCATCTCATGGTACTCACAGAATGGATGGGTTAAGCACATTCTGTTGTAGTTTTTTGGGTTTTTTTGGCGGAGATAAATCTGCGTTACAAAACTCGCCCCCATTTGTACATTTATTTGCTGCTTAAACCCCGGGGGTTTCTTAACCTGTGTGGATATGAAGTTAGAGCCGCCCTTTGGCGGTGGTCTTGATGGTGGCGGCCTGAGGCAGAGAGGTGGCCAGGGCCGAGTGCCAGCCCTCTGCACGCTCGGCCAGTGCCGGGGATGGAGGGCTGCGGGCACGAAGGCTGTCACCCTGGCATGTTTCACCAGCGCTAAACTGGCATTTAGGAAAACTAATAATGTGCTCAAATGCCGTACTGCTTCTGTAGCTGAAGTAGGGTGAGGTTTCCCGGCAGGATTTCTAGGTCACTACATTCATCGCGAAGAGCTCTGGGAGGTTTGTAAGGGCGGCAAACACCTGAAATGGCACCACAGGTTACGAGATTGTAATTCACTTATTCATGAGGAGTCTTTTGGTTTTTTAATGCTGTTGTGTAGTTCTCATTGACACAGATTGCAGGTTGATAAAGCCTTTGCTTTGGGAGAAAGGGGCTTCATAAGTGCATATTTCACTTCAATACATTGCAGTTTTATTTGTTTATTTTTTTAAATGCAAGAGGAAATGTTTCTGTGCACAGCAAATTGTATTCATTTAGGAAGCCTGATGATTCCATCAGTAGAAAAGTGCATGATCGACCTTAAAATCTACAAGTGTCTCAATGGCATGTAGTTATGCTGCCTTCACTTTAAGGTCCTCCTTTGTCAAGTGGGTCCAAACCAGTCTGGTGAGGGGAGCCTCGGTGGTTTTGGTTTGCCAGGACTTGCGTTCTGTTTCAGAAAATGAAGAGAAGGAAGAGGAAAGTGTATCCCTTTGGAAAAGCTTTCATCTGCAGAGTGGTTTGCCTGGCTCATCCTTTCCCACAGAATAATGCCTTTTTAGGATTATTTCAGTATTCATTTCCTGATGGCAGTACTGAATAAAGATAGCAGGCTAATGCCATTGATTGGCTTCTATCTGAAATGGGTATTTTAGACTGCAAAAAACCTTTAGCATTTTCAGCCTATTTCTCAGTGAGCGATTGCTTTGCTGATTCCAGTATGTTCGCTTATCGCTTGTAAGTCTATAACAAGCTTTTTGCGGGAGGGTTAAAACAAAAGTAGTAATTTGTGGTAATGAAGCCAGTCACGAGGGGTTATAGGAATGTTACTATGACAATTGGGACCATTGCTGCACAGTGCTCTGTAGCACTTTTATGGGGTTTAAATAAAGGGTTTACTTCCCTGGGTAAGGGATTACCTGACAGTTTATGAAGAGCACTGTAGTGCAGTATAGGGGAAGACTTGAACCTCTGATGAAGCTCTTGGAAGAGCTTCTGGTTAACAGTATCCAAGGTTTGCACAAGAATCAACTGTGTCACTATGTGGTCTATCACAAACTCTCACGTGCTTCTTTATTTTACTGCTGTTGTTTTACTTGCTTTCCCTGAAAAAATACAGCTTTGAAGTTTTATAGCTGCATGAAAATGCCTTTTTTTTTTTTTTATACTACATTTCATTTCTTCATTGCCTCCCCAAATCCCAGCTTGTCAGACTCTCTGAACAAAACTAACACTTTTTCTGTAGCTACCTCTTTGCCACTGATCTTGGTTCTGCCTAAAGTCCCAGCATCGTCTTCTTTCTTTATGTTATCTCACTGTAATTAGTGCAAAATCTGGCAGCTGCCTCTCTTCAACTCTTGCTGGGGCATGCTATTGCCACGTTGTGCTTCTTGACCACCAGATTTTTTGTAACCTAGTGAAGTTCATTGCTCAACAGATAACTCCTTCACAGTTTTCTGCCTTGATTTATAACTTCTTTTTTATTATCATCATCATCGCCAGTATTTCGTCTTGGTTTCTAATTATTATTTCAGAGACATCTGCTTGGGCCACGTCGTTCTCAAGTCTAGATTCATATTTTTTTATTGCTGGAATAATGTTCAAGAAATCTTAGTGTTATTTTTATTCTTGAGACAAAGGGTCGATATTGGAGGGAACAGTGGGGACAATGGAGTGAGATATAGCAAGAATGGACGTGAGAGTGAGCTGAAGGATGAACATAGAATAAAGTGGAATCTGTGAGAGAAAAAGCGAGATTAAAATAAAATGTTGGCTTGAAAATGGAAAAAGAAGAGAAATCAGATGCATAAATAGGCTGGAAAATTCATGTAAAAGAGAGAAATAATTATGCCAGCTATACAGGAAGGCTGTGAGATGAAAATACCAGAAATTTCAGGCTGAAAAAGTAAAAAAATCTTAATACGAAGATATATTTGAGGACCTTATCAAAGCAGTTAAATATACGGCTGGGTTCAAGCACCTGCCTTGTCCAGTAATTCCTCGCTAGAGATGTTGCAGTCCACGCAGTTTATGGCCTGATGCAGAGCCTTCTGAAGACGATGGAGCGGTGTCCATTGTACCCAGTGGGCTTTGGGTCAGAGCTCTCCGAGCATTTGAACACACGCTGGAGAAAGCAGCAGCAAAATAATGTATGGAGAACATTCCTGCCATCGGTAAGAAGATGGCTTAGCTGATTTAATAGCTTTTTCTCAGTCTGTGATTCTAACAGCCAGGTTTGTGATATTTATTTTAGTATTCATGTTCTTGCAGTCCTTTTTACATTTCTCTGTTTTTCCCTGGCAGACATCCCGCAGCTCCATAAGTCTGGGGGAAGAGGATGGTTAGCATGTTGTTGCTGTGGGGATTTGAGTCTTAATGCTCTGTGTTGTTAATGCTGGGCATATAATTTTAAAACTTGCATGCTATAGAAGCAGATAATTATTTCCCTGCTGCATTTTATCCTCTGGTTTGGGAAAGGGAGAAATTTCAGAATGTTTAAAGAGAGAAAAAGTTACGATTTGGGGGACTATTGAAAATGGAAACAGAAAGAGGGGAGTAATGGGTGTCAGTCTGGTTATCAGTCAAGCTGGAAAGAGACAGCTTGTTCTGTCGAACACCAAGAATGTTAGTAGTCAGCCAACCACTTATGCAGGAAGAAAACCCTAGACTTGAAAGGTAAGGTTCAAAGACATCTGTGTGTGTTTCTGAAATGAGCTTGAATTAAGCTTGCTTTTGAATTATGCTTACTGATTATGTGTCTTACATGTCTGATTTTTGTTTAGCACAGGCTATTCATATGGTTGCTAGTTATTTTATTTTTATTGCAGGATCTGGCTCTTTCTTTTCCAGTCTTGACTGCTTTTCATGTGTCCAGGGTTGACGTTGGTGATTGTCATTTGGCAGAAGGCTTAGCAGTACTGTGGCATCTCTTTTTCTTTTTTTTTTCCTTTTCTTCTTCCTTGCCTCAAATGAAATACGTTGTCTTCCCGTTTTCTACATGTTTATGTGGTGAACTTCTTGCTGAATGCCTGTGGTCAGCATCATCTCAAGCTGGCCTAATAGCGTGATTCATACACTCTCCCATGTGCAAGGATTGATTCCTTTCTTAAAAGAACTCTTCAGCGCTAAAAGGTGTATAAGCGGTGCGCTGCTGGCAGTGGTTTGTTTCTGTTTGCAAACAGATTTGTTCTTTTGAGTTACTTTGTGTTGCTAAGTGATACTTCCCACTTACCCAGAAAGAGGAAGCAGAGCTCAAGAGTGGGTTTTGGGGTACCTGCATACATCATACGTCTGCTGTTTCTGCAGCAGATTTGATGTGTAACCTGAGAGAAGTCATAAAAGACAGGACTGAGAGAGGAGGCTGACAGAAGGCATTTCCTCAGCTTCTGTGAGTTCCTGGGAACTTACTAAGGCCAAAGGGAGATTGTAGGTCCCTAAGGCAGTGCCTTAACTTCTTCGTAACTGCAGTTCAGTTGTGTGTAAAGTGGGCATAGTCCCTGAATTATAAAATAAACGATGTGTTTTTCAGGTACTTTGAAATCCTTGTGTAGAGCTGTGGAATTATAAATTATTAATCTTACTGGAGAGTATTTCTAGAGGTCACCAGTTCTAATAGTTTCTTTCAAACAGAAGTAGGTTCACTTAGAGCAGTTTGCCCCCTATAAAATCTCCGACCTTGCCTATTCAAACTTCTTTACAAATGCATCGTTTAATATAGGAAGCTCCTCAGGGAGGATTCTTCACATCTGCCGTCATAATTTCTTATTTCCTAAATGCAGCAATTTGTACTTGATTATTCTTACAAGGATCGTGCCTCCCGTCCCTCCCCCTGCTCTGGCACATTCCTTTGTGCTGCTGCTTGTTCCGTAGCCTGAACACGGCATCTGAGAGTGTTTAAAATCCCAAATTTTCTTTGTTGTTATTCTAGCATTTCCTTACCACTCAATTCGAGGGGAGGGCATGAAGGAATCTGCTCTTTTATTCTCAGACTGTTTTCCAGCGGGTTGTTAGTGACAGCAAGTTGTCATCATTTTACAGCCATTCAGCAAGTAACAAAACTGAGCTGAATCTCTCATTTCAGTTTCCTAAGGACAAGATTTCCCAAAACAAAAATACACCACCACTTTTTGGAGCGCTTAACATCTGTAGTAGTTAAGCAAAGGACTGAAGCACAGATTTTTAAAGATGCTTAGATGCTTGACTGCCACTAGAACTGAATTGGAGGGAAGTACCTGTAAATAGCTTTAAAAATTTGAGTGACTATGAAGACCTCCCTCATCCATCACTCTTGGCAGTGGTCCCTTCAGAATGAAGTGAGGCACATCAGCAAGGTCACATAAAATACTCGCAGTCTTGCTTTCCAGAAACTGCACGTACCAAGTGGATTGCTGCATTCTAGCATGGCTTTTCATGAAACGCATCTTCTGAAGCAGATTACTTATATTCCCTAGAAGAAAAGAGCCCTCGCTTGCATGAAAGTAAATATTTAAGGCAGGCAACTTTTAAAAAGGATGCAGGATTATACTGTAAAAATACCCACCTTTATAGCTTATAATCCATTTTTTATTAAAACTGGGAAATAAAAGTAAAATTCACATTTAAATTACTTTTTGCTGTTTCTAGGGGATACTCTTTGCATTCCACTTGGTTTCACTTTGCTGTTCCTCTGCCCGTTTTCAGTGCTGCTGTTCCAGGCTTGCATAACCTTCAGGGAAAAATTTATTCCCAAACATAAAACCTGTATGGATTTTACTTTTTTAATATTTAGTAACATTTAACTCTGTGTTAGCCTTTGAATCACTTTCTTTTCCAGTGAATCCAGACTGTTGGACTAGTGCTGACTGAGAAGAGAGCCTGTTTGAAGAGGGTGTTTGTGTCAGGAGTTCCTTCAGTGATACTATAAAACCAGGAGGAAGTATGGAAAAGGCCATATGCTCTGTATCTTAGGATGTAAAGAACAACCACTTGCGATGCTTCCCCGTAATAAATGGCACAGACTTTCTGAAGAATTGGTTAAGATGGTTCTTGTTTAATTAACTTGCATTTTAATTGTGCACACCTGTATATATTAAATTTCAGGTTTGGTGGGGGAGGGTTTTGAATGAGGGTGGGGAATAAACATTCAGCAATGCAATAAAAAAAGAAAGTAAATGACTGTGTTGAAGAAACATTATTATTTGACATGCCATTCTGAAGAATGACTGCCTTGACTGTTAGATTTGTATTAAACATCTGAAATACTTTAGCAAGTTGCCCCTGTGTTCTTTAGTTTACTTCCTCTCCCTGCTTCCCACCCCCAATGAAAGTACGTTCATCAAATTGCTGAGTTGGCAAGATTTGCGGTGAGTTCTTTGAGCTGTGTGTCTTCTTCCCTCCATATCCCCCTTTCATGTTCACCTGATATTAAATAGAGCGAATTCCAAACAGGTTTAACTGTTAAACAGTTATGCTCCATCTCTTCAATCTGCTTTTAGGTTTTTCGGAGGGGAGTGTGCTGATTAGGTAAGGAGATGTCACGGTCTTCTTCCGTCGATGTAGGAAGATAGCAGATATGATCGCCTGAAAAAGCCAAACTACCCAGTGCAAGCATGGCTTTCTCCCAGTCCCACATTATGGCAGCTAGAAGGCATCAGCACAGTAGACTCATAATTGAAGTGGATGAGTACAGCTCCAACCCCACACAGGCTTTCACGTTCTACAACATTAACCAGGGACGTTTTCAGCCCCCACATGTGCAAATGTAAGTATTATAGTTTTGTTATTGCTCTAGCACAGCCTTCTGAATTGTTATTGCCTTGTCGATGTCGTATTTGATGGACCAGTCAAAAAGGATTCAAAAAGCACTGTTTTGCTGCCTTTCTAATAATAATTACTATGATGATACAAAATCAGTCCATTTGAAAAGTATAGGTACTTTGTTAAAGAATGAGAGAAAGATCACTAGCAGAACTTTAATACATAATACTTACGTATTAAAAAGAGAAACAAACAACGAACAGTGGTAATAAAATAAAGAGATGCTACAAGGATGATACTTTCTGCAGTCTAAATAATGTTTGTTTGCATTTTGCACTTGCTTATTGATGTAAATGGCTGTTGAAAATACCAAGCCTATATCTGTACAACACATATTGTTTGGTTAGTTATATTACAGCTACATACAAGGGAAAAATCACTTCAATAAATAAAATAGTGTGGGCATCCATCCGACAACTTACTTCCATACCGATGTGCCGAGGATGCCAAGTGCTTAAAGAGTAATTAAAATAATGTGTTTGTTTCTGACTTCTTATATAATGACAACATCAGTAAAATTAACTGCTCTAAATGATTTACTTTTAATGTAAAGTGGAGAATTATAATTACAAAATGAAAACTGCCATAAAGTTTAAAGCCAGAAGAAAGAGCAAAACAGTAAAGCTATTACAAATAAATTAAGTATAAAATTCTACTGTAAAATATTTTTATAGGGAATAAAAATGTCTGCACCATTTTATTGTGTTTATTAAAGAGAGAAGCAGCCTTATCTTTAGATCAGAAGGCTGATTTTCATTTTTTTAAAGGAAACTTTTTTCCTTTTAGGAAGACTGAATAAGTAATCAACTCATTCACATTTTTGATATTTAATATGATTTGGTAATTTACAAACATAGACCATTATTTCTGCAGTTTAAAAACTCGGCAGTTATGACTGGTTTAATGCTGTGTGTCTATTCAGTGAATGCTTTCGTACATTCTTTGGCATGAATTAGGTACTAGACTAAAAAAGTCTGAAAACTAACAGATAATACCAGGGTGGTGATCGAACACTCAGGTTTTGGGGGCAGTGTATTACCTTACGGTCTGTGTTGGGTGTTTTTAGGTACTATTGAAATGCAAACAGTAAAATGAGTTGAGTGTTAGCCCTGGAAAACATCTTTTGTTTATAGAGCTGGCAAATGGTAACAAAAGTACAAACAAACAAATGTGGGTTCAGAAATACTTTTACAAATGAAAATGCCAAATGCAGGTTGTTTCATTTATCGTGGCTTAGCTATTCTTTGTGAATATTGAGGCGGTCCTGGGCAGTCGTTAATTTGTTCACTGGTCTTAAAAGCTGAATGTTTTTAGTGGGCTGAAAATAAGTTATTTATTAGTATCCACTTGGTACTCAACAATATGCTGTTTGAACTTCTAACCAGTAACAAATCATATTACTGGAGGGCTTAGACAGTCAACTGGATGATAGAAGTTCAGCACCTAAGCAAGTAGTTGAAAATAAGCTATCTATAGAAAATGGTTCCTCAGAAGAGTTTAGCAATCTCTCATGAATGATTAATACTACTGAAGAAGCTTGTGCAAATACAAAAACAGGCTAAATCAATTGAAACATTTACCACAATCTGACCTATTCTTTCTCTTGGTACAGAAATTGTAAACAATGTTTCTGAATACTAGCAGGATTGCTTTTGCCCTCTACCATTGAATAGAATAATAACAAAGAAGGAAAAAGTAGACATAAAAAGTGTAACAAAAGAACCTTTTATTCACATCATTGTTATGGGTGAAATCTTAGCCCTGCTTTAGTCCATGCAAGTTTTGTCATTAACTTCAGGGAGGTGAGGGCTTTGCCTTGTCTTTGTGTGTAGTTTCAGAATACCTAGATTAGTGTTGTCGCAGGCAATCATAAACAGATTTCACATAGACCTGTTAACATTGAACTCGTGGTAAACTACTTTAACCACAGGGGTTTTATTTGTGCTCCTTTTCTTCTGAATTCAATCTGGCAGCTCTTCCTTGGTATTCCGTGCAGTTTTAGATTTCTTATTTCACTTTTTAGCACCCATAACATGCTGACAGCCCTTCCTAGCCCCATCTTAGCCTGGCATTCCTATGCTTATGAGATGATTGGGTTGCCACTGATAAGAAGGGTGGTAAAGTCCATCAGTTGTTTCTACGAAGTTCCTGTCTTGCTCCTTTGTGAAACCACTGAAATGTAGTGTGTAAATGAACCTCTGTAAGTGTTTTTGCTCTGAATTTTTTTAACTTTGCCTTTCAGTTTCTCTGCAAGTTTTCATACTGCTTTCAAAAAAACCAAATTCATTTGCACAAAAATAATCAGCAGATCTTTACTCCTCTGCTCACGCTGCAGGCAGTGCATTGGGTGTTGGTGTGACAGCTGCTGTGGGAATGTGTTACACAAGAATATGGGGATCGAGCCTTCAGAAATTATTTCCAGTAATACAACTTAGATGCGTTTGTGAAACTTGACGTATGTTTTTACCTATATCCAGCCTCGGTGTGTGCTTATCACGCCAATCTGAAAATCTGCATCTCATTTATTATTATATTTTTTTTGGTATCGATACCTTCTTCCCATGAAAATTCTCTGGCCCATTGCACAGGATTTAGAAGTTACACATACCTCAGCAAGCAGGAAAATGCTGCCCACATTTTCCCTGTCCCCATCCAAACTGTAAGAAAAAGCATGTACATTATGTGCTGCATGGGTTGCCATGGGAAGTCTCTTGTTTTTTCCATTCAGCTTCAGAGGAGCAACATGTGAAATGCATGCCACTCCCCAACACCCAACTTACTGCTGTGCTGAGCTTTAAAAGGTTTCTGAAGGAGAAGAAGCACCTACTTTAAAGGCTACCCTATCATGAAAAGTCAAAAAGTTGTACTTTAGACCAGTCTGTATCCTTATGTTGTGCCAGGGTAGTATGTGCAATTTAAAACTGGCTTACTAATATGACCTGTAACTCACTTTGGGAAGTTCTGGGCAGGGAGAACAATAATCAGAAATTTGTTTACTGAACTGATTAATCTTTTTAGCTTGAACGGCTGCAACGGTAGCCAGCATCAGCTCCCCCTCATTTTTATCTAGCCATCCCGGTTAATTTTGAGGAGGAACTCCATGAGCTGAACGTGTTACACTTCACATAGCTTGTACCTTATGACAAGCCTCACTCACTAGTCTAAAACCCACCGTTCACCATCCATATTCCTTTGCACCCCTGCTACCTCCACTCACCCCCCCACGGAACTCAGTCCGTGGCAGCTCTCTTCCCCCCCAAACAAGCATTTTTAACACGCGGTGGCAGTCACGCAGCTGCACTCTTTGAAGTCGTGACCTCCCATGCCTAACTCTCTCTGCATCTATCTCTTATTTTGTCATCTGCTCTCCTACATGTGCCTATGGTCCTCCTGCAACGCGCACGCTCCCTCAGCCCTACACGCGGTGTTTGCAGCTGCTCTCGCTCAGGGTCCAAATGTTCCACTCTTTGTCAGCCAAGTTTTACAATTTCCAGTACGTGCGTGCTTACATATCCCACTCGCACGTACATACTGCTGGGTATTCATTACATATGATTTGATCACAGCTGATTTTACTCCTTACCTCTTGTTGGGTTACTTTCTGCTCAAAAACTGCAACTTCAGAAACACGACTACAAGGTACTTGTACTAAAAGGCTGTTTCTCCAGTACTGCTGTAAAACCCCCAACATTTCTTCTTCCTAAAAAAGTACAGGAAAGATGGGTACAAAATAATTTGTTCATACTCTAATGCTAAGAACTTTTTCTATATTTAACAAGATTTGAATTTTTTTGATTTATTCCTCACTCTCACTAATCTTGTGAAGTTCTTAAAAACACCTCAGTTTACCTGCCTATAAATTTCATAGAATTCTTCTTAGGGAAAAGATTGTGGGATTAAAGATTATTATCGTGTATCTTTCAAGCAAAAAAATGTCTTCTGAAAATTTACCCAGTAAACAGAGGTAGTATTATTAATAGCAAAGACATCTAACTTTTTTCCTGAGCTTATATAAAAGTAAGCTCCTGAATTGAAGCACAGCAAGCAAGGCTTAGGAATATGTATTACATACTGCAACAGTGAACAAAACTAATTTTATTTGTCCTTTCAAAATAAATGTTGTAGAAGTAAAATAATTTGTAACAATTCTGTATATATCTCTGGTTTCTAGTGACATAAATATAACTCTTGCATCTCTGGCTCTTTGATTTTATTCCAGCAGAATTCCCTAACTGGAATAGCAGATAGGGTATAGCTGAATATAGGTACCTTTGCATCTATATATGTAAACAAAATATGGATTGAGGGTAAAAAGATTGAGTTGAAAATAAGTATTCCTCATATAGCAGAGAGGTGTTCTCTGCTCTCCTCTTCTAAATCGTAAGTAAGTCTCATCAAACTGGGTCAAATCTTTTCGTTTCCTCAGTTTTGAATATTGAGATTGGGCTCTGAACAATGCAGCCTCACCCCTCACAGCATCTGATTTCATTTAGTATAATTAAGCCCAGAAAGTTGCCACATTTGTCCTGACAATAGTCAGGCTTGAATGTACATTTACAGCTGTTGTCAGGAGAGTTCTTATCTTGCTTTGCATTAACACACTGAAACGTATCTCCAAAATGTGTTAATTAAATTTTCTGGAATTATGTAACTTGCAGAAAAAAAAAGTTATAATTAGAAAAAATGCATTTAAATGTATTTATGTATCTAAAATAAATCTTTTCCCTGTGTACCGTGTAATCATATTTAAACAATGAAACGGGATAGTACTGTGCCTTTGAAAGTGGCGATGCCTTTGATTTATTTGTAAGTATTTGCTGCAGAGTTACTGCCATAGTTCAGTCTCTTTTCCTTAATCTCTTTACATTAATCCATCTACCCAACGAATACTGAAAATGTTGTGATGTGAACATCAAGAATTTTTACACCTCCCATTAGTGTTAGTTTTGTTTTAATAAATCCCTTCCATCAGACAGATCTAGAAGTCTGTGTAGTCTTTTGTAAAGGTAAAAAATAGTATTAGAATTGCAAAACAGACACAAAGAAGTACACAAGTACTTTATAACCTTGTTATGATGCATTTCCTACAGGGTTGATCCGGTGCCCCATGATGCTCCCAAACCTCCAGGATATACACGATTTGTCTGTATTTCTGATACTCACTCAAGAACTGATCCTATCCAAATGCCATATGGAGATGTGTTAATACATGCTGGTGATTTTACTGAGCTGGGACTTCCTAGTGAAGTAAAAAAATTCAACGAGTGGCTAGGTAGGTATTGAATTCTGTGTGGATTTGAAAGTAAATTTGTTTACTGATTGTATCTGCCCCTTCTGCCTCCCAGTAAAAACCACCATGCACTCAGAAATGATGAATATTAATTTGGCTTTTAAATTTGAATGGCAATGAGCAGCAATCAGATTTTTTTTTTCTTTTTTACAAATATTTTTGCATTTTTCCAACTGAGCAAGTAAGATTTGTGAGACTATTCATCTGTTCTGCCTTCACACTCTCAAGTGTACATTAAGCAACTTCTTGGTGTTAGCAACAATTTGAGTCAGTAGGCCTTTAATGATTTACATAAAGCCTCTTACATACATTGTTATGGCTTTGCCTCCCCGCAAAAAAAAAAAAAGTTGTTGTGACTGAAAACATTTGTCTGTTTAACCCCGGAGGCTCATAGTTTTTTTATCTGAGGCTCAGCTGCACCACAGTGATGAATTCCAAACAAAGCGAAACGTGTGCCTGTGGTTGCTGTCTTGGATGTAGCAGACCAGATGTAGATGCCTTCTGTAGGCAACTGTTGGCATTGGTAACTGAAATTCTGTTCTACTGGGCAAGAGAGCGGTGATTTACATGTGCTTCTGCAATGTTGTGTATATGCTAAAAAAAAAATGACAGTGAAAGTTGGAAAGCATACACTGTATCCAGACAAAACCCCTGATTGGTATTGTTCCTGCAGCAGTGTGGATACCTTAGTTTAGAATAAAAACAGATTCTGGATTCTGATACTTCATTAGCAAAAAAAAAAAGGAGTTGAAGACAGAAAGGACACAGTTTAAGGGTAACGGATTTCAGTTTTTAAGTTGATTTTCTTTCCCGTGGTTGATATTTTTGCATCTTTTCATGTCTTTTTTGCTACATATTACAGCATTCCACGCTGGGAAGGCACTTAGCAGACAGATGCATGTAGGCTGAAATGGAATATAAAAAAAGCCAGGACTTCACGATTTAAACAAATATTTACTAGCAAATAATTATCAGCAAGGCTGTTAAATATTTATTTGAGCTTGAGAACCCAATAATGTGTCCCACATGGAAAAATTGCATTGTTCTGTGAGTATTAAGGTAGGGACAACACGTGGAAGCCAAATACTCTGTTATCGTGCCCTCACCTCTGTCTCTGTACCCGAATGGAACAAGTCGGTTATAAAACAGAAAGCAAATTTTAATCCTATTTTGCAGGTCTTTACCATATATTATAATTATGTAGTGAAAATAGCATATAAAGATTATAGAAACCATATGGTTATCCCTTCTAAATAATACCCATTTTATTTATCTGCTATTGAAGGAAGAAAAGTGCTTTGGGATATTGCTAGCAAGCAAGGATGGGGGCTGCACACATTACTTGCCTGCACAGTTTTTGTCTCCCTAGTTCTCCATCTGCCTCCCTGCTGGCCACAGCTGTACAGTGTTCTGAAGAAGTCCTTAAGCTGAAATCCTCTCAGTATGGTAGGGAGATTTCCCAGGGCATTTCTGTGATGGTCTTTTCATCATTTTTATTCCAAAAGAAGGCTTAATTTTCCGACTTTTCAGGCATGCGTCCAATTTCATGGTAGTGTGCGGTTTGGGAAAAGGTGATCTTTGTGATTTGAGTTATATTTTTGCAAAAGCATCTTTGAGATATGCAAATTTAGCAAGTTAAAGATTTTTTTTTTCGTTACTTGGCAACATGAAAAAATGCAAAATTTTAATTATTTTTTTTCTGGAAAATCCAACAGAAAAATAATTTGGGGTCACTATATAGGGTTCATTCCATTAGCATTTAAAGTTCTGTTCCAGTTCAAAATTGTAAGCTTTTTTTCTTAAATTACCGTCAGTGAGATTTCAAAATGGAAACTTCAGCTTTCTTTGAAAGGTTTTTTTGTTTTTGTTTTAAATGAATGATTTATCAGCTCTTGAATATCTTGAGTGTTTGCAAAATCTATAGTAAATGGTAGAATAGTTATAAGAGTTCTCCTTGAGAAGAAGAAATTTCAAAAGTTTTTGATGGTTGTCCGTTTTGTTGTGAAAGGCACTTGTCTCCAGCAGTTTTGATTTTTCTGTCTATCTGCTTCCAATACCTGCCATGATTTTGCAACTCCCACAGCCTGCCCAACCTTCTCCTCCTTCCTTGTCTTAACTTTTTACTAGTTTCTTTAGAAAGTAATTGACAGACTCCGGCACGGACTTTTATCTCCACTGTCTTTCTTACCTGCTGCCACCAAATTTCCTCATCCGTTCCTTCATCCCATAGCTCAGGGCTCATCTTCCCACTTACTTATTTCGCTCTGCATCAAATCTGTGTCTTCTGCCATTATTAGACTATAACTTTGTTTATGTTTTGGAATAAACACTAGAATGTTTGTTTGTTACACCTTCCCTTGATCTCAGGTTCCTCTTAGGCATCGGATCCATGTCCTACTCCTTTTGCACCGTATATTTACGTGTGGCATTGATTCCTACCTTTTAGCTTTCTGTTGTGTCATACCCTCTTGAGTCTGCACCGCTGTGGTCTATCAGCCTATTTGGTCTTTTAAAGGGGCAAGTTTAGTTTTTATCTTCTGTTCTACATAAAATTTCTGTGCCTGTCTGATGCAAAGTATATTTTACATTAACATCATTAACTTCCGTGGACCTTATGGTTTATATTGAGCACATGCTCAAGTGTGGTGCTAATAGAGGCATGTTGGCTTGCTGAGTCATACCCTAAAATATGTTCTCTCTTTTTTGGGCTAACTGTATGTGGGTACACAGGAAGGCCTGTACCAGCTCAGATAAGACATCTCTCTAGCCCGGTATTGTCTTTGAGTGTGGATAGCAGCCCAAGGTGCTCTGCTTTGTCTGCACCTTTAGTCACCTAGTTTTATACTTTTTATCCTCTGACCCCTAAAGCCCTCCACTTAATTTCATGTCACTTAGTTCTTTTTGGTAATGAGTTGTTTACTTTCACTTTTCTTTTTCTCAAAGCCCTCACCCTGCTTCCCAAGGAGGAATTTGAGGTTTTACTAGGGCTATGTTGGTGCCTAACTCTGTGGAGGAGAATAAATGCTGGTGATAACTGGATGTGCATATTTTCTCAGCTTTCTCTGGTAGGCAGTCCACGGACTTCTTGAGCCGCAGCATTAATTTGAATTTAATATATACATTTTTGTTCTCTGAGGTTTTTTTATTGCCTTTTGGGTCTATGCAAATTTTGAGCGCCAACACAATCTTGCATCGCAGTTCCACAATGTGATAGCGATTGTGTGAAGAACTTCGCTTATTTTGAACCTGTCATCTACTAGTTTCATTTGGTATTTCCTAATACTGGCAGAGGCAAGTGAACAATTTCATTCTTAATTCTGCTTAAGAATTTATAGACTCTTCCCGTATCTGTCCTTAGGATATTTTTCAGGCTGAAGACTGTTTAGAAGTCCTTAAATGCCTTTGATCATCTGTGTCACTCTTTGTACCTCTTGTTCTATATCATTTTAAAAATGGTGAGACCAGAACTGCACATGATCTGAGCACACTACAGATTTTATCCCCTGGCATGATGAAATCTCCTAGTTTATTCTCTTTTCCTTTCTAGTGTTGTGGACTATTCTGTTTTTATTTTTGACTTTGACTGAAAAATGAGATGGCATTTTCATAAAATTGCCGATTATAACTCTATGAACTCTTTCCTGAATGGTAATATCTAGTTCAGAACTCATCAGTGTGTATCTATAGTTGGTGTATTTTTTCCAGCACTTGAATTATTCTCCATACATATATATTCGGTTTCATCTGTCCTCTTATTGCCCAGTCATGCAGTATCACGATACACTTTTGCAAGTCAGATTTCTACTTTGATACCCTTAGTCAGGGTGGCTTTGAAAAAGAAAGGAGAAAGGGATGAATAGTCAGTTTACAAAGCTTGCCAGTGGTGCCAACCTGGTCCGTTCACTCCTTTCTTGTCCCAAATTGACCCTTCTCCTGTTTTTATATTTTGTCTTTTTGGTTTTTTTACCTAGTTTCTTCTGTGACTGTAATTTTCTTCCAAATTTGAAAATTTTGGAGAATCAGAAAAAATGAAGTACAAAATATGTGTTACAGTAAGGACAAATGGAAGGCCAGGAGGCCAGTGAAGCTTTCTAATGACATTATAAGGATGCATGGTTTGACAGCTTTGAACTTAACGCTAATTTTCCAGTATGTCCAGGAGATTCTAAGGGATCACTTTAAACATTGGGAAATAATTTGGGGAAGTTGTTTCTAAATTCATGGGCCTGTTGGAGTGGGTCCGGAGGAGGGCCACGAAAATGATCAGAGGGCTGGAGCACTTCTCCTGTGAAGAAATGCTGAGAGAGTTGGGGTTGTTCAGCCTGGAGAGGAGGAGGCTCTAGGGAGACCTTATTGCGGCCTTTTAATATATTAAAGAGGGCTTATAAAAAAGATGAAGAAAGACTTTTGACCAGAGCCTGTAATGACAGGATAAGGGGCAGCAGTTTTTAACTGAAAGAGGGTAGATTTCAATTAGATATAAGGAAGTAGTTTTTTACAATGAGGTTGGTGAGACACTGTAATAGGTTGCCCAGAGAGGTTGTGGATGCTCCGTCATTGAAAATGTTCAAAGTCAAGTTGGGTAGGGCTTTGAGTTATCTGATCTAGTGAAAAATGTTGCTGCCCATGCCCAGGGGACTACATGATCTTTAAAGGTCCCTTCCAACCCAAACCATTCTATGATTCTATGTAATCAAGGCTAGATAAGGTAGATTATATCATAAGATATATCAAGCTCACTATGCACTGTAGCTATCCTTGTCCTCGGCTATTTCATTATTTTTGGTTTTTTTTTATTTATTCCCTACCTGCATATAAATCAAATGTGTTGTAGGACAAACGCAAAGACACATGTCCTGCTTTAATGCATTCATCAAATGACTCCAAAACCATCTCTATTTTTTATCTCCCATATTGTTGGCACTGGAAATTGCCTGCTTGGCTCAGTTGCTCTTGTAATTGCCTTTGCTCAAGTCTGTAACATCGTTTCCAAATTGTGTATGCTCCAGGATCCACTGTTACTTTGAGCTTCTGGGTTACTTTCCTGGAAATTTAACTAAATAGCCGATCTGTGATAGAAGTTGCAACGCATATTTCCATATTCTGTCTGAGAATTATCTTTTGTGTGTGGATTGGAAAGATTACTTAAACTAACACATTTTATAATATCCGTTGTTATATGTGTTTGCGTGAGATTTTCCAATGTCAAAGACAGTCTTCATAGTTAAAATTCAAGTTCAAGCTAAAGTTGAAATAAAAAAAAAAAAGGAGGTGGCTTTGCATTGTAGTGGAAAACAATAATTAGCTCTTCAGAGCACTTTCCTGAAAGTGCTAATCTTACTTGCATATTGTACACACACAAAAAAATATGGGTTAAATAATTTGCCGTGCACTTCAGGAATTGACCCGGGCAGATTCAGCCCAGAAGATAAAATTTTTATTTCATACAAAAAATGTTTTAGAGTGAAGATGCCTTCCCAGGTATTGTAACTAACACTACTAAAATCACCTGTTTCTAGTATTAGATTGTAGAACAAAATCAGCTAATTTTGCTCACTGAACATCATCACTACTTTTAAGTTCGTATTGAAGAATAAAAGATCTTCAGAAAAGACTGAAACACTAGACTTAGCTTTACTTTTGCTTTACTGTTCAATCTTGCAAAATAGGGGTGGTTACTTTTCTTCCTCTCTTAACAGGTATTCTATATTTTTTAGGTTCAATAATACTCACATTTAAATCAGATTAAAATTGTGTTGAAGAAAGAAAATCAGCTTCAGAGCAGCAAAAGAAATTAGAATTTATAAATTGTAGTCATGCCATTTTGACCATCGGTAATTACACTATTTTTATGTTAATGTAGAAACCCCTTGAAAGAAGTATTTAAGCACTAATTATCTATTTACAAAAGAATAGCTTTGGAAATGCAGTGAAAAACATTGAGCTGTGTAGGGATTTAGAACAGATGTCATTTTTAAAAGACTGGGCATACTAAAAAAAATGTTGGTTTTTATTGCATTTCTTAAATGTGTGATGGCTCAGATCCATTTGTTACATCTAAGGCTCAGACCATACAGCACAGAACAGTGCACTGCAACACACTCTTCTGGTATTTCTCCAGTTCTGGGGAGTTAGTGTGTCCTGAGGACTTCTGAATGTTAACTGGCTGCCGAGAGTCTCAAGGAATTTTTAAGCTGCATCCCTGTACTGGGAAGATGACCCAGAGCATCTGTTTTCCAGATATGCCTCCCGTGCTAGTGATGAGAAGTTGTGGAAGCTATAGGAGTGGTAGGTGCTAAAGGATTTTTCCTTCATTCCCTCCTTCCAAACACAAGTATGCTTTTGGGGGACTTCTTGCACTTTGGGCAAATACCGAGGTTGTTTTTTTCCACTGATAGAGTGGAAAGTAGCCAAACATAAAGATTCTGAGTCTCAGGAAATATTCTCTCAATATTTCCATAAATATTGAGATCCCTGACCCGCAAAATAAGGAAAAATACCCAAACTTATTCCAGACTAACAGACAAGCATAGCTTTAGGAAGGCAGTGCAGCCCAGAAGTGCAAAGAGCAAGCAGGGATCTGAAAGATCTGGAATATGATTCTGTGAATTGCCTCAGGTGGAATTGCTTCAAAAAGCCTGAGGAAGACAGGCAACCAAATTCTAGTGGGTTCTCTTCAGATTTGACAGCCTCTTTATTGTCTCCCCCTTGTAAAATTGTGAAAATGATACTTGATCCACCTACCACATGAATGTGTTGGAGGATTAATTATTCTCAGTACAGCACTTTGAACACCTATTGCAAAGCACTATACACAAACATTAGACGTTGTTAGTGCTGTGCCCCTCGTACGGTGACATGGCACACAGCTCTTTGTAGTCTTCCCTTCCAGAAGGTGACAGCTGGGAGGTATTAAAAGTACCTTTGTGGGATCTGAAGATCCGGATAGGAATCTGTGCTGGTGTGCAGAGAGATCCATGTAGGAAGTCTAAAGTATTTTTTAATTGTTACTTATTAACACAGTTCTCTATGTCCTTTGCTTTCATTGTCCCCAGATACCTGTTGTAAACCAAAACAAGAATATTCTAAAGGGCAGAAAAGATGTTGTAGAAATTTATGTCCTCAGAAAGGTATATTATTCTATAACTATTCCAGGAAGTAAAAAAGAAAAAATATTTATGAAAATGGACCCTGTGGCTTAAGTAGTTGGGGATTTTCAAACCTTTAGTTGCCGTAATCTAAGGGGACATTAGACAAAGGAAGACTAAATCTAGGCAATCCGTGCAGTTGTACAATTTTCTAGGTGTCTGTTATTCACCACAAGTGGACAGAAGAGCTACATGATCTTGTGGTTTGACTCACTACAGTTACTCTAATGGCCTAGTTTGCAGCATGCAGTGGGTTGGTTCTGCATAATTACAGGGTAATTAAATAAACCAGGGTAAAAGGAAAACACTTTTCCTTTAGAAGTAATTTGGGCCAATTATTATACATGTGTGTGTATGCGTATAAAACATGGTATATCAAAGAGCCTAAGCTGGATTGTTATCAGTTGTTTTTTAGTTTGATTTGCCTTTATTTATTTTAAGAAATCATGTTTTGCAAATGTGAGCAGTATTGTATATGTTTGCTGTTTTAGTGTTTGATACAATTACTGGCTTTTATAACGCAAGAATGTCTAGAGCTAGCAGGTTACAGATGACTTAGGAGGGAGTGTTCATTTACAATGTTATTCCAGATTACACACCATACAAAAAGTATGTTAATGTGAATTTCCCAGACATCAGCCCCAGTGTTTAAACACAGAACTGTCAAAGAGATGCTAAAAAAGCAATCTGAGACAGTTATGCAGTCTTTTTACTGTATCACTCACTGCTGTATTTTAAAAGGTTGAAATGAGAGGGAAAAAGCATTAAGTGGGCACTTATATGATTGCCACTGCTTTTAATGAATACTAAAAATTCTGCTCAGTACAATACCAGGAAAGAAGCAAAGCACATCTGCTGGTACAAGTTTGCATTTATCTTGGTGAGGTTGCAAGTTGGTAACAATTGTAAGCTGCAGAGGAGGTCACTGAATGATAAAGATGCCTAACCTCTTAGTACAAGAGGAGCCTGGAGTATAAACATCATGCATTTGCCTTTGAATTATTTGCAGTGTTGATCTAATTGACAGAGAAGAAGACTTGCTGGTAGAACAGGGCGAACATTTAAGCACACAGAATTCTACTTTGAACAAACTGAGATGCAGAGAAATAGCAAACAAAGGCACATTGTTCAGTGCTTTGCATTATGCGGTTTGTAGTTGAAGTAATGGTTCCCCAGCATTTCAAGTTATTTTGTAAAAATTATGTTCACCATAAAAAGGACCTACTGTAGTTTAGAAGTTAAGAATTGCTGTAATAATTTTGTAATTGGTGCATAAACATGCAAAAAATTAGATGTTCAGTTGATTTTCTTAATTAGTAATCTACAGTAATGAAAGGAATAAACAAAGCTGTTACTAGCTAAACAATATATATACTCTTAGAAACATTATGTTACCAGAAGTACTATCAGATTCTTATACTAAGAAAACAAAGTTTCTTAGCCTTTGTTTGCTTAGTGTAAGAATCTGATAGTACTTTCTGAGGAGGGCTTGGCACAACTGACAAAAACTATGTGTATCTAGTTAAGAAGTTGATAATCTTACCCTGGAGATATTCAAGGTCAGGCTTGATGAGGCTCTAAGCAATCAGATCTAGTTAAAGATGTCCCTGCTTACTGCAGGGGGGTTGGACTAGCTGACCTTTAAAGGTCCCTTGCAACCCAACACATTCTATGATTCTATAATACCATCTGGCTATATATAAACCAAATGTGATATCCCAGGCTTTTTCATAGTAAAATAATCTCAAAGAATAATAAGTTACATTGATTTAGGAGATCTAGGGCAGAATTTTTTGTGGGATGAGTTGTTCTGGAAACAGAACCACTGCTGCTTGACTTCTTGGATTTTGTCTTATAGACCTTCTGTGGGTTCTTAGGTGTCTCATAGGATGAGACCTAAGCTTTCTCATTCCTTTGAAGCCTGTCCTTCAGACTGGGCATTAGTCTACTTAGATGCTTTCGGGAAACTCAAGGGAACATAATTATCTCTGAGGCATTTACTCCTCTGCTGAATATAGTAAATGACTTTTGAATCTGTTGGGCATTTTCAGAGGGATGTTGAGAGATGAGCATACAGAAGTGTAAAGCATCGTACTTCTACGTTTTGTTTCTGTGAGAAAAAGATACCCTTTGCTAAAATGCCTAAATTAAGTGCAAGATAATGTGTCTCCAGCACTTTCTGCACACGGGGGGAGATTACAAAAAGGAAAGGAGAGAGAAAAATGTGGCAGGAAAGATCAATGATGTAGCAGAGAAGAAGGAGAAGGAAGGGAAAAATCTCTCATCCCATGTTAAGATAGAGGCTGAAAGAGTGGATGGTGGCTTGGAGCCCCACTCCAAAGTGACAGAAGGCAAAAGCTGGATGTGGCCTGAATGAGAAAGCCCTGAAGCCCAGGACAGAACTGGAACCAGTGTGTTTCTGACAGAATTTTGATCTGTGGACATTTCTGCTGATTCCAAATCCAAATAGGATGAAGTGGCTAGAGGTTGGTTATGGAGGAAAATGATTTTAATTTCTTGCAAGTTAGACATTGCGGGAGGAAAAAAGCCCCACTTATTTTAGAAAAAAAATGAAAAATTTTGCTTAGAAATGAAATTTTTGTTCACCCCAAAATATTTTAAACTGTCATTTTGCTTCATTTTGTTTCCTTGGTAATGTCAGAATCACTACATGAATTTCCAAATATATCCCATTCCATCCAAGTGGTGTTTTAATAATTTTAATACAGAAAACTGTTTAGGTAAAATTTTTCCAACCGATTCTAGTTTAGCTTGTCTCCAGGTTATAGGGATATTTTAGCGGAAGCTTCTCAGGTACCAAGAACAGGGGGATCCCTGGTCTTTGGGCGAAACACTTGTCTTGTTTTGGCTAATCAAAATAAAAGATCAGAAAAAAATGTAGCTTTCCCCCAAATTCATAACTTTTCCATTTTTTTTTGTTTGAAAATACATCTTTGATTCCCGTAGCATATGTTCTTGCATGTGTTTCTTGGCACTCCTGAAGGGCAGATCTATTTCTCACATGCTTGCTGCCTTAATTTTACTGGGGAATGAATTTTGTCCTGGGTGCGTGTGCAGAATTCCTGTGACAGCCATAAATTTTCTTTAATATCTTTGTATACATAGAGATTCTGTATTAATACCAAGTTTGCTACCTGCCCACCAGCAAAGCCATATGCTAGCATCAAATGTTAATTGGCTATCAGTTGGGTATTTAGTCCTACTCATCTGCTAAATGGATAGTATAAGAAACTTATACCAAAGTTAATGGAACATAATCTCTAGTCCTGTTAAATTGCTTGCCTACCATAGATTTGTTCCATTAGAATCACAACACAAAATGAGTTTTTAATTTCTTTCAGCATTGCAGGCAGTTTAAAATTCTTGTTTGTTTTACACTGGAAACTTACAGAAACCTAGAATCACACAGGGTGAAGAGGACTTCTGGAGGTCATTTTGCTCCTCTTCAAAGCAGGTCTATTTAGAGCAGGCTGCTCAGAACCTTGCCCAGTTGAATTCTGAATATCTCCAAGGATGGAGATGTTACAGCTGCTCTGGATGCCTATTACACTTTTTGATCATCCTCATGGTAAAATTATTTCCTTATACCATGTTCCCACTTGTGTCTGTTGCCTCTTGTCATATCTGTGTGCACTTCTGAGAAGAACCTAGCCCTGCCTTCTCTTTATCCTGAGATCAGGTAGTTGCAGACAGTAGTAAGGTCTTCCCTTCATCTTCCCTGGGCTGAACAGACTCAGATCTCAGCCTCCCCTCATATGCCACATTCCCCAGCCATCTTGGCATCCCTCTGCTGGACTTGCTTCAGGTTGTAAGTATTTTTCTTTTACTGAGGAAGCCATAATTGGACACTGCACTCCAGATGTGGTCTCACATAGACGAGAAGCATCACTCTCCTTGTTCAGCTGGTTTCACTGTTACTAATACAGGCCAGAATGTGGTTTGCTGTCTTTACCACAAAGACACACTGCTAAGTCTTGCTGACTTGTTGACTTCTAGGTGCAGGAGTTTGCATTTGCTTTTGATGAAGTTTATGAGGTTCCTGTCAGCCCATTTTTCCAGCCGTTGGAGGTTCCTCCCAACAGCAGATGCCCTCCTTAGTGGGTCTGCAGATCCCCACCCCTAATTTGCTGTTGTCTGCAAATTTGCTGAAGATGCACTCCATCAGATCATCCAGGCTGTTAGTAAATATGGGAAGCAATATTGGCCCCAATGTCACTAGCTGAGGGATACCTCTAGTGACTGACTGCCAGGTGGGCTTTACGCCACTAGGCCTTTGAGCCCAGTATTCCAAGTGCTATTTAACCTACCTTATCATCCATTATTGCCTCACCAATTTGGCTATAAGGATTCTGTAGGAGATGGTGTCAAAGGCTAAAATCAAGACGAACAACGTCCAGCACTCATCCACAGAGCCAGTCATCTTCTCATAGAAGGTAATTACATTAGTCAGGTATGATTTACCCGTGTTAAACCAATGGTGGCTGTTCCAAATTACTTTTCTGACCTTCTTGTGCTTGGAAAATTACTTTGTGGGAGATTTGTTCTGGAATTTTCCCAGACCTGATGTAAGGCTTGGCGGTCTGTAGTTCCCCAGATTCCACTTCTTGCCTTTCTTGAGGATGGGTGGGACATTTGCCTTTTTCCAGCTATTGGGAACTTTTCCTATCCTTTTCAAAGGTGATAGACTTGTGATAGGCCTGTGTCCTGTCGTACAGTCTGTGGCCATCCATTGCAGCAGTCTAGTCAGGTGAGCTGTCCCACCATGTCTCCATAATCTTGGAGATGTCATAGCTCTCCACTGTGCATCTAATTCTCCTTCCTCTTGGTTGTACCCCATGCTGTGCCTGAGAAGAGCCCCAGTGGGGCTCCTTTTACGTGGGTAATGCAAGAGCCTTTGTCATCCTGTTGTCCCCCAGCTGCTTCCTCACTGCCTCCATGCCTTCACTTCTCTTCACAGCACGACAACCTTTTCCCAACAGGCCTAATTTAAAACTCTTCCCACTCTATTAGCAAACCTGTTGGCAAGGTCACTCTTGCCCCAGTGTGCCAGGGGAATGCCATCCCTGCGCAGCAGTCTTCATTCTTCAGAAAGGGTCCTGTGGTCATAGGAGCTGGAGCCCTGCTTGCACTACCAGCCATGCAGCGTCATGTTGACTATGGGATGTATCCACTCCCACCTGAGCAGTGAGCCCCCTCACTGGGAGGACTGAGGAGGTACCACCAGGGCCGCATCCCCCTCACTGTTATCTCAGGGCTGTCAGTCACCCTTGATACGCTCAAGGTCACTCTAGTGGGGCCATTGGTGCCCATGCGGATGAGCAGTCAGGGAACTTAATGTTTAGCATATGGCTATTTTGGAAAAGAAGTTGTTAAAAAAAAAAAAGGAGGAAAACTTCTTAGCAAATGAAGATATTAGCCAGTGCCTTTACAAAGGCTTGTTTTCGTGGAGTTTGTAAATGGAAGACAAAAGGAACCCACTGCAATGGGTGCGTTGTAGCCATTGCTGTCTTTGATAGGAATCTTTCTTGGCAAAATGCAATTGTTATAAGAAGCCATGAAAACCCACGAGTGGGAACTCGACATTCTCAGCTCAGTTTGCTTACCAAGGGACAAGAAATGTGCCTGGCGTCCTTTCTACCCAGCTTATCATTAGCACCCACTAGCAGGCGTGGGAATAAACTGGTGAACCTGGAAGTGTTTGAATTATCTTTGATCAACAGCTGGTGGCACAAAACATAATAGATGGGAAAGTGGTTGTTCTAAAGCTATGGACGCATGTAAAAACATAGCTATTGGGCTGTGTGCTCTTAGGGAGGTTTTGGTCCTAGCCAAGGACTGAACCAAGGCTACAAGTTGTGCAGTAGTCTGTGCCTAGGGAGGGAAAAACATCTATTTATGTTGGAAGGACACAATGAAATAGAAAATACAGAACATTTTAAATCATAACATATAAAAAGGAGAAGTAAGAAGTTGTAGGTCAGAAGTAGAAAAGAGTTGCTGCTTTAAGGTGTTTTTCAGGTAAATACTGATCAGATATTGCTAATATTTAGTGGATCTTAATGCTATAAAAGGCACTTGAAACATTTAGTGTTTCTCAGCATCGTGCTGACACACCATGTTGGACTGTGGTCCTGCCGCAATAAGGTGGGGTTAGTCCCTCTGAGGCCAGTGGTAGGAGGACCGTGCTTTCGTGCAGAGATGTTTAGCATTCAGTGTTGATTTTGGCATGTGGGCTAGAGTGAGCCTTGGTAAGTATGGGTCACAGTAGAAGCAGGGAAGATGGGAAATGTGTAATCAGTATTGGGGTCTGGTAGCTGAGGGTCTTCGACTGCAGCCACTCAACTGGCATCTTATACATATAGTTCATGACAGCGGTGCCCAACCAAGAACAAGGTTTCAAAGATTTATACCTAAGGTTGACTTTGCACTTCAAGAACACTTGGACTAAAGAGTATAGCATGTTCTAAAGCCTTCTAAGGAATAAAGTTTAAACAAAATATTGTTAAAATTATGTGCAAGCAGCAAAAAATACCCCTTAGACAAAAAAAATAAGATTCAAAGGGTAAAGAGGGCTTGTGGAGACAAAGAGAGGTTTAGCAAGTTGCCGCCTAGTATGGAATGAAAGGAAAAAACCTGAGCTGCAAACTCATCAAAAACACAGTTGTTAATTGAAAAGCTGACAGACCTGTAACTACAGCAGTGCTTCTGGCCGCCACTATAATAAATGTAACTGTACATTTAGAGTAATTTGCTAATTTGCCTAAGTAACACCCACAGACAGCAACATGACATAAATACATTAGTGGAAGCAACAACTATAACCAGCTCGTACAGGTTCTTGGCTGCTAGATGGATGGATTAGATGAGCTGGAAAAGATTTACAAAACAGAATAGAAATGGAATTGTTAACAATATCGCGGCATAGAGGATTTCTTTATTTTTCTATTTCTTGAGAATTCTTTAAGCCCTGTAGATGCCCATGCATGTTGTAGCATGTAAGTAAGGTTTTCAACTTGTGTGTGTATGTGTGCACACACCCGGAAAACTTGTAGGTATGGTGTACACATCTGCAAAATGCTAGGCATTTCAGAAGCAAAAATGACAAAATTTATATCTCAAGTAGTCTTTCAGGTAAATAATTGAATCTCAACATTTAACTTGTAATTATAAATATCTGAAAAGAGTTTCTGTTAATAAATATTCTAAGTACACTTATGTGTTGGGTCCATAGGAAAGACTGGAACCTGTACAATCAATTTCCTAATACAGGTGTTAGAAGTGTCTGAAAATAATACTTCAGAGTTCCCCATGTCTTTTCATTTGGCAAATAATGAGTTCAGCCACGTGGCATCTCCTCTGGGCCAGCACTGTTCTCCGTCTTCTGTTTCCCTAACTCTGGATCACACTGTTGCATTTTATTCTTAAATCCTACTCCTGCCAACTTTTGCCGCTGGATATTGACTGGTGGTTTACATTCTGTAAATATCCCACTTCTAGGTTAGGCTTGGGGTCATCACTAAAGGTTTCTTTGTTATCAACAATACATTTTTAAAATAAAAAAAACGACAAGACTGCAGCTGTGCAAGGTGGGTCTCATTTTCAATAAAATACTTCTTTCTGCTCCCAGTCTCCTGTTCTGACTGTCTTCATCCTGATGCAAATTAACAGTGCCGAAGCAAAGCTAATGAATGCAGCTTTGCACAGTTTCTGTCTTTGTCTCCTCTCAGATATACTTAGAAGGTTTCTATTGAGCTTTTTGAGACAGGTGTTGCCTGCTCTCGAGGGCAGAATCCAGTTGAGAACTAAATGCGGAGTCAGGTGGAAAGTTTCTGTTGCAGTGCTGCTCTCAGGAAGAACCCTCATGTGTGGGTATATATATTCTTGCCTCCAGCAGGAGGTTGTTGTAAGGTTTTTCACTAAATACGGGTTGTAAAATATTCTTGAACATGAGTCATTTTAAATTATAGTCCACGGGTCTAAGGAAGTCACTGAGAAAATGAAGCAGCAAAAAACATGGGATAGAGGCAAACTGCGAGACTTCCCTGTGGGACGTGGGATTTTGACAGCTAAAGCCAATCCCTGTCTTGCTTGAAGGCTTGATCTTCACGTTAGGGCAAAGAGGGCAGCAGATCCCTTTGGCTGACCCAAGTTCTGAGTCTAGGACCTCCTCAGTAGCAGCTGATAAAGACCACAGCTCGGGGAGAAGAGAACTGACATTATTTTATGAAGTGTTATGGCCCATCTTCTTTGAACCCTAATTTCTGTCAAAGAGTTATCATCGCTGTCACAGTAAGTGATACTTTCAGCACAAATGGCAATTAACTAGAAGTAAATAGTAGAGCAGAAGTCTGCAGACTGGTTTTTAAGGTTGATGAGTTGAAAGTAGTTTCAACACATTAATGCTAAGCGTGCTAAATCATCGTGTGCCCTGAAAAAGACAGTAATGTCATTTACCTGAAATCACCAGGAATTACAGTAACACGTAGTAGGGATATGCTCGATTGTTTCAAGTATGTGAGCGTGTTACAGGAATCAATAACAGTTTGTGAGTCTGTCTGTTTTCTTTTATCAGATTTTCCATCAAACAAGTAATTTGTTTGTTTTTCACTGTTTTAGGTAGCCTGCCCTATGAATACAAGATTGTGATAGCAGGAAATCATGAATTGACCTTTGACCAGGAATTCATGGCTGACTTAATCAAGCAGGACTTTTACTATTTCCCCTCTGTTTCTAAGCTGAAGCCGGAGAGCTATGAAAATGTACAGTCTCTCCTAACAAACTGCATCTATCTTCAAGACTCTGAAGTGACGGTGAGGGGATTCAGAATATATGGCTCCCCTTGGTAAGCAGGTTTTTAAGCATACGTAAAAAAAAATATTGTTGATTGCTATCACATCAGCCATTTTGTGTGCATCAGCTATATTCGGATTGCTGTGTTAGGGAGAAAAGTAATACTCAGTTTGATCAAGTTTTTATATTTTCTTATACTGAATCATTCCTGTTACAAAATAATGTACATGTACTGTGGGTATTGTTAACCAAATAACGATGGGAAAAAGATAGCGTGCTTTTTAAACTCTCTGCCAGGAGCAGTTCTCTAACATAGTCCATGTAGGGGGGTTTTGTGTCATAAAATATGTTTTCTATACTTAGTGAGTTTATATAATTACAGGTTAATTTTATTGCAAGGGTACATTCTTTTGACAATTTCCATCCTACAGATAATATTTAAGGTTCATTAGTGTATGCGGTAGTCATTTAACGCAGCAAGCTCATTTCAGTATTTGTTTAGGCTTTTGTTTTTTTCTTTTTAACGTCCCTCAGAATCTTACCTTTTTTTATACAGTAATAGCTTTCCTCGAGGTATAGTTGTGCATCTAAACTAAAGTGAAAAAATCAGTATGTCATAGATTTTGCTCTACTGCATAGAGTGAACACTTAGAACTCCTTGACAGTATCGGAGACAGATGGGCTTTGGCTTCCTGACCTCCACCTTGGACCTCGTATGTGCTGCTTCTGCATCTCTTACTTATGTCGCATTACTACTATGTTATTTCTGCCAACAGAACTGTAAATTGGGTCTTTTATGAGCATTTGGTATACATTTAAAGTAAGTAAAAATTTCTTTTAAAAGGCAGGTTTTCAAGGGAATCTGTTATTCTTTCTTTTAAAATCACATCAGGCTGGA
The DNA here is from genome assembly GCA_028565335.1 of Limnodromus scolopaceus. Taxonomy (NCBI): domain Eukaryota; kingdom Metazoa; phylum Chordata; class Aves; order Charadriiformes; family Scolopacidae; genus Limnodromus; species Limnodromus scolopaceus. The sequence goes on along the minus strand of JAOXNO010000001.1, from coordinate 82,380,477 downwards.
ATGTAGCAAACAAGTTGTCAAACCTGATGCATATACCCCAATGTGAATTTTCAGTGTGAATAAACTGTGAAATCTCTGGGATTTTTTTTTTTAATGAAAATTGGCATTTTCCCATTTGGTTACTTGAGATGGGTGTTAATTTTCTCTGAGCTTATTATTCTACATTTGTCTACATTAAATAGCTTCCCTCTTAAATGCACCCTTCTCTCTCTCCCTCTTAGATCTCCAGATCTTTCTGGGTTTTTTCAACCTACCCACCTGCTGTGTTGTAGTTTGTCTTCCTCTTGTGTCTACTGTGTATTCAATCAATGTACAATTTACTTAATTTTCCAAATTATTAGGGAAGATATTAGATGGTATCAGTCCCAATATTAACTTCTGAGAAATGCCACTTGGCATCTCTTCCCATTTTGATGTTCAACTGTAAATACTGTAATTATGCTCTGTTTACAATATGTCTGGCAACTTCATATCTTCATTGCAATATTCGTAACCAGGCACCATATTTCCAGTGTCAGTAATAATTTTCCAGGCAGTAAAGTACCAAAAGTCTCATTAAAGTCTAGATAAATTAAATTAAAGCAAAACACTATCTATAAAGTAGCACTAAGTAGAAACTAAAGGAAACCATTTGAACTTTCTGTGTATGATTAGATCTGTAAAAATCTGTTGAGAAAACTTTTGTCCACCCACTAACCCATAAATAATGTTTCTATAAAATCAGATCTGCCGCATTCCCTTTGTGCGCTAATCCTGTCATTTTGCACAAGTTTTCTAAGCTATCTGGCATGACCTATTCTTCATGAAAAAAGATTGCTTTCCATCTTTTATGCGTCTTCAGCTTATATCTAAGCTTCCGCGCTACATGTTTCACAGTGTTGCTAACTCATCTCCCACCCCCTTATGGTCCTGGAAGATGAGTGTTGTAAGGTCTTTTGAAGATCTTTGCTTACTCCATATGGGAGAAAGGCTTGATGAAAGTCTTCCAGCCAAACTGGTGGGTTTTTTTGCTTGTTATTATGCAATGCTGAATGAAATTTCCATGCAAATTGATGTCATGTCCAGTGGAAACAGCAGCAGCAACAACAATAGCATTAATAAGTTGCTCTTCATTAGTCTATGATGACAGCAGATGCAGAAGTAACCAAGTCATATCAGCCAGCCCACCAGTCAGAAAACTTAGGAAGAGAAACAGCTATTCTGTGTGGGTTAAACTAGCTGCCTGCTAGATTGAAGGCAGTACTACAAGTCTGTGCCTACTGATCACTACTGTTCTTTAGCATTTCTTTTTGTTTCTATACTTCATTCACCCTGAAAAGAGAGGTTTGTCATAGCCTTTCTGGGAAATCAATCTCGGTTTCTTTCTACATCATAGTAATGTAATCTCTAAAAAACTACAGAACTTTGCTGAACTTTCCATGGCCAATCTTTTTTTGCCCTTGCATTATGGAGCCAGTCCTTTAGAAAATGCTTATGAATCCAGTCAAGACTTCAAAATTCAGAGTTCTTCAAGATCTCAGAACTCAATAAGAAAACTAAATTTCATGCAGTTGCTTGTTTAGTATCCTAAAATAATTTTATTTTCCAGCCTTGAAAATACGCATTTACCTTTTTCAATGGGTTTGTTTAGTTGGAGAACTCCCAGTTACAGTTCATGTTTGTTGTCCGTACATGACTCTACTTTATGATAAGGTGAGCTATCTAGAAATTAAAAGACTGGGGCCCCAGGTCCTGTCTTTCCATTTCTAGTTACAGCCCTGACCTTCTGTCTTACTTCACCGTTTGTAAAAATAAGTACAAGCTAGAGATATCCCTCCTTTATAAAACAGGTTAATTAATAGTTGCAGAGTACCTTGAGAACACTGCGGTAAGTTCTGAGTGAGTGCTAATCAGCATTAACTTAGTGTGTTTACCTGTAGCTATCTGCATTTTTATATATGACCTGTACACAATTACTCACTGCTTAAGACATTTTAGTTGCAAAATAAACCATGAGAGCTTGATTGGTTTGCGTAACATGCCAGTCTCAAAGGCCTTCTAAATATTTACCATTTGTGTGTGGTTAAATATTTTCAATAGCACTTGGGTATTTTGACCTCTATTATTATCTAAACCTCAATGGTTACATTTAATTGCATAGAAGAAATGGGAGACTGTTTCGTGTCAGATACCCATGCTCTAGCTCTCTTGGGCTCCAAGGGCAAGACTTCAAGTGCTAGATTGAGCCTTTACTCACTAGCAAAATATTAACTGCCTTAAATGTTAATTACACTAGCATTACCGTCAAGCAGAGAGCAACCATTTTGAAATGCAAGCTGCAAAGCACAAAAGCTTTTTTTTTTTTTCCTATTTAGGAATTAGTATTTGCAACACCAGCAACTTGAACCACAGATTATCAGTATGGATGTTGAGGGAGAGGAGTATAAAATATTGGATGCTTAATGAGAAACTTGGCAATACCAAAATGTTAAATGTGTCCAGAGCAATCTTCAATTTTAAGGGTGGCCATGTTTGGCCTAGGGGGCTGATATGTTTGAGAGTGCACTGTACAGTCTTGGTTGCCAGATCTGCATGAGCATTAGAGGGCACTACTACTTATAGAGTAGCACTGCACTGCTTGCAGCGTAGCCCAGACGCTGGGAGCCATTGTGATTTTTTCCAATATAAACCCTGACACCATGAATTATTATTTTTTTTTTTCATAAAAAGCTAGGCACAGGAAGATGCACTCTGGTTTCATCCCAGCAAAACTCAGGATGTGGCCAGAACATATTCACAGACCTGGAAGCAATCTTGTGTAGAGAATAGCCATAGTTGCTATGAAGGTAAAGCACTTATTGTAAATTGGAACGTGCTTTTAAACACCCTCACTTATTCTGGACCACTATGAGAAAAGTCGAACTGGCAGACAGAATAATCAAAATAATTCTATATAATAATTCTATATAATGTATTTTTGACTTCTGAGCATTCCCAAAGATTAAGCCATCTTCCAGAGGGGTTTAATTTGTTTTTCAGTAATGTACAAAACCATAACATAGAGGTAAAAATACAGCAAGCAGGAACACCAGAGAGGTGACAGAGAATCCGTTCTTAAGTGTTTTCAAGAGTTGGGAAGAGAGTCATGGCTGACCATATCTAGTAGTGGTTTGTGGTAGGTTGGGCTGAAGATCTCCAAAGGTCCCTTTTGAGCAACGTTTCTGTGATTCTCTCAGTCCCACTGTGGAGCTTAAGCTAGGTGTCAGTGTTGGTACCCAAAATGAAGAGGTATCAATGAAGTCCTTATATGATAGGGAGCTTTGTTGTTAATATGAAATTCCTTACAAACAGGAGATAGTCCCAAGAGGTGGTTTGGGCGTCAGGAAGCTGAAATAATAGTGGAAATTTGAATTTAGATGTGAAGCGGGTCTTTTCTGTGTCATCAGATGTCATTCATGGAATCATATTAATAAATGATTAGTGAGTATTTCAGTTATAGATTTCAGCCTTCTATTATAGTTCATTACCCCCACAATGTGTTATTATTTTGCAGGTAAGAGTTTTAGTGTTAAATGTAGCTGGGTTGAAGATAGGCTATGCAATCCACTTGTGCCTCTGCATCGCTGAAGATTTTAATTGCACAATTACACACTGTATTTGCACAGAAACCCCCGATGCATTCAGTGCACAAGATCTGCTGTGCTTGCTGAATGAGTCAACTGTATATTATTCCTTTTATAGTCATTATTCAGAATTGCCACGTAAAAATAAATGCCTGTAAAAGTGCATGTACATTTTTGTATCAATGTGAGAGCACCTCTCTGAGGTTCGTTCTTGAATGCGTGATCCTCAGTGTTGTTACATCTGCTTCTCTGCTCTGCAAGGTTCCAGTAATGGACTCTTGTCCTACTGCATGTTTTTTTCATTGAATTTTTTACAACTTAATGACTAAGTAACTTGCCTCTCTGTTCTGTTGCATGCAATAACTACAGAAGACATGCAATAACCATGTAAGACCTGAAGACTAGTGAACTGATCCCTGATCAATAATCAGAAGCTGTTTGTGCCTGGCAAAGATTATACTGGCTGTTCTGCCGATGTCGAATATTGCACCCTTGCCTCAAATTTCTAGGAAAGATGTGCATCCGCAGAAGAAGAGGTGTTCTGTGTGTATGCTCTGATCTTGTGGAAAATGGCAGGAATTCCAGTGGCATTTTTTTGTAAAAGGTGGATTGTTGTGCATTAACGGGGGTTAATGCAGGGTAAGAGTATACATTTTACTTGATATAGAAAAAGAAATGCAAGTGGCAGAAAGAAAACACCTTCCTAGCCACTGAATTTCCATAATGCTTCTAAGCAGCCGTACACAAATGCAGGAGAAACTTTGGTCCTCCTGATTTCGAACAGGCATACAAGGTGGCAGGAGACCATTTTATCTCTTTCGGTGGTTTTTTTTTTTTTAATTTTCCACAATGTGGGAAAGGAAGGGATAATCAAAGCCCTCTTGCCAAACATATGACAATTTCATTACTCTAAATGACATATTGGCCTGGATAGCTTAAAGAAGCCCTTTAGGATGAGATTGCCTCCAGACTCATTATCCAGAGAGTGGATTTTTGCTTGACTTTGATTATCTGGAGGGATCTGTTCCTGTGAAACAGAACCTCATTTTTCTTTTTGCAGAATTAGTTTTTTCTAGTGTCTATGTATTCTCATTTCCTCCTTCATTCTTTTGTTATAGGCCATCTGGAACTTCGGAAATTCTCATTTCCCAGTCAGGGAAAATGGGAGAGCGAAGATTAATATCAGCCTAGAAAGACATTTGTGACCATTTGTCCTGAAGTGACAGACTCCCAGGCTGGACTCCTGGGTTTTTGTAGCTTCTCTCCAATGGAACGTTGATTAGATATGGCCCTTGCGTGTTTACACACAGGCCAGCAGCTCTCCTACAACGTTGTTGTTTAGATGATGGGAACTGAGTGAAGAAAGTTAAGGGTGTGTACGCGGAAAGTGGGTTTTTTTTCTGTTTAAGTATTGTTTTTACTAAGCCTAGCATTCTGGGTGAGGGCCATTCAGTGAACTCTGGCTATGGCAGAGAAGATGGCCAAATTCCTTCCAATGTAAAAGACATCAGCCTGTAGGTTGCATTAGCGAGTAGCAGGCACCAGCTCAGCCCAAAGCAACCTTGACCAGGGGGTTTATGCTCCAAATCACCATCCCACTTTGGTGTGAGGGCTGGAAATTTGTTCCACCCTGTTGGCCCTTTTCTTGGTGCACCCAGCTACCTATACTATTCCAGTGCGCAGCCCAGTGTGATCGTAGTGCTTAGCTATGGGGGTGTAACTCTCATCTGATTTGATACTTTCTTGTCTGATTTGGTTTTTCATCACTAAGTAGGTGACTTTGTTACGCTCCTCAAATGTTTTCTCTCTTTGTGAGTGTATGGGCGCGTGTGTGCAAAATGAGGCAGACTTATGTTTGTTCCACACAGACTCCAGGTCACCCATACCCTAGGTCTCCGTTTCAGTGCCTTCCTCCTCCATCTTTTCAAGAACAGCTATAATAGTCTCTTTCATTCCTCACTGAACTCAGTTTCCATCAGTAAAATAATGTAGCAAAGATTTATAGATTCATTTCATGAGAGGGACACGCTTTCATTTTGCCAGTGATGAATCATCTAATGTTTACTTTCCCAGACCTTGTACAAATCTTTACAGTCATTGAGGTGAACATCAATTAAAATGAAACTGTATTAAAATAAAATATTGACTTCATTTAACGTAATATACCTCCCAGGCTGTGAGTGTGGCTTCCAGATAGAGCAGCAGCAGCAGCAGCACAAGATGTCATACTGCAGGTTTCATTCCTGTAAAATTCACAGAAAAGAGTAACTTCTGCCTCAAAGTGACCACTCTGATTCTCAGTTCTTGTGCTCCCTTTCAAATCCGCAAAAAGCCTATTCAGTACCTTGCACGTGACTAAAATACTTAGGGACTCAAAAATTTGTGTTACTGGACAAAACCATACTATAAGTTTTTGTAGGTAAAAGAGCTGATCCTCCTATGTTCTCTTCTTTCTGCATCCTCACTTGGTCAAAAGACCCAAATACAAATAACTGAAGTGGAATTACTTCTGTACTGTTTCCTAAAGCAATAAAACACAACTCTAAAATTCTTGCAAACCTCAGATTAAGTAGGTTTTTTGAGCAGGTGTCTTGTTTTCATGTCCAGCTCTGTAAGTGCTACAGTTTTGTATGGATGGATGTGGAAATGTTGGATGGGGACGTACTACAGAGTGCTGGCTTTTGTTTGTTCAGAAATAAGTTTTTAAAATGTTAGATGTTCCCTGATTTTTAAAGTTGGGAACTATTTGGAGCTTTTTTAAATTAGTGACTTGGAGACAGACAATCAATATAAGTGAGTAATTTATGTAGTAATTTATGTACTGACATGGTACTAGAAGAAAATGAAAATCATGAATGGGAATAATAGACTCCACTCATTATTTAGAACTGAGGCATCTCAAGTTTCAGGAATTTTGGGGAGAAGGTGGGCATCTAAACCTGCCTGATGTGGCTGAATTGCTATGGTTAGAAAACTGAAGATGTTTTATTTCAGGCATTCAGTGAAAGGTAGGTGAGGTGTGACAGATGTGTAAGAAATAGCAACATGTTTAGAAGAGAGAAAGCAAAATTCATCATCCTGTTGAAATACATTAATTAACAGTCTGAGGCACATAGATACAGGTTTAATTGTATTTTAATAGAATGCTGCAGTGATATTTTTATTTCCTCTTCCATACTTACCAGAAACCATTTTCCATTTTGGAAAGCACTACTTCTAAAAACACTTAAAACCACAATACACTGTAGTTTAGTTTGCAGCATATGGAAGATCATAAATGGCTTTTCCTGCAAAATGATTTTGATCTATTAAATTCAACTGCTCAAGGAAGGTAGTGGAGAGAAATGTAAGATATTGAACTCCTGAAGTGTGAAAGGTTTTCCAGTGGCAGAAAGTGAGACTTAAAAGTGCATTCTGGCTGTTTCAACATTAGAAACAGATCACTGGATTGTTTTTCTCCTTATTTTTTTCTTTCTTTTTTTTTTTTTACTAATGGCACTTTGCTAAAATTGGTGCATCTCATGTGATAAACATGTCTTGGAAAGTGGTTTTTCACATGATTTGGAAATTTGAGTCTCATCAGTAGGCACTAGGTATACAGGTGCTATTGCTCATGTGAGCAATCATGAACACTGCAGTACAAATTAAGTGTCTGAAATGAATTAGGGAGACTCATTAACATTCCTGAAAAAAAAATGTGTATGGAACACAGTAAAAATTTCTGAGATTCCAAGTGAATTTTCTGTGGCATGTTAAAGGAACACAGTTATTATTAACCAATTAAAGTCTGCAATAGGCATGTGAGCAAATGAAAATTTAAACTAAACTACACCTATGGCTCCTAAATATCATCAAAGTCAGACCGGTGTGGTAAATCCTAGTTGTTACCTGCTTCTGAGAAATTTTATTTTTTGGTTTCCCACAAGATTTTTTTAAAGTCAGAGCAGTTTAGAATATCCCTTTTCTCTTTTCTTGTTAATGGTCGTTCCAGAAAATGTTTTCTCTCGATTAAAATTTCTTCCCAACGTTGCCCAGGGCTGAGGAGTCTGGAACAGTTCAATCCTAGAATAGTCACAGTAGGGGAAAACCAGTAAGTCAAACACACCTTTGCGTGCTGCTTACTTGTCCATGTTTCTGTACTGGGGGTGTGGATCAATTAACGTGTTTCACAGTGACCTCTTGCAGCGTGAGCTTAACCGGTTACTGAAGCCAAAGCTGCTTTGCATCCACTTTGCAGTTGTGTTCCACCACTGCGTCCGTACGAGCGTGCAGGACGTTGCACTGCCCACGTGGGCACATATGCTGAATAGAGACCCGTGATTTCGCCTAACATTTTGGGGCAAGTCCTGTTTCTTCTAATGTCTGAACACATTGTGTGGCTTTATATTTCTGTATGTGATTGGGGCTTTGAATTTGCTTGTTTTGTCGCAATGCTTCTAGCTTTAGTTAAATTTGAGAGCAGGCAAAGAATATATTGCTTCAGTTTAATTAGCTCGGTAGAAAAAAGTCCTTTCTTGGGCAGTAATTATTAGTTGTATATTATTAAAAGGAAGTAGTTCACATTCAGTTACTTAGCAGAAATAATTGAATCTTCTGATCCAGTAAACTAGCTCACTTTGGATTCAGCTCGTTTTTAATTTAAGACCTATAGAAGAGGAGACCTGTAATCTCACTACAGGGAATTGGCTTCACTTTCCTGCAGTTCATAAACCACAAGAGTGAAATTGCAATCCCCCACAGCAGTTTTCTCTTTATTTTTCACATTTGCTTGAAAGTTTAATTTTATGAGACAAAGCTGATTTTAAAGTTTAAAGCGCTTTTTTGTTGTTGTTGTTTTGGTGCTTTTTTCCCCATTTTTTCTTGAACAAAAGGACTACCAGCTCTATCTGTAGTCTGGGCTGTAGTCTCAGACAGCAGCAATTTCAGGATGTTTCAAAGATGTAAACACAGTTGGGTACTGTGATGAGCCCTTTGGCGATATTCCAAGAGAAACACAAATAGCTAACTAGTTTGGAGCGGATCTACATGGAGCTGATTCTCAGCTGGAGTAAATTGGCAGAGCTCCACCAGTTTTTGAGCTGTTTACACCTGGTGAGAATCAGCTTCCCTACTTCACGGTGGCTTGCGTATATGCATTTTCCCTAGGTTTTTACACAGTAGATGTGTTATTACATCAAGAAGTAGATGGTGACTTTCCACTGTGCTCCATGTGAAGAGCTGTGAACAGAGCCACCATCACAAGAACTAATTCTAACACAGTTATCTGAGTTCTTTTTCTTTTCCCCGACCAGATTTTAAGGGAAGAAGTAATTTACCACTTGTTGTGAAGCTGTTTAACATCAGAACGCTTCCTTTGGATTTGCTGTTCATAAATTAATTTTATTTAATAAATTAGCATTGTTTAATATGAGGATTTTCTTCCCCAGAAAGAAATCAGAATAAATTGGAACCAATATTAAAACAGAGGGCTGCACCTGTGTTTGTCAGGTCTTTCTAATCACATAATTTACATCAAATAAGTGTATGATTTTTTTAATATTATCTCAGAATTCCTAGCTAGCTGAATGAGCATCCAGGTGTTAAAGCTGTACCTTTTTGGTATAGAAAGTTACATTGCAGCAGTTGGTTTCCACCACTGTACTGTTGGGGGAATTTAGGACTGCAGCAAACATGAATGTGGAATTTAGGATTGCTTGGGTGTTGTTCACTTCAGGTAGGAACATGACATATGAAGTATCAGTATGTGCTTTTTTAAACAAGAAGTAAGTTCATCTGTTGCTAAATGGAAAATGTTAAAAATAATACACTTTATGCATATACGCACACGTGCTGTATTAATTTATTAGTTTTGGAAGCATTTTCATGCTTCTTTAACTCAAAATGGCTTTGAATTTTCTAAGGAAAAGAAGGTAAAAAAACAAAAAGGAAGGAAAAAAAGAACTGGCAGACAGTTAGTCCATATGGCCCAATTACTCCTGATATTTTGAGAGAAGAATGTAAACCTGGTGAGTTACTAAACTGAGAAGCGGCTACTGCGAGGGCCATTTTTATCAATTCTCAGTGCACCTATTACACATCCTACCTATTCTAGTGATGCTTCATCTAGAAGAGTCCCTCCAGGAGCTGCATCATAAAAACCCCCACAAATGTAGTGTCTCCATTTGAAGGGATATTCCATCTCCTCACTTAGCAAAGACTTCTGCGAAGTCTTAGAGGACTACATAAGAACTAACTGGCTGGATGTGTGGAAGGACATTCTTTTTCTTTATCTGTCTGGTCATTTGATCATGAGAAACTGTAAAGATGTTACGCGTAGATGGGCCTCGAGTTACTTTTCCTTACTGATTGGCCTGTTCACGGCAGGTTTTACATTTAAAATGAGATGGTGACTGTAATGTTGACAGAGGGGCTGTTAACTCCTCCTCTCTCTTAGCCCTTCTTCTTTCTCTGACTGTCAGCTCCTAGCATCTGACGTACAGTCTGCATAGCCTGGCTGTACCTGTGTTTTTACATATCGGAGAGACTGAGGGAGCAGACCCCGAGACATCAGGAGCTCAACACCTCAGCCCTGCATTAAACCCGTAAGACCGTACTGAAAGTCTGTACGGTTCTACATCTGTACTCTCAGCAGAGTCTCTTGGTTAATTATTCCAAATTAGCTTTTAAGTTTGTTTGTTGGGTTTATTTTATTATTTTTAAAAAATATCAGATGGGATATTATCAGTTGGCTTCCAGCAGAATTAAATAAACTATTTGCATTTGGTGTTGGCATGTTTTAAATTCAGTCTTTCATTAACTTTTCTCCTTACCTGTTATCTTCTGTTTTCTTGTTATGAAGATAAAGTAGATTTCATTTTATTTTTCATTGTTTTCTAACAGATTAATGTGTAGAAATGATCAGTTCCTATTAGTCACAGCTCATCCTTTCTTCTCTCCAGTCAGAGATGTATGAAATCCTTTACTAAATAAAAGATGAATGATTTCTTGTGTAACTCAAATTGCAAAAGAAATAATTACTGACAAAAGGCCATATTCTGATTTTTACCCTCCTTTTCTTTTGTGAAAACAATGATTTAATTTGATTCAGTGTTCCAAGAATGACAACCTTGGATGCAAAGCAAGCAAGGCACGAAAGCAAGAACATCACAAACTTCCCCATGGAAGAAATGTTGTCTGTTGAGGCCAGCAGACTGATAGAAGATCTGAGTTCAATTTGCTCCTCACTACAGCCTCCCAAATAATGCTGTGCAAGCCTTCTAGTGTCTTAGCACCTATATTCCCCTCCCTTCTGTTTTCTCCTTTCCACCTGCTGAGCTGTACTTCGTGGCCATGTGTTCCAGGGGATAATCTTATATGAGATTAACCATCATTTGCATTTATTAATTTTAAGTATAAGGCCTTAGCTTCCATCAAAAAAAAGGCCTGGTTCCAATATTATGAATGAGTGAACCTAAGTTTCTTGTTTTGCGTAATTGAATTCTTTTGTACGCTGCTTTCGTACCTCTTCTCTAAAATCATACTACCCTCGTCTCTCTCACATCGAAGCTAGTCATAATATGTCTCCTCATACGCCTCAAAACTTTTTTTCTAGAAACCTTAGTTCTGCTCTTAAAATGCTCAGATGCCAAGATGCTGAACGGTACTTCAAAGCCTCTAAACAATCAGTGCCCTGCCAGTCCTTTTTGGCACTAATGGCCTAATAGCTAGTTTCCTGCCTGCTTTGGATGGTCCTCTTGAATGCGAGGAGGAAAAGACAGAAAGATGAGTGTTACTTCACAACTGCTTTAGATGCAGAAACAGATAATACCCCACAAAAAAAAAAACCCCACCAAAAACCAACCCTGAACTTCTACGAAACCTTACTTGGAGAGAAAACTGAGTAAAAAGCAGTAGAAATCCTCAGTGAACTGGTTGGTTAGTTACTGTGGAAAGGCTGAAAAGGCAATTACAGAGATTGGGTAAATTCAACTAGCACAGTGATGGGGAACGTAAAAATACGAACACCTGAAGGGTGTGAACACAAGGCAGACAAGGAAGGTATACAGTGTATATAGTAGCGTATACACGTGTTCACAGGGCTGTCACTAGTCATTATACTAAGATTAAATCAAGACCAGGAAAAATTAGACTTAAATGTCCAAAAGTCAGATTTCTTGGGCTAGGAATCAGGATGTGTTGGGATTTTACCTGTGATTGCTACTGCTGAATCTAATAGCTTTTTGGTGGTCTGAGACCAGTCACATATACCAGTATGACTTTCAGCATGCATAGTCCAGTCTTCTAAACATTGAATATATACAACCCTGTAATTGTCATGAAGGGGAACAGAAATGAGAAGACTGATTAGAGCCATTCTTTTCCCACTGAGGTTCTTTACAGTCACCAGCCAATATCTGTTTATTTTCCAATCGCAGAAAAATGACAACTGTCGTGGAAGAAAGACTGGAGCAAGTTACATGTGTTTGTGAACCTTTGAAATTTGTTTAGTAAGCAAAGGAAATCTAGTGAGAGGACTTGCCATTCAGCTGCAAAAATGATTTCTGTGGGGAACTTCATAGAAACGAGGAGGTACAATGATCTGTGCGTTGTGTTTCAGTTCTGTATTTTTTGGTACCAAGGTGTTTGCAAGATGCTGCCCACCTATCCCTTGGATATGCTAATGGCTATTCCGTAGCTCTCTGTGGGTATTGGACTATGCGAGGGAGTTTTCCCTTCAAGTCAACGGGAATTAATTGCGTGCCTACTGGTGGCCTTATTCAGTGGGACAACCTAGATGCAGGTGATGCAGTAAATCTTGCAGTCCTGAAGTTCTTGGGGTAGCTGACACCCGGGAAGCACTACGGGCAGTGCTGTGGGGGGAATATTTCTTTGGCTGCCTGCTGGCTGCCTGCCGTGTTCATCTCTAGCCGATGACCAAGTACTGGGGAGGGTCCCCTTGAGCTGGTAAGTGTACAGAGAGGGAGGAATCCATTCTTTAACTTAAAATGTTAAAATTGAGTCAAGATAATGGAGAATCAGGTTTCACTCTTCCATTGCCAGTAACAGGAAAATCCATGCACATTGGTAGTTTTCGCCAGTCAAGTGTCCCTTTTTGTGTCCCCTTTTTGTCTGTCTGCTGAGCAGATTGAGACGGGTACCAGTGGTTTGAAAGTTGAAAACCTTCAATTTTCACGTAAATTACAGGTCAAATCTGTGTAGTGCGTCACCGCCCTTTACAGTAAATCACATGTAAAACTGAGTTATGCCTCATTTGAATGACAAAAGAATTCTTGGACTACGTGGTAGCTCTTTCCAGTAGTAGCTGAATAGAAGAAGAAAAACTAATAAATAATTAAGGTGGTAATATGCTTGACCACTTTTTTTTTAGTATGACTTTTTTCTGTTATCATCGTAACAGAAATGCTCCTTTCAAAGACAACTAAAGCACTAATGATAGCTAAGAAGGTCATTCCTAGGAGGTTAAACTGGTTTAATTAGAATTTATGAGAAGGTTACTATAAGAGTGCAGAAAGATGTTAAGGGGTTAACCTATAAGAGATTACATTGTAGTCAGTGTTCTGTTAAAGTTTGAATTAATTTTTCCCATGGGTTTTTCACATTCTAATTTTCAACTAAATGAGACATCTGTTTCAGAAAAGGAAAATTTGCTATGGTTGTCATAGCAACTATCATTCTGTAAGAAAATTATTCCAATGGTTACTTTAGAACAGAAAGATAGAAATTCAGTACATAAAGCAACATCCGATTGCTAGCACAAATTCTGATAATTCAGCCCTTTTTGTATGGCAGATTATTTGACCTGCAAAACTTGTTCATATGTTTTTAACATAAGGTTAATTGTGCTGTAAACAAATTCACTTCCAATATATTTTCCCCCAGAGTCTTATATGTAGACAATCATTATTCTTATCATAATAATACCGTTGAATTTCAGTAGTATGTGGAGACACTGAAACTGTTCGCTTTAAGAAGATAAGACCTAAATCAAAGTACATTTCTACACATGAGCACTTCTCTTCAGAGGTGAAATACATTCATAATGTATGTCTTTAATTGCCAAATACATTTTTATTGAGGTATTTTGAGAACAGCAGATTTTTCTCTTCTAGAACATACATGACAGTATTTTCTTTGTAAAATGTAAAACATTATTGAAAAGTAATTTATAAAAAATTACACTTTCCCTGAACAAGCAGTAACTGGGGATCCAGAAATTAATATGAAGACTTTAACTTTGCTTTCAGGTTCCATCGTAAATGAAAATTTTAGACAAAGTTGTGTTTGCATGATATCCAGGGCATAGACTTGTTACTCGGTATTAGAGAAGATTTTTTTTTTTTTTCCCCTTACTTGGAAACTTTGATGGCTGTTTTGCAGTAAATTTCCAGAACAAGGGACTTGGGGATTTGTAAAATCCCTGCGTGCGTATAAAGATGGTTTTGCTTTGGGGGTGGGGGCACTGAAGTGTATGATTTGTCTTTCTTCTCTCAGATGTAAAGCACACCAACATCCTCCGCTGAATCCTTTCTTGGACTTCAGATTTTTTTTTATTTATTTTTTATTTTTTTCGCCAGAAATATTCCAGACATTTCTTTCGATCTCGGGATTGTCACAAAAGACAGCATAATGGCAAATCACACAAGTTGTAACATCTCCCCTTCACAAAAGAACAGCTCCAGCATGCATAACTTACCAGCCCTGCGCTCAGGCGGCTACGCGCTGCAGTCACCA
>JAOXNO010000001.1:82348549-82366135 GCA_028565335.1 Limnodromus scolopaceus | reverse complement strand
AGGGAGGGAGGGAGGGAAGGACGGGGGGGAAAGTGCTTCTTGTCTTAATAAGCAGATCATGCCTATTCATAAGGGGAAACGGGCTTTTTAAGAAGTGGCCAGCCCTAGTAGAGGCAGGCAGAGACTCTCACAGCTGCGTATGCCATTCGTGGTCGTTTGGATTTCAGCAGGATTGAGCTGACTTCTGGTGAGACCTGTGACGGTCATGTTTATTTCTTTTTATAAACGCTTAATTGTATCCTTAAAATAATCATTCCACAGGGTTTTGTCCTTTTCTTCTTGAGCAAATTTTGATCTTTCCCCTTGGTTTCTTTCTTGGGGTGTGGAGTGGCCCCAAGATGGCACCTCACCTCGCGTCCCACCAAGGGCCTGGGGACAATCCTGTCCATGCCCAGCAGCACCAGGGCGAGTGACAGGTGGCCTGTATTCACTGAATCTGTCAGTGGCTTTAAAAGCGTGATTTGCTGTGCCTACACTTCGTTTGCCTCCTCCTTGGCCTTGCCAATATTTTCTGTCGATGAGATCTTCCTCCTGGAAAACTTGCTCTGGGCCTAAAGACAATTTGCCGAACAATTGAATATTTTCATCTTGGTGAAGAAAGATACTTGGCATGTAAGGCGTGGAATGCAATCCCAAGGCAGGGATGGAGCGAGAGTTTAGAAAAGGCCTAACCTCTGTGCGTTCTTATGAAGCCTCCCACTTCTGTAATATCTGAACACCTCTCAGACTTCAATTTATTTATTTTCAGGACATTCCTGTGAGGTAAAAATATTCTGGCGGTGGTGAGCTGAACATAAAGACAGGCTGATCAAATTCCACAGGCTGTGGTTTGGTTCTGTGTAACAGTGGTATACAAGGTGGCTTACTGCAAAATAAGCCAATAACTAGACCGTGAGTTACCACCCCACCAGTAGGAAGGTGAGAAGACATGTACCTTTGAGCCAGGTCCTGCTCTTCCTGTTAGAAAAGGCTGCTAGGAGATGAACAGGTAACCAGAAAAGCGTTTTGTATCCCTGATACAGGGATATGTCTTTTTCTCAGCCAGCTGCCCTGGTCTGAGCAACCTCACTCAGAAAAAGGTTCCCGCTTCATTGCTACCGCTATTAGCATCTCTTCCTCACACACCTTCCTCACCTCCCTCATCGCAGCTTCTGGAGCCTGGGGTATATTTCTGGTCCCAGTGGCAGATGTACAAAGTTTCACCTTTTTTTTTTTTTCTTTTTTTCCCTGGGACACCTGGTTATCCAGACCCTGGTTATCCAGGGCGCTATGTGATGAAGAGCGAGGAAATGAGCTCTTAACCATGGACCCAGAAAGCCTTTCAGTCACCTGTCTAGCAGAGTTGAGGCGTTTTTTTATCTGTGGAAGAAAGGCAGGAAACAATCTGTAAAGCCCTCTTTTCCCTTCCCTTGTAGCTGAATTTTCTTTTCTTCCCTCGGGTAAGCCACATCCCCTTATATTTTAGCAAGCCCTATTTTTTAAGCTGTTTTCAATAGACGTGTATCTTTACAGCATTCCAAAAGGAAAAGCGGGAAATGTATCATCATGAAGATTGCAGACATGTTCATTTTTGAAATGTTAGTCAAGCATCAGTAATGGAAGAGGACGAATAATAGCTTTATGGGCATTTTCTTTTGTCTTTGCCATACATGATGTAAAGTGGAATTCGGAGAATTTGTTTGAAAGAATTCTTTCTGTCTTTTGATGCGGTGAGGGAGCGTAAAGCTTTCCTCAACAAAGTAACATCTCAAAGGGAACTCTGGTTGATGTGTATGTATTTATAAACACTAAAGCTGCAATTATCATAGACCTTATTAAATCATAGCAGCCTATTTGCCGTTCTCCAAATATGGATATGGCCAGAACGTGTCACTCAAAAAATTATTAAAAAATTCCGACCTAAAACTAACCCATCAGTTTTATGACCTAGAATTAGAGCATAGTCAGCAAGACATAATTTACCACTGTGATATAATTGCTGCGAAATACAGTTTTTTAATCAATGGGACAGCAAGATATGGAT
Source organism: Limnodromus scolopaceus (assembly GCA_028565335.1). Taxonomy (NCBI): domain Eukaryota; kingdom Metazoa; phylum Chordata; class Aves; order Charadriiformes; family Scolopacidae; genus Limnodromus; species Limnodromus scolopaceus. Next base: position 82,364,112 of record JAOXNO010000001.1, on the reverse strand, counting down.
AAATTGTGTTCTGACTGGCAGTGTTACAGTCCCACTGCTCCATAATGAGCTGCTCCATAAATATGTTTTAAAAAATGTAAATGCCTATTTGATAAGAAATCCTGAATATGGAAAGCCTTACTTAAAAGCAAGTCAACACACTGGAAGACAGAAGAAAATTATATGTAAGAAAAGAAGCAGTATTCTTGTTCTGATGGGATGCTTCCAATTAGGGAAACAAAACAGCATAGATGATGTCTCCAACTTTGGAGCGGGATCTGTCATTGTGCCAGGGTCTGTCCTTGCCCAGCTGGTCATAGGCTAAGGGCCAAATGTGATGGGAGCCAATGTGAAACATATATCCATACCAAGGTATCTGAGACAAATGTTCTTCTAGATGTTGTGGGAGTCCAGCATGCTAATTCGCACGTGGAGATCTTGGTATCCAGGTCTTGTTAAAGTTACTTTTCATGTAGTTAGAGGAATACTGTGAATATTTTACTGTATGCTGCTTACTGGAAGTGGTAAGGACTGCAGTGGTTTGCCACACAATTTAAACAACACTGGTTGCGTGGAAAGAAGGTTTTACTGTGGACAGAAAGAAGAAAATGAATGCTATTTGTATCTCCAAATTCCATGCTAGTAGAGAGTCAGTCTCCGTATTTTAATTAGATAACCAGTACATGGAAGTAGCACTGAAGACATTCTCCTCCTCTCTTGGCAGGCAACCTTGGTTTTATGGCTGGGGCTTTAATCTTCCACGAGGCCAAGCACTATTAGAGAAATGGAACCTTATTCCAGATGGAATAGATATTCTTATAACACACGGACCACCTCTCGGTAAGAAAATACTAGTGCTCTTAGCTGTCTATGTCAGATGATTATACAGTAACTGATGGCTCTCCTTAGACAAAGAGTGTAATCCTGACTTAGAAAAGTCAAAAGTAACATCAGTACTGATTTCAGCAGCACCAGGGCTTCAGCTCAGTTTTGTTTCATGATTACCTGTGCTCAATGATAGGGAATTAAACAATGGCTTAAAAAATAAAGCCTTAACACATAAAGCCTTAATGAGCTTTATAAATAAGCAAAGTCTATTTCCTGTGCATCTGTCTGCTCTGCCACTGGTGAAATTAGGAGATTTAAAGCATGGAGCCTGCTTGAAAAGAAAAGCACGATAAGGATCTTACTTTTTTAGCACTGTCTTTCTCCCTTACTTGCAGTAGCATTTCCCCACCACCAAGTAACCACTCTGTATTTTTCCTCGTCATGCTGACTTGGTGCATCTTCTGCCTCACAAACCCAAATACTGCCATTGTTTGCCTGTTCTTTGGACAGTGTGAATTGCCTGCCTTTAATACAGTCTGGCAACACTAACAGACCATCAAGAAATAGTTTTGCATTTGAGTTTTACAAATATTATTATAGGTGATATAAAAGCCAGGAGAGATTTCTTGTATTCCTAGATAATAGTGAAATTATCTCTATTATGGAAGTAATATAATCACAGAAACTTGTCCAGATTCGGTCAAGGCTTAAGGCTTTTAACATATTTTTCAAAGTATTTAAGCTACATTTAAGCTATATTTAATGTAACTATGTGTTTAACTCTCACTGATTTAATAAATGGACACGAAAGTGAAGCATGTATTTAAGTGTTCTGCTGAATCTTACAGCAGAGGAGTGATTTGTGTGAAATGGAGCCAGTTGGTTTCTTTAAGACTTTAGATTCCCCAGTTTCCTGAAGCTAAAACCCTCTTGTCTTCCACCCTTTCTTCTCTTCTTTCAGAGCTTGGAGGAGGAAGTATCTAAAGGGTTTGTGTTTTGTTGTTTTCTTTAGAAAGACATGTTTGCATTCCACTGGTCACTAATCCTGGGGAAAAGGGCTTCTTTGTGAGCTTGGTTTCTCACAGTAAGGGCGTGTGTTTTGATACTTCACCTAAGAGGAGTCTCATGCCATGCCATAGGCTGATTTTGGACCTGTATGGTAAAAGTGGATGGCAGAAATTAATTGTTTAGACCTTGAGATACCGGCTCCAAATGGTTAGTAGCGGGGATAATCGATGTTAGGATCCAAGGCATGACACTGGGTCTTTTATACAGTTTTAGTTACAAGTCACATTTAAAACTCTCTCAAAAGCTTTTTTCAGCACTTGTAAAGCTCTTTTAAAAACCAGCTGATCAATTGTAAAGAAATCCAACCTTCCACTGATCTAAAGAATATCCCTGTATGTAGCACTTGAAATTCAGTGTTGGAAGGTGGAGAGAGGGGTTCACATCACCCAGTTTCAGCCGCCTTTGCTAGTTTAGTCACCAGGCCTCTCCAGGCAGCAGCAGATCAGAAGAGGGAGGCAAACCTCTAGTGAGCACTGCAGAGCTGGCACTCAACAGACATGCTTTAATAATAAATTTAATAATAAATTTAATAATTGAAAAGTAATTTAATAATTGCAGTAATTCTGGGGAAGAGCTGCTCATCTCCACTGACTGTAATGGGGTAATGTGAATTCCCCCCATCCCCCTGTCTCAGTATTTGTTCTTTTTTTTTTTGAATTTTTGAGCTACCATTCTCCAGAGACTTTCCTTTTTTAAAAGTTCCTGTTTCTTTGTCTTTTTCTTATTGATGCATTAATAGATGGCCCAAGCACAGAACCCTCTGCCTGAGGGCATCAGCTGTTGTTGGTCTCCCTGACACCCATGGCAATAAATACATGACACTTCAAAAGAAACTTATGGGACCTCCTTATTGTGTAGCTCTGTCCACAGACATTTTGGGAGACAGGATCCTCCCTGACCCTCCCAGGCAATTATTTTAACCAGAAAGCTGATTACTGTTGTTCTGATCTTGGACAGCATCACTAGAGCTGTTCCTAATGATCATAAATAGCAATCAGCACTCTTGAAAATTCCTCTTTTTTCTCCAGCATGGTTGCCTAAATTCTGTCCATCAGCCGTTTTCTGTGCTTTTTCTCATTCCCTCACTTCAAAAGAACGCACATCCTCCTAAGCTAATTAATACTACATTATTAGATAGATTTAAAATTGCCTGCATGATTTAGGTGCAGAAGCACCATTAAGAGTTAATGGACTTTGTGTTTCTAAGTCAGTTAGGCACATAAGAAAAATCTGAGGAATTTTTTTTTTTCTGCTTTAGAGTAGTGCTTTGGGACGAAACCAGGGCAGGGATACACAGGAGGTTCACACGGGATGAGAAAACAAAGGTTAAAACAGCTATTATTGACAATTTAATTGGTTACCAGTTTATTATTAATAAAGATATGCCATATATTTAATAGCCTGTATATAGTATAACTTTCTAAGTCTTTTCCCTGGTTCCTGAAGATCTGCCTTTATGGTTCTTTTATTTCTCTTCAAAAAGTTCAGTATTCTTTTCTTTGTTTGTGTTTAATTTAATTTCACCTTTAAGTCTTCATTTGTAGCTGTCTGCTTGATTGTCTGTGACAAAGATTTATACTTTCCTGACAGCTGCAGGAACCTGTTTCAAGTAACCAAACATTAAAAAAACCCTAAGATGAACTCTAATTGTTAGCTAGGTGTAATCAATTATTCTTAGTTTGTGTAGTCAGGTGTACATAATAAGCTGCAAACATATGGGAAAGCTTCAGAAGGGTGATAATGCATGTAAACAAAAACATGTTCAACATAAATAATGCTTAATTTAATGGAGAAGTTAATTTTATGGATTTTTGTTTGTGAAGTTTTTGAAGTGGAAATACTTTTGGCTTTGTGTTCACCACACACATTTTGACAATTAACTGTTTCAAATCACTGAAGTAACAGACCCTATGGTTATGACATGTTTGCTCTGAAAAAAAAAAAAGCATGACCGGATTCCAGAGAAGTTGCTGGCCGCACTTTGACATCTTAAATACCTACTATTTCCTACAATGAATTTTGACCTGCGTTGGCTACCAAGAGTGACTGGAAAAATCAGTTACCAGACCTGAGCATTGCTCTGCTCCCTCTGTAATTCAGTGGGGCTTTGTCGTTGTACATCCCCCCGACAGGAGTCAAGCAGCATCTTCAGAGGCGTCTGAATGAATTAGGAGTTTGTGGCCATTATCAGAACTTCCTCTTTTTGACACTTAGGATGCCGCATTCTGGACTCATTTCTGAATGAGTAACCATGATCCAAGGGCAAATTTTTCCTATTTTCATAAAACCCCCCAGTATAATGAGCTCAGTTTTCCAACTATGGCATCTGAAAAGGTATTTCTCAGTGTGTGAACCTACCCTGAAGCTCTAGCAAATCTGAGAGCTTTTCCAAAGCTCGGATACCACAGTTCTGGTCTTTTAAGTCAGTTGGTTAGCTGCTATTTAGCCATGCTTGAGTGGACCTCAAAAGTAAACATATGAAAACTAGGTCCAGACTCTCTACCTCTCTGGCTGACTGCTGCTTTCTCAAAGGCACAATCTATTCATGCTATTGCAGCAATCTTAAGTCAGAGATACAAAGCTATGAAAGGCACAGAGGGAAAGTACCAGAACAACTAAAGAAAAACAGAATGATTATATCTTTTAGGTTTCCAAATATCAGCCTGATGAAAATGGCAGAACAATAGAAGGAAAACAAGACTGGTTATTGCAAACCCTCTAATACAACATCCTTCTTATACTACTACTTTGAAGGAAACACGAGACTTCAGTTGGCAGTAAGCATCCCCCGGCAGTGTGTTTTTAGACATATAAGCAAGTCGGTGTACATTTTTGTCTGTGTTCATAAAAAAATGCATTTTTATACAGCCTTCGTGCAAGTAAATGTAGCACTTAAAAACATCTACTGCAGAAGGGCTGAGTTTCTCTTCCTGTCTGAGGTCCTTAGATCTAGGCTAGTGGGGCTTGCCCTATCCTGAAGTGCTTAGACCAGTTTTACCGGAGGATGTTGGTTTTAGGCATGCTGTGGGTTCCTTACCTGAGTCCCACTACTGTAAGATTCAATGTGATACCAATATAGTTTTATTATTAGCAACACAGATTCCATTACATCAGTTAAAGCGTTCAATTTTAAAATCTAGATCCCAGGACTAGATTTAAATAGCTAAAAGCTGATTTAGATTCTGTAGACATACTGCTTTTTATACCTCACTCTCTTAAAGGAAGAAGAACAAATAAGGCATTGAATTTTCCCTTAAACAGCAGTGCAAAAATGCTTTTATTGTTAGGATGTTTTTTCCTTGAAAAACAACTGGCAAGATTTGTTGTCATAGTCCTTTTCCTTTGGATGAGCTTTTATGGTTTTCCTCAAGTATTTTTCCTTCCTTCCTCTTCTACTTACCAAGGCAAACACTGTTTTTTCCGTGTCAGTTCTTCTATGGCTGCTTATGAGACATCATAAGACATGAAATCTCAGAAGCACTGTATAGCAGTACAGCTTTGCAGATAACCTATCTTCTTTTAAAGCTTTCCTTTCTTTTCCAAAGGTTTTCTAGACTGGGTTCCTAAGAAAATGCAACGGGTAGGATGTGTTGAGCTGCTGAACACAGTCCAGAGACGAATACAGCCAAGGCTTCATGTTTTTGGACATATCCATGAAGGTCAGAATGCATTTCTGTTGTCTGGTTTAACAGCATTTTCAAACTTGAATGTCTGAACTGAAGCACTTCTGGAATTCAGATACTTATTTGGCTGCGTATATAGAGATGAAATTGGTCGATACCCACATTTCAGTATTTGTACTTCAAGTTCTCTTTCAGTGTCTACATCTGTAAAACAGGGTGATGCCTCCACAGAAAGGATTAATGTGAATTTTGAAATAAGAACATGAGTCCAGTAGGTATAGAAAGTGACTAAATATTAGGATTGATGAATTTTATTTTCCTCAGCAGAACCTCTATGACTTAAAATAATTCATGTAAGCTCTCTATGTCTCAGTTTCTGTGTTGGTAAAATGAGTAAGAATGCGTTGGGGGTTGCTTCTAAGGCTTAATCTTCAAGATTGTATGATAAAGGTTGTCTCTCCCCATTATATATATATATTTATTTTATATAGATATATATATATTGCGTATATGAAGTTAAAATCAAGAGGGAGGTCACCACTGACTTGTGTAGATGTTCAAGATATTTATTCATGTATTTATTTGCTTTGGCAGGGGAAACATTTTGTACCCAGATAAAATAAAGTGGTTCTTTTGACTATTTGATTTTTAACTAGAAAAAAATTAGTTCCCTTCACATAAGTCGGTAAGTGGTGACAAATATGCTCCACTGAAGTCAATGACAGTAGGAATTCATCTCCAGGCAAAGGGAAAAGTAGATGCTGTCTGGTATAGAGAAATCTGTCCTGTTCACGTATCGTGGCAGCAAGACTTCAAGCAGTGCCCCTACCGAAAGAAACCCCTGGGCTGTGCAGAAGTGTACCATTGGCATGTAAGCATGTACTATCAGCTGCTTAGTTCTTGGCAGTATTAACTTACTGGCAGGAAAAGGTGCTTCACAACTGCCAGTTTTCTGCTTCTGGGACTGCTCCAGCCTTGGAAGGGTACCTGTGGGTCTCACCAGGGTAGAAATGAGCAAATACAAGAACTGGAGTAGCTGGCATTCAGATACTTCTGTTGCTGTGAAGAACTATTACCCTTCCCAAGAAATCCTGCTCTGACTTGCTGCTGGGCGCTTTCACCATGCTAGGTTAGGAGTCACATTGGTGAGAGGTGTACTGGTTTAGAATTGATGGAGAAAGCACTCGGATCATTATTTTAGAGCTCAGAGATTAAGTCCGTTCTCCTCATATCTCATTTGCATTGACCTGTTAATGCCTAGTTAATGTCCAAGATGCTCTTACATCACAGAGTAAACAAACAACGCGTAGGCAGTATTTTTTCCTAACCCTTCGCTGTTACAGCAGTCTTTGAGATTCCATACAAGAGAGCTAGTGCATGCGGTTCAAACTCATTGTCTTTTCAGAAACCGTAAGCCAAGTGGGTTGCAGGGGATATAAGCAAACACTTAGCAAGCCATGAAGCTTCAGGCAGGTAAACAAAATCACATCTGCTAAGACCAAGCCCAGCTTTGGCTCCCAAGGGAAAAGAATGGCACCTCCACAGAATGGTAAACCTCGTGAATTAATACAGTTGGCACAGTAGGTATCAGAACACAGAAACAAGGTACTCTCCTTGTTAACTATCATAATTTAGAGAAAACAAATGGGGAACTGCATAGCCTGTTTTGCAGTGGGATGCTAAATCTCTGCAGAGGAGAATTCCCATTGCAGACAGCCTGTGCAAACGAAGCTGCTCTTTGTAGAGAGAATGCATGATTTGAACAGATGAGTTCTTCCCCTGACTGAGCATAGCTACATCTGCAGCAGTCATTTACTGAACGTCCGGGAGGAAGAGATGCTTGGAAGAGATGTTTCTTCCCTATTCCCCCTCTGCACTGCCGTCTCTGCCAAAAAATACTTCCACACGTGGACTTGCTGCTGATCGACCCGTGGAAGTGACAAGGAGCATGGTGAAAATCCCAGTTTGCCCATTACAGCCAGGAGCTGGCTGAGGTCACGGCCGAGGAAACTGTTGGCGGTAGGGTGGGACTGAAAACTGGAGCGTTAGGAATCTTCCAGCAAAAGGAGCGCATTAGCAAGCTGATCCTGTTCTCTCCAAACGGGTAGCCGAGGAGACAGAAGAGTCCCAGCAGCAACGCTGGCTGTCCTCCGTGCAGTTTGTGTTTTACACAGAACAATTGTTCTGTGGCAAACAGCAAATGATTTAAAGAAATGTCTGTGACAGGAACCTGACAGAGTTTTCTTCCCTCCCTAGTCCCTAATTAGAGAGTGGTTTTTCCATGGGGAGTCCAGGAGGCCCTGCATTATTCAGGGTATTTTAAAGAACAAAAAAAGAGAGGAATTTGGCTACTGTTTCTTTGTTTGTAAATTCTGCAACTAACAATGCCTCGATAAGACATGAAATTGCACCTCGGAGAAACTATAGGATCCTAGGTACCTAGGGTTTCAATAGCCGAAACTTGGTGTATGTAGCAATGAATATATTTCGCTATTAACGTCATTAACGGTGAGATTGAATCTTAGTAGAAATGCTTTCTACAAAGTGATTTCCCCCAAATCCTGGATTTCTTATTGTGAATATATTTCTTCATATCGATCTTAATATTTCAATGCGTATTTCCAACATTAAGCTTTTAGTTTTAGTGTAATCAAGCTTATGGTTTTTTCTTAGTCTTTAATGAACAGATTTGTGACAATGGAGACGTGTCTACATTTTCATACCACCAGGGCAGTTAAAGGGCTTTTTCTTTACTTTCTGAAACAACATTTCACTGTATTTCTACAGGCATTCGAGCTAGAAGTTTAATTTTCTGCAGATTTAGCTCTGGAATTGTTTGGCTTGGGTGTCTAGTCAGACATGAGATGTAGTTAAAGATTTTTTGCCCCTGGTGAGACATACAGAAGGTGTTTTCTCCCGTGGAAACGTTACGGCGTTTTAGGGTGTGAATTCACCTTGTCTGTCAGAGAATGCATTAATGAAGCCATGTTTTCTCTGCCTGGGCAGGCATTTTAGTGTCTTCCCATCAAATTTAGTTGAAATTGGTCAACAAGTTCAAACATGTGGGAAGAAGAAGTTCCTACCAACCAAATCCTGCCCGGGTGCACGTGTACGCGCGCTCTCCTTAGTCAGGCAATGCTGTTTCTTCATTGGGTGCTTAAAAGATGTACATGACAGGACAAAAAAAAAGGTGGAAAAGTGAAAATTTCCCGGAGTTTGCTAACAATGGCAAACCAATATTACCAGAAGTATGGTTTTTTCAGTGCTGCAATTGTCTAGGCTCTATCTTCTTAACCTTTCCAAACCTGAGAGGGTTTTAAGAAAAAAGCTTTGGAGACAGAAATATCTGTCTTTCTAAGGAGGTTTGGCTAGCTGACTGCCAGAGATTGTAGCCACTACCTTGTGAGGGTCCGTTTTGCTTTTCTTACACAATTTAGAAGATGGTAAAAAGTTTGGCTGTAGGACAAAGATGGTATTAATTCAGGAGACCTTTATGTTTTGCACGAAGAGAATTTTTAAATTCCTTCTGAGTAATAAATGTGGCACTTACTGTTGCGTGATAAAGGTGAATAATTAAAAAAAAAAGGAAGATAATAAAGACCAGTGAGAGTAACCAGAGTTTTTCTTTCTTTGTAGGTTATGGTGTCATGGCTGACGGAACTACTACCTATGTGAATGCATCTGTGTGCACTGTGAATTACCAGCCACTTAATCCACCTATAGTTATTGACTTACCTACTCCAAGGAACACATGATTGTAACGAGGATTTAAAGTCGTGCCCAACACATTAGCAACTTTCTATTGCTGGCTGAGAATCCCACTAGGGAACCCTTCAACAAAAAGCAAAAACCTTCTTCTTTTTTTTCCCTGCTAGCTCTTCACAGATAAATTTTGAGTGACAAAAATGGATGAGGAACAAAGACATTTTGGTGCCAGAAACAGATTAAAGACTTTAACATTTCACCATTAAAATATTTGTGAACACAGAAAAGTGAATGCATTCCACATATATATATACATATACATATATATATCTCTCAAGTAGGGACTTTTGTATATACCGTACATTATATCGGACTTATTAAAAGAGCAATGTCTTTCAAAGGAGTGTTTCTTTAAGAAAGTTTTCAGTTTAAACTTAAGTGTTTAGACTAGGATTTCCTCATTTCAGATGTTTCCCAGTGAGCTCTTGGTAAAAGAAAAATGATGGTAAAGATGTTTTCCCTTAATTAACATGGCAAATGTAAAAGACGGTGCATGAATGACCAGTCACAGGAGGAAAGCTATTATTTCAAGTCCTCCAGGTCTAAGTCTTTGCATCTATTCAAAACCAATGCAATAGAGGCCCTAATTCACTGTACTGAAATGAAGTTTTACTACATCTGGCATTACAGATGGTAAGGGAAATGGTGCATATTGCCGGCATGCTGTAAACAGCTCAACATTCAAGAAGGGAGACTGCGTTAAGTGCAGTATAAACTCAGGAATTTGTAACCTGGACTCGCCTGTGAAAAAAAGGATGACATTTCCCTTAAAAAAAAAAAAAAAAAAAAAGAAGAAGAAGAAAAAAAACATAACTGTGTTTTCATATGGTAAGGCGATACGTGATTGTATGTAAAAAGCAAAAAGAAAAACCCACAAAAATTATGTAGTGGTATTTTAAATAAACCACTGTTCAGTAGTGGTATTTTAAATAAAACCCACCGGGACTACTTGTTTAAAAGCTGTTAATGGGACATGCAGCCAGTGATGAGATTACTGGTTTGAATTTGGCCCCAGTCCAAAGTGATTGAATGTCCTGGTGATCCTTTTGTCCTTGGGGAACGCTGTGGATGTCAAGGGGAAAGGGTCACCCCGAGGCGGAGTCTGGGCGTTCACTTTTTGGGTAGCTGTGTGGTAGCCTAAGTGCGATGAGTGACGAGTACACGCCAATGGGTACGGAGCAGGGTCACCTCACAAAACCTGTCGTTGCTGTTTGCCCGCTCATGGGCACTGCTGAGAGAGGCCCAAGACGAAATCATCAACCGAGTTGAAATCCATCTGTTGTCTTGCATGTGATGCCGGGCAAGGCAGGGGACGTGTCAGGAGCTGGTTGGGATGGCCAACGCTAGCGCTGCCCATGCGGCTTTCCTGCAGGTTAACAGAGGTGTTGAAGCTGCTGGGATTTCAGTCCCATGCCAGGCAGAAGCCTAGAAGAAATTCTAGAATTTAGAAAAAAGGGGAAAAAAAGTGCTTCAAACGTGCCCTACAAAAATTGGGTTTCTGCCTTGAACTAGAAAACTTCTCCGTGCTCAAAGAGGAGCCTTTTTGCCTCAATGGAGATAGTTTCACTGCTGAATTCTGAACGGGGATATCCTGAATTTGGGGCTGACAGCGCCTAGACATTAATCTCGTTCACACACATTGGGGCAGCACATCGCGCTACCGACAGGGGGTTGTTTGCAGCTCTGTGCACAGCCCACAGCTGCGCGCAGGCATTGGATAATTGTCCCTGTGACTTGTTGCCCGATAGACGGGTGTAAACGTGACCTTGACACGGGTGGTGGCTGCGGGTACACGCGGCGCACACGCGATTTGAAATACCCGCGGGGCAAAACCAGGCCGCGCCAGCCGCGGCTGTCGGCCAGGCAGGCAGAAGCATTGCGTGCCGCTGGCTGCCCAGGGGCAGCAGCTCTCCCCACTGCTGCCGGGACCAGTGACATTCCAGCCCAGCCACTAACTCCTGCTGTGGACCCACCAGAAAACCACCAGAGAACACGCGCCGAGTCACGGCTCTGTCATTTCCTGCAAGCTCTTGGGTGACTTGGGGTCTAAACTAAATTGCTGCTCTTTTTTTTTTTTTTTTTTGCATCTATTCAAAACCCATTCAAAACCCCACCCAAGGGGATGGGGTGGCGCCCGCCACTGGATTTTTGGGTGAAGAGTTCGCGGGCGCGTGAGCAGTCTGCCCTGAATTCAGATGGGGCCGCTTTTGTCGAAGCTATTTATTGGCGTAGAAATTGCAGGATCAGCTCCTAAATCAGCGAGGACTGAAATTCATCGTTGAATATGAACTCCCGCCATCGTTGGGAAGATGAGCAATAGCGTGTAGTTAGAATAAAAGTGTCTTAGCTCGTCACAATTCAAGCGGTTTGAAACAAATGTGGCAGGAAATTGGCTGTATGTTAAAGAAGTCTGAAATGTTTACATTCACTCATGGCACTTAAGAGACGAAAATGTTAAAGTGGGGGGAAGAGGTCCTTTTATTAGCCTCAACAAAATTTCTATGTCGACCATAAACTATTCTCTTAAAAATAATTTTTCCTAAGCTATCTTCAAAATACTGTGTATTTTTATGTGGGAAGGATACGAAAGCAGCTGTTAACTTCAAAATATCATTTAAAGTACTTGAGGTATGAAAGCTTAAAGGTTATTTAATCATTTTGGCATAACTTGATTGTTGTTGTAATTTTTGGTCAAGCATGTTAGACAAATAAAGTCTTAAAAAAAAATAATAAATAAAACCCAACAAAAAATAAGGCCTCTTTATATCCATCTCATGCGTTCAGCTCCATGTGGGAAAGCCTGCCTGTCTTCTCCAGGCGTGGGAGCCAGCCTGTGGGATACTCAAGTTGTTACCGTGATTTGCTGTGGATCAGCTCGGGGCTGGGGGGGGGGGGATGGGGACACAGGTGGCAGAGGGACTGGGGGTGATGGGCAGGGGGTGCCCTGCCAGCTCCAGGCCACCGCGTCTCCTGCAGAAGGCAGCGAGTCGGGGTCGCGGAGGGGGGAAAACGGCACCCGCTTCCTTTAACCGATGTGTTGCGGTGGGGGAACACGGCAGCCGTGGCTGCGGGGGGGGGGAAGAGCTGGCGTGAGGAGCGGGGAGCCCTCGGGGACTGGGATGCCGTCCTTCGGGAGCAGGCGGCAGTCAGGGGAAGAATGGTTCATGCTCTGGGTGGAGCGTAAGGACACGAACCTCGCAGAGAGGGAGATGAAGGTGAGCTGACTACTGCTTTTATTTTAATTTTGTGGGTGCATTTCAAGGCTTGCGCTTCCTGCCTCAGATCTGAGCTGCCTCAGATGACGAAGGCCATGAAAAGGCAGGGTTCCGCAAACGGGAGTTGTGCGATTGTCAGCTCGATTTAAATTCAGGGATGCTCTCTCCAGTCATTTCCCACCCCACCTCCCCGCCAGTGACCTTCGCTGATATCCAAGTAGCATCGCTCCCGAAGGTGTGCTGATGTGTATCACTGATATGTGCGCTCCCGTCACCGGGCAGAATTGGTACCGGGATTAATTTCGGTTCATTTTGACGACGAATAGGGGAGATATCACCGCATGTCAATGACAAAAAAAAAAAAAAAGAAGATTATTTTTACCTCCCTCAGTCACATATGGCTGAGGATGTGAAATGTTCCTTGGCTACCAGGAACGAGCAAGCTGGGACTCAGCACCCATCTGAGCAGCTGCCTTTTCCCAGGCAGCCCCCACCCACCGCAGCTGCACCCCAGCCTGGGCAACCAGCTTCAGGCTTTCAGATGATGCTATCTGGGAACCCCTGAAGCCGGAGACTCCAAAACTACAACAGCCTTCAAGGAGGTTGCTGGTGGCAACCAGGCAAGCCAGACTGGCTCTGCTGGGTGCTTCCACCGGCGACATGGCTGTGGGGAGGGAGGTGGGTGTCCGTCTCTGTCTCTGGGTGATGCACGGGGACAGAGAGGGTGGGAAGGTGCTCTGGCCTTAGTGCAGGAGGGAGCCAGAGGGGATAAGGAAGAGTAGTTCGTCTTCCCCAGTGGCTGATTGCTGCCAATAGCCAACGTAAATGCTTCAGAGGAAGGAGGAACAAGACATTCCTTAGAAGGCAATTTTTGGACTAATCTGCCCATGGGGATCTTTGTCCCCCTCCCATTTATTCTTGCTTGTATGAGAATTTCTCTCTTAAAAACCCATATTATTGCTCACTGCTAACGTAACTCACATATAGTGAATATAGCTGCACATGTTCTTTTCTTTCAGGTACATTCCTGTCCCTGCCTTGCAAGTCTCTCTGCATCCACGATTTTAGCGGTATTTTGGAACAGTGAGCTCCCCAGGTGATTATGCACAGTGCATTAGAACAACAGTATTTCGCTTATCCTTGTACGTGTGCTGCCGTTTGGGTTTATTGACTGTCCCTTTGTTCTCTTTTTATGTGAAAAGTGTAAATAGGAGTACTTATATGTACGTTCTTTGTGCCATTTGTTATTTTGTATACTGCCATTATGTTGCTTTTTACTCACTTCATCTAGAAATTCAAATAATTTCAATTCTAGCTAGGCTCTATTTCTAACCCTCTTACTTTCCCATCTCGGAAATGCTCCGCTCCTCTCTTTTTGATGTGCCCTTTGGGAGTTGGTGAGAGGCAGCCATGCCAGAAAAGGACCTCCTCTTCCTTCCTTTCCCAGCATTTGGACACAGATCCCTGCTACTTTCACTCCTGATCTTTGTCCACTTCTGTTCTTCATTTTGTAGGATTTTTTGGGGTAATAATATATGTTTGCAACCCCCAGTGGAGGACTGTGGTGAGCTGCCCATGGCCCTAGCTGAGTTTTCTCTTCAAGAGGTGACACCTGATCTGGATTTACCTGGTTTTCGGTTTTCACAACCATCACCCCCTTCCTCCCAGGGAGCCCCTTCCAGGCTATCTCCATGGGGGAAACCTTTTCCCCTACTCTGGCTCATTCCCCTGGCTTTGGTGGTGCCTCATCCCCCGGGCTGGGCTTTGCTGTCAGGGACACCTCGTTTGCCGTGTGTAGTGGGCAGCCCCGGGGCTGGGGATGCTGCCGGGTGGGGTACAGAGCCCTGTGACATTAGCCCGGTCCTCGTAGTGCTTTTGGGGTTTTTGTTTCTTGGCTAGTGCCTAACCCATGACCTTTCTTTGCCGCTCACAAATAGCTCTTTTGCAAAGGTCTTTATCAAAACCTTTGCAAGTGTCCACACCAATTATATCCGAGATATCTTTTCTTGCCAGGACTTTGATGTATCAAAAGCTTTCAAATAGATTAAAGGAAGAGGCTTTTCTTTTCCACAAACCGGTCGGCTTTGTTTTCTCCCCACCACCGCCACCCACTCCCCCCCCCCCGTCCCCCCAGTGAAGCGTATTCCCCTTCTTGAGCCCGATGGGCTAAAAGTGAGCAGAGTAATTAGTGGCTACCTGCCACCGGGCCAGCGCCCAACATGCCCTCGTGCTCCTGCCGTTTGCTCCGACAGTCGGTGGACAAACAGATTCCTGCCACGGGAGAAGCTGCGGCTGTTCCTTCCCTCTTTTTTGCCCGGGGGGAGCATCGTTGCCCGGGGAGGTTGTGCTGCCGGCTTGCGGCGAGCCTCAGGGAGGGAGAGGACAACCATGGGAAACAACCATAGGAAACAACCACCCAGACAGGTTTGCCATTTCGCTTACTCTCATTATATATTTATTTCTTTTTTTCGTAATGCTTTCTGCTTTCTGGATGGGCTGAGCAGCTTGGGGAGGGCCAGATGGGAAAACGCTGGATGCTCTAAACACGCTGCAGTGGATGATTATGGTAGCGTTGAACTGCAAAATCAGGGTAAGGATAACGCTCTGCCCCACCGGCCGCGCTATTCAATACCCAGGAAAGGCAGAGGAGAGGCCAAGGTGACAACGAAGCACCCTCCCGCCAGCCCAGCCCCAACTCCCCCTCCCCATCACAATTTGAGCCAGGCTGTGGGTCCCGGTTGGATGCCAGGGCTGGCCCCGCTTCCTGATTAAGTGCAAACTGGGCATATTAGAGGCTATTGGGGTTGGTGGTATGAACCGTTCCACAGAGGCCACCAGACCAATGGGAAGGGGTCACAGAGGGCCCTGGGTTACTGTCCCCTGGCAAGTGCCCCCTTGTTTGAAGGGGAATGTCTGGGGATGTTGCAGCATGAGCCCTAGCGGGGACCCGCAGAAAGAGTGGTCGGGCATTGGAATAGGCTGCCCAGGGAGGTGATTGGGTCACCACCCTTGGATGAGTTTAGGAGTCGTTTAGATGTGGTGTTGGGGGATACGGTGTAGGGGAGAACTTTGTAGAGTAGGGTAG
>JAOXNO010000001.1:82286073-82318674 GCA_028565335.1 Limnodromus scolopaceus | reverse complement strand
TTGTAAACCATAGCCTGAAACTAGAAACCTTTTGTATTCAGTTATAGCGTTATATTCATCTACCACATGCAGTTAGTACATTCAGTGTATATCTGTAACTCTATCATCTGCAGCCAAAATAATCACCTTTAGCTAAAATAATGGAGCTGGAACCTAAATTCTCAGGCTCTGGTTTGGGCATACGGACGTTTAAGTGCCATTTCTCCATTTGAAACCAACTCTATACACAGTGCAGGTACTTTTCTTAGCTTTGCTGTGTCTCGCTTCAGCCTCGAAAGGGAGCAACAGGAATGAAGCTGCCTCAGAGCTGTGTATCCTGTCTCTTAGTAGTGCTTACAGACCATTTATAGAAGAGCTTGTCGTTGGGTGAAAAAGGGGTTGCTTCTCTTTTAGCTGATTTCCTGATATCTGCTGCCGTGTGCTCCGCTCATCCCTTCAAGCTCTGTGTGTGTACCACTTCGGAATTCAGGGGCCGGGACTCCGCAGCCTGCTCTGTAGCTTCTCAGACGACTGCGTGGTGTCTGAGCAGTACCTGCCCAAATGCCAGCTACCACAGTAGGCTGTAAAATCCAGACTACCTAACTGCCCTGCTCAGCTCCTCACCGGCTTTCTTGCCCTTCCTAACAGAATTTTGGAGTACCTTGGGAGGACGGTGTAAATCCACTTTCACCTCCTACTTTCACCAAGAGAGGGAGAGCATTATTACAAGGCTTTTCTTATGGGCTACCCTATGGAGCTCACTTGCTGTTCAAAGCAGCGCAATATTTTTCCTCTTTAGAAAGTTCCCTGCACAGCCTCATGTCCTTTTCTATAAATGGCATAACTATGCTGATTAGTAATAAAAGAAGGCTCCGCCACCCACACCTGCTCAGTGAAGCTCCGTTCTTGCAGCTCCTTCTTATTTCGGGAAGATTTTTCTATTAAGAGGAATTCTTAATTAAAAAGTAAATCGCTACATCAAGATAAATTACAATTTCTCTGGTCCTCTTCCCTGCCCTGTCACAAGTCTGACTTCTCTCCCTTTCTGGGGAGACTCAGAAAGCAAAGGTCTTGGGAAACTGCTTGCACAAGAATGCCCTTGTATCTGCCCCTGAAAAAGGATGCTTTCTCCTCTTTGTACGTGAGAATGACCTTTGCCAGAAGTAATCATCCTTTTCACAGTTTACACAGTTTTGGAGGCTTCTGTGCTTAGACCACGGGCACTCCTTTACCCTAACAACACGTATCTTCAAGTTGTTTTCCATAAATGCTCTTCCCTAAAGATGCGTGGAAGCAGCAGAGTTAGTTGTCAGAGCGTGGCTTGGGGTGGAAATGCATTTTCTTCTCATGTTCAGATAACCAGCAATTCACCAGCCAGCCAGTTTCACCTCTCAGTCCCAGCACTACAGAGAAGCTTGTATTTTATCGGCGGGTTACACGTAGAGCTGTATCCTCATCTGGCAGTGATCAGTCTAGCTCCATTAACCTGAGTGCTGATTTACGCCTGCTGAGGATTTGATAGCTGGTGTGCAACAGGAGCTTGCAATAATAAACCCAATTATAAATAAAAGATGAAAACTCCATTGAGGGTCGCTCTGTAATGTACCATTTTCCTTTTGACCAATGGTTTGCAGCAGACAGATTCAAGTTTCGAGGTCACATTTCCAGGATAAAATACACTTGGTAGTGTTTAGAATATGCAATGGTATTCGATGGTTTGACGCAATTTGACACAACGAGTCAAAGGTGGCCCATGTGCCAAGCTCTGCCTTGTCTAGAAAAAAGCCACATTCCTCTAAATGTAATTAAAATTACTATTGTATTAAATAAAGATGAAATAAGAAGCCTAGGTAGGACTGGGTGGAGTGCATTTTGAGGCTTCCCTGCTTCTGCCTCCCCATCACTGTCTAGTCCACCAGCGATACATCTGATGGCCTAATACTACATTCCCTACTTTCCATAATCCCTGCTTTCTCCTTTTCCACCTCTCAGTAAATATAGAGTGAAAGAAAGGCTTCCTTCCCAAGGAACAATTTGCCATTTTAAAATTCCATTGGACCCTTTTCTTCATTACTCAGGAGAAGTACAGCTTTGGTAGGCACTGTCAATGGGGAAAGACACCAAAACAGATATCCCAGCACAACGAGGGACAGCACATTGTAGTCATGGGGAGGGCACTGAGCAGGAGAGCCAGGGGCAAGGAAGGTGAATTTTCAAACCGTTTTCACCACGGATAAGGAGAAACATGGCCTTAGGTCATGGCATAAGGAAAGCTTTAACATTTCTCAGCTTGAGGTGGATGTAATACTGGAAAATAGATGCAAACAGGCATCTTCTGTCCCAGAAGGGGTATTTCCCTGGAGCAGCTGTTCTACACGAGGACAGACAAAGTCTGTGGTGCTGCTGGCTGAGGGTAGGGACATAACGAGCACGCCAGCTAATCACTGCCGCTGGTGAAATCGGTCATGACTGATGACAGTCGGTTGTCTGGTCAAATCAATGGCCCAGAACAGGAGGCCCTAGATGTTCAACAAATTAGGAGAGTGAATAACGAATAAACCTGTAAAACTCCCACCCCCAGGACAGGGAAAAGCACCACCTTCGTAGAGCAGGTCCTTACATACTCCTGGAGTAATTTCACAGGTAGGTCATGGCACTAAAACAAACCTCAGCTCCCCACACCTGGATGCAGTGCACAAGGGCTGGGTTACTAATAGTGCTGAATCTAGGAAGCAAGGCTGTGGGAAGACTGGGGAGGTCACCTCTCTGTTACATGGGTTTTTTGAGCTCTGAACCTGTACAGTTACAACAGACACACCATAGCGTTGCACTCAGTGCATTTCACCACTTGCAGGTAAATCAGTTACCTCAATTCCTGCCCTTGAATGGGCACAAACGATGATCTGTCCCTTCTCTCCATCATCTCCTCAAACGGAACCGATCCCTTTCTACTCACTGCTGGATTTGACAGGTGACTAAGCTTACAGCGAATCGCTCAGCTCCAGAAAGGTTAAACAACAAATTATTTGGCCCTGATCATAATCCCTCCTATTCCTGTATACTCCCCACTACAGAGCAGCTGTGCTGATCCTGTATGGACACCTTGCTGTTCTAGACCTGGCCAACACACCCTGAACTATCACTTTTAATACATTCTTTACTTTTTTTCCCCCTTCCACATCTGAAAAAGCTCCCAGTCAGTACATTTTCTTTTTGGGGGGTGGGGAGGGTGGTGTGTGTGTGTGCCTGATTCCCCGGTGCAGCTTTCATTAGGCTGGACTGCGTTAGCCACTTATTCTAATGCAGAGGAGCTCCACTCAAGCCTTATTAATCACAAGACTGGCAGGTCAGTCAAGAAAAGTTCATGATGCATATTTCCAACTCCATGGTCTGCACTTTTCCAAATATCCTCAGAGAGTCCACTGGTGGTTAATAACACCCCACCTAAGAAAACATCCTCTCTGTCTCCTTCCTCGGCTCTTCTGCGCTTGCTTAGCAACATCCAAGCTACATGCCATAACTTTGACTCTTTCTTATTTGAATATTAAGATGCAATAATATTGCTTAAAATACTTTCTATTTCTTTAATTCTATTTTTGTATAGACCCAGAGTTCTACAGAGCTGCATTTCAGTGGGCATCCTGCTCATATACAGCTGCTGTAGTGTGTATTCTAGAGAGTTAATCAGAACGTAAAGCTCATCAACATATGTCAAAGACATCAAAAGATCCATGTGACACATAAAACATCTAGAAATAATTTCCGCAAGATTTCTTTCAACTCCCCTTATTCAGCTGTTTTCTAAGGGAAAAAAAAATACAACTTAAACCTGTATGGCTTTTGGGTTTGTGAATGTTTGCCTTTGTGGTTGTGGGTTTTATTTATGAGGTGCCATTCGAGACAAAAGTCATCCCAGGCTCATACTTTACTAGTTCAGTAAATTTTCCATACTTTAATGATCAAGCTACATACTTTACTTGTTACTTTTTTAATATACTTCAGTGATCAAATTGTATAGCGTAATGATCAGTTTTCCTAACGTGCCTGAATGAGTTGCATACCTCATTAATTTAGGTACGTACTTTACAGGCCAAAATTGTAGCGTGTTTGGATGAAGCGAATAATTTAACAACCAGCCTTCTCTCAGAACCTGCACGGGAGCCCGGGAATACGTGTGAACCCAGGGTGGGATGAAATTGCAAAGGCGTGGGAAATTTTGGGTTGAGCCCAAAATGAAAACATGCGATTTGAGAGCATCTGGAAGCTGAACCAGCACTGTAAACCTGGTTCACATTTGTTTTGTCTTTTCAAAAATGTTCCCTTGTGGATTAATTTGGGAGCTTAATGATGGATTTATCCCTTCTGACCCTAACACAGCACAGAAAGCCGTTCAAGGTGAATGCTCAATATCGGAAAAAAAAAAAAATAAAGCAGTACAGGCTCCGGTTCTGTCATGGACCGAGTGCCTCCTGAAAGATGTGGACATAGCTTATTTTTTTGCAAAGTTGCAAAGTATTTAGCGTCTTGGAGGACTTAACTGTTAAAGAGTCTTCATGTTAAAACATACACCCTTGTGGAGTTTGATCCCAGGAGCGTGCAGTTTGTCAAGTTGTTATGGAGGCTTAGCACCTACTTGAAGGATGAGAGGACATTACAGCAAACCCTTTCCTAACAAAAGCACCTTCCTATTCTAAAGTCAACAGGAAAGCTTCCTGGTGGGTCCATATTACAGCACACAAATACATTCTTAAAATAATTTATATGGATATGTTATATTCCATACAATCGGTCTTTGTGCTGATGTGACTCAGTTGAAACTTAGCGAATTTATATTAGCATAAAAGCAGGAAAAGGGGAAATGCAGCATTTTCTAACCTATACAATGTATTCCACCGTTTTACACTTGAGAACCGTGCAATCTATTATATCTGTTAAGACTGCATTTTAATTTTAATAAGCTGCAAATATAAATATTTTAAAATACCCAACTATTTTTAAAATAACTATAATTAAATGTAGTCCTGCCACTAAGGACAAAGTAACAGTTGCACAACTATAAATATTAATGCTAAATTTACAGAGAATAAAATACATTTAAGCAACCTTATAAAATTTTGAATAAAGCTACACTTATAATAAGCACTTGGGTAAAGCTATGCCTATTGGTACCTGACATGCATAGATAAACTCTCTAACCCGCTGCAAAGCCTATAACAAGTTACAAACGTTTGGAGCTGTTTATGGGTCCTTTTTCATTTGAAACTTGTCGTCTCCCCTCCTTCTCCTCTGAAATTGTCTGAAGCCTTACATACTTAGACTCAAGACTTGAAGAGGCTGAGACAGATCTCTCACTGGTTTTCCAGCTCCTACTTTAGGACACAAGATTTAATCGCCGTATAGCTCTGTACGGATTTGTTTAGCACAACATTCTATTATCACCATGGCGATAAAGTGGTAGGCTTTTTATATGCTTTTCCATTGGGTGATGATTATTATTTTTCTCATTTTATTTGTGCTTTGAGCATATACTTTTGGAAATGAAACATAGTTACTTCTTAGAACATAAGATGCAAGTTAATACTTACTTTTTTTATTTTGGTTTTTTTTTTTTAGAACTGTGTTGTATCCAGCTAGTAACCAGCTTTCACATCCTTAGCCAAGTTCAGAATGAGCTGTAAGGCAATGTCGTTTGGACCCCTGCACCCTCAGATCGACTTATTCTCACTTCCTGCCGGGTAAGGCAGACAAAGGGGGGAGAAGCCAGAGGAAAGGGAAGGACTGTGAAATTAAAATAAGACAGAGATATCTTCGTGTCTTTTACTTACACGTTTTGATAATGTTCCTGTTATTTACAAACACAGTAAGACAAAATGCCCGAGAAGGAAGAATTCAAGTTATTTAAATAGACCTAAACATTCCAAAAAAGAAGTTGTTTTTAGGGATCATTTAGAAGTTCACATGGAAATACCTGAGACCCATATGCCTTTTACTTTTAGGTATTTTACACATGAAGAAACAAACCACGTTTCTCAGAATCCAACCTATTTTGAAGCTTTCATTTCTTTTAAAAATGTGCTGCAATTGTTGAAATAAGCCCAAAATAGCCTGTGTGTCTGTGCCACATGTAAATATAAATATGGAAACAAACAACAAATTGCAGTAAAAGCGAAAAGGCATTATATCAAGTATCCAAATATTCCAGAAAAAGTAGTGGTTAAGACAAGAGAGGAAACAAAAATATATGAGGGCTGACTTAAATGATTTAATTTAAAATATTTAAAATTAAACTCATATTTAATCTGCCTTTTGTTCCCCTCTCTCCCACACCTCACACCAGTAGACAGAAACATGTTGACTGGCAAAACCAATGCTACCATATCCAAAGGACATTGGAAAGGAATCTCTTGAACACAAGGATTCTATTTATTTCATTCTGTAATATGAAAGTTTGATCTGTGTTACAAACTGACAGTCTTATGGGAAAACAAAGCATTGAGTATATAGTATGGATTGCACTGAGTCTGGTGAAAATACGTGGGAAATGATTATACTGACAGAGAGGACCTACCTAACTCTTAAACTATTTGTTACGAAACTTCAAAGGTCTGTATTCAATTGTAGAAATGTCATGGATGGGACGTCACGGGTTTGTGGTTTTTTCAACCAGCTGGACTCTAGGAACTGTGCTTTCAGATCTGCCTCTTCCTAACAAAATATTTTATTATAAACTTATGTCATTAGGATCCCCGACCGCATAGGTGGCAGCAACTATTACTCAAAAAAAAGCCTCAGAAAACAATTGAGAACTTCCTTATTTTCTCATGTAAGGGAAATAAGAAAAAGTTCTGCTTTTCCATAGCATGGTGGACAGAGTTTGGCTCTCCATGGAGAAAACCCGTTGGTTCCTGAAAACATATTAACCAACAAATGGTATCCTAAAGGACTAAATGGACGATTTTTTCATGCTAAAAGTAATTTTCAAATCATACCCTCAGAAAACAAAACTGTGACCTTCTCCATTCCCAAGACACACAGATATGAGAAGACAGATATTGTCTTTTATAAAAATTTAACAAACACTAACCTGTGCTATTGAATTTATCTATTTCTTTTTTTTAATAATGCAGAGCACAGGAAGGATTTTTTTTCCTCTTACAATGAAAAATGTAAAATGATTGTATAAATATTTCAGTATCCTGTTCAATAGTTAGCCTATGTGGCCAAAAATGGCAACGTGGCCCCAACAAGTTTACGAACATCACAGGAGTCTCCAAAGAGTGTGAAAAGAGATTTCTGTCAAGAAACAATGTCTCCCTTGGTAATACTTTTTTTTGGGGTGCTTGTACCAGTGACATCACTAGCAATGTCTTTGTTGGAAGTCTGTGTTCTTTTTAACTGCCGGACAGAGTCCACAAATTGAGATTCCAGAAATGCAGCCATTGATGACAGGGAATTTCTACCCCCATCGTCTTCCCAGCCACTGTTCCCCTCCCCTGGGTGGGCAGCAGCTCTTCCATGGCCATACACAGCTGATCAGACTTTTGTCAGGTTGAAATTCCCTGCCCAGGGTCATTGGGCAGGAAGACAAAAACTGGTTTTGACGCAAGGCAGGCAGGAGGACCACATCACTGGAGATATAGGGGTAGCAAGACCATCTTTGCAGTCATAAGCCTGCCTCTAAAGCCATGAGCTTAAACTGGACCTGAAACTGCCGGTGCAGATGAGATGGCTCTGTATTTCCCTGTGATAGCAACGTTTCCTTCAAGGTCTTTTTGATTATTATTTCCTATGCATGAAAACAATCTTACTGTGGCACCAAGATTTATTTATTCTTAGAGGATGCTGCATTTCAGTAGATTCCAACACACCAGTCTAGGGCCACTTAATATACAGCATTTTTTCACTCAGGGCTTTCAAAATTCTAGAGGGAAGTGGTTCTTTTTATTGCTCTCATTTTACAGGTGGGAAAACCAGGACACTTGCTGCTCGACAGCTAATGCACCTTGTCTGTCTGTGTCAGAATCGGAAGCGGCCAAGAGCATAAATGCAGACAGTTGCAGAGCCCCAGCTGACGGGTGCTAACTTCTGCAGCCACTATAATGCACCCACATCCGATCATATGTCTTTGCCCTCAGTTGCTCCATGATCCTTTCATCTGATTAAACCATAATGCCTGCCTCCAGTAGCACATTAGATCTACTTATAATGAGTCTCAGCTTAGGAAACTCAACAGAGCTATTTGAAAGACATGATATTTACATGCTTAGGACACAATTTACAGACGACTGGAGGAGGAAAAGGGGTTTGGGGAAGAGAGGAAGGTCCTGATAATTTGCTCTTCCCTTTTTCCTTTCCAATCCTTACCTTCACAAAACTTCTAGGCTTGATTTGATACGCTTGTTTTGTGGAGTTACCAGAATTGAAAAGTCTGCAGTTGTCAAAAGATGCTATTTCTACATAGGCCAAGGTTGTTGGTAGAGATCAATTAAGAGCAGAAAAGTTTGGAAGCCTTTAGGTTAGTCCCCAGTGAGGCAGAAAAAAAAAAAAAAAAAAAGACATTAAATTAGATATAGTGACCACATGAAACTTACCTCGTACAACAAATCATAAGATGATGCAACTATTTCTTTTATCTTAATTAGGGTCTGTTCTAAGCTGAGTGCTGCAAAGCTTGCAGGTGGTGCAGTCTGCTTTTGTCTCTGTTGGTATTTAGATGCTCTGCCATCATCAATTGCTCTCAGGAAATCAAAATAAGAGAGCTTGCTGTCATGAATGCTGATTCCTAAGCTAAGGGAAAAACACAGAATGTGATATCAATGATTTTAAATAATTATCTCACTGTTGTCTGTACTGATTAATTATTATGATGTATTATTTGTCCTGCAGCAGTGCTTCAGGATACACTAGTGCTGTCAGTGTATAAATTTTGTTAATTGCAGCCCAAGCTCTTTCTCGGGTCTGAGCCACCAATCCTGTCATTTAAATGCAACCACACTCTCAGATGCAGGTCCAGACCAAGCTCCAGATGCTCAAGAGGAGACCCGCTTTAGCCTGGGCGCAAGTCCACAACCTTCCAGTACCCCAGCATTAACTTTGTGCTCTTTAAACACAGCACACCATTCTGATCACAATCTACTGCTGAGCTTACGATCCCCAATGAAGCTGGAGGACATGTAGGCCCCCAACCTTGTCCTGGAATCTCCTTTTCGGGTCACAGTGTAAACACAGTCTGATTGACTCTGTTGAGGAGTAGATGTTCAGTGTGCTAAGTGCTGCTACTTTCCTTTGACTTTCTGCTTTACAAAAACACCTTTGACTCGCAGATGCTGACGTGCTGCTTAAGCCTCCCAATATGTCATGATCATGACAGTTTTGGAGAAAGAAGCAGAACCACATACAACCTGGTAAGCTGTTACCAGACACAAGCTAGGACATCCAGTGATACACTCTGTGATACGTTTCATGGATGTACCAGCACAGGTCTGTACTCACTCATGATTTATCTACCATGTGAGGAACCAAACCAGGTTCCATACAATGCTTCTCCTTATGTTTGTGATAGAAGGGCTTACTTTCCCTCTCACCCTGTACTTCACTCTGCGTGGTTTCACAGGCCACTAGAGAACTAGTTCACCAGTTCTTGGCAGGACTCAGCCTCACTGTGTCTCAGGCACTGGTCTTCCTTCCTTTGGCGTGTCCATTGAGCTACACAGAGGGCTGGCACATCTGGCCCAGCAGCTACTGCCATGGTACACTGGGTCCAGTGAGGGTTTCTCTCCTGATCACTTGTGGTCAGGCCTGTACCTGGGAGACCAGCCCACGGGCTCTGCGGGCTGTACTCGGAACTTCCCAAATTTCTGTCTGTCAGCTGAAACATCTGCTGGATCACAGACACTGGGGAATTTCATGTTCTGTCACATCGGAAATTCAGTGGGTTACAGAGCTGACTACAGATAGCTCCAGGTAACAACAGTGAATTTTTGCATCAAATATCAGCACGGGGAAAGATGAGCTCTTGCATATGATTTAGGGATTATTATTATGGTTTTTTTGCAGAAGACTTTGTTACCAAACTAAATTAATTTTTATTCAAAGATGTTTTACCACAAAAAGACGGGAATTAAGGCAAGCTTTGCATATGCAGGAAATACGTGAAAATTAAAGTTACATAGCATGAAAGACTAAGACGAAATGAACAGCACTAACCGTTACATGAAGAGCTACTTTCTTCCAATGTCCCGTGACTTGTGACCACTTAAGGAAAAGACACTTGATATATGTTAAACAAGGACTTCAGAACTGTCTAACGAGCCTGTGGGGTTGATCACCACAAGGGTTACAATAGCAGGGCCTTGCTCTGCTCTTGCTTAGCTAGTATAAAGCCAGTGCAGTCAGATTATGGAATTTCCTACCATTGAAAGACAATCAGGGAGTCTCCAGAGTACAGTATACACTGAGTGTTTTTATACAGAACCAGTGGCTCCCATGGAATTATTCCAGGCTGACCTTCAGCTGCCATCTATGGAGAGGATTTTAATAAACTCTAATAATTTTACAGCCAATTATCAGAACTATGAATTCTTTACACCCATGTATTAAGCAGACAATTCTTATGCTGCAGGGGAAAGGCTGGACTTTTTTTAATCTTGCATTCAGCTTCTTTGTTACAATTATGGTCAAAGCAAGCCCTAGAGAGCCAAGATTTGACAGAGGAGATGGACCCACTACACAACCCCGATTTTCTTGTTTAAAACTGAATTACTGTAATGTACTTTTATCATCTGTTTCCACAGTAAATCACTGGGGACCAATGCCTCAGCTACCAATCACCAGAATATCCAGTTACAAGAATGTCTAATTAATGGGGAGAGCCAGTAAAACAAAGAGGAAGCTTTATAAAACAGGCTGGAAAAGAAATTAACTATAGACCCCATATCTGCTAGTAAGAAAAAAAAATATTCAAGAGCCCTGATTTTGCATCTTGCAGCTGCACAGCACTCCCACATACTACCCGTGTCAAGCTGGCTCCAATATTGGAGACAGTGTGTGGAAAAGGAAATAATCAACACCATTTCAGCAGAGAAATAAATTGCCAAGTGGGCATTAAAATTTTAGTAATAAAACTAAATGCATATGCTAATCTACTCTGTATTATTTAGAAAAGACTATTTTGGATCAAGAAAGGAATAATCTGCACAAAATTACAATGAATAGAGGTGTTTATCATCAAGAGGTCTTTGAGAAAGAAACAAGCAGCAGATTCCTATCAAGGTTTCAATTCATAAAGAGTTGATCACCTAATTAAAGGTGAACTGTGAAAAGACTTTGTTAATTTTATTTAAAAAAAAAGTCTAGTCTGGCAGGCTCTGGAGAACAAAACCCAGTGCTGCCAGGCATACGACCTTTGGGGGACTATTTGGTGCAGAGAACCCCAGGCTACCTGATGTTGGAGCAGGTTCTTTGTGTTTTTTCAGCCTCTACAGAAGAGATTTTTCTTCTTACACGTATCAGCACAGAGAATTAAAAGCCTAGTTTTGCATGGCAGCAACACTGGATCTTTGAAAGTCATTGCTATTTTATAAGATTATTTAATTCTGTTTCTATTTTGCACAGGATCTGTTTCACACTTGCTCTATTAAATTGAAATTAAATAAACAAAACAAGCTAGCAAACAAATACACATACTTAAAGCATACCTTATTATGTAAGAAGCCATTTCGCTCTCATTATCTGCAGAATCACCTAAGAAGATTTTTCACCTATATGCAGCTTTAAGCATGTTAGGCTCTCCACCCGTTTTAACGGGCCTTCTTATATGCTTAACACGAGGTAGAAGCTTATAGGCTTTGCTGGGTGTGACCACAGAGGTGCTTAGGAGATAACCACAGAAACCTGTTTAGAAGACTACAGAACTGATCATGGTCAATGTAATAGCTGAATTCTTGCAGTATCCTGAGTAGGTCACATACTGTTACATAGCCATCTCTATTTTTATCCCCTTTATGAAAGGCCTTATTGAAATCTTGGAAGTAATCCCTAAATTTATCTCTGAAAGAGAGCAGATGTTTATTTTAGCTCCTTTGTTAAATCAGATAAAAAGGATACAAACAAATATACAAAATAGGGGTGGAGGGGCAGAGAAAAATTTTGAGCTTATTTGTGTGTGGTAAGTTCATATAATTTATTCAAAGACTGCCAAATTGTTCACAAACAAACCTCAAACCCAACATCCCCCCATTTAATTTGCACATGGAATTGCATGGCTCGAGCCTCCCATTGTAAACAAATGCTCCTTGGGTGATTAACTGGCCACTCTCCCCATTCAGAACTGCAGCCACAAAACACAGTGCTCTCTCTCTTAAAGCATGTCCTGATTCGAGTTACAAAATATTTAGTACAGCTGTTAAAATGATAAGGGTTTGGCAGCATACCTTGTGCAATTTGAGGCTCCTGAAACTTTGACATAGTAAAGAAGAGCTATTTCAACAAAAAGTGTTAGATCTGAGCAAAACCTGGAGCAGTGCAGGGCCTGACCCATGCCCAAGGGAAGAGCAGAACTTCTGCTGACCCATGCGGGCTTTGGATCAGCACCTTAAAACCTCTGTGAAGTATTTATCATTTCTTACACATGATCAAATTCAGGCCTCAAAATCTTCACTCCTTCTCCCACTTTATTTTGTCACTTCACTGACATCAGAGTCCTTTTGATCAAACTTTGGAAACCCAAGCAATATCCCTCTCTGCCTCTCAATTCAACAAAAGCCTCTGTATTTTGGCTCAAGAGGACAAAGCAGGTACAGACACTTCTATTTACTGCGTGTTTTCAACTAGCAAAGTTGCTTGAGGTTAATGTAAGTTAAAATGGTTGTGAATTGCATCTTGATGCAGATTACGAAGTAGTCGTTAAATTATCTCCGTGTATTCGGCGCTGACAAGATGATATCATTATGGCAAAAATGACCAGCTTGGATCTGGGCTAATACCTACAGCCCCACACCATTCGCTTTGGGATTGCTCTTTCTGACAGCCCTCGGGTTACAGAACCTGGAGGCTGAGTCTTTAGCGAGTGAGGATTTGTAGTATAAAAGGCTTATTACAGTGATAACACAGATCAACGGTGTAACTCACATAATCAAGCACGATTCGTTGCCTCAGCCTCTCACCGAGCCTGTCTGTGGGTCTCACAGCTCAGACCGGTTCTCTCTGCTCCTCGTTAAGCCATCGTCAATCAGCCAGCACCTGAGCATCTCCTTCATATGAACACCACGCAATCAGTTGTTATAAGGCTAATATAGGACATGCTAAACCTTGTATGCTTTTTAGCAATGCTAAGTAAGTCTTTTCAGAGCTCTCATAGATCTACTCAGAGGCATCTGGTCTCAGCTGCTGTTACTGGTGCTGTCTTTCCTCCCACAGCATTGCAGAATCCTTGGTTTTCAACTTGTTTTCAAGAAGCTGTAAGTTCAGTACAGCCTTTACACGGAAAATACATTTTACTTGGCAATTTTTTCTCCTAAGAATCTGTCCTTTTCGACTTTGCACTTCATATGAACCAAGAGTAATTTCTCCACAGCCCTCTTGGTCCAGGTAACACTGTTAACACTGCTGTCTACGCAAACAGCATCACCTACCTTAAAAAGTCAGACTTATAATATGACTTAGGTGGGTTGTTAGCAATTTATTATATGTTTCAGGCCCATCATATCTTCCACTGTTATATGGACTAATTTGGGAGCACTGGGAGTCTTTGCTTAACCAGTTTTCAGCTGGCAAGAAACCCTTTTCATTGACTTGTCTCTCAAGTTCAGTGGAAGTATGGATCACTTCTCAGCTTCACAAGCTTTGCTTGAATCATCTTTTAACAGTTTTAACTCAGCTCACCACTGTATTCAGGATATCTGGATATCCTTCATTCCATACAAATCATTTCGGGTCAGAGCTTCTGAACAGGGCACCATTGCTAGGCAAAATTTCTGGGACTCCATAACCAAACAAACAGAGCATCAATGTGTGCCACAGCATGTTCTGAGGCTAAATTCAATCCAAATGCAATTTCAGGCTAATGCCCGAGTCAGATACTGACAACAGGTTCAGATGAATCAAGGTATGGTCTTTTCTTTCACATTTTTCAGCCGCCTTGTGAGTGTCCTGCACTCTGTTAGGCATGGCAGGTCATAATACATTGACACAACTGTGCTGGAAAACTCTCATTTGAATTGGTCATATGGGCTTAGTATGAGATGCCCTCACTACCCAACAGGTGGCAACCTCCATGACTTCCTCCATTGTGTCATCTGTACAGTCTCTCCAAATGCAGCCCACTGTCTTCTCAAATAGGATAATTCTTTTTTTAATAGTATTTCCGGGTGTTATGTTGTTCTTTGTGTTTTGAAGTGTAGACTTCTCAAATGCTCTAGAAAGCATGTCTTTGATCAGTAATTATTTTTTACCTTAAAAAAACCCCAACACTAAAAGTCAGACTATTTTTATATTCTCAAAGCTGGTCTTTCTTTTGCCTACAAAGTGATTTGTGTCATCTCTGACCATAACAGATCAATAAACAAATATGTGACGCTTCTTACATCACAGAGCTGAGCCAGAGCTCTGCTCTCTCATTTTGTGCCTTGAATTGTGGTGTTGACAAGCGCCCTAGAAACACAGGCCACACAATTCTACTGATTATTTTTTCAATAATACTGCCTCTAAACCATCTTTTGAATACTTTTTCTTCCAGTGCCAACATACATAAGGCCAGGAGTTGTCTTTGTTAATGCCTTTGATTTGGTAATTCTTTTCCCAGGTTTACAGCCTAGTATGTCCAGTTTGTGTAGTAAGTCAAAAACTACTTTCACAGACTGCCCATGTGATATGATCTCTCATGTAACATTCATGTGCTAACAGGCCTCTGGACACCCTCATTATCTTTGTGGATGGCATAGTTGTAATGACTCTGTTTTATCTTGTGTCCAGTTAATCCTTTATATTATTTCTCTGCCCTTACATTTGCATTTCTGTCCAATCCTACTTCTCAGGCCCTCTTGGATCCATTTTTCAGATTCCCTACTGGTTTTCTCCCTACTCAACATCTTCAGTACCTATTTAAGTAGCCACAGTTGCTTCAAGTAAATGGACTTTTCTGTGGAAACTCAAGAATGAACTTTAAGCCTAGAGGAAGTCTTTGAAAGCAGAATCTCCTGTACTGTGGTGTAAAACATGCACAGTGTTAAACTCATGTCATGCAAAGAAGTTTCTTTGGATCCAGTGGAAGAATCTGAACTTGCGATTTGTGTAAAAATTTATTAACATCTAAAAAAACATATGCAGTCCTTCTACCTGAAAACATCTTGTATAGGACAGTGTCTGTCAGGAAACATATACTTAGCCCCATTGAATATAAAGGACAATCTCAGTGACTTGCCTTTTGATCTTCCTGTTTCTAACTGCCCCTTCCACTTTTAAACTTCCCACCATTTCTCCTATGCAATCTAGCTCCTTAACAAGCTTCTATTCCATGCCCAGAGAATTGTTCCTACCAGCACACATTGCTGTGAAAATACAGCTTTATATTCTGGATCTACTTTATCTCTAACACAAAAGATTTCCGGGTACTCTTCTGTGTTTATGGTTCCTTCATCAGACTCATTGCTTTAACCAAGCCCAGGGCTAGGCATATATTTGACCAAATATTAGCTCTTTCTGCCTATAAACTTAAACTGCTGTTTTTATCTTCACTTTTCAATTTAAGTTCATACAATCCTTTAGTAGGAATTAGATTCTTGGTAGACACCCTCAGTTTCAGTAGTCTTTCTTTGTATGTAGAGATTCCTCAGCCAAAATTTTTACAGTATGCTTGGAGGTAACATTGACTGAGCACCAGTTTTTAACTTACATGTGTTTATTCTTAGTCTGCAGCATCCTTCTTCAGCTTTTGCACAGAATTACTTTGTGGTGTTTTGTTGTATTGCTGGTTTGTGCACCTTCACATAGATCTGGGGGTATGGAAGGTATTTTCTTTTGTTTCTGCTTTTCCAGTTGCAAGGTCTTGCAAAATAACTGTATTTCCTATTGCTGCTGCAGAATTTCTAAACTTCTGGACATAACGTGAATCTTCATATATTTCACTTTTGTTACTACTTGCAGATCGTTCTGAAAAGTTTCTTCAAAACTGTCTTCTAGTTTCCTTTCCTGATAGACAACACGCCCTGCTCCTCTTCTGATATTTTCATACTGTGATTAAGCTTGTCCTAGATAGACTAAACACATTTTTCTATTATTTTTTTTTTCAGATCCTACTTTTCTGGGATCTTTATTGTATCTTTGGATCTTTGATTCCAATCACTATCTGATCCCTTAAAATGGAATCTCTCAAAACGTCATAGCTACTTGACTGATCCTTTATTTAAAGATCAGCCGAAAATTCTTCAAAGGTTTCCTTCTTCTGCATTCTCATATGAAACCTGTGTCTTTCAAAAGTTCAAGCTTCCTTGGGAGTGCAATATTCCTTCAACTTTCTCTCTGTAGCTGCATGGATTGCCCTCTCACCCTGCCTTGGTTTCATGCCATTAAAAACTTTCATAGCTCCTACTCCTGTAATATTCCAGAAAATACTCGTGAGCTTCCTTATGATTAATCTAGCCACCGTGTATAGCTTTCAAAGCACGATGTGAAACTTTTCAAAGACAGTGCAATATTGCCAATGTGTTTCAGAGTATCTAAAATCCCCTAAAGAGCTATTACTTTTTCTCTCACTTTCAAATCTCATTTTTCTAGTTAATTCCCTCCTCTTTTTCACATTCTGCTTCTGTTACCATGTGGTACTTGGTTTACACTCAAATCAAGACTTGTATTGGAAAGAGCATAGAAGTCTGCTGCGGAGGGTGCACGTCGGTCAGAGTGCTCTTGCATGGCACTCAAGTTGGCTTTACTCTCTTGAATCTCCATGATTCTAATTACCAACTAACCAGCTCAGACTCCTTCAACCTCCTCTTAGATATGAGACCCTAGAGATCCAACATCTGCTAATTACATCTCTGAGTTTTAACTTGTATTTTGTTTAGAAGCCTATAGACTTCCCAGCAGTGACACAAATTTAAAATCTCCTGACAGAGTGTTTGCTGTTTTTAGAGTTACTACAATATGCCACAGTTTAAAACCCACAACTTTCCAGTGACTGCAAATGGGCAACAGCGGAGGAGGATGGATGCTGAGGCCTAGCAAGATACTAAAAGAATCAGACCTAGGAAGAAGGATACAGCAGCCTGAAAGCCAAAACCATCCTGAGAGCAGTTTGTGGTTTCACTGCAGATTGATCTCCTCCAGTCCCAGAAGACTATTTAGCACTGCTCCTTCCATCTTGCAAGGGTGTGCTTTCAAGGTGTGATGTAGTCCACCTTGTATCCCTCATTGCAGAAAAATTCTGGAACCCTTTCCA
This sequence comes from Limnodromus scolopaceus, assembly GCA_028565335.1. NCBI lineage: Eukaryota > Metazoa > Chordata > Aves > Charadriiformes > Scolopacidae > Limnodromus > Limnodromus scolopaceus. The sequence goes on along the minus strand of JAOXNO010000001.1, from coordinate 82,301,264 downwards.
GCTATACATTACTTGCAGTGCCACTCTTCATCACCGCTATTATCTTCCATTTAAATCTTCCTAATGAAAGTAAAGGCTGAAGCAAAATCAAAACAGTTTTTGAGATTCATATTTTTGGAAAATTGAGGCATTCAACAGTTTTGGACTGATAAAAGATTTCCAAGCAGTAATTATTCCACTCACAGCAGTAAATACGCATGTGGAGAAAATGAGGATTAAAACCATAGATCAAGCTACATTGCCAAAAAATAATATTTTCTTGCAATTGTTTTGTATTTTTCTTGAAGAGCTGGAGAGCCACTGTTCAATGTCTGTTTCTAATTTAGGCGATTTGTTCCTGTGAGTTACAACAAAAGCGAAAAAAAAGAAAAAAAAAAAAAGAAAGAGCGCACAGCAGTATGTTTTGAATTGTAAGATGTCCAGAGCTTTTGTCTGCCTCACAGTGTGCAATCTCAGGGCACTGAAACTGCTCCAGAGAGCTGTTAGGGTGAGGTTCACAGCCCTTGCAGAAAGCCAGAAGACAGGACACAGGCTGGATGCAGCCCCTGTGCAAATAGAAACGAGAGGACTCGAGCAAGATCACAGAAGGGGGAGTGGGTGCTGCTCCCAGTGCTGCTCAAGTGGGTCTTTTCATCCGCAAATTTACATCTCGGGCAACTGCTTCCTCCCAGGCCGAGTTTGACAGGTGAAAGGAATCGATTTTCCCGCTCGTTGAGAGTGGAGGCTGAGACCCACGCGGATCACCAAGGTTAGGTTTTGCAGCCGCTGCGTCCATTTTCCTGACCACGAGCAGATCTCCTTACACTGACCTTTACGGCAGCAGGGCACCGTGCCCACCTGTGCTTCCTGCGTCTCAGCTGTCCTACGTGGTCCTGGAGTGGAAGGCTGACTCTTGGCTGGATCGCTGCCTTCACAGCCACCATGTGGGTGGATTTCATCTGTCAGACAATGACTCTGGCTTAAGAGTCATTTATGGCTTTCCAGGGCCTTATGTGAAATCTGAGGAGTTCAGAGGCCTGGATTAAACTCCTTTTGCACTTCCAGCTTTCCGAGGGAGAAAACCAGACAGGAACTGCTCCTACAGGACCGCTCCCACCAGCCAGGAGGTGGGTGAGAAAGTGTGGGAGACAAGAAGAGAACATTCAGCTGGAACTGATAGGTGGCAATATTTGATAACGACATACTTTTGCAGACCACAAACTATTAAGTTGTGAACTCATTCCCAGAGGAAGCTGCAGATGCCAGAAATTTCAATAGATTAAGGGCAGAACTGGATGTCTTATATATATATAAATCAAGAAAAGCCAGAATCTAACAAATAATTAGAACATAGTTTCTGAAAGGGGTATAAAAGTCCCATCTGCAGGCTTCAACCAAACCCCGTCATTGCCCAGGATGAGACAACCCCAGTGGAGGGGGCAGAATATTCCACATCTATCTAATAGAAGGCTGCTCCACCTCAACGAGAAGCATCTGGCTCCAGTTGCTAGCAGGTAACTAAGAATCCAGTTATACTTGACCCAGTCTGTCAACTTCTGTTTTCCTCCAAATTGCAGTTGAACAATCGCTCTGTGCTCCTGTGTATGTATTTGTGTGCATAGTTGGCATATACATAGTGCTATACATAGTCATTGTTATGGTAGGTTCTGAAAAGCAAGTAATTCTAAATGATGTGGACCTGTCAGCGTGTCACATCATGGCTATTTTATTTTTACTCGTCATGTCTTCCCCATTGATTTAATTACTCTCCAGCTGCTTCGGGATGAGTATTTGCATCTTTGAGCCACACTGCATAATTTCTGCTTGAAGCACAGCATTTTCCTTACTTGCAGAGCTGCTTCTTATTTATAGCATTGGAGGCAGGGCTGCCTTGCACTTGGCATTGACCGAACAGGAAAGAAAGAGAAGGTTCCTGACCAAAAGAGCTCTTCGTCCATGTGTAAGACTAGAGACAATGGGCTGGTAAAAGAAACGGAGCAGAAGAGCCCAGTGTAAGATCGTTAGGGCCCAAGTTTCAGATCAGACAGTAATGAGCAATGCCTGCAACACAGCAGCTGCCTAACCATCTCTGTTGTACATCATGCGATTTTTTACAGGTGGAACACTCGTTGATACTTGTGGGTGTCGTAAACGCAGTTTATGCCAGAGACCTGCAATGCAGGTGGGAGAGTTGTGGTACTGAAAAGAGAGCTTTGCCCTTGATTCCTTCAGCCTATTTGGAATACTGAAAAATCAGAATTTAAAAAAGCAAGGTAAAAAGCAAAAGCCTCAACTTACAGGCTTCTCTCTGTGTTTTGTGGGGTTTTTTGTCTAATGATTTCCCAAGCTGCCTCTTTATCTGCAAGACAAGGCTGCTCTTCTTTGTTTATGAGTGTATCACCTTTACCAACAATGTCATGGGGAATTATCATTCTTATCAATAATAATTTATTAGTTCCTACAACTTCCAGACACTTTCTGAGCACAAAAGAAAGGAAATCTGTGCTCTTGAGGGTATATTTTTACATGTTTTTTTTCTCCTGAGGGTTTATACTCCTAAATAAATAAATAAATAAGTAAAGCAGTCCAGGAGAAGAGTGAAAGCACAAGCAGAAAATATTATAAGCATCCAGGTGGTGTCTATCCACAACCTGGAAATAGAAAGTTTTAACAGCACTGTACTGGGGCAGAGGATTCTCCTGCTGCCTTAATCTGCTGGCAGATGCAGGAATCCTACAGCAGTAGCAGGCTAATCACTGCTGACTCACTAGAGCAAGCATGGGTCATTAGATTCCGGTCTGAGAAGGATATCATTTTGTCATTTGTTTGTCAAACCCTCTTCTCAGGAGCAGTGACCTATTAACTCCGTGAGTGTTGATTTTTGTTTGAGGCAGAGACTCCTCTTGCTTGGAGACAAGGTGCTTATTTCTGTCATATGGAGCCAGCGTCCATCCTTGTCAAGGCTGTGTTTTGCTGAATCTACAAAGCCATTTACTAACAATTTATCTGGCTGCTGGAGGGATGTGAGACCAACTGTGATTGCTACTTGGCCCTCATCCAGTAGGTTATTGGACCACAGTGTCCTACATGCCCAACCACTCCAGCTGCAAGAAGAGCCCCTGTTAAGCATAATCGGGTAGGTCTAAGTCAACGTCGCCTGCAGTAGTCTGAGAAGAAGAGGCCTGCAGGGCGACACAACCGCACTTGCTCTTCTCGCTCAGTCTGAGCTGACAGCAGCGTTAGGACTGGAACCACAAGCTGAGATGATACCAATAAACAGACCCGGGAGTGCTCCGGGCTCAGAGGCCAGCTGGCACGTCTCTGCTAGTGAACCTTCATAGCGGCCGAAAAAGGAGCAGCTGCCTTGCAAACTGCCTATTAGGAACTGTCCTTGAAACATTCCTGCTCCCAAACAGTGCTGGGAGTGATCAGGGAAAAACATCAGCTGACACAGGGCAGAGTATGATGAGGACTCTTTTGGCAGCCTAGCGGCATAGATGGCTACGTCTGGGAATGTCTCTGGACATTCTGATTTGTCAGTATAGATATTGCCATAAAGTCAGTAAAATAAGAAATAATAAGCCACGGAGACAATATCTATTAAAAAAGTCTCACAATGCACACTGAGCTAGGCTTATTCCCAAATCAAGGGAATAACACTATGCATAAGCTTGGTCCAATACCTTCTGAAACTCCTTTTCAGAGCCTTTTATGGTAAAATTACATTTTTATTGTACACAGTGTCATCTTAGCAAACTAAATACAAGCACAAAAAGTTATATGCTAGCTCATGAATAACTTACTTGATCTGCTTTTTAATTTCTCTTACATGCAGAGGTTTAGTTTGCTGTTTCTGCTGCTCTTCCGGCTTTGAATGTTTCTTTTGTTGATTTTTATAATGCATTTGTAATGTACATATCTGTCTTCCGTGATGTGTTTGCTGAGCCCTGTGTCAGGTGCAAACTCTGTCCCCAGTTTCTGTAAAAATTCTTGGTGAGTAAGATATCCTTTTGCATCTGTATCATACCTTGAAAAAGAAATGCTCTCGTTAAATATTCATGTGTTCTTCACAGAAAGGCGTTACAGATGTCCTTAAGTGACTTAACTGCTTAAATCTCACTGACTTCCTTTCCATATAGAGGTGCCATACCACACTGAGAGTGAGCAAGTGACCTTATACAGGACTCGAAAGATAGGGCTTACGCGTTGTAATCACAGAGTTGATTCTGAAAAGACCACCCTGAGGACCAAATTATCAGGCCTATTCTCCAGCTCTCAGTACTTCTGCCTTTCAACACTTGACTTGAGATGCAGAGAACTGGGCTCCCAAAAATTGAGCCTCAAGTGTCTCAAACTGGTGACACAAGTCTGAGACGCCCAGAACTGTGATCATCCTTCAAAAATGCAGGTTTATCTTCAAAAACACTTTCCATATTTTCTTAAGTATAAACCATTCCATAGGCTTTTTTCCTTGCAGTTTCTCCCCCAGCTAGTGCTCCGATGCATGGTAATGCCTAATTTAGCCTCAGCTTCAGTCTAATTCCTTTATTCAAGTTACAGACATACCAGGCACATAAGAGATTTTAGCTATTCTATAAAAGGAGTGGCTGATGGGAGTGAAGTTGTGCAGCAGATAACTGCATGAAAAGGATACTCTTCAATGTGCCATGGTATCCATAAGGAATAAGAATGGAAAGTAAAATCTAATGGAGTAGAAAATAATTCAGAGATGAATCAGCGCTAAGAAAAAACTATATAGTTAATGCAGTTTGAAACCAAAATGCAATACACTCAGGTTCTATATGTTAGAGAGAGTGATTATTTTTTTAAATAGACCTGTAATGAAGGTAGCTTTTTATATAATGTCACATACAGCTGACATCTATGCCATTTCAAACACAGTTTATAGCACAGCTTCTCTTTGTTGAAGGCAGACAAGTATTTTCCCCCACTTCACAACAAATTACTAGTCTATAAAAACATTTCATGATATTACTTGCCATCTTTACACAGCATGAAATTACCTTACTTTCTTTTGTTATGTATTTGGTATGTAGCATTTTTTCTTTTGATTGAATCACTTTTATTTAGGTTGAAAATATAGTAAGTAAATTTAGTGCTCTGAAAAGCAGAGGCTGGTAGCACTGCCTTCAGACAGGTAGGCAATGTAAATTGTCCATAGAGCTCCTTGACAGAAGCTTTGTCTGCAGTTCCCACCTGGAACTGACTCTCAGCCCTCACAAACTGAGGTAGGCATTTGTGTGTATAAACAAAATTGATGAAAATTGATGAAAAGCAAGTTAATTTAACCAGTGACCTAAGGTGCCATCCAAGAAGAAAATGCATCTTAAATTGAAGGGATGAGTAATACTGAAGTCAAGAGAAGGTTCTGTCTTTGAATCCATTGGAAACAGATGAATCTAATTGCATTCTTGAGCTTAGTTTGGTAAGACGTAGGGTCCTGTAACCCAGTGTCATGATCTGAAGTCAGAATCGTAACAAAATAAAAGATTTCTCATGCAGTGTAATCTATTGTCATTCGCTGCACTACCAACGGCTCTGGAATCCTATAAAAGATGCATTATTGCAAGAGCTAATCATTTAGAGTTGTCATACCTTGCCCAAAGCTGCTTAAATTCTTCCGGGGTGATTGGAATGCCAAATCTGAACAAGACTTTCTTCAAGTCCCTTGGCTGTATAATGCCATTTCCTTCACTGTCAAACTCCTGAAAATTCTGAAATGTAAAAGAAATCATCACTAACAAGAACCAACAAGTGTGACAAAATGTTTGATCTCTCTATAAGCTTAATGAATAATGGGAATTGAGAAAGAAATGGAAAATCATGCACGTCTCTATTTCATCTTTTAGTGCTTTTTCATTTGATTTTTACTCTTTCCTACTTTCTGCTTTGAATGTGCAACTCTCAAAAGCTTGAATTGGGATTGACATCACAGGTGTTTAGATGATGTAGTCTGTGTGGAAAGTTTCTTGCTGATGGCAAACACAGGGGATATGAGCGTGAGAAGCATGCATGCAGCTGTGGTATGCCCACTGCTGAAGCATGCTAGTGGAAGATGAAGGCACTGCAAAATGGCAGACCTGCAGATTTTCTCCCAAACTTGTTCTATAGGTAAAGCGAATTAGATTTTGCTTTGGGTTTTGGTTGGGTTTGTTGGGTTTTTTTACCATTTGTCTTGCAAACTGAGACTACCAGTACTATTGTCTGACATTTAGTGAAAAAATAATATTCATTTTTCCTTGTGCTACTCTTTTGCCCAAATATTGCAACTATTCAACAGGTTAAAAAAGATTAAAAGGTGGAAATGATTTTTGTAGGACAGTTTTGTGAGAGTCTCTTTAGGTGGCGTAAGCATTGCAATCAAAGATTGACTGTGCTGGGCAACGCTGGGTGTCAGCATAGGAGTAGGTGTGTGTTTGTGTACAGCACGATGTCAAAGAGGCCTCACTCAGATGAAGCCCACTACTACTAACAGAAACATTAAACAAAACCAACAATATTAAAATATGAAAAAAGTTTTAGAAATAACTGTAACAACATCTATTACATAATCCACGTTAAAAAAATTGAATATTATTCAAACTTGATTTTTTTTTAATCATATAGTAAGTTTTTATCATTAATGAGCTATTTTGCAAGGGTCTCTTTGAATATTTATAGAATCTGAAGATCAACATTGCATAATGTTCTGAAATCTACTAGTACTGCTTATTTATTTAAAGAAAACATTCTTCTTACCCTTGCTAGGTCATGCCATCTGGTTCTTGCTTTGATAACAAGGTAGTAATGAGCGTGATCACAAGCTAGCTCTGCATCCGTTATCATGTTTTTTTCTCAGAAAAGGAAAAAAAATAAAATAACAACTAACTATGTTTTACGTTAGTGGGATCTTTAATCTCCACAAGTTTCCTTCCCTTTTGTTGTTCTTCACGGTTGTGGTGGTTTTTTCCTAGTTTCTAAGATACCCATTAAAGACTGTTACTTCACATCTGTGTAAACTTAATTCTTTAAATACTGCCTTATTTCCCTAGCTGCAGGTTAGCGAAGATGTTTTAAATTTTGTAATTCCCTATTTATTTTCAAATCAGGGTTGTTCAATCCTTCCTCAAACTGAAGAGCCAGCATGGATTGTTTATACGCATAGAAGGAAATGTTAATTATCTCAGAAACAATTATATATTGGAGTGACTCCAGGAAGATTATCCTTGATTTACATCAATAACGTAGATCAAAATGAGTCACCAAGGCACGGCTAGTAAGTCTGGGGAGTAAGACCCACATTTGCAAATTCATCCACCATTATATGTGCTTAACTTTAAGGGGCCTGGTGCTTCTCGTTGAATCGAAGCACGCAGAGGAATATGGGTGCCTCAGATTAGGATCCAGGATAACTGTCACACTACACAGAAAGCTGCCTAAATCCATGTGCTACACAAGGACACACTTACCTGAGAAATGAGGAGACTTGATGTCTCACTGTTCTTTGAAACAGTGCATCTTCCTTCACCTGAGAAGAGCAGCCCTTCTTTTGGTGCCCAATTCTCTTTAGCTTTTCTAAGCACTTCCAGTTAGAAAACTGAGGAGAGGCTGTTAAATTCTCTTAATGCACAGTTGCCCACCCCATGCTACATCCTAGTACCCATTCCTCCTCCAGCTGTTGCTCTGTAAGGAAATGTTGCAGACATACGGCTTCAGAGCCTGGTTCAGACATGCTCCAGGAATACGTTCCCTGGACCAAGGTTCTCGAACAAAAGGCAGAGGAACATTGCGTCTGCAGACCAGGCAAGATGTGGTAACTACATCTGACCTACCCACTGAGTTCCTGTACCACCCATAGCATGCACGGACCAGAACTTAGGTCCTGGAGAACTGCAACACTGCTGACTCAGGACTTCTGGGCTCCCGGGGCTCAGGACCTTGACAGCCTTTGCTGAGGCCTCTGTTTGGATTTGGAAACATGAATGCCACATTAATCTGCTTTAGGTGCCTGGGAATCTTCTGAGTTTTCCCTCCTCCCACCGCTTGAGACAAGGTTCCGTAAGCCTAAACAATCGACCAACAAAAATAGTCTAAACACTTAGCTGGGAAAATGCAAGTGCTCTTAAGGTTTCAATCACTCTATTTTCCTTGCTGGACTTCTGAAACAGTAAAAGTGTTTGAAATGAGGAAATTCTGGAGCTCAATTCAGAATGCTTCAATTTCTAGCTAAGTCCAAACTGAAACAGAAATGAGAGCGCGACAGTAATTGGTCTCAGACTCCAACTGTTAGCAAGACTCAATCATCATCAGTTTCCTTTCTTGTTTTAGACTCATGTCCTTGATTCACTCAGTTGTCCAATTCAGGAAAAAAAAAGAAAAACAAACCAAGCAGATAAATATTACTAACAACAGAGCCAACAGCAATGCTGTAAGAGACAAATAAAAACTGGGAAATAAGCCTATGTGTATATATCACATCTTCACTGCCACAACGAAGATGAGTTGCTGATCAGGAGCTTTTTCAGTCCTGCTGTATCTTGTCATTATTTTTATGAATTTATCTCTGTTTGCATAGTTAAACAGAGTTTCACACTGAGTTTTTAGAATGAATTTTTTAGTGCTTAAATGCTATTTGTCATTGAAGTAAAGCTCAAACTTTAAAATTCCAGACATTTTAAGCAGCATCACTTCTCACAGGAAGGGAGGCTGCAGCTCTATTCTCCCTGTCCTCCACCCACTCCATAGTGCTTCTGTGCACCTCACCTATCTTGTCTGCTCTTGGTGCCCTGGTAGCATAAAGGTCTGGAGCATGGTGTTTCGGACTACTGTAATGCACACTGACAACTGTCAGTCAGTCAGTCTCAAACTGACAGACACTATGCCAGACAGGTAATATCCTGGCTGCTCCTCAATCCAAAATGAAATCCAATTCCCAACCCATGTCCTCAGTTCTGCATGCTTGGAAGATGCAGCAAAGTTGTCCATTTTGGAGGCTAGCTCAGCTCTAAGACTCCAATTCAGGCACCCGTATATATGTTTGACCTTACAGATTTGAGCAGTCTCCAGGGGTACTTTTGGCATTTTAACCTAGCGCTGGATTCAGTATCTGATAATCATAAACCACTGAGAACTTGGTAAAGCTACCCAACTTCAGCTTGATAAAGACATATATTAATACTATCTTTTTTCAATTGTACCCAATACAAATTTTCACACAGTATATTCATTTCTGTAAACAGATCAGATTACTATAGGTACTACACAACCTTTTCTTTCTTACTTGTAAGATGGCACAACCCGAGGAGATACCTCCTTAGTTTCTTGGGTGTGGAACAGTTGACAGAATTCTTGGTAATTTAACATGGAGGTGAGGTCCATTCCCAACAAACCACGTAGGCACAAAAATTCCTCTTCTCCAAGGCGAAGCAGAAAGCTTTCCAAGAATAGCTGGAAGTCAGGCATGTTGATGATACCGTTACGGTTACTGTCTGTTTCATGGAAGGCAGAATAGGTGTCCTAACAAGGAATATTTAACATGTCAACTACATATATTTAAACATAAATAACAAATGTTTGCTCTAGACTTGTTTTGACAACAGGCAAATATTTTAAGAGAGTTGGAGAATATGAAGCATTTATAGTACTGCCTTACTTGGGATAGTCCACAGTAAATTGCAGTCTTATTGCTTTCATCTTAAGCATGTACAAAACTGAGCAAAAGCAGGGACCATCAAAAAGCCATCCCCATACAAATTTACAAAGTAACCTCCACTTTCCATCAGTACTATACTTAGAGGTACCTCATTTCTACCCTTGCCTATCCTTAGAAAACCTGTAATGAAGACAGACTTTACAGCAATTGATCTACCAGCTGAACAGCTTCTCCCATTAAAATAGATGCAAAATGTTCCAACACCTTTTAAATGGTGCAGTTCTTCAGAAATCTGAAGTAAGGCTGATCAATATGATCACCTTTGCTAGACGTGTCCAATGGGGATAGGATGAACTGAGCAAAAGGGTAACGACTGCAGCTTCTCTTCTTTGTAAAAAGTGATCTCTCTTACTTTGTGCATGTCCATGGCAGGAATTCAAGGAGTACCTGCTAATGGCAACTACAGAAAATAATAAGCAAAAGCCAGAATAAATAAGAAAAGCTGGAAAACATCTCTTGTTCAAGATCCCTGTGTTGCGAACTTTAGAGACTAAGAAGATCTTGAAAGACCATTCTCATGAATAGACGGTCTGTTCCATGAATGAGTAGTACAGAGTTATTCTTTTCTAATTGCAGAATCGTTAATAGCTATGCTCACAAAAGGATGGGAAAAAATAACTCAGATATTATTTTCCTGGCAGAGGCTGCAGAGAAGACAATTAGGGGGAAAAAAAAGGAAAAAGTTTTTGCCTTGAAAGCTGAATGTATTTGAACTGGAAGTTTCCGAGAACACAGAAGACATGAAATCCAACGTAATTTTTAGAGTCACTCCCCTGACAGCCCCCCCAAACCAACTTTCAAAACAAATATTTGTATCGAAATAACAACCAGCTTCACTGCCAAAGCAAACCATGGATCGATATGTTTACCCCATAGACTTTCATCAGCTTATCATTACGTTGATTGAGACATTCTTCAGCAGTCATGTAATGATATGTAGCATCATTTACTCTGTGGCTTGGGCTCTTACATAATGTAGGTCCTGGCCCATTCAATCTGGCATCTGCAATAATGAAATCAAAGTATAGCAAACATTGAAAAGATGGTATTAAACGTATCTGATAAATAGCACAGTAATGTAACATAAACAAAACAAGAAACTCTGCAATTGTATTCTTTACAGCCCAAACATGACGAAGTCCAATATCTGTATGCAGTATTAGTGGTGTCCACCCAAATTACAGTAATGGCCTCAGCTGCTACAGCTGAAGAAAGCACAGCACAGCTGAGACAAGGTGGTTGTTTTTTTTTTTTGCTTTAGCCTTCTTTTGTGGCTGTTTGGTTTACTTTGAGGAAGGGAGGTATCAGACTGGAGGACGAGGAAAGGAGCACCATGAAAGCCATGACTTGCCATCATACCGCCCGTCTGTCTCAGTGAGGGCACACAGGAGCTGCAGACAGTGTCAGAGAAAGTAATTTGTTCCATCTTTGTGTAGCACAACCACTGCACACTAGACCATCTCCCCTGGAGAAATTCTATCCTGGCTAAGCCCTCCTCCAGTTTGAACCAACGTGAGCTATTTCAGATCTCCCATCAAAAGACTCCTGGCTTAACAGAGCATCACCACTGAAACTATTTTGCCTGATGTTCTGTTCTGGCAAGACTCAGTCCTGCACAAACAGCAGCTTCACATCACCACAAGTTCATTATCCCACAGCCCCAGCAGGATCAGGAAAGGGTGACAGCCAGCTTCCCAGCAGGGCACCCTTGTACTTCCAGTCCTGAAGGGTTAATATACTTTTGGGCCATGGAACAGCTATTTTGGTCACCATTCCAGATCTGATTCCTTCTGCTCATTCTGCAGTGATACTCCAGGAACCTATTTTGCCTTGCTTCTGGGGAAAAAGAGACTAAGCATCTTTTGTAGTCTCTTGAGCATTTTAGAATTCTTCTGCAATGTATGAGCCATATAGATGAGTAGAGTAACTCACGTCAGATTTTAAAATGGGGAAAACTTGTGAAGAAAAATGTACACGCTGACATTTCACTACACCCTACTCCTGATCGATAAGAAAATGCTAAGTTAATGATCTGTTCTAAAGGAATGTTTCTTTCCTTTTTAAAAGATTTACATACACTGACACACAAGAGCCTGTACAACTACTCTGAAGAATCACTAGATGGTATTCACCGCATCATTTTAACTTCTCCTGATTTTACCCTTTAAATCCTACTCCCCTCTACAGACACGCGCTGTCCTTCCCCTTTTTCAATTCCAGTTTCTATTGAAGTCTAGTCAAGAAAATTTGTACTCGTCTTATCTTCCCACTAAAGCTTATAAGAAGAAAATCAGGCCTCTTTTTCTGTAAGTACAGACCACCCTCCACCACAGTGAATCACAAATCATTGAAAAATAAAAGTTAGGAGGGTTTTTTCTTTGCCTTCTGATTTCTGAGACTTGATATTGAATGTGGGTCACAATTTCTTTTACAGCTATGAGATATAGTACCGTATGGAAAGAAAAGCTGTGATTTTCATAATTGGCAAAAGCAAAAACTTTAAATACAGACAAAACACTGTTGATTCTTGATTTAAATCAAAGAGTTGGCACACTCATTTTCCTTAAGGTTAACCTGTTTCAGGCATCTTTTATTTGGCTGCTGGATGAAGGCACACATATTTTGGTGGGCAGATGATTAGCTGGCTGTATTCACAAACTTCTAAACTTATAGGCCTGAATGAATTAAAACCTGAATGTTATATCAGCCAGATACAAGTCAGTTCTCCTCCTTGTCTTAGTTCTGAACGAGAAATAATGACAGCAGAAAATAATAGTAACTGTCAAAAAAGTAAATGCTCACCTCTGAGAATAATGAGAGAGGCATAATACGGAAGTTAAAACAGGCCTTGAAGTCAACAGCAAAACCACCAGCATAAAATTCTGTCATCAGAATTTTACTCACAAAATCTAGATGTATAAAAGAAATAAGAAATGAATAATTACTTATTAGCTTTACCTTGCACTTAGGGTTCCATCCTAAGAAATCAGATTCCATCAGTTTCATTTTTAAGAGGTGGAAATCGAACCCCTTACAGTGCCTTGAAATCAGTGAAATTACTGGTGGGGTAAGGCAAGTAGCTGAAGTGATAAAACGTGCTCCCAGATTACAGATATATTCCTCTGGTATTCATTCCTCAGCAACAGTAAATCAATGAAGACAACATCCTCGTATATGAGTGGACAATACATCTATAGCTAAACAAACAGTAAACCTCACTGTCTCCCTGGGATTCTTGGTAGTCCAATAATACTATCAATTATGTTATAGATAACCGCATTTCAGAGTTGTCTAGTAGCAATGTCCCTTAGCAGCTTTAACATTCAAAACCAATACTTTAAATTAAAACCATAAACCAGTAAGTAACCAGGTCACACCACAGATCTCCAGTTGTATACAGAGACACTAAAACTCATCTCTTACAGATCCTTCATTCCTGAAAGGAGTAGTTACTGTCTTCTCACTTTTTACACAGAACAGAAAATGTTGCTGGACACAAGTACACCAGTACTTTAAAATCATCCACTGTAATTTAGGATACAACATAATCCTAAAACTGTGAATAAGAGTTAGAAATGCTGAGGGCAAGGATCTACTCAAGGCAGAGAAATCAGTCAGTTTTACTTTTTGCAATCTGTTAGTGACAACTCCATCATACCTTTCTGTGGACCTTTAGTTAGGTCACATCCCACATGTTCCAGTTTCCTTCTAGTCCTGAGTTAGATACTCAGCAGCTTAGCTAGGTAAGGAGTCAAAGAACTACAGACAAGAGGGTCATCCAGGTGCTAAAAATCATATGAATGATCATTTTTACCATTACCCTTCCATCAAAAAAGAAAAATTCTTCATCTTCCAGGAAGGGTTTGTTTCATGCTCTGTTTGTGTTAAAATTCCTTTACCTTCCAAAATTGCCACAAAATCCAGAAAACCCAACCCTCCATCTTGAGACCCCAGCATTTCTGTTCATAGATTAAATTGACTGTCATCCATTGGCATTCCATGATCTTCCAACACCTGTTAGAAGAGAAATAAAATAACTTATATAATGGCCTATTTTCTTGCTTAATATGTAATTTTGAATACTAAGTATCTGGGTGTTTTATCCTGTGGCTCAACTTGAAATTACTCTGAAAATTGATCTCTCTCCCTTATATTTACAGAAAGCCATTTAAATATAGTTCTGTTCTCTACAACTTCAATTCTATACAGAAAGACAGAGAGCAAAATTTGACTATATTTTTGAGACTGGCATTTTAAGCAAAAGCACCAAGTGACAGGCTAAGATTCAGCTTCACCTGGAAAGTAAAAAGCGCCAGAAGAAATGACGTTAACTCATTTAGCAGACTGCAGGAAAACTGTCATTCGTAGAATTTGCCACTACCGCTTTTCCCCACGAGTCTGCCACAACTACCTCCTGGACAAGAAATGCTGCAGATTGGATTCAGGCCCCTGAAGCCCAGCTAGGTGGAAGGCAGGATTCCTTCTGCATCGCTGCTCTTCAAAGCAGATTTGGGGGTCCATTTTAGGTAATTTATTTTGGCAAAGAACTTTCTGGTCTTCCTATATTCCTCCCATGACCCTTTCTCTTTCTCTTTATTTTACCTTTTTGTGGACTCTCTACCTCTCTCTCTCCATCTGCCTCTCTCTCTCCATCTCCTCCTCTCATCTCCATACTGTACTAGGAGGTCCAGTAGTCCAGAGTGGTGGCAGTCTCTCATTGTGCCCTTTTTAATGGTATCTGCAGTTGACTGTAGAGGGATCCCTCATTTTTTTCTCCTTTTCCCACCTCCTGTTTCCCTGAAGAGTTGTAGTTGCAGCCCCTGCAGCCCCTCAGAATGCTGAGGGCTTTCTCCAAAGCCTTTCATTTCCTTTAGCTGCTTTGTAACTCCTGCTATGGGTGTATTCCTTTATAACTATCCTGCACAGCTTTGTCCTGACTTTCCAAGTGTTCCTGCAGCAATTACTCTTGCCATTATATTTTAGTTAATTGTACAGATTAAAAGAAAAAAAATCATTAAATAGCTGAACAGCATAAGGAGTGTTAAAAAAGTGAGAATAATTAGCAAATTATCATTCCTTTCTGTGGATGTAAAGCTTCTGGATAAGCAAGCACATTTCATGTTCAGTTGAACAAGTATTTACCATCAGATCAAATGCTTAATAGTAGTGATAAGGAAATCTGGCTGCACAAATCCAATCAAAGCTGGAGAGAATCAGTCACAATAGTAATGTTGGTGACTACTGCCTCAACTATTAGCACTTTCATCTAGAGAAAGAAAAAAAGTGATAAAACTCTGCCAAAACTGCATGCAAGATTAAGTCATATTAAATTGTAAGACTAGGTCATTGTCCTGTGCTGAATGGCTCACAAAAGGCATAGTTTCTAAGTCTTATTTAAAGGAAGAGGATCCATGACATCAATCTTTCACAAAAGTAAAGGCACGCATACAAAATTCTGGCTGCTATTCCAGAGATTCAGTTGCTTCCTGATTTTGAACTA
>JAOXNO010000001.1:82264191-82274454 GCA_028565335.1 Limnodromus scolopaceus | reverse complement strand
CCTGTGAGGGTGGTGAGGCACTGGAACAGGTTGCCCAGGGAAGTCGTGGATGCCCCATCCCTGGAAGTGTTCAAGGCTAGGCTGATGGGGCTTTGAGCAACCTGCTCTAGTGGGAGGTATCCCTGCCCATGGCAGGGGGGTTGGAACTTGATGATCTTTAAGGTCCCTTCCAATTCAAACGATTCTATGATTCTATGATTCTAAGATAGAGCTAAGATCACGGCCACTGCACAACTAAACCTGTCAGAAATCATGAATGAAAGCCATTATTTACCTTAACATGCTGCCTGGCATATGAGTATGAAAAATAATTAGCAGCCTAAATAGTACTCCTGGATGTGAACTTCAGCAGCCCAGGAGCAGATTCACTGTTTGTTCAGCACCTTCTGTTATTCTGAGGTAGCTTCCAGGGAAGAGGTTGAGTTCCTAGTTCTCTGGGGCTGTTAAATTACCCTCTTAAATCACTCCCTTCTAAATTAGCAGAGCTTGTGAATCAGAGCCCTTGTCATCACTGTGTCGCTGCTTCACTGAGCTCTTCAGCCTTCCAAGACTTCATTTATTTTTGTGAAGCTTTGGGATATTCCTGGATGAAAGCAGAAGGCTCCTGTCCTTGTGCCGGGGACACATGGCATTTTCCGCACTTATCCCAACTGCCTATTCCATTTAGAATGACGTTTAAAAATTACCTTTGGTAGAAACTACTTATAACAACATCTCAAGTACCTTTCTTCTGAAATAAATAAATAAATAAATACAAATCAAAGCTTTAATTTCTTTTGAGAAATCTAATCCACACCATATACACTGCAGAAGAAAGTGTCAGGGGGGTGAGAGGGAGGGGAAGGAGTCTCCATTTTCTAGTATTTGTGAAGCCCTGCTCAGCTAAAACAAGTGCAGACTTCACATAGAAAATGGCTGTGAGCACTACAGAGCAACATCTGCTTTGTGAGTGTAATCCATAAAAGGCTTCCAAATGCCCTTAAAAATTGTTCCCTCTTTTCCCCAGTCTGAATGTCATCTCACAGGAAGCCATCTGGGACAAGCATGCCAGCTATTCTGCTGCAGCGATAGCAGTATTGTCCTCAAGTGCCTCAGGATGAGTCACATCAATGCAAAAGTCCAATTACAGTAGAAGCCCCCCAAAGCAGAAGTATCATTTCAAATAAATAAGACTGATGTAGCTGAACCACTGGAATCCAGAACGTAATTCAGTCACTTCATCACCTTTTACTCAAAACTTCTGCATCCCTTAAAGCACCCGTGCTAAATCCCCAATCCGGTTATGACATTCCCAGCACAGATGTGATAGTCTTAAGCCCAGTGTGCATGCATTTAAAGGAGTCAATTACTTTTCTTTTTCACTTATTATTTTAAAATACAGCCTTTTTAAACCTGGCATTTCTTACCACTTTATAGCAGCGAATGAACAGTGCCATCCACTGTTTCTCTGCATAATCCACAACATTTTCCTAGGACAGTCTTAAATAAGATCTAACACAAAAATTAATGCCACGTTTGAAACAAGGAAATATAGATTGGTAAAAAGATGTGAGTCAAAACATATTTTTAAGAAACCAGGCTAAATCACAGAATGACAACTCTAAAAGTAGATTACAACAAAGGAGCTTTTTCAAAATATCTCCTCACCTGTGGAGGAGCCCTTCTAACTTAATTAGCTATATTGTTACTCATTTATCCTAAACCCAAGTAGTTCTCCAATCAAGTAGGCCATCTATTGTATTGTTGAGCATAAATTCTCTTCCTCTTATTATAAGAACTACATTTCTTCCTCAGTATGGTCATCAACTTTCTAGAACATGACCCTGACGAATGATACTGCTAAGAACAGGCGCCTTTAGAAATGATTACTACAGGGTAATTGAATGGGACCCTGTTTTCGTACACTGAGCATGGCCAATGCAAGACTATATGTCCCTGAATGTCTTTGATAATGGAAACCAAACCTTATCTTTTAGACGTATATTTCAGATGCTGTTCCTATATAAAGATTGCAAACTTATCCCATCTATGCTGTTGCACATCCCTCTTTGCTAAACACAGAAAGCTGCACTTTTCAACAATACCATGGCTCAAAAATGCAGATACGCAAATGTGCTCAGCGCTCACCGTAACAGAAATGCCACCAGTATTATGCTCACTTCTTCCCATGCTTTGCCAGAACACAGCCTCAGTGTTCAGCATTCCGCTAGACTGAGCTCATAAGACTTATCTTGCATCCTTTTAAAACAAAAGCAAAAGAGCCATTAACCACAATGATGAATGAATTAAACCTTAACAGTTTGCCTCTTGCTGCTTTACTCTCTATTATTTCCTTATAGGCAATGTTTAGGATTTCAAGTAAAGGCCACTTTCCAATTCAAAGTGGCTGTAATTTCTGACTTTTCTTATAGTAAAGATCTCTCATTGACACAAATAATGGTAGAAACATTATTTAGAAAATTGTATAACTGCTAAGTCCCAGGTAATTCAAAGGATAATTACTTGTTCATGATCAATGACCACTGATTATATACTACAAAACACAGAGCTATAAAACTGACAGATGATGAAAGCATACAGTTATAACACACTGTGCTGGGAACATGACTTTTATGAACCCAATGCATAGCACCCAAAGTTTTCTCTAAGACATTTATAGAAAGGAAAATGCATACAGTAGAATTGGTTTTACTGATCACGCTCATGCTCATTCATATTTCAGGATCAAAGATTATTTTCCAAAAGCCATTTCCTATTGATGCTGTTGTGTTTGCTCCTCACACACAATGATCAGCAGGACAGTGGGTTGTAAGGGTCAGAATGGAACTGATTTCTTTGATTTTCCTATTATGTTTTCAAAGGTAGGAAAGAATTCCACATCTTTCTGAAAGTCACTGCCTGTAAGCAGAGAAAACTAGAGCTCCTGAGAGAGTAGATTAGACCTGATTATAACCTGACTGAAATGTTATTGCAATAAAATGCCTAATACAATTCCCTTTTCTTTGGACATAGATATTTTGACTCCATGCTCCCCATGCTTGTAAGCTCTTTTGACTCCCCACTTTGGGGAGCCTGCTTGTATTGAAAATGAGATTTCATGTTGACAATATTAAATTTCAATTCCTTGCTCTTTACAATAATAGTCTACTGAGGAAACACATAACATTAATTTAATTAATTGTGTATTACATTGTGTTTGGAAATACTAAATAATGTTTGATAATGTCCTTGATCTCCAGCAAGTCAGTTGTTCCTTTGTAGAAAAGGCTTTTTCACCTTTGAAATGCTGAAATAATGTCAAGCCTACAAGAATTTCCAACATGGAATTGTTGTGAAAATAAATAAGGGATTTACAAGCTGATCACATGAGGAAGGGGGTATCTCTTCCATCGACCTTTTCTTTTCTATATGCTTAAGGAAACCAAAATACCTAATGCCTCCAGCTGTAGCTGTCATATTAAAAGACAGGAAGAAAGATATGGTAAGAAAAGAAATTACATTAAATCTGTTGCAACTCACACATCATCAACTTACTTCATAAAATGTTGATCTGAAAAAGAGGAACAACACAGCTGTAGGACTTTTCTTAGATGACTTCTGTTAATAGTTCCAGTACGCTTAGGATCATAGGACTGCAAAGCCTTATGAAAATTTTCTGTGATTTTATCTGAAAGGATCTCCTCCACCTAACAATCAAGTGAATTAGTAATGCAAGGAAAAAAAAAAAAGAAAGGTCCCTGAGGTTAAACTGTAATAGCATTACCACATGAGAAAATGTACTAAAATGACAAATCTGATGTTGAAAAACCAACATTTACTGATAATTAACTACGTTATCACTTACAGTATTACAAACTAGAACAAGAAGATCAGGCTTCTTTATTCGGTTGGTTCCATTAAGCTATTAGTGAACCATCTAATTTAAAACAATTCAACTAAATCAATTTTAGTGTACTAATTTCAAAGCATGATGCAACACCAGGCGCAAAATATACCTTTGAAAATGTTTATTCGGAAAACTGACTGAAAAGTGATTGTAAGAAAGTGTAAATCTCACTTCACAGATCTGCTTCTTCAAGTGACTGAAGAGGCACGTATACTTACTGATAACAATGCAGAGCTTTTACCATTGTTTCTCCCCTCAGTCCTGTAAAACCAAATCCACTAGGACTGAACGAATTGCAAGTGGCACTCAACTTACTCAGGGCATAATTTGAAGACAATGGGCTTGCACAAAGGGAAAATAATGACAAAATCTGGCTTACTGAACCTGCTTGAGGATCTATCTGTAGCACTAGCAGTTAAAACAAAAGTGGTTTTCACTTGTAAATTGAGTACACTAAAACCAGAAGGTTCTCAGATGAAACAAACACAGGATCATGTTTTGACAGAAAATCTCAGCATAATTGCAGATCTGACCAAGCACTGTACTGTTCAAAATTTCAAGTGAAAAGAAGGAGGTTGAGATGCCCCTTGGGTTGTCTTAGCTGGCTGAGGCTCTAAATTGCTTCCTAGGTTCTGCTTCTGCCCATTGCTGCTTAAGATTCCTCTGACCAAATAATTTCTGAGAAATGATAAAAATGAAGATATTTCTTGAAAAAGTTATCCTCTTTCATCTGTACAACCTGTACTCTCTGCCTTTTCTACAGGACAAGCCACATTGATGGAACTGGCATCACCACTCAGGACACAAACCAAAAGGATTCTCAGACATTCAGGCTTCCTTGCAGCTGCTTTTCATCCAGATCTGGGTACAAACCCAGCCACAGAGTCCAGAACAATCCTACTGCTCAGGCCAGAATCACTCTCCGAGTGTGAAACCACAGCCCCCATGGTCATGTGTGACTACTGTGTCATCCCTGGTGGTATCTCATCTGGACTTGACAGTGTTCTATGATGTTTAACATTTCCTTTACCTGCCTTCCCTTGTGCTAGCACTTACTTCATTTGTGCTGCTTGTTTTAAATGACAAAAATGGGCAATTATCTTTGTTCATCTCTAACATGAGCCTAACCAGCTTAATTTGTAAATCCAACTTCGTGTGCACATCAGTTGCATATGTAGGCACTGTCAGCATTTGCATTTTCCCCAGCATGCTAATTTTACAACCATTAAAGTTTGCCCCACAATTTCAGCCAGACCATTGTTCTACTCAAAACCAGCTGGAAGGGACTTGAGCTGCAGCATCAAATGTTGCTATTGTTGGAGCCATCAGGGTGGAAAGCAGCCTGTTTCAGCTCCTAACATCAAAGCATTTGAAAGCAATGCACACCATTCAGGACTGTTCAATGGGGACCTTCTTTTTGTGTGTCTGGTATCTCTCTTGACACTACTGCTCTCCTTTGATATCTCTCAAGAATACTATCCAGACTACATAAGACAAAGTTAAATATGGAGTTAGTCAGTTGACATACTAATGCAAACCTAGAAGAGATTTGATATTGAAAATTATGAAAAATTTTGAACAGCTCCTTAATATTAGGAAGTAGATTTACAAACTGCAGCTCGGGTTATTTCTCAGAATAATTTGGTAAGCAAAAAAGGACAGGACATACTGCACAGAAATATTGATGGTGGGTTTCAGGATATAACCTCCCTTACCTTCCGTGAATGATTTTAAAGGAAAACATTATAAGACAACTACAAATTCAGAAGGTGTCAATGCTGTACCCTAGAAAATATGCAATGTCTGTGTAGTATATAGCATATATTTTGAACCAATGTATATTACAAAGAATAATAGATAAAACAAGAAACAGCAAAATATCAGCGAAACAGATCTGACAGCTGAAAGCTAAGAAGTACTACTGATGTTCCTCCTCTGCTGTACGCACGTGTGTGAGCCAGTGATTCTGCTGGAGTTTTCAAAAAACCCTAGTAACCATGAAATGGCTTTCCAATTGATGCATCAGAAAGAAAAGTCTAGAAGAGGTGGTTATGAATATTCCATTGCTGGAAAGAATGTGAACTTACTAACTTAGATAAAAACTGTATGCAGAACATAACATTTTAGCAAAACACAATCCAGCATTTTGCCGCAGCCATTGTAACAGAGATTATGATTACAGAATTAGAAGTAAACACTTACTAGTGATTGTTCTTCTTCAAACAAGTCTAAAAATTCATAGTAGTCAAGGTATTCAGTCTGTTCTGGATCAATTACCTCAATTACCTCCTGGAAGTCTTTATCTTTCATTTGAAATACCAAGTTACGTAAAACACGATGAAGGTAATTTCTCGTGATCTTTCCATCTTGGTTCTAAAACATAAAAAGGAAGTATGCATAAACAAGAAGGAGCATTTACTAAAGCAATGCTGATTCCAACATGTCATTCTACACTGCCAGATCATCCCGACCTATAGTAACTGAGACCTCTGTAGATGTTTCCGTATTCTATCTATACTGAATCTAGTACTTTTACTCCGGTTCCCAGTGAATATACAACTGCAGTATGTACTGTATGGAAGACTAAAGCTATAGGAATGAAACTACAATGACCTTCCCATTACTTTGGGAGAGATTACTCAGTTTGATGGTAAACTCTGCCACAAGTGAATGGATATGTAAACTTGTGTTGCACAGACCAGCTCTCATTCAGGTCAGTTTATCAGCTGTATTTTGTTCCTTGCCTGGCCTGGAGTCAACGTTCACAAAAAGTTGTGTCTGACTGAATAGCTGCTGGGTCTGAGTGGACTTGACGCAGTTGAGCCAAGTTGAGTCTGAGTTGCTGTTACCATGTACCCCAACCATTGCCTTAAGTCCATGCAAAAGTCCATCAAGTGATGTCTGGTTTTAGACCCTAAGATAGCTCTCAGCATATTCATATCATATGATCCTACATTTATCAGTGCTCATTCATCTGCGGCAGGATTTTCTTCATGATTAGCTTCAGAACAACAACCAATAGCTCAACTAACTATTTTATGCTTAAGCATAGCTTTTTCTAGGGCTCTAGTTTTCAGATGTGGTCCACAACCACTATGGTCCATAAGGCCAGAGTAAATGCAAAGACTTGGGTCATTACAAAGATTTCAGTTAGAAACGCAACATTAAGAAGTCCATGGCAAGCCTTGGGAAGTTCTGACTGTTGACAGTGGTGTGTTAATCCAATATATTTGAGACCTACCATCATTGGACTTCCTCTTTCTTTTCTCATGCATCCTTTGCATCTTAGTATGCATGCTCTAAATTAGCTATGCTGCTGGGCTGGCTCTATTGGCATTCTTGACCTGGCTACAGGGGGTGAATCAGCTCTCAGGGAGAATCTTTATCCAGGGCCTGATGCCCAGTCACATTGTCATGCCAATGGGTACTCATTTGGATTATTAGGTAATAGGCAATGGATATGTTCATGCAACAGAATCAGAATATTTTTATTTGACTACACTTAAGGCATAGTTTTTCTCTCAGTTCCCATGGCAAGTAATTTCCATAATTTATGTAGGAGAGTTTTATACCAACTCTTTTCTATGACTGTCTATTGCATTTTTAAGTTTGTTCCTGAACTTTTACTCTTTTTTAATTTGTTGTTTGTTTCTTTTTTTTTTAATTATTTTCTCTAAAGAAATCTGAGGAAAGATAATGGGGGGAAAGAAGAAGAGTGAAATAAAGACTTTGGAACAATAACAGAAAAATTAGGAGTAAATAGTTCCTTCAGTGATTCAGTTTTCCTGGCTAAGCACTAGACAAATATCTTTCTGTTCATAAAATTCACCCTAAGAAAATTCTGTTTCCCTTTAGTCCCCCACAGAGATCCAGGGTGGCAGTAATAATACAGAGGATGAGCAATTATTTACTTCATCAGTTGGTCTGGGAAATACTTTAAAGTTTTGCAATCAAAAGATAATGGTCTTGTGAAACTACTATCTGGTATTTGAATTTTCTTTAGAGACTGTTGTCACTGCATTAAATCATATGGAAGCAAAACCTGATAATATACCTACCTCCCCCAGTAAATAAGTTAGGGAATCTGGTACTGAAGCTACAAAGATAGCTTGTACTTCGCAAGAAACAATTGTGCAGAATGTCTAGGTCTTACCCATGAAGATGAAATATCTGTTATGATAAAAATAAATTACATTTTGTTCAAAGCTTAGATAATATGGGAAAGTTAAGATATACTACATCAGGGTTTATTAAGCAGATTGCAGTTGCTTATTTGGCTACATTGCAAGTTTAATTTTATTTATTCAAAAGGATTTCATTTTATTACCCACATCATTATCTAACTTGTTCCAGCATCAGTGATATGACTGGGGATGTACTGGTCAACAAAAAAATCATGATGTTATGTATAAATATAAACAATTCTTATATGTATTTCTTTCACTGTGGGAGCCTCTAGATGTTGGGGATTAAATAGTTCTTTCTTCAGCCTGTCTTTCAGCCATCTCAAATACCTCTGCCTTTGTTAACAATTTCATTCAGTAATGCTCCAGTTCAGTAAATGAATTAAAATCATGTAGTAAAGTGCCTTACTGACTCATGGCCTAAATGCTGTAGGGGTTATTATTAGCTACTGCAATGTACAAAACTGATTTCTTTTTCCTATAAATTGCTAGGCGAATTCTTTCTTTTTGTGGTCATCTATATATATACGTATATAGATGAAATACTGCAGAGCTAAAAAGAACGGTTTTTATGTAATTATATTAGAAAGGAATATCATCTATATAAAATCACCTAATAAAAAGTGCCAATACTGCTTCTGAAGATATGCCCAGCGCTCCTTTTGCTTGTGTCAACCAGACTGAGAGCTTTAATTTTTTCAGTCTATTATTTGCTCATTCAATTCAGAAATACAGACTGTACAATTTAAGAAGTGCAATATGTAGCAAATCAAAGTAATAAAAAAATCCAGCTCGTCCACTAAAGGGATGATCACACAATCTGCTGCATGGGACATACATATCATGACATTCCATCAAAACCGACAGAAAGGCATTCTAGCATAGTTCTGTACATCGTGAGGGCCACAGAGCTGGTAAGGATAGACAGTTCTTTATCAAAGCTCATATTCCAGAACTAAACATGCAAGGCTAATCCAAAGTCTAAAAAAAGTCAGATGAAGTTACTTTTGAAACTGGCGTGAACTATGCAACAGTAGGCTCAACACTGCCAGTGTCACACACAAATTACAGTCTACCTGTCAGATGATAAACTGCAAACATAAACCTTTTACAAATACATGCTAACATTCTCTGTTTCTATTGTATAATATGAGCTTATAATAATTACTGCACAGTTCTGATTCTCATTAGCTACACCCATCCTACTGTTTTTATCCCTTCATCAAAAGAGATTTGCCTTGTCTGTAATTGTGTGCACAGGGACCATGGGGATGTATATTCAGTGCTAGGCAGTGTATTTGGACATACAGTCTTATGACATCTCCCTTCTTTTCCAAAATGCTGTATATCAGATTAAGGTGTAGCTTTATCTTGCACATATTAATGCCTATCTTTAATTTAAATGTCAATCCCAACCAGCTGGTCTCCTTTAGCATGTAACGTTAAATAGGTATTCATGTTCTGTAGTATTTTTATAGTATTTTATATCTTCTGTATAACATTAAAACTATTATCTATGTTCCCTTAAACCTTTTACAATGCTGGGAACACTCTGAAGTTTATTTGGTGCCAGGTTTCAGCAAAGAACACAGAACATTTTAGTCTCTCTTATGAATCTGTTGCATTTAAGTAAGAACTTTAGTTAGGAGACTTTCCAATACTACTTGAATTCCTTGTCCTAAGATGATAAACAATCTCTTTTTAAAAGAGACTAAAATAAAAACAATGAAATAATGCAGATGAAAAATTACAACTTGATACTGCAATTCTAAATTTCTAAATTTGCAGGAGATGAGTTGGGGCTGTTCAGCCTGGAGGAGAGAAGGCTCAATAGCCATCTTATAGAATCTTCCAGTACCTAAAGGGCACCCACAAGAGAGTTGTGGAGAGACATTTTATCAGGGAGTGTAGTGATAAGACAAGGGGCAACGGTTCTAAACCTCCAATTTAGGTTAGATCTTAGGGAGAAATTCTTTATTATAAGTATGGTGAGGCACTGGAAGCATCTGTGCAATTGACATAGTGTAATGACAGGACAAGGGGCAATGGTTTTAAATTGGAAGAGGGGAGATTTAGATTAGACACCAGAAAGAAATTCTTTACAATGAGGGTGGTCAGGCACTGGAACAGGTTGCCCAGAGAAGCTGTGGATGCCCCATCCCTGGAAGTGTTCAAGGCCAGGCTGGATGGGGC
>JAOXNO010000001.1:82217586-82246669 GCA_028565335.1 Limnodromus scolopaceus | reverse complement strand
CTGTGTGGCAAAGTGTGAAGGTATGATTAGCTGCTGAGATCATCATCATCCCATCACTTTTGTGAGGTACTGAAAGACAGGAATTCCCAAACACAATATTAAATTTACTTAATAAACTTGGGAAGTCTTTGACTTGTCTCTTACCTTAGTTTCCCAAAAGTAACAATTGAATTGTAATCCTGCCCAATCCATGAGGCTATCCTGGTTATCACAACAAACCACACACCTGGCTTTGATGCATGTAAGACATGGGTATATGCATAATTCATGGAGGACTTCACTTCTCTTCCCCAACAATTCCCTCAAGTCCTATTTCCCCTTGAGCCTTTTCTTTGTGTCTTACTAGAGGGTGAGGATTATCTGTGAATTTATTTTCAAGGAAATTTTAAATGGATTAAGATTGTGTTAGCTGTGAGTTGTACATATGGAAATACAGAATGACTGTACAGACAGGACTGTGACATATATGAAGTGCAATAGAAACATATATAATAAAATGGATAGATTGAGATCCACTTCGAACAAACTATCCATGCATACATTCAAAGTGAAAGGAATGCTTCAAAAATGTTTGTGCGATTGCATTATTTGGGGACTGACAGTTCTATTTTATGAAAATGCCATTAGAAAGATCAGGTTAATAGTAAATCCCAGCATCAGGAACGATACTTTGGCACACTTTAGGAATGTCTGAAATTCTCCCTTGTTTATAGCTCAATTTTTGATCTACCAAAACCCTCAAATCTAAAACAAAAACCAGATACATATACAAATTACCATGGCCTTACTACAGAACAGGAACACTCTTCAGTCATTATCCTACATAAGTGACAGTTTTCAGCAATGCATTGGGTACTCCGCTTTCTGTCACATGAAAACAGTTGTGTTCCTTCCCCTAGGAACTTCCTACTGTTACTCTCAGGCAATTTCTGCTGTTTTGAACAAAATGGCTTATCATGGATCTGCATATATCAGGGCTGGAAAGTCAATCCCATTTAATAAACAAATAGAAATACAGAACTAATTGCTGGTTCAGAATTGCACTTTTGCCCTCTGTTCTTTATACTCCAGCTTCTTACACAGGATCCCCATGAATAGGCAAGGATCACCATCATGCTTAGCACACCATTAACCACATCCTTACAGCAGGGGCAGGACACAATCTGGACATGTCACAGCTGCAGGTTGAGTTGGTCTTTGCAGCAGCCATTAAAATTGGGCCAGAGCCTCTTTTCATGATAAAAATCAATAGGAGACTTGCTATTGCCCTCATCTGGGCATACGAAGAGAACACAAATTATGTAGCATCATTCTTGACTGATCTATGTTAATATGCCTTAAAAAACAAATTATTGGCCCTAATCATCCCAATGATTAGTTTTCTTTCATAAATTTATTGACCAAGGAATGTATTCCCACAGACTAGCTTTAAACGCTAACACCAGACTCTTCCATACTCGTCTATAGAGGGAAGGAGGAAAACAAGTACTGCTGCAGGGTGATTCAGAAATCCTACATTATGGTCCTCATCTGCTTGCTCTCTGGATGTAGTAATATCTTTTCACTTACTAGAAAGGGCAACAAGTCTCGAGTACTTTAAGTCAGCCTTTGAATTGCCTTGCCCTTCCGGTCATTAAATGGTTTCCCTATTTATTTCTATGATTTCCTTATTTATTTCCTTATTTATATAACCTAAACCAATTCATAGGTTACCATTTGAAAGAAATATTCCATTACCTGCTTATATTCTACGCCTGCTTAAATTTAATCATTATCAAGGTGGAAGGACTGGATTGAAACCAGTTGAAAACAATGAAAATACGTTAATTACATTCAAGGGGCACTGGACCAGACCCTCTCTAAAGCCCTGTTCTTGCAAACACACCGTCTTTCAGAGCACACAGACCCCAACTACGTTAACTTTAGCACTACTTTTGACTCTGATAGGTTGAAGCATCCAGCCCTGTGCAGCCTTGAATCAGCGCCATGAATATAGCTGGACTACCCAGATCCACAATGGGAGATCTGTGCACAAGTTTTGCTTAAAAGCTAGAAGGCTAGCACCTATCTCAGTGATGGGAAGACTATTATGCAAACAGGCTCATAAGATCTTATGGATCTTGCAAAAAAGATGGAGAGAGACTTTTTACCAGGATCTGCAGTGATAGGACAAGGGGTAATGGCTTTAAACTGAAAGAAGGTGGATTCAGACTAGATAGAAGGAAGACATTTTTTACAATGATGGTGGTGAGACACTGGAACAGGTTGCCCAGAGAGGTGGTAGATGCCCCATCCCTGGAAACATTCAAGGTCAGGTTGAGTGAGGCTCTGACCCACCTGATCTAGTTGAAGATGGCCCTGCTTATTGTAGGGAGGGTGGACTAAATGACCTTTAAAGGTCCTGTCAAAGCCCAACCATTGTATGAAGCACAAGAAAGCTAAGTGTTGTTCTACACATTTTGAAGTCTAGGTTTACGTTTAATTTCAGTATATATTCCATATATTCCTTAAGCAACACTTCATCTGAAATTATTTTTTTAGTTAGTAATTTTCAAAAAATTGAAGCTGACAATGCACATTTAATAAGCATAGAAATGACTTCTGGTTTCCTAAGTACCAAAATATGCTAATTATAAGTACAACTATTCATTATTTTCCTACTTTCTGTTTTTACACACATACGAATACCTCCTAATTGTTAAAACTAAAAACCAAACAAATGAACCCATTATACTTTTTATGAATCCAGCCCGTTGTTCAAGGAAAAGAAATCATTCTTTACACAAAGATTTGCTCTGAAATTGCTGCCAAAGAAAATAACCTTGAGTTATTTGCTGCATAACTGCCACACGAGTACATTAAAGGTGCCTAGGGACAGCTTCGTCTTGAGCATGTGACTTTTAAGAAAAAGCTTTTAAGTTCAATATTTAAAAATTGCTGCCATATCCCTTTTCTTTCTCTGATTTTTAAATTAAAACCAGTTTTCTCATATAGGAAGAAGTCAGATATTTTTTGTTTCTGTGTTTTCAGTCATTTATCTAATAATGGAGGTTTGTATTGCCAGTTGCAACGAATTCAGGACATCATTGGGATGCTAAGGAAACAGATATAGATAGATATATATATATTTCATGGGTGGTTTTTCCCACAAACCTGAAAAATGTAGCCCTGATATGAAACCTGCGTAATTTTTCTGACCATTAGGACTAGATGATCAAGATTGCCCAACTGTGAAAGCCTAAAAGCTGAAGTCCTGGGATCAGGTCTTAAGAGTTATATTTTTCACATAATATAGTAAATATTTAGATGGGAGGTCTATCCAAAAAGGGCTTACTTCTTCCTAGCAGAGACTGGTTTTCAGAAATGTTAGATTTCTGGGTTTTTTTCAGAAAAAATTTAATATCCTTTTGGTGAGGTAATAATATTTCTCTGTCTCTCTGGAGTTGGGCCGACCTATCTGAAAGAAATTCTATGAGTGCAAATAGGGCTCTCTGGCAGAGTTTGTGGATCCAAAACACATCTCTGAAAATGAGTGTTTTCCCCTGACTACATAGTAAGTGTCCCCAGCCCAACGGATATGTATGGGCAGTACCTTATGTCAGGATCTTGACAGAAAAAGCCCTCTTAATAATTCCAGGACTGGTCCAAAGTCCATTAAAGTTAATTGAGAGACTCGACACTGTGTCCCAGAACAACCATAACAGGATTATGGGGAAAAATATTTGTTAATCAATCCAAGGCAAATATTCACCAGGCTCTGGCTTGAATCAGAAACAGCTGCAGAATCCAAAAGCAGAAATCAATTCAGGAGACCAAATTGTGAAGGGACTGCAGGAAGAAAAGTGGCGGCAGAACTAGGTCCAAAGAACAATATTGTTTTGTGCGGTTTTTTTTCTAGATCAATGCAGAAAGAAGCATTTTAAGTGGATTGTATTATACTTTAATTCAAAATTAGAAATCTGAAGGACAGCAAGAGCTCAGGCCCTATCAAATAAGATGCATTTGCTATAAAAGTCACAGCCACAGGTCCGTGCTATGAAAGATATACTATCCAGAGATATGTGATAGACATTCATGACGAAGATACATGGCTTAGCAGCTAGCTGAGCATCCAGTGCCCTAGAATGTCCCTGGACCCACAGCTTTGAAGCAGAGACTCTTTAGTTATACAGAAACCTCACTGGGAACCTCAAAAATAGAAGAAAATTTCCTTCTGATGAAACCAACATTTTAGGCTACTGGGTTTGGAATACAACACTCCAATCTTTAGCCCAAGACGGTGAGCCGAGTGGGAAGAAAGGGAGATAGATATGTCTAAACAGTCTAAAAAGACTGTTAGCATTTACTTTGCCTGACTGCTTATCTGCCCTAAAAAAAATGCTGAAAAAACCCTCACCTTAGAAGCCTATGTATTATTCATTTTTGTCAAGGAATTTCATGGATGGTGATTTGGAGAACCTAAATATTCTGTGGGAGACCAGTCTTGGTCAGGTTTTTTTCTGTTTGCTTTGGATTTTTCCGCTTTCTCAGTCATTATTGCTACTGTCAGCAGTGCAAATTTTTTGGGTGGTCAATTGACTCAATAATGTCCCCAACATGCAAAAAAAAAAAAGTATTGTGATTGCCCTCTTCAGAAGGAGAAACTGATATATTTGAAATAACAGAGGACGTTTAGATTCAAATTTCTTGGGCTGCCCATGGCTTCCCAACCACCTATGCATGGTAATGATAAAATAAATCCAGTCAGTATGACCTAAGTCACTCAGCTGGACAATGTTGTTTTAGGGCATGATGAATATAGGACGTATAGCTTTTGTTCATTAAGTGAATTTGACCCATTATTTTAACCACTCTTTCAAAAGAAAATCTTTTTATTCCTTTGACTAGGGGATTAATATCCTTCGCTAAACATATCATTAACATTATTAACTTGCAACTTGTACTTTGAGAGAGAATACCTGTTCAGTTGCTTTAGGGTTCATCCATAGTAAGAAATTCAGGTATAATTTGGGTATATTTAAATATTCTCAAATTTAATAGGCTTCTACAAAAGTAATTTGTGTGATATTCCATCAGTATGAAAATAAAATAAATGTTACATTTTATCTCTTTATTATTTCTGGTATTCCATTGTTTCATACAGAGGTGACTTGGAGCCATTATTTTTATTTGTTAAGCTTCAGAAATTTTTCTCATGAAATTTCATCATTTTGGAGCTTTAAACACCCAAAATGAAAATTTGTGTTCTTTTTTATTGTTCAGCACTTATGAAATGTAGTAACGTTTTTATAGATTTATTACCTTTCAGATTGCAATGCCAAACACAAGGTTTATTGTCAAATAAAGGATCATTTTGTTTTTTTGATTGCCTGCTTTAGAAGAGTATTGCTTCTGTTCTATAATTGCCTGTACCAAATTATTTAATTGGTTTTGTTGATATCTAAGTCTGGAAAGCATCCCACCCAGAAAAAATACACAAAGTGAAATAGTGCAGCCAGGCAATATGATCTGACAAAAATAATTTTGGAAGTTGCTCGCAATGAAAAAAATCTCCAAATGAAAAATCAAAACAAAAATCCTCAAGCAATAAAGTACCATCCTAATTTGCTTCATTTTTTTCAGGTCCCTCTCCAGCAAATAATATCTCCAGTGGTATTTCCTGATGGATTTCATAGAATCCAAAACCCACAGAAAGTAATTCAAAATCAGAAGACATGAAACATTCTTTGGAAACAGAGCATATAGAATCATAGAATAATTTGGGCTGGAAGGGACCGTTAAAGTCATCTAGTCCAACCCCCCTGCAATAAGCAGGGCCATCTTCGACTAGATCAGGTGGGTCAGAGCCTCGTTCAACCTGACCTTGAATGTTTCCAGGGATGGGGCATCTACCACCTCTCTGGGCAACCTGTTCCAGTGTCTCACCACCATCATTGTAAAAAATGTCTTCCTTCTATCTAGTCTGAATCCACCTTCTTTCAGTTTAAAGCCATTACCCCTTGTCCTATCACTGCAGATCCTGGTAAAACGTCTCTCTCCCCATCTTTCTTATAAGCCCCCTTTAAGTATTGTAAGGTCGCAATAAGGTCTCCCTGGAGCCTTCTCCATGCTGAACAACCCAAACTCTCTCAGCCTGTCTTCATAGGAGAGGTGTTCCAGCCCTCTGATCATTTTTGTGGCCCTCCTATGGACCCGCTCCAACAGGTCCATGCCATTCCTGTGCCCAGAGCTGGACGTGGTTCTCCAGGTGGGGTCTTAACAGCATGGGATAGAGTCACGTCCAGCTTTTCATCAACCAGTACCTCCAGTCCTTCTCTGCAGGGCGGCTCTCTATTCCTTCATCCCCCAGTCTGTATTGATACCAGGGGTTGCCCTAACCCAGGTTAGAGGACTTCATGAAGTTCACACTGGCCCACTTCTCAAGCCTGTCCACGTCCCTCTGGATGGCATCCCATCTCTCAGGCCTGTCAACCGCACTTCTTAGCTTGGTGTCATCTGCAAACTTGATGAAGGTGCACTCAAACCCACTGTCTATGTGATTGATGAAGATATTAAACAGTACTGGTCCCAATCTGGACCCCTGAGGGACACCATTTATCACTGATCTCCATCTGGACACTGAGCCATTGACCACTACCCTCTGGATGCAATCATCCAACCAATTCCTCATCCACCAAACAGTCTACTCATCAAAACCATATCTCTTCAATTTAGACAGCAGGATGTTGTGGGGGACTGTGCCAAAGGCCTTACAGAATTCCAGATACACAACAATCTGTTGCTCTTCCCTTGTCCGCTGATGTAGTCATTCCATCATAGAAGGTCATCAGGTTGGTCAAGCAGCACTTGCCCTTGGTGAAGCCACGGTGGCTGTCTTGAATCCCCTTCCTGTCCTCCGTGTGCCTTAGTGTAGCATCTAGGAGGATCTGTTACATGATTTTCCCAGGCACAGAGGTGAGGCTGGCAGGTTGGTAGTTCCCAGAGTCTTCCTTTCTACCCTTTTTCAAAAGGAGTGCAATGTTTCCCTTTTTCCAGTTACTGGAGACTTCACCTGACTGCCATGACTTTTCAAAATCATGGAGGGTGGCTTAGCAACTACATCAGCCAATTCCCTCAGGACTCTGGGATGTATCTCGTCAGGTCCCGTAGACTTATGCATATTCAAGTTCCTCAGGTGGTCACAAACCTGATCTTCTCTTACAGTGAGACAGACTTTACTTGTCCAGTCCCTTGTCTTGTGGTCCATTGACTCAAGAGGTGTGGGGAGAGAGGTTGCTGGTGAAGACTAAGATAAAAAAGTTGTTGAATACCTCAGCCTTCTCCTCATTCGTTGCTACCAGTCTTGCTCATCAGGGGGCATGCTTTCTTTGGCCTTCCTTTTCTGGCTGACATATCTGTGGAAGCCCTACTTACTAGTCTTTGCATCTCTTGCCAAGTTCAGCTCCAACTGCACCTTGGACTTCCTGACCCCATCCCTATACAACCAGGCAGCATCCCTATACTTTTCCCAGGATACCTGTCCCTGCTTCCACTGCCTGTTCATTTCCTTCTCGCCCTTTAGTTTGACCAGCAGGTCTCAACTCCATCGTGCCAGTCTCTTGCCTTCCTTTCCTGATTTCTTATACCTGGGGATCAAGATCTCTTGCACTCTATGTCTTTAAAAAGTGTCTTTAAAAATCCTCCAGCTCTGTTCTGCTCCCTTGTCCCTGAGGGCAGTTTCCCAGGGGGTCCTATTGACTAACTCCTCGAAGAGCTGGAATTTTGTTTTCCTAAAATTCAGGGTCCTGTCTTTATTCTTTGTCTGACTCATTTCCCTCAGGACTGTGAACTCCACCACTGCACAATCACTGCAGCCTAGGCTGCCCCCAATCCTGGTGGCACCAATTAGTTCACTTGTGTTGGGTGACCATCAGGTCCAGTATCACATTCCCTCTGGTCAGGCTGGCTATCACCTGGCTTAAGAAGTTATCCTCTATGCATTCCAGGAGTCTCCTGGATTGCCTACTGCTTCTTTTCCAGCAGATGTTGGGGTGGTTGTAATGTAACAGTAATGGCAAGTAGGTTGTAGCTTTCCAGCAGCACAGTGGCTTCCAACTTCTCCTGTTTGTTGCCCGTGCTGCGTGCATTGGTGTAGAGGCAGTTCAGCCGGGCTGTCAGCTGTGTCACCTTCTTAAAGGAACACCCCTTAATTGCTTTGGGGTATTTCAGTGGTGTTTCCCTGCGGGCTCCTATTAACTCGGGAGCTCATGGCCCATTTCTGTAAGACTTCAAGCGGACTCCAGCGTAGCCAGCACATCTCAGAGAAACGGGCTGAGGGCCCTCGCTGGCATCCCATCCCTCTAACTGTTGCCTGTCGTGCCATAGTTTGTCACAAGCAAGCCTGATACTACCCCCTCCCCCTTCAAGTCTAGTGTAAAGCTCTATCACTAAGCCCCGCTAGCTCATGAGCAAAGACCCTCTTCCCCCTTTAAGAAAGGTGATCCCATCTGATGCCAGCAAGCTTAGTGCTGTGTAGGCCATCCCATTATTGAAAAACCCAAAATTGTGGGGGTGACACCAGCCATGGAGCCATAGGTTAATAGCTCGGGCCTGTCTGTTTCTGGGCCCGTCTGTTCTTCCAATGTCACTGCCCACAACTGGAAGGAGGGGAAAAAAATAACCTGTGCTCCAGATTCCCTTACCAACCATCCCAAGGCCCTGAAGTCTCTTTTGGTCACCTCTGAACTATGTGTTGCAGCTATCAGAGCCATGTTGGTTTAAGGTAGTTTGTAGCTGATCTCCCTGCATGTCATTGGCATCAATTCACAGGCACTGTTGTCACTTAATCTCTTTCAACATTTCCATCATACTGCCTTATAAGCATAATTTTACAGCAGCCTGTCAGCAAAGATACTAAGGAAGTATTCCAGATGCTCTTTGGTTATGGACTCTCCTACCTCATCATGCCCAGACCATCCTTCTTCCTGCAACTCCTACTGCAGATAAGCTCTGGCCACTTCCCATCCCCACATCTCTGCTCTGAGAAAGCAGGCTCTGCTACAGCCTCTGCCAGTGCAAACTCGTAGGGGCACTGTATCCATCATATCTGAAGCACATATGGACTGCCAATATTAATACTTAGCCATTTTTATGCCATTGAAGAGCAGAGCAATTTAGTTTCCAAATGCTATACAAACATTAATCAAGGTTCACATACCTCTGAGGTGAGCAAGTATCATTCCCTCACATAGCTGTGCAAACTACAGCCCTAAAAGGTTAAGTGTTCCTTCTGAGGTTCCCGGTGAACCACCTTCCAGGCCTAGAGGACTAGGTCACTGAATCAAGCTACTCCTTGCTTTCTGGCTTCACACTTTGAGACAGCGTCTGAGGTTCCATTTCACCACATCACTTTGCATGAAAACCATGCTAATGGGTGAGGAAAGAGATCATAGTATCCATGATACAACACTTCTCTGTTCACCTACTCAAGCTGCACAGGATATGAAGATCTGCCATGGTACCATTTTATTTAAATAACAACGGTCCTCTAGCCCATGGGGGAAAAAAAAAACCAGTCATATTCAAACCACTTGCAGGAATTCAGTAAAAGCATGAAATAGAGCTGATGAGAGCTGTTGCCTTTTTCAAAGGCAAGATTTCACTAGTCACCTGGTTATCAGGATCTTTTTTCCAGTGAGAGGCAATGGCTCTCGGCTTTCTCCACTCACTGATCTCAGCAGGAGTGGGGAGCCACTTTCTCATTCAGAAGCCAACAATTTTAAATCAGCTGTGAAAGGAAGGGGCTCCTGGATCTTATAGCTATGTCCTGCACACACATTTTGTCCTCTTGATACATTGGTTCTGCTCAATAATGTTTCAGAAAGATCTTATGTATATTCTATGTCAGCCAAAGAAACCAAAGGGGTTAGGCAACAGGCTGTCCTAGCATCTCTTATAAGCAGAGTATGGAAATCCTTTCATCTTTTCACCACTTCTGCCTCTGGGGTTCTCACTATCTCTTCTGTTCAGCTTTCAGAATGGAGTAAGCACCAGCATCTCCATGCAGACTCCTAAATTCTGTCCTGGCCACAAACGACCATCCCCAAAGTCAGTCAGAGACTGCAGGCAAGGGTAGTCCCACGTTGTCCCTCTAGTACCTTAACCCCCATCCTGAAAACCAAGTTGATTGGGATAATTCTGATGCAGGACACATCCCTCTGGAATGAATTAACAACATATTTATCTTTGCATGTTATTACATTCATTTAGTCAGAGGAAGGCTGAAGGCTGCAACTTGCACACAGAAGATAAACTGGCAAATTAGCCTGCTGCAAGCAGCCCCCAGCCACTGTCATTCAGAAGATCACAAAGGCCCCATCATTTATTATTATTATTACTCTCACAGAAAAATCATGGCTGTTTCTTTACTCACTTTTCAAATTCTGACTCCTGAAACAGGTGGTCTCAAGAATTTGCTTTAGTGTGCGCCTCTGTATCCATCCTGCACGGCCGTAGTCAAAAAGTCTGCAGCATCTGATAAAGTTTTTCACAGTCTTTGCGATCTACAGATTACAGATGATTTCAATGAACAAGAAACCAATACCAACACAACTGACACAAATGCAAGCACTGGAAAGCTTTGCTACCGTATAATATAAAATGCCATTTTATGATGATTTTGATAATACAGGACAATCTTCTGCGGCACAGTAGAAAATGTTATAAAAACACTCCACGAGAAATTAATATTTTGCATTTACTCAATGTCTAGGGCAATTTCCTCGTTAAATGACACTGGTAAACTTCAAAACTCTTTTAGGGGAAGCAATGGATTTCAGACACAATTAATGTATTTTAAACAGTAGGCAGAGGATGATCTTTCTTCAGTGACTGAAACCTAGAGATTTGCTGGAAACTAGATATCAAAGATCAAGACACATATTCAGTTCATAAATATCAGTGAACTCCAGAATATCAGTGAATTATTTGTTCGATGTATACCAAAGCATTCTTTTTTTCACTTCATGTCAGAAATTACCAAAGTCAAGAAGATTTAGGGATTGACAGAAAATGTATACATGCAACAAACTGACAAATACGTTAAATTCTCGCAATTGCAACTGTCTCCTCCAAGTTTTTTAAAAATCTCATCAACCTGGACTTTAAAGTAAGCTTACAAACTGAAAACTGACAATAAAAGTAGCATTGAAGTCTTCCATGCTTAGTCTGTTCTGTGTTGAATTGTTCAGCTTACAAGAATAAAGCCTTGTTTAAAAATATCATTCTTTTTAACTGCTATTTCTGCAAATGCAACTGGGGAATTGAGTCAGGCTGTGTTCTTTCTGGCTCACATAATAGCAGCAATAAGGAATCTGCCACTGCTCCTTACTCACTCATTCGAATGCAGCTGCCTGAGACAGAATTCAATCCAGCTTGGTTGCATATGCCCTGTGGTGCTACCGGGAGTAAGAAGGAGGAAAGTCCTCGGAGGGAATCCTGATCAGAGTGCAGTCAGTACTTCAGTGGAGCCAAGATTTCTTATCTTGCTTGTTTTTACCAAGAGTCAAGATCCCAAGTCCAGCACTCCCACCGCGGAGCGTTTACGCAGAGTGAACAGGCCTGTTTGTGGCTATAACCTTCCACTGATGTAAGCACAGGTTGCCCAAAGTAGGTAGCCATGAAGGAGGCAGATTTGCCTACCCCTTGGCAACTCTGCCTGGCAAAAAAGGATGGAAGAAGATAAAGCTTTGTAGCTGGCTGAAGACATGAAGAAGTAAAACCAGCTTTTATTCATTTAAAAAAAAAAAAGTCTTTTCCTATAGCAATAGATACAAAACAACAAAGGAAATTCAAGCTCAAAGGAAGGATAAGACTTCACCAGAGTAGGTTAGGATTTCTCTTCCTTGCCACGACTGTCAGAACATTTCCACCACAACTCCAAGCTTTTCAGGGGAAAAAGAAACATGGCAATATTGATTCATTTCTCCCTGTAATCAGATTTAACTGAAATGTATTATTTAATGAGTGAAGCACAGGTTTGGATACTGTGGTGCCTGGCACCAGCAGCACACTTTTCTGCCAGTTTGATGCAACCATTTGTCCTCACAGGTTAGATAAGCTGCGTACCAACCAGTTTGTGCTATCAGAATCTTTCAGCAGGGACACTAGAAGCAATGTTCCTGTTTGTTCTCTGGAGTATTAGTGATATCACAGCATTTTTAGGAACCACAGGGCCTTGCCATAGCGTCTTTGGCATAATGCGTTTTGTTGTCACTGACACAAGCCAGCTGGCTCCTGCTCCCCACCCCAGCAGTGACTGCATTTCGGCAGCATTTATGTATGTGAAGCGCTTGGGGATCCCTTGGGAAGAAGGGAGACAATGAATATTTTAAATATTTTCTTATACTTCAGCAGCACAAAGGATATCCATTGAAAACACATCCTCCACAGGCGTTGCAACAGGAGGAACTTCAAGACACACCCTTATGCAGACTGCAGCTTGCTTTGAGATGATTTCCTGCCACTAATCACTGAAGTTCATTTTGCTACCCGGACAAGTATTGCCAGGCGCTGTATAGCAAGGCATTTTCCTCAGCAAGTGTGTCCCACGGATCTGGGCTTTGTAAGGTGCCACGTGTCACGTGCTGCTTCCTTCTCCCAGCCTTTATGGAACTTGCTTGGTGGCTCAGGGTATTTGGCAAGGGCGGGAAAGAGATCTGGAAAGGGGCTTTCATGCATTCCCATTCTTTCTGATGTTGAATTAGTCTGAAAGAGGTTTTAGGGAGTCCCTGAGACAAATAGGCCCCCAGCATTACAGCCAGGAGAATTGTGCTTTGCAGAGAAGGCAGCTGGCTGGATGGGGAGGCGGAGAAGTTCTGCACAGATGCACTGGGATGACTTGCCTATCTTGAGGGATCTGCACGGAGGAGACTGGGACAGACCTAGTGTTTCTTCTGCAAGAAACAAAGGCTGTTTACCCTTGACATGAGGATCAGAAGCAAAATCTGTGTTCAAACTTGCAGTTGCTGCCCCTCATTAGAGCTGTACAGTCACCCTAATAAACAACATATGGGAAATCTGGGGTTATTATTTGCCAAGAAAGCAAAAATAGCAAAATTTTAATGGCAGCATTAAGAAATATGCTGCAAGGAATAAGTTGGGGACAGAGTGGTAAAACATGCTGCCTTCTTCCATTTTTGTGAAAACGTGTCAAAAATGCATAAATTAGTAAAGAAAAACCCATACTATAACACCTGGCACTCTCTCTGGCAAAAGGACTAGAGCTCAGATGTGCTTTCAAGGCAAACCCCGTAACACAGGACAGCTTGGAAGCTTACCACCCTGCTAACTGTCCCTGAAGGGACTGTGTATCAGATCCACACTCTCCAAAACACCCTCCTCGAGAGCAGAGGAGGTGCACGTGAGGCAAGCTGGCCAGGGCAGGAGAAGGAAGAACCTCATTCCCTCTGCTTCCAGTCTGCCTCAGGACAGACTGACAGCAGTCAGTAGCAGTCTCTCTGTCTGACTGTCCCCTTCCCTTCGGCCAGCACACCCGTGCAGAGACATGCGCTTAGAGTTCCTCCCCTTCATGGCACCCTGTTGTAACAGGCACCTGGGGAAGAAAGGGGATGATGGGGAAGCTTTGAGAGGTATGGTTATATACCTTATCGCCAAATGGAAGACTGCAATCTGCAAAGATCGATCCATCTAGCATATTACACGCAGAGAGATAACACACGTCAGATTTTGTTTGTTTTGTTAAAAAAAAAAAAGAAAGAAAATAAATGCCTGAAAAATATTCTTCTCTTGCTATAAACACATCAGTGCTCATTTTCCCTATATTCTACTTTGGGCCATTTTGTGTAAAATCTTTAATTAAAGTTTTTCTTTGAAATTGTCATCATCAAACCAGAAGAAAGAAAGTAAAAAACGGAAGGACACAGCTGTGCATATATGAAGTGCTATTCAGTACCAAATGAATTGGAACAAAATAAGTATCGTGACTGTTATGCTCTTAGTTTTGGCTCTGTATTCTCAGTAGCACAGTCTAACTTGTCACTTTATATTGATTCCATCTGTTTACACTCTGCAGAGTATTGGCTTCCTACAGTGAACATTTCCTATTTACCAGCTGGTAAAGATAGGCCCAAACCAGATAGAAAAGAATTAGACTATTTTCAGATCCTCATAAACATAAAATCAAAAATTAATGGGGGAGGGGAAATAAGAGTAGAGGGAGTGAAGAAAATATATGGGCCTGATGCTTGTTCATATTGATAGCCCTTTACAACCCATTTGCAATTTTTAGAGGCCTTGAGAATTGTGCAGTGAGCACACAAAATAAATCAAATTTCAGTCCTCTTTACATTCTGCTTTACATAAACAGCCTTATTGTAAATGTGAATCAGTCTCAGTAATCCAGTGATCTTTAAAGAGAAACCGTTGGGGTCTGAACTTAGCTAATATAATATTCCCACTTCCACCAGCCAGCTATGAGTGAAAGACCCCCCTATAAAACGGATGTGCCCGTGCAGCACAGAGCCATCCTCGAGCTTCGACAGCCTGAGCTTTAGTTATTTCTTTTTCATACTTGTCGGATTCCTTTCTTAAGGAGACCATTATTTGGAGGGGCTGACTCACTTCAGGGAAGTCCTTTTACTGTCATTAGAAAAACTGTTTCAGGTCGCAAGCTTTTCTTGAACAAAGTTTTATTTTTTAACATTCAGGAACACTGTGTCATTGAAGTTGAGGCTCCTTTCTACGGTGCCATGTCCTTTTGCAAGTATTGCTGGGGAACAAATCCTGTCCCTATTTTTGGAGTCCTAGCAGCCAAGTCAGTGAAAATGCACTCTATAAAGAAAAAGGGGGCAGATTTGGGTGCTTAGAAGACAAGCTACCCTTTAATGAACGGGTCTCTGCTGCACCAGGGCAGCAGCATGCAGCCAGAGCACCAGCTAGCCAGGAGCATGGAAGAGTCTGGGCTTCTGGTACGGTATGAATGTTCTGGTTCTTGTTACTCACAGCACATAAAGAAGTGCATAAGTATCCCAACTACATTGCTGCCTTACTACCTTGAACGCTCACTGAGTCAGTAGAAAAGAGCTCTTTCATGCACCATCATGTATATTCCCAGGCACACATCTGTTCAGGGTTTGGCCCTCCTCCCCAGGCTGTCCTTTCTTAGGAGGCAGCACTGTGGATCCTACACACTGCGGCTGTTTTCCTACAGTTTGCTGTTACTTTTCTTTCTTCATCAGTTGGGTGGGGTGGGTTTTTTTCACCTTGTCTTTAAACTTGCTTCTCCCAAGATGGTGACCTTCAGGAGAAACATTTTATTGTATTTGACTAGAAATGATGGAAGGACTCCTATAGTCAAAACTAAACTTCGAGTTTTGCCCTTGACTTTGAAATAAATACTTAAAATCTTTTCCTAGCTTCTCTATGCTTTACTGAGCAAGTAAGAATGACTGTGAAGGCAGTAAGACTTACTTCCAACAAATAAATATGGTGTCATAAAAACAGGCAAGGTCAGCCCTGGATCACTTGATTAAGTGAACTGTCAGCATGGGCAGAATTTCTAATTGCAGAACAGTGATGAGAAATCCAAGGCCACTTGTCAGGTCTTTGTTCACCTACGTCTTTTCGCTGACTAGAAGATGCTCTGAACCACCTGCTGCTTTTCTTTATCTTGGCCATTATGCTACTTATGATGTCTAAATACAGGTACATGTGGTAGGTGGTCCAAATGTGGCTTTCTGCCTATACAAGGAGAAAATTACTATTCCATATTTTACTGAGGATGTTAGGAACTTTTTTTTCTGGGTTTGATTTTGTTTTGTTTTGCTTTTTGTAACAAGCACATGTAAGTTTGAAACCCAATTAGAGTTATGAATATAAACGTATCCTTGACTGATGATGTGCATCCAAACAGAA
Source organism: Limnodromus scolopaceus (assembly GCA_028565335.1). Taxonomy (NCBI): domain Eukaryota; kingdom Metazoa; phylum Chordata; class Aves; order Charadriiformes; family Scolopacidae; genus Limnodromus; species Limnodromus scolopaceus. Next base: position 82,230,757 of record JAOXNO010000001.1, on the reverse strand, counting down.
GCAGAATAAGTTTTGGCTTGGGAACAACCACTGTGATACGTTACAGATAAATATTTAAAAGAGTATGTGAACTCATAAGTGTATCTGAATAATTATCTGTGTACATCATGCATTTACATATCTTGCAGTGCTTCTTTAACTGAATTGTTCCTGGGATATATATGCAGCAGTAACCTTGCCTTAAGTTAATGATGTTTTGTGTTAATGTATTAAAATATACGTAACAAACAAAATTCTATTTCACAAAGCTGTTTAAAAAAATAATATAGAACCTTGTAAATTAAATATACCTCTAATTAGGACTTTGGAGGATATTTTCAATTCATAAATTCTATAATAAGAAGATATTTCAGCAGTGTCTTTTGTGATAGGAAATGCTTAACACAAAAACGTAAACGTTACTCTTCAGTTAGCTGCATATAGCCAAATGAATAAAAGCTATGACATTAATAACAACTATACCAAGTTATGATTGATAGGCTTTTCTACAGCGAGAAAAGATTGTCTTGGATACAATCTGTCCTAACAGCCTTGCGATATGTTAATATTTTATTCAGACTAGCGTGAGGATATATTCAGATGTCCTACTCAGTGGAAGGGAAGCAAATGGGTTGCAAATACTACTGCAGCCCTGAGGTGCAATAACAGCTGTGAAATCAGAAAGATTTTTATTCCCCCCTCCCAAATTACAAGCCAAGCCCATGCCAAGCACAGCAGGAGGTTGGATTTTCCTTGGAATTTACATCAGGTTATGTTTAATGTATTTCTTCTTCTATGAACAGTCTTAGGGTAGAGCCAACAGACTGTCACACAGTGGTCTAGAAGGCATGGAATACTTTCCTGTGTCCTTGTAAATAATAACTATTATTAGGCATGATATGTGACACTAGGTTAATTTTCAAATGCCCAAATATAATAAAATATCATGATGTTGATAAACAGATTTTCCTGGCTCAATTTGTGCAAAAATAAAATAACACAGTCATATCATCACTTCATCCTCGATTTAAAAAAGTGGATTTTTGCTGTTCAAATTTCTGTTGAGATTAAAGTAGACTGAGCTCTCAGGTGACTGGATACTTCTAAGTAAAAAGATTACAAAATGCCTAAAATACTAATGTGACAGGATGTTTTGTGTCAGTCTTGCAAAGGGCTAAACAATTACAGAAATTGCACTGCTATGGAGAATCTAGTTTCTTTTAAAAGTCAAGTGTTGTTACTCAAGCCACAAGCATCTAGTAAGTAAGAAATAAAATCACAATGGGACTGTGCTAGTCCTACACCAGAGATTTGTTGCAAGACTACTTGAAAGAGAGAGTGCTTAGTTTTTTGATGCTAAAAGGGGATTCACTTTGTGGATTAGAGAGCCTTTTAAAATACTACTTAGTACTTTAGCATAATAAAGACCCCAAAACAATAACAACAGAACCCCTAAGCATACAAGTATCACCAGATCTTCACGATACAACAAGTTACTAAAATGATATCAGTATATCAAGAGCAACATCTACTTATCTGAAATGAATTACTACCCCAGCATGTGGTTTCTGTTACCACCGTGGTCAACATACCTTCTCCTTGAGCAGGGTTTCCAGCTGACTTAATGTCATTGTTTGGTGACTGTGGCTGTTCAACCTGAAAGTAAATATAATAAAAAGGATTAGATCAACGTAAACCACAACTGCATCACAGTACTGTGGAAGACCATTGTAGGGACATCAGTGGGAGAGTTTCGCTTTGGCACGTGAACAACTACAAATGCAAGAAAGTGGCTTGATCGTGCCTTCATCGCGGCTGTTCTTCAGAGCTCTGCACTGCTCTTGGAGAAAACCACCACAAAGCTGGATCTCTGAGCAGAACAGAGATGTGGCAGCTGCTCTCCTACCACCACAAACATGACGATCCTTAGCATAAAATATTTTTTCTTGAAGGATTTTTTTTGGCTGCCATAAGAGACACAAAGGGATTTTAGCAGCTTGATCTGGCCTTTGGGATGACAGAGTACTCGGGAGTCCCAAGGTCAAGAAAATGACAGTGCCAGTTCTCTTCTCCCCTCTGCTCCCATCAAGTGTTCTTCACTCATCTGTTTAAGCTCATCTCTTCCTCCCCTTCTCCCTCAGCACAAATCTGAGATCAATTTGCCACTTTTAAATTTCTTTCAAAAATTAAAAATACATTGCCTTGTTTTTGCTTTTGTTTCATCATCTTATTCACCTGCATCAAGCACCAGAGCAGGTCATTTTCAGAGTCAACTACCAGCCAAGTCTACTTTTACTAGTGGGTTCTGCAGGTGCCAAATTCCACTCTCTGCACATCCTTCTCTGGTTTCAGCCATAAATAACTGCTTCTGAAAAGCCTTGTGCAGTTTTATTGATATCTGTATTTGCAGGACGAAGTCCTAGAAGCCAAGCTCTGCCATCATTTCAGCCGCTAAATTTAATGTAATTGCTTGGGTTTTAAATAGGGAGAGAAAGTAGCTCAGATAATGCCTTCTAGCAAAACTCCTGGAAAAGAGCACCTGTACTGCCCTCCAGTGGTAAAATCACACCGACCTGTGCCTGATGGCTCTAACAAGCCTACCATTATTTTTGCTTCCGTGCATTGCAGTCTCCGAGCAGTTCTCTAACAAACTAGCTGGCCAAAAGACAAGATCGTCTACGCATGATCTTTAGTTTCCACATTTTCGTGCGTTTAAAAGGAAATAAAGAGTAACATATTGTATATCCTCTTCGAACACTGGAAGAAAACCCAACCCAAAGCGTACAAAAAGCTTTACCATTTTATTATATTGCATGTAATAAAGAAAAGATTAACCTTTTATTCCAGAAAAGGTCCCTCATTTGTTATTTAATTAGTTTTCACTAATTAATTAGAATTTTTTAAGCTCCCCTGTCTCTCTGGGAGAAAGTGGCTTAGGTCCCTCCCTTTTTCTTCTTTTCTTTTGCTGCTCCTCTTCTTCTTCCTGCTTCCTTTCAAAGTCCTAATCCCATTTTTGTATCCTCAGTATTACACTCCTTCATTCTCTCTTTGTCTGAAAGTTTTCTTAGCTTTGCACTTGCTGGGAACAAAGTTGGACTGGAATTTACAGAATATTTTTTGAGGCAACTCTTTATTGAAGGCCAGATCATAGAAACCCACAGGACAAACTGCAGGAAAAGGAATTTCCCTGCAGATCCCCTTGCAGAAATTCACCCTTTATATTTCACTGGAGTAGGGGAGAGGGGGAGGGGTGTGGTGTGGTGCGAAAAATATTCAGTGCTCCTCTAAGAAAGCTACTGTGAGAGCACAGATTTGGTTTGGTTTGGGTTTTGGGGTTTTTTTTATTTTTTATTTTTACATAGAAATGACTCTACTTTCCATTTTACTTCATTGATGTTAAGAATCCAAACTTAATCCCAGGTCAGACACAGCTTGTGTCTTCTCAACTTTATTATTGAAAAATTACTTGCACTGGAAACGAAGACGAATGTGAGTCAGCTACTCCTAAAGGGTTGCATTCTGAAACATAACAACTTTCCCATTACTGAGTCCCTTGGCTTAGCTTCTGTGTTTCATTTAAAGACATGTCAAGCTAAGTGGCATGTTTTTAAATCCCTATTAAACTGAAGCAGTTATAATTTCTTTCATACACAACAACTTGCAGTGTTAATTCAGGCAACACACTGATTAGTTGTAAAGGTTCGTAGTTTTCAAGTAGGAGATCAGTGGCGTAGCAGACCACTCCCTTCCCTTTGGCAAACAGGTACCATTCCTATGGCAACTGTGCCAATTACACGTACAGAAAAAGTGATTTTAGAAATAAAAGTGTATCGTATCTCAATGTCACTAGAAGCTCACATCGGCAGGTAGATTCTGCCTTGAGAGCTAGACAACTCACAAGAGATTCATTATTACAATTCAGGAGCAATTTGACTGCATAATATGGAACACTTACCTTTTGAGTGTGCTGGTACTTCTGGCAACTTTAGTGAACTTTGACAGAAAGTCAAGATATGGCACAGTAACTTTGCCAATATTTCAATATACATGGATCAGTCCTACATTGACATCATGTTTTTTAAATACTTCACTTGCATTACTCTTTTCTTAAACAGCAAAAATAAATTTATCTTATAATTTTGGGTTTGTTTTGTTTATTATGCATTACTACTACTCAGCAACTTGTCTAGAATTAGGCAGAGCATTCATTTAATATCTGGTAAATCCCTCCCAAAAAAGTTACAACCTACAGGTCTTTCTAACGCTTAAGGTAAAGGCTTCTTGACTCTCTAGCTCTATGATCTTTCACATGTATATTCATTCTCATCAGCCTCACCAATGCATCTTGCTTCTGTTCCAAAAGACTATTTAATGTGTTTCAGGTGTGTATGTGTCCCCCTAACGACAATTTAGTATCAGCAAAGAATTTAACATCAATCTTAGCTGCAATGCGCTTAACCCCTTTACAGACTGATTAGTCTAAAATGCATATGTAATAGATCAGTTCACCCAAATTAAACAAACATCAAGAATCAAGTACACTAGGAAAAAAAAAAAAAAACCCAAACCACAAAACAACCACAACTTAGTCACCTACACTATCAGAGCTGAAATTTAAATATACAATAATGCTGACTGTGCATCTGAATCCTCCCGTTTTTGATGTGTCGGTCATGATATCATATAAACACCCAATGTCCCTTCAAGTCCAATCTGACAATGGTTTTTAAGGTAGCAAATACCAAAAATGAGCTGAGAAACTCCCCTTTTGCAGACAAAATAGTGCTAGTCCCAGACTCAGATCTCAGAACCTAATCTATGCATACTCATAACATCACGAGTACATAAATACAAGCTATAAGATTGGGGTTTTTTAAATCAAAAAATCTGCTAGTAAATTGCAACTCTTTCAAATAGAGAGATACGCTATAGAGACAAAATTCTCATATAAACATACCAATCATCAAATTTAGCTCACCTCAGTTTTACAAGTTTTCTATGACTTTCACTTGAACAGAAGGTTTTGACTATTTCTAGAATCTTTTTAATTATATTGGTCTGGAACCTGCTCCCAGTGAAATTTTGCTCTTGGCATAAAAAGGAACCACCTCTAAATGATTATAAACAGCAATGACGTAGCATACCTCTGCCAGCACAGCATCAAATTCAGCTTCTGTTAGATGGAAGAGAAAGGTTTCAATCACTCGCCTGAATTCACTCTTTGTGACTGCCAGGGTCCAACCAACATCAAGCATCTGAAATGCTTTTTTCAGTTCATCTTCCTTTTCAGCTATCTTTTGAAGTAAGATCTGTCCAATGTCCCAGGAGAATAATGTGGGATCTAGGACAGCGCTTGCAGGCGTAGCTGTAAAATTTATTAGGCAGTCATCAGATACTCCCAAGTCTGGAAAAATCACATATTTTTCTCAGAATTCAATACAAATCAGTTCATTTTCTAGAAATATATAAGTAAAACTGTCTGTCCACTGATTTCAAAGCAGTAAATAACCAAACACATATTTTCTTATTTAAATATCTTATTTAAAATGTTTTCTTATTTAAAGAAAAGATTCAGGTTTATTCTTTTGGCTGTAGTAGCAGAAAGAGAAAGTTGGAACACACACTTAAGTTTTAAAAGTTCAAAACCAATAAATAAAGTTACAGACAGATGTGTTCCATGACAGCAGCCCTTCCACTTCAAACTACAGAGAGGATATCTTTACCCTGCAAAATTTAGAGCCTTTATTCAGCTATTGAGCTTTGGGCAAAGATAACGTGTCGTAGTGGGGTCAACATTCATTGTCTGTATATGGAGTCTACGGCTGGTAAGTATTTTAGCACATCCCAGCCCTGTTCCCTCTAAACCCACAACCAACGGAGAGCAGAAGTACCTGACAGTGCAATATAGTGTACCAGGATGCCTTACATTACTTAAGACACCTCTGGCTCTCATTAGACTTGAATAAGAACTAAACAAGGACCAAGAGATTTGGCCTGGTGCTTCCTTTGGATTCATAATGAGCCAAATTCAACCACAGATATGAGCATTTAGCTACATTCTACTTGAATCAAAGGGGGCTTTGTACACAAATCTGAACACTAGGGCTAGTTCACAGACAAACTTCAATCTAGGATCTGCTTTTAAAATATAAATGCCTTCAGAAGGAGATTTGTTTACAAAAAGCAAGATGGCAAAATACAGATTTTTGTTATTTACAGCTTTGCTGCGGTTTTATGAGAGCCAAATTTTTCTTATGCTCATCCCTTCCTTACAATGAAAGTATACAATCATGGACACCTTGCACATCTCATTTCAACTTCAAGCCATTCCAATGAAAGAAAGCATTCAAATTCACAGCTGGATACAGCTTTGGTAAAATCAATAGAGCCGTCACAGCTTACTCCTACAATAAACCCGACCGTAAATCCAAAACTACACGGCAAGGAGTAGAGGAAAAAAGTGACATGAACCATGGTGGAGGAAGAAACTCATGACAATAATTAAAAATTACTTGCAAGAAGAAAGTCCACATTGGGACTAACAGAATATTTGATTGGTACAAACTATAAATCTTACTGCTCCAGAAAATGAGCTTTCTGTGGTAAGCGTATAGTAATTTCAAATGAGTTCCCAAAGGATAAGATGCATATCAAATCTAGTAATGTGTTATAATTGGAAACAGTGCTCTTGTAGTGACTTCAAAACAGAAGTGAGACAGTGGGCCAAAGAAGGCATCTCTCAAGTTCCAATGAACTTCAGAGAAGGGAAGAAAATAAAGACTCTGTTTCCTCACATACAAGCAGGAGGAACAAGAGTTGGGTGAGAAGGGCCATGGCCTCTTCCACCCTCTCTCCATCAGTAGAATAAGACTGATTTTGTTTAGTTCCACAGGATCTGGCAAACATGGTGTATCTGTGACAGACAACTTCTCTCAAAGTAGCGAGGTAAATGTGCCCCAAACCCTAAAAAGCACAAGGGCTTCTTGGCTGCTGCAACCCACTACATTGAAAGGCACCACTGAACCCCAAGAAAACTATAGGACAGAAAGGACTGAGAGGAGGACACCACCTGCAAGTTATACAGTGCTTGTCCTCTGAGCAATAGAAGGATTTTGATTTAAAGTCTGTGAACACTTAGACTGCAGAACAAACCTGCAGCTGGTTTAATTGAGCGCTGCCTGCTGCCACACAGTGATGCTCTACTTCATGTAAAATGAGGTCCTGGGGTAAGTATGATGCCTTGGGAGGAGGGGTGCAAGGCACTGAGGTCTTCTGCAGTTGTCGCTCTGGCCACGGTCTCCCCCTGGGTTTAAAACAGGATTATGAGAATATATCAAAATACAGGACACAAAAAGCAGCAGTGCGGCTGGCAACAGCAACAAGAGAGACAAGAATTGATTTCTTGATACGACATCTAATTTGCTGATAAAAATATTGACGGCGACAGTTCTTGCTGACTAGCAGTGACCAGATGAAAGTAGTTGACAATTTCTGTGGTTGTGCTGGGTACTATCACCTATGTCAGCACACCTTAGGTAAACTAAATCCTTTACTAAATAACACAGGTTTCTCTCTGGAAATGTTTTTGGCCATTATCTTGAAGACTATGCACATTAAAGTACTCTAAAAATCTTTTAAAACCTTTTAGTTAAGAAAGCCTATTATTTTAGCAAGCGGTACAGTTGCTTAGATGTTTATTTAGGCTTTTAGACTTTTGCAGGAGAAAAATGCGGGTACCAGACACCAGCTCATTACACTAATCACTCTGTTTTATGAAGAGCTATTATTAATTTTCCGCACCAGGAAATCTGAGGCAAACTGTACCGTAAGTACGAACAGAAGAGCTAACTGGGAAAATAACAATCAGACGGAGATAGTATCGCGCGGCATATGCAACAGTTTCCTAAGTGGGGCTCACTGGTGACCCGCCAGGCGACGTTGAACGGTCTGCATCTGCTCTGCACGACTGTACAGCTTGAACAGCGCCTGCGATTGCAAACACCATTAGCTCCCAGTAGGAATACTGAGAGCTGACGATGCTCTGCTCAAAACTTGGGGAGATGCCACTCTGGGGGGGCTTATTCAGGTGTGCTGAGGCATTTGTCTTTGCCCGTGTGGAACGTGCTTTGAGCGCTAATAAAACAAGGGTGATCCAGGTGATGGTGTTGTCACCCGGTCTTTTCCATGCCGTTTTACAGTCATTAGTCACAAAAATACTTTCAAATATTGGCAGTCTTACGCACTGGACCACAGGGTAATTCTATTGGTACTTATGGAGTTAACCCGATCAGACACTTCAAAGGAAATATTTTTAAAGGCCCTGTTTCCTCTATTGCAAACATAATTTGAAATGAGAAATTTGATTTCTCCCCAAACCGAGTGGCAGTCAGAGAGCATGATATATTTCCTTCTCTTTCCGATAGGTGCCAATCAATTGCACCTTGCTCCTGCCATTAAACTACCACAGTACAGAAAGTAAATGTTAGCCCAGGGAATCCTATGAGTTCTGTAGCCTTCTGAAACTCCAGCATGCTCTGCACAAATACCAAAAGCCATAGAAGGAGGCTCAATCAATTCTCTGTAAAGGGACATGAGAAGTAAAAATCAAGCAGACATTGCACGGCCAAGTGAAAACAGCAGGACAAGAGCGAGGCTTACTAGTCCTCCTTACTAGCCCAAAAATGTAGCACTGTACAGCATTTTACACAGGTAGGAAAAGTCTTCTGTCCCTCCCCTCCAAAAAAAAAAACAAAAAACAAACCCAAACCAAAAACCATCCAAAATGAATAAAGAAACAAACAATCACAGTTCAAACACTTCAAGTTTTCATTACTTACCTCAAGTACTCTGGACTACTAAGGAGAATGACAGGAAAAATGAAAAAAATAAAAAACAAAACCCCCAAAAAACCCAACCAACCAAAAAAAAACCAGAAAAAAACCCAAAACAACCAACAACTTAAGCAATCTTATATTTATCAAACAGAAAATAAGTAGATCTGAGTACACCATCACCATTGCAGCAATTTAAGGAGTTGGTGGGCACTGCATCTTCATCCTCTACGCACCCAAATTGTTAGAATAATCTCTGATTGGGTTTTGACCCAAGCTTGGGTCAAGCAGCTTCTTGGGCACATTTCAGGAGTTAGCTTGGTCAGGAACCATTCCCAATGGGCAGTTTGTGTGCAGCCATCCTTTTTCAAAGGGTGAGAATTGTTTAACAGCCTGGACGTGGGCTATTCTACGCCAGTTCACCTCAGTGCCAAGAAAGAGTCACAAGCACAATTAATTTACTAGCATAGCCGATCTACGGCAGTAACCCCTGGCAGATGTCCTAGCTCTGTAGTCGTCCATTAAAAAAAAGTAGCCTCCAAGCCTTCTTTCTCCACCATTCAGGTGGAAAACAACCTTTTCTTCTTCATCTGATACATGGCTAAGTGTCATCATTACTACAGTCACTTGGCTGCTAAACTTGCAGTGGCACCGCTGCAAGTTTGACTCCCTAGAAACTGTTAACAGGGAGGCTCCATTTCTCAGAGGCCGAGAGCTCAAACGCACGGGGTCTGGCTGCAAGACCTACCCCATCATAAATATGGGCAGACAATAAGTGTATTTGAAACAAACGCAAGCCAATTTTTGGTTGGTTGCCCCCTCAGGCACCACCAAGCTCTATCTCAGGTATTGGGGGGTTGATACTAAAGAGGCTGTGCCAGCTATTTGTACCGTGCCCAAGCCAAAGGGAAATCCACGGAGTCTTCAACGCTGCTCTGCCCTTTTCACGGGGTCAGCAGACATATTTAAATCAATTTGTTAGCAAAAAGGACTGTTCAAATAGCTAAGGCAGCAACAGCCATTTGGCTCAGTAACTAGGCTACAACAAAAACACGGCAAGAAGCAGCACATCCCGCTGCTGCTGAAGTCGTCGGCAAAGCTGTCTTTGCCTTCAGAAAACCAGGATGGAGCCCCAAACTCCTCCTGTAAAAATCAAACACAACTGCTATTTTTCTGCACCCCTAGACATTTTCTGGTGGAAGTATATATCCATCTGCTCTACCAACAGTCAGCTTGCCTTAGCTATCTTTCACAGATCCTTCAGAAACAGTTCCTGGCCCATAAGAAGTCCATATAGTGAAGGTCAAAGATTACTGATACAAAGCAAACAAATTTAAAGTTTCATTAGATACTGAGCCTATTTTCTCTTCTCACTTACACTGCCTTTACACCTGCAAAATATTAGTCCATGATTCAAGAATAACTTACCTGCGCTGAATAGCTCCTGATTTATATGTTACTTGGAATTCACATTGGTGCATAAAAGGTCATAAATCAGACTCTTTGCTTATATTTTTAAGTGCGCTCCTACTAGTACGAAGGCAAGATCCTCAGTTCATATAAATCAGAATAGCTCTGCTTGCTTTCCTATCTTCAGAAGAATTACAGCATTTAGAGCCACTAAGGGATTTGGCCCTCATTTCAATAATTTAATTGATAAGAGTTTCCCAAGTGTCCACACGCAAAGTTCCAGCATCTGAGGCTTGTTTCACTGTAGTCACAAGATGGATGGATCTTGCAAATGGTATAAACATATTTCTGGCCAGTTTAGATACAAACGTAGAAGGCAGTTTCTAACTAACAGAATAATGAGGATCTGTTACAGTGAGAACCCCGCAACCACATCCTTTTCTTTTCTTAGAAGAATAAACAAAGCTTTAGAATAGAACGATTTTTCTATTTGTGAAAGCTTTGCTATTTTGATTGTGTTTGACAGACACATAGCAAGTCTCACCTTCGTTTTCCCTTAGTTTTTTTTTTTAAGCCTAACACTTTTTATGTAACCTAAAATAGAAGGATCTCAGTAACCTTGTCCTTTCTTTTGTTTTATTCTGCTTGAAAGAGTGCCAGTCTCTGCAACTGTCAGAGAACAATTAAGGCTATGAATTCCCCCCATGCAGATCAAGGGTGAACAGTTTGTGGTTCTAGCACAATTTGTTGTTCTTATGATGGGGTTATAGCAAACAACCAGCAGCAGAGCAACATCAGACTATAAGTTCCTGATTGATCTGAAATGGGCTACCAGAGCCTTCCACAGTATGGTGGGTTGGCCTGGACTGGCTGCCAGACACCCACGCAGTTTGTCTCTTACTCCCTCTCCTCAACGGGACAGGGGGAGAAAATAAGATGGAAAAGCTCATGGGTTCAGACAAAGACAGGGAAATCACTCATCAGTTAACCATCACAGGCAAAACAGACTCAATCTGGGGAAAATTAATTTAATTTATTGCCAGTGAAAAATAGAATAGGATGGTGAGAAACAAAGAGCCTAAAACACCTTCCCCCCACCCTCCCCTTCCTTCCAGGCTCAACTTCACTCCTTCATTCCCAACTCTTCTATTTCCTCCCTCCAAATGTTGTAGGATGACGGAATATGGGGGGTTGCAGTCAGTCTAACCATTCCTTCTCTGCCATTCCTTCCTCCTCACACAATTCCCCTGCTTCAGTGTGGGTCCATCCCACAGACTACAGTCCTTCATGAATTGCTCCAGCAGGGGCTCTCCACAGGCTGCATCTTCCTTCAGACCATGCCCACCTGCTCTGATGTGGGGTCCTCTGTGGGCTGCAGTATGGATGTCTGCTCTACCATGGTCCACTGCAGGGAAATACCATCTTCACCGTGGTCTCCTGCAGGGGAAACTCTTCTCCAGTGCCTGGAGCACCTCCTCTCTGCTCCTTTTTCTCATAATTTAGTGCCTGCAGAACAGTTTTTTCACTTCTTTCCCCTTGCTCCTCTCTCTCACACAGCTATGCTGTATTTACCCTTTCTTAAATATGCTTTCACAGATGCACCACAGCTGATGGGCTCACCTGTGCACTGCAGTGGGTCCATTGGAGCCTGCTGGAAGCAGCTGCATCTGGCACAGGCAGCCCTTGCCCTCTTCTTACAGAGGCTTCCCCAGCAGCCCCCCCACTACCAACACCTTAACACCTACACCCAGTACACAGGGCAAGTCACCCTGAGATCCAAATGGTGGGTGAAGCAGGGGCTTCCTGGGAAGTCACTGCTGCCTTCCACCTCACATCTCTTCCTGGAGCTCCCTGTCTCTGAGGCATGCAGCATCTCTGCTGGTGTTTGTTAGCCATAGAAAAGATTCTGATGTGCAAATCACAATCTATCCGCTGTAAAGATGGTGTTTCCTCATTCTCTTCCTTTTCTTACCTCCCCAAAGCCAATTATTAAATCCTTAATTAATATATTTTCAGTCTGCAGTTGCAACTTCTTCCTATTCTCTTCCCATGCCTTAAGGGGGAAAGGCTGATTCTAGAAATATCTCCTCAGAGCCAGATTCTGCTCTACACAAAGGATTACCAAAGAAGTGTTCTTCTCACTTCATACAATCCAGGGGAAACAGTAGGAGCACTTGCTTTGTAGGAAATCCAAAACAGAAGCAAATAAACATGAAATCTCTCTCTAGAAAGAATGTATAATCACTTAGATACCATATTGTCTCCTGCATGTAGGCTGTCCCTGTGAGCTTTCTAGATTCCAGCACGTGTATTTCACACAGACAAACCACCTCCAAGGGCCCTGCTCCTTAAAAAGATTTAATGGTATTCAAGCAGCTCATCATGTTCACTTATTCCTGTGTTTATCAAACACGGTGGTACTGCTAGAAATATATCTCCAACTGATCAGGCAGGGACCTGGCATCACTCTAATCTGTGGTGATAACCTTGCTAAAGCAGATGAAGGCTTTTCAGCAAAACAGAAATTTCCACTCCAAGATTCAGTTCTGAGGAGTAATGCAAAACACTGAGATAACCTACAGGGTGTGCATTTTATTTTGCAAAGAGAATTTTCTATGTTATGAGCTCAGGGACTGTGTAACTTGGTGTCCCAGAGGCACAATTCTGCCAAATTTAAAGTCAACCTGCAACACATCAAAAAAAGAAAGTTCAATAGCACACAGGCTGCCTCCTACACTGCCCTGTACTTCCTCAGTATGGAGCATGTAATTCTCATTATCAGGGCATGCTCTAAGTTGGGCTATGGTGACAGACTACTGGCCCAGAAAGGTCTTGAACTATAAAGCCTCTCCGTTACAGGTACTTCAGAGAATCATAGAATCATCTCTGTTGGAAGGGACCTTAAAGATCATCTAGTCCAACCATCAACCTAACTCTGACAAAAAAAACCC
>JAOXNO010000001.1:82182430-82212949 GCA_028565335.1 Limnodromus scolopaceus | reverse complement strand
TTATTGGTTTGTGGTGAGGTGCTGTGTGGGTGGGTTTTGGTTTGGTTGTTGTTGTTGTGTGTTTAGGTGGTGGGTGGTGGTGTGTTTGTTTGGTTTGTTTTGTTTTGTTTTTTTGTTGGTTGGACTCGATGATCTCTGAGGTCCTTTCCAACCACTACGATTCTGTGATTCTGTGATTCTGTTCTATCTGTGTGATACGCAGCATGAGAGGTAGCAGAAAATACTCATCTGCATATGTTTTATAATTCAAACACTAGAGGACACCAGTCTGCAGATCATGCGGTAAAGAAATCAAATGGATTAAGCAGTGAGCACAATCGGCAGCTGAGAAGGATGCAGTGAGATTAGATACCATCGTTTCTGTACTGTGTCCTTCCCCTTAGTGTGGTCTCTGTCTTTGGGATGCTTTTTTTATTAGTATTGTTTGATTCAGCTGAATCTCTGTTTAGCTTTTTGTTTTGACCGGAGAGGCAAATGCTGCTCCTTAATCCTCCCTCTAAACCTTTGCTGGTAGCTACGGAGTGGCGTTATTTATAGCCCGAGCAAGACTGAATGGCTTATAATAATGGCGAGTCGAGCCTATAAATCTTTATAATTATCACCAGAACTCTTGGTGCTGTGTTGTGCTGCGATGCTTATACAAAAGCGCTGAGACTCTTTAATGGTTACTCATTAGCTTTCTTGTCCTTCCCCTTTGCTGCCCACCTTCACTGCAATGAACACTTAAACCTTTTGTATACAAAACCGTGCAAAAATTTCTTCCCTAGATTAGTTTCCCCTCAGTTCCTTCATGTTAACGCTTTGGAGGGTTCTTACTGGGGCAAGCCAGGTGACGCTGCTGGCATTTGAGATGCCCCACCAACAGAAGCTGCAGGGGTGGAGAGCCAGGAGCCATGGGGGTGCTCAGCACAGCCATGGGGGGGCTCTCTGGGCTGCTTACAGCCAAGGACTTGCAAGTTCTTCTTGACGTGCACGTGCTTAGTGATGGAGCGATCCAGGCAGGCGGGATATTTGGTATATCCATGAAGGTATATGGCCAATGATGGCTGGTTTGGACAAATGTTGAGGGTACTCGTTGCGTTACAGGAAAGGGGGTTGCCTCTTGGTGATCTGCGATCCCATTGAAACGAAGCCATCCAAGCCTGCCCTGTGTCTTGCAAGATTTGCATCACTAAGTGGGCTACCAGCTGCGTAACTATGATAACTCTCACTGGAGCTAACTTTGCAGCCGTTACCTCAGCAGAAGCAGCTCACCAAATTTGAAAGCTGAACGGAGAAAAAAATCAGTCTTGGCTTTTTGGTATTTTTGTTCTTCATTTGCAGTGCATTTGTGTCAATGAGGCATTCTCTCCAGAGACAACAATCTGGGGCACTTGGCCAGCGGGTGTCAGTGTTTGGGTGGAGAGAATCACGGTGACATTTGGTCGAGTCCTGAAAATTCAAGTATGTCAAAATAGGAAGGAGCTTATTACCTGCAGATTTTAACAGAAAGACTGAAATGCTTCAAAGACCAGAGATCCAAAGGCAGAATTTCATCATGGCTTATGTGGGAACAGGCTTTGACCAGGCACATAATAGCATAGAAGGCAACAGGGCTGAGCACAGTCTTTCTGGTCCTAGGAAGCAGATTCCTGCCACACGACAACTTTTTGCTGTCAAAACCAAGGAGCACCAGCATAGCAGTAAGTGCACGAGAGATTGTCACAGAGGTTATTGCTTTTTATGCTAAGGAAATGCTTTTTTGGCCAAACTAGCTGTTCCCCCTCCAGCCTGGTAGCTGGTGGCCCTCCGCACGGGCTCGCTTTGGCAGAGACACGTGTATACACCTGGCTGTTAAAAACATGGCCTTAGAATGTTCTTGGCTTTGGGGGCTGGTCATCTGCCTGTAGCAAAGGAGACAGGCTGTGCCTGGGAACAGGAGGAGGATTCCCCGGTGTCTTCAGATACGCAAGAAGCCTTTTAGGTAGCCAGTAAGGATGTATTTCTCATATATCCTCAGGATTAAGTGCTTTAAGTAGCTTTTTGGTGCTAATGAAATTTTCTTCTGACTCTGATCTGCAGGAACTGTGGGGAGATTTTTGTCTTCCACTGTAGCAAGAAGAAATTCTCCTCCTCCTGTCTTCTGGCAGCTTGTTGTAGTGTGTGGGTTTTGGTCTCCTGTATGACAGAGACTCATAGGACTCCTCAGCAAGGAGATGCCTGAGAGGTGTAAGATAAAAGCGCGTAAAATACCGCACGGATTAAACAGCGACTGTGTATCATCTGTCATAACGCAAGAACAAAGGAACACCAAATTACACTATCTAGTGGCAGTCTCTAAGCAAACGAGTCCTTTTTCACACAGTGTATTTAGATGAATAACTCACTGCCACGGGATGCTGTCAATGCCAGCATGAGGGGAAGAAAACCCTGTGGAGCGCTATTAAAGACAAAGATGCTGACAGAGTCCTGTGCTCTCTATTGTACTCTCAGGTAAGAGACAGCTCATTCAGTCAGATGATGGTTTGGGTTGACACCATCCTTCTGTGGTTCTTCTGCCATAACTTAGGAGGTGTGGGCAGGGGAGAGGATCTGTGGCTTGCACAAAGACTACCTGACCCGAGAAGGAGGTCTAGAAAATGAGCAAACCACAATGCATGGAACACATCTTTTATTCAATAAGCAAGCAAGCACAGAAGTATAATGTGTAGTGCTTAATATTCATACAGTACTAAAAATATAAAAATAGAAATAAAATTTCACTGAAAGCATTTTCACTCACAAATATACAAGGAAAAGTGCTGTCAAGCCACATCATGCTACACCACTTGCCAGTTGCTGAACTGACAGTTTGTTTCCCAACAGAACTGAAACACAAAAAATCTGCTAGTCCTGCCTCATGGCTTTCAGCGAGCCTGAACATTTGACTAGCGAAAACGGGCCTCCTGCGGCTGAGAACCTAAAAAGCATAGATGTCATTACCTAACGGAACAATAAAATAATTCTGGAGAGGCTTATAATGATAGTAGCCTGCTTCAGGCTGTTTGTGTACCTGTCGTAGAGAATAAAAAAATACAGAAATAAACTTGAATCCTGATTATAATTCAGACCAGTCATGGCTAACACTTACTGAAACTGTATTCTGCAGGAATATTTGTGCAATACTCCCACCTGGTGGCATATTTTGAAAGTCTCCTCCTTGTGCTGCCGTTTCCTCTGCCTGCTCGTACTGGCACGTATACTCGTCTTCCACTTAGGTCTGGTGGAGTCCAGTAGCACAAACTGTAAAAAGTGCTAAGTGCCCTTAACTTTTAGTGGGACTAGAGGATATCCAGCACCTCATCTTCTCTTACTGTACCTAACGGGTGAAATTCACATCTCCACAGGAAAGTGATATGGGTCAGAGACTCCAATTCCTCAAGAAAGGAGGAATCCTGCACCAGATGCCTTGGTTTTAAGTCCCATTTTGAGGGACTAAAATAGAGTTGGGGGCTTAAGAAGCTTCTGTTTGCTGACCTTTGGGATGGAGCTGAACTTCATCCCTCAGGAAAACAGCTATGTGCCGTCAACCATGAAAGCACGGGTGGGTTTTGGGATTAGAGTGACAATTGCAGCTATATTTCATAACAAGGCCTGTCTTGTGCACAGAACCTACTCAAATTATACGGGTAAGGATGTGCAGAACCTAATGTGAACCCCACTTTGATCAGTTACTCTTTTGGAATGGGATTTATTTATACTTGATATACCTGCTATAAAAATAAATGTGACAATTAACCCCTGAGATCATTCTAGCATACAGTTTTGGCCTGTTCCTTGTTTCCCTCTGAAATATTTTTTTTATTTGGTTTACGGACATTTATTTAGGTTCTAGTGAAAAGCTTTTATAAAACACATTAAATAATCAATGTGGGGCTGAAAAGGTGTACATTCTAGTTGCATATATGATACATACCTTATACGTATATAATACATTCCGTAACAGCTGAATATTCTAGTACTGTCTAGGAAGTCCTTGCATGTGGACAAAGGATTAAAATACTAGAAGATAAACAGCTGTTTAGGATCAAAGATAATTGTATCTGATACGGTTTACTTAGATTGTTTTTCTTTCTTTAAATCTTGTTACACATAATAGCTACAGTAGTTTGTCCAGCAGGTAATAAATGAATGCATAAAGCACTTCTAGCTATATCTGGATATCATATGCATGCATTTTTATAAATAAAAATCAAATGTGAGGTCACATTTTCCCATCTTCTGTTTATAAACTAAATCAAATTTCTCATTCATTGAAACAGTGAAGATGTCTTTCCATAGCCCAACTCGCCCTGAAACACAGAGAAGGAACACAAGTCAGAGAGTGGGCATAACAGGACACCATATCCTACAGTCTAGTTATGCAGGGCACATATCATCTGTGAGATGCTAATCAGTCTTAGCTTTCACTGAAAGCTCAACGAGAGGCTGTTCGCTGTCTTACCCAACTCCCCTGCTACAAAGCCTTAAAATAAATACCATGTACCTTGTCACCTGCACCAGCCAAGTATTATACAAGAATAATTCAGATTTTTTGTGAGATTTTGCTCTGGTCTTAATCCGAAATGAATACAGATTTTGGGTTGGGTATTCATTTTAAAGTGGATTTCTGGTTTCAGTGCAAACTATGGCTGTTTAACAATTCCAACAGCGAGCAACAATACATTTCAAAGTTACCATGCCTTCAGCATACACCGGTTACAGAACTATTCAAAAGGTACATGGAATGCTGAGTATTAACCCAATTATCGAATTCTGATTACTGAGGTGCAATATTATCATTACTAATTTTTATTGTTTTATGTGTAAAGATAAGTTCAACAGATGAATTTATGTTTCTCAATATGGAGGTAACTGTTTGTTAAACATGAGTGCCTAGATTACATCTACAGAAGAGAACAAGTGCCATGCACCCACTTTGCACAATTTAAATTTTAGTTTTGTATAAATACAAAATAGGAAGCTTTTGGTGGATGCAATATGGAGACTGAACACTTTTTCCTTGTATGGAATATTCGTCTACTCCACGGAACCCAACTAGCAACATAACCCGATGACACTGCTGAAGCCACCAGTCAAAGCTGCAGACCCTTAACCAGCGTTTCACTGCAGTCCAAAATCCATTTAACTCAGAGTCAGCCAGGGTTACTTGTTGGAGAACGAGCCCCATGGAGTAACGAGACTGAGAGGCCCAATTCTCTTCTCATTTATGTTGGATATAAATAAAGACAAAATTCAGGCTTGTTCAACTGGAATAAATGAAAGGAGAATTGGGACTGTGCTACCAGAGAGTTTAATCATAACAGCAAGAACAAAACTACATGCAGGGAGCTTAATTATGCATTTGATGCATAAGAAGAATACCCATTTAATTTAATTACCATTGCTTTTATGCAGCAACACTATAATTGAGTCCAAAGACAAAACTGTCTGAAACATCTACAAATTACATATTAATATGATGGTGTAGTATGTGTGGAAAGGGCTGTTTTATGAAATCAGGATTTCCTATAACTCCTGAAGGTATGATAGTGTTCTGGTTTGTTTTCAGGATCCAAAGATCAAAAGAACCTGAAACTGACTGAAAATGCATCATTTATTGTTTTTACCAAATTTCTCCTGCATTAAAAAAAAAAAAAAATTAAGAAAATGCTTGCAATCATAAATTGATATCAGTATCAGATGTTTTGCTCTGGCAACTACAATTGCATAAAGTACAGCATGAATCATAAAAGCCTGAATTACCCTTTCAATAACGATAATAAAACCTTTTCTTCCTCTGCTTGGGAAAGATAAGCGTTTTATTTCTGAATGTCCCTAATAACATGTATGGACAAACGACGAGTTTTATGAAGGACATATGCAGTGGATTATCTGTAACATTATTTTTTTTTTTACCATACGAATTGATAGCTTGTCAAATAGTCACCCACCTGGTTTATGATTTGAATCATGCAACTGTGTAAATTATGATGTGATAAGAGTCAAAGATAAGTAACATATCTAATCATTGTTCTGCTTTCACAGCAGCTCAGGGTTATCTTCAGAGTAAAGATCAATGTGCTAAAAGAAAAAAAAAATGAAGAACTAAAATAAAGCAAAATAAGAAAGTAAATGTAACTGACAAATTAAAAATATTTGAAACAAATTACAATAAGCTGTCATGTTATTGCCACCATTCTTTGTCACAGAAATGAACAGAGAAGGAACAAAGCACTGTTAATGAAGCTGCATTCTGAAGTAACAAAATATTGTAAAAGCCAGAGACAGCGAACAAAAGGAATTCAAAATAAGGATATTTTTAATAAAAAGCACACAGTGAACAAATGACAAAATATTACATTAACTGCTGTAGCTCCCTTCCTTCTCTATTACAAAATGGAGGCTTCTTTTTGAAAGATCTGTAGATGTTATACTGACCCTTGACTGGGGGTTTGCAGGTTCCACTACAGAACAACAGACACTAACACCACGTACAGAACAGCGCGTGCAGCAAGAGTGGGCATCATCCTGTTTATCTGGATGGAGACAATATGGCCGGCAGAGACAGTACTTGACCCTTTCTGCCTGTGGAAGCTCTCACCAGAGGGTCTGTTCTCTCTTGTCTCAAATTACCACCTCACCTTTCTTTCACAACCGCCTTTCTGGCTTTCACTGGACGAGAAGCAGGGGTTTGGGCTGTGCATAGCGTGTAGCAGTGCTGCTGCTCCACGGATCTCCAGATTGTGGAGTTTAGGAACAAACCGAGGGTTTTGTGTTACCTACAAGTCAATGGAGGAGAACGCAGCTCTGTTGTTTGTAAAATCTTGCACTGCCATAGAACACTTTATCCAATACCCTCAGAACATCTTACCAGACTCATTACTTTGTGATCTTGTCTTCATAGCAGAGAAGTGGGTTGCTAATCAATTAGGCAACGTGCCGTAAAATCCTACTGCAAATGAGATGGTCTATTGTTTTCACACAAGATACAAGTTGTATTACATGCTGAATTTTCAGTTTGAAGTAGTAAGGGGAGGGTAGGTTTGGAGTTGAAAGCAAGATAACTAAGAGCAGAAAAATGCACCATTCAGTGCAGACCTCTACCAGAAACTATAAGGAATATATTAGGTCTTTCAGCGAAACTATGAACTCTCTTGTCCAAGCCGGCAAACTTGAGATATTTATCTCAAGAAGACATCATTTACCATAATGTAAGTGAACTGGGGAAAAGAGAGATGCCATATCACAGTTATGACAGACAACTGCCCATGGGAATGTCTTCAGGTCCTACTGTGGTAACAGGAGCGTATAGCCCCTACACAATGTACTTAAGAGCCTTTCCATACCAGGTGAGCAAAGTCACAGATAAAAGCAAGGAGGTGTGAGCGATGGCTTTTTTTCCAAGTTTGACATTCTGAAATGTTTGTGCCAACATACAAACAGGACAAGTTACTCTGATGATAGTCTGAGCTGAGTAATGGAAAATTGGCATAAGCCTCTGCCAAGAAAGACATAAAGGTAGTATAGAATACCAGTGAACCTGCTTTCATGGGAAAGAAACTTGCTCAAAAAAACCACCTGCGTGTTGGTAAGACTGCAGTTTGACTGATCAAAGGTGAAATAAAAAATACAATAGAATTTCGTAAGGCATGTGATTTTAGTGGGTTTTAATAGAACCGTGTAAGGTCAACAAAATGCATGATAAATTAATAAAAAACTGGCTAACTAAAAATTAGTAGTCAAGAAGGACTGACAATATTTGGTATTTTTATCAGAGATCTGAAAATAATTATAAAAATTACAGCTGAGAAAATCTGCAGATAACAAGAAGGTTGTCAGAGACGTAGTATGGAAAGGGGTCCTACACAGAAACCTAAGAACAAAGTATTCAGGTCATTCTCTCTGAGTAAAGGACAGAAACCTGCAAATTAGTTCCTCTGAAAAGGAACGGCACATGCTTCGTGTATGATGCTGTAGCAAAAAGTGCTAATGTGGCCACGGATGGACAAACAAGGGAGACAGGGAGAGAAAGTTCTGGTTAAAACTGGATTAAATCAGTGAAAAAAGTGATTTTATGTCTGGGTAAGGCATTTGTGAGGTTGACATAGGAATTCTCCATCTTCGTCTCATTCTCTCATTTTTAAAAAGAGCTGTTAAGTGCTGTTAAGAGGGAGACTTACTAAGGTTACTCTTTTAGGTTTAACTGAAGGAAGACTGAGAAAGGACTTGATTCCTTGACATTATCAAGGGACAGATCTATCAGCAGTTTAAAGGACACATCAAGTTCCTAGAGAAAGATCTCACCAGAATAAACACCTAGAAGCTAAACACATTTTATACAGCTGAGGTAAATAATGAAAAGAAAAAACTCACAAGGAAAACTACAGCTCCTTGTCATTTGATACCTTCAAATCAGAATTATCTGCTTCTCTAGAAAATCTGATATACTTAAACACAAGGGCTTAGGCCAGAATAAACTGTATGAAATTGTGTGGTCTTTGACATGCCAAAGGTCAGAAGGAGCAGTGCAGTCTTCTCAGCATCAATAGCTCATCCGTTGAAGCCAAAGATTCTCGAACAAAGAGGTTTGCATGGTGTTGATCTTGGACGTCTCCATCCTTTTTAGTCACTTCTACCTAACTTCAAAACAAAGAAACCCCCAAATTGCACCAACAGTCAGTTACCTCCTGTCATTTACATAGCAATATTTTGCCAACACCTTAACACACCCTGGAGGTTACCAAGTTGTCAGTTCCTTCTTGCAACTTCCACAATAAGAGTTTTACTGTGGGTTTTAAACATACCCCTGCCAACGGGAAGTGCTTCTGCATTACAGCACTGATCAATGAGTTGATGGCAGTGTTCCACCATGGTTTCCAACTGTGCTTTGTCATAAGAAACTCCTAAGAACCTCACCAGTTGCTCAACCATCGTTGCTAGGTCCTGCAAGAGAGTATTTAAAAACCAGTTTATTTTACAATATTTTAAATGAACCTCTTAAAATGAGTTTAAATATTTCAAAATAAGTTATATCCTGATGAATGTGAAAAATACAAATGCAGAAGTTGTAGAAACGCCATCATCTTAGAATTTTGCCACATTCATTTTTGCTGAAGATAAACACATTCTAAGTAATCAGGGTAAGACAGGTTGGCAGAGAACACGGTCACGTAAGCTCACCTATTCAAACATTAGAACGGGGAACTGCCAAGTATTTGTGATGCTTCCCACTTCAGACAACACCACACCCTTAACTGATCACTTTGGAATACCAGTTTATTTCGGAAGAATTTCAGTTACTTTGATTTTGATCTTAGTAAAATAAATTACTACAAAGGTTAGAAAAGCCCTTCCTTCATTGTTAGCTTCTGGGACTGCATTCATATAGATGGAACAGGACCTAGTGAGGTGGCCTCTGAGAAATAAGCAGTCATTAATTTATATATCCAGAACTCCAGGGTTCCTCAGTATGAGTAAGACTTCTGGAGCTGCAAGGACAAAATAGCAATGTTTATCAGGAAGCAGAAAGATAATATGATGCCACCAGCTTTCAGCAGCATCCATCAGTGAGCGCAGCTAAGAATATATCATTTTTCAAAACCATGGGTTTGAAATAATTTCTACTGAAATTTTTTACTTATTCGGATTGCATTACATCATCTTTTAGCATCCCACTCCACCAGAAGGCTCACTAAAGCTGAAATTATAATTTACTCCACTTTACTGAGTTCTACCCTGATTTTGCCTTTATGTACTTTTAGAGACAGGAGCTGGGTTTCTCCTATGTTTGCATTAGTTTTCCAGTCAAATAAACATTTTGAAGTATTTTCATTAATTCTCAAAATATATTATTGCAATAAGAAATGGAAACCAATGAGCTATGTAGTATTTCCACTAAATTTCTGATTAAAAAGGAAGTGGATTTATTAGCCAGCATACTCTAAGGACCCAATAATTATGTTCACCTTATGCTACACTAACATCCCTAATTGTTTTCAACGTCGTTTCACAGAAGACAGTAAGAACGACCAAATAATCAGAACTAATGCCAAATATATGGGGCAAAACACTGATGATACACTTTTTTTTTTCTCATTGATACAGCACACACAGTAAGACGTTTCTTTTAGATGCATGCCCAGGGCTGAGTGTAGCAAGCACTGAACAGTTCACACCTCTGCCTTCTCTGTGACTAGTTTAGTGCCTATGGATGCAGGCAGATTCTTGAGTAAATTAACAGGTTTATGAAACTGCTGACGCCCCTAGAAGCTATTGAATGCCAGTGCTTTAAAAATGGTATCAGACTTTAGGGAGCCCAAATACGGACACAGGAAGCAAATTTTGTACTTTATGTATTTTAAACACTACAGCGCTAAATATAATTAAAATACCTTTTTACTACATCTAACCTACCTTATGCATATCTTCATACTTGAGAAAAAGTACATTGGCATCCATGTGATGTTCCCAAAACTCTTGCACATGTTCAAACCACGAACCATATCCTACTACAAAGACATGATTGGCATGAGGAAAATGAACAGTTTTGTTATTAAGTCCTTTTCAAAAAGGAAAAAAAAAAAAAAAGAAAAGAGAAAAAAAACCTGGAGTGGTTCCTAGTCCCAGGAGAACAACATCTGGTTTTGACCCATTGCCATGCACAGCAAGGAACTTAATTTAAAAACAAGTTTTTTGTATCAGTTTGGAATATTCAAAATAAATAACTTATCATAGAGATAAAAGTGTTCAACTGAAAATGCTACCATATTTCATGATGGACCTTTTAGACCTCTGTATTAATCACACCTGACTGTTGAACAGAAATTGAGCCAAAATAAAAGTTACACAGATAGCTTTGAAGAAGGCAAATTTCCAGTGGCTCCAACCTGTGCGAATTCCTGCGATTAAGCTATCACTCTGCAGCTTCCTTCACTTCGAAGCTAGATACAGCATTTGTGGCAATTTCCATAGAGCATCCTCTATTACAGACAAAGGATTGCTATCAGCCATTGTCCTTTCTTAATTAAAGAAGTATTGAGGAAACAGACCTATAAAAATGTTTCGTGGTCATTCCCAGAAAATGAGGATATATTGAGAGAATATTCTATTTATCATTGCGTCTTTTGCCTCCTGCCGAAATCTAAGACCTGTTCTCTTCTATTGCTTTTTTCTGAACACTTCCAAACAACTTCTGCAGTCATGCCAGAACACAGTTTCAGTTATCTCAACTACACAATAAATCCAGACTACAACCAGACGCCCGTGAGGTGTTGGGTGCTCCTGAAAACTTAGAATGATGTGAGGAGGTACTTCCCATACATCACAAGTTGTGAGCAGGCCCAGCGTGCAGGGTTGCCAGTGATGAGAAGCTTATGCCTCCTACCTCCTGCATTCCACCAGCAGCTTGGCTTCAGTTCCCGTATCTGCTGTGTGGGGTTGAGGACCTGAAGAGAAGCTGAGGTGCTGCGCTGGGGGATGCTGCGCTCCCAGCACTGCTGAGGCAGTGGTTACTAGGAGCCTCAACCCTCCCCCCAAAAACTTTCCTCCTTTGTTTTTCACTTCTCTGATAAAGTCCACATTTGCTCCGATTTCAGTCAATTCACGTGTCTAGCAGAGGTTCAGACACTGCTATTTATTATCTTGAGAACGCCTTTTGCTGCAAATATTACCAGAAAGACAACCCAAAGAGAAATGCATCCTGAGTATTTCTTCGTTACTAGTGATAAATTCCCCCAAAGTACTTCAGATAATCAAGGCAGGAGTTAAGCAAATATGGTGAGCAGTTTCTCACGTACCCAGTATTTTTTGTTGTCAATTTTTTCTTTACAGCAAAGTAGCTATAGAAAAACATTGAACTTTTCAGTTTTGTTTTTTGAAGCCACCTCTTCCCTTTGAAAAGGAATTGTTTAATTTTGGTAACTGGAACATTTTCAATGGACAAAGAAATCCGTTTCAGAGGAAAAATATTTAATCTGCTGACTCATTTTCAATTTTTATAAAGGTACTGGAAAAATTCCATTTTTGTTCTTCCCATTCCATACACCCCTAAATAAATTCACACATGAAACTAACGCATCAGTCAAGCAAAAAGTGTTCCTAGCTGCTCTTAATGGTATAGGGCAAGAATCCATTAAGCTTATGTTAGCAGAGTTTACCTATACTTTATGTAAGAAACTCCTTTAAGCTATAAAGGATAATGCCAAAGAATTAGAACATTCAAGACGGATCTGTATCCAACCATACGCTTTAAAACAATATAGCTAAAATGCACTGAATTTGTTTCAAGATAATCAGGTATAAGGAGGCATAAAAAGAGTGGGATTGTGTCACTTGGGCTCAGTGCTTCTCCCTCTAAAAGTACTTTGCCGCCTTATGAAAGTTTTTTAGCTGCTGCATTGCTTCCATGAGATGCAAACATTCAGCTGAACGCTAAATTTACTGTATTACAAAACAGTCCATTCGTACAATTATGGACACAGAACATGCCATGGTGTTTTACTGGCTCTGGGAGGCTGTGATAAAACAGCTAGCTGGATGAAGATATAAATAACTCTCGGGATACTTATATGAAAAAGAATACAGAACCTTCCTCCTATCTTAGAAGACCTTCTAACGTGTCTTTCATGTGTCTCCAGTCTAGAAGCTCCTGGTCATGGGCTACGGACAAACATCAGGGAATGCAAAAGAAAAAGCTAAAGGTGGGCTGGAATGGAAGGAGAGCATTTACCTGCCCTGCACAAACCTGCAGGAGAAAGTAGTAAAGGTTTTTAAGGACTGTTAAATAACCTCCACTGGTGGGCTTTTACTTTTTTCTTGCCTTTAGTAGTATATGGCTGCTTTAGCATCAACTCCTCCAAATTCCAGGTTGAAGGAAAGTTTGCTGCACTGGATCTAGAGGAGATCCTGCTTTCAGAGCACAATGTACGTGGTGAATTCTTAGTGTCACATTAAGATATCACAGAGAATTTGCAGAGAAATAGAAGGCAGTATTTTTTTTTTTCCTCTTCCTAGGTAGGAAGTGCGACAATCCATTGGCAAAAAGCCGACTGCCAGCCAGTTACGTGAGAACACAGGGTTTGTCCTCCCGGTAAGTTTACAGTGCTAGTGCAACGGAGCTACTTAAGGTAGGGCAGCCTGAGTGGGAACAGACTGGGCATGTGTGTCATGAAACAGCCCTCGCTCAAAGGAGTTACTGGGTGAGCAGCTGAGGAGTTGTTGTAAAGCAGGTTATTGTGCATTCTCGTTATAGAGGTGTATTTTTCAGAGGGTAGCAGCCCGCAACTGCCTTCCTACAGGGGCTCGCTTCAACTTACAGATGTACTCCAGATCAATCTCAGGCAAGCTAGAGACTTTTCTGTGTTAACTGGTATCTTGCAAAGGACAAAGCTTGAGTTTTTGGATGAAATAAAAATATGAAAAGAATTACCAGGAAAAATCCCTTAAGGATCAGAGACACTCCTCCAAAGTAGCTAACGGGGAGATACAACTGAAATCAAATGATGCGGGAGTATTCACCTCTTTTCAGAAGGTACCTGGTACCTCACAAATGGAATTTTAAAAGAGCAGACCGAAGTTTTGCCTGAGCTAGGTGGAACACTGCTGAGCCCATGAGGTCAAATATCATAAGGCAATTATTTACAATGCATGGCCATAGTTTGCATGGACAAATCTAAGTCCACGCAGCACTCTGTAGCAACCTCCTTGCTGTATATGCAAAACAAATGCACCTTTATCCAGTTCATTTCTGTACTTGCAGAAGGAATGCAGAGATGAAAATAAATGTGTAACAGCGTGTGCAGAGAGAACAGCTCCTTACACTTGTCATTCATAAACCTTCTGCAGAACTCCTGAAACGTTCCTCTGTAGCTCATGGTCCTTAGGGAGCGGTGAAACTGGTAATAAGACACCACCAGGTCTTTGGGGTTGCGAGCCATGTATATTACCTATGATGTGGGGGGGAAAAAAACCAAACATCTTATTGTAAGTCTTCCCCCAGCCCAAGTTTCCCAAAGCATTTAAACAATTGTTGCCGATATAGCTAAACAAACATGATTTCATTTAATTTTTACCTTTGAATTGCCATTATGGAGGTCCGAAGGCAAAAACCGATATGGTAGGTGGCTTTTTATGAGGCGAGGAGATGTCAGTTCCTACAATAGACAGAAATGTTTCTTACTGTCCATTAGTTTTTGGCACATCTTGAGCTGTCCTAAAGTGTCGTACTTGAAGTCCTTTACTGTACTGAGTCATATTCACAAATTCACTTCCTAAATTAAGAGGGGTCTGGACAGGGAGTTACATCTGTTCTTTAGATATCAATAATATCAAAGTACTTCCATTTGTAGGACCTTCTCAAGAATAGAGTGTCATAGTTGAAGGTTCCTAGTATCAAACTTGTCAAAACTACACCTACAGAGTCTGGGTCTCTAAAAATTTATACATGTAAATCCAGAGTAGTGGGTCTACAGATCCATAGACCTCTGTATTTGTAGTGCCTCTGTCACAAATTCAGGGAAGGGATCTAAGCAAATTTTCCTCAATTTGGCAGCTTCTGTTTACATAAGCAAGGGAGGCCTGGAACTTTTATTCAGGAAACCCGTTGCCAAGATATTTAGGACATGGAGAATCATCTCCTAAAGCATTAAATAGAGTACAATAAAGCTTAATAAAAGCAATTTTAAAGTACCCTAATAATACTCTGAATCATTCCAAGAAACCAAGCAAGTCCAGTTACGAAAAGGACAAGGACAGAGGATAAAACGAAGTGATAAACATGGGACCAAGGAAAAACATACCCAAATGCTAAAAGAGTTTCTTTGCAATAAATTGTACCTTGATGATGTCCAGACCAGGCTGAGGGTATTCTAGGACCGGAAGTTGTTCATCTATATTCATTAGTCCAATCTCATCTGGATCAGCTCCCTGACTCACGAGATACACCACTTCCTGTAGTAAGCCTGTGCCTGCATAAACCAAACAATGAAAGAGAACACATTGCATTACAGGTTTTATCTAAACAAAAGAGTATGAAGGAAGACCTAGACATAGAAATAATGATAACTTTTATCCTTAACAGTCTACTATGAACTAAGTCTGCAACTACAGTATTAATGTACGTTAAAAAAAAAGCTGCCTTAGTTTTATTTTAAACAGATGAAGATCTCCTTTCACATAAAAGACCTGAAATTTTTCTTCAGTTATAATTCAAATGCGTTTCTGTCTCCCAATCATTTTACCTGTTAATTGGAAAGCACTGAAAAAAAGTTTTTCCACTGCGGGTGTTAGCTAGGCAAATACTACTATTTCCATTTTAGAAATGAAAAAAAAAAAGAGGCAGTCAGAGATCATCCAAGTTCACAAAAATGCATTAGCAGTCGTACTGGGAGACTGCCAGTGTCCTCTATTTTAAATTGTAGGCAATTCTACTGTTACGCAATGATTTCAGAGTCTATTTATACCTCCATGTTATGGACTGGATAAACCACTGGACGCATCAACACATAGCAAGTTAGTCATAAGCTTTAGAGGCCCCAATTACGTATCTCTCTCCAGTCCAAGGACATTTACAAAGCAACCATTAGATGATATAGCCTTAATGACTGCACTTTGGAAAATTAATAGGTATTCCAAACATAAGTTTGAACAGGGAAACTATTTCAAATGACTTTACCGTCAGGCAGGTAGGAAACCCTCAAAACAGGCAAACGAAGGTTCAGAGATATTTGACAGAGGCTTATGAAGAGAAAGTCATGAGGTTCTGGTGAGACCAAAGTGAGCTAGCAGGGAAGAGGCCCCACAGTTTCGATGACAAGTCACACGGGCATGGGACATCCTGGCTACTGCAATAGATTGACCAATTCTTTGAGAGTTGTGAGAGGTAAGGAAAATGAGACGGGGATTTATTCTCTCTCTCGTGCTGCCTAAAGAAACAAGTAATTGTTTCAGAACTCTTTAGAAAGGACAAGCCTGCTCAACATCCCATGTCCTTGGAAAGATGAGCTGCAAACTCTGAGACCATGCCTTTCGCTCCCGTTTTAACTTGAAAATAACTTGTAAGTTGCAAGTAACTTGAAAGAGTTACCACTTAATTCTTGTTAACTAGCACGACTGTACACATTATCAGATATTTTGTATGAATTCTGCATGTTGTTCCAACGCTAGGAAAACCAGTGTATCATTATTCAGATTTTTCTTTTTTTAATCAGAGCTAGGAAGAGTTAAAAAAGCTTATGTACTTTAGAGGATGGGTAGAGTGAACACAGTCTGGATACAACACGAAAGAATACACATCTCCAAGAATTTCTTTGGAGAGCAAGTACTTTAAGATTCCTCTATTTCCTGACTGATTGGTGGGTAAATTAAAATGGCTTGGAAAAAAAGTAACTTTTACATTATCATCACCCACAGAGACAGCTGTCACAGACAATACACATTTGTCGTTAAGGCTGTTCACTCTGAATTTTTAAGTCCAAGCATATATTTTATACAATAAAATTAACATACATATGGTACTTCAGTATCAGTCCTTGTGATGCTGAACGAGCACAACCCTTGTTTCTCATTAAATATTTATTCTGACAGGAGACACCCTGGTTCTCCATAATTTATTTCTGTATTTCCAATTCTGCCTGCAAAGAAAAATGCTATTATAGCAACCCTGTTCCATGAAAGGAAAAGGAATAACTGCATGGGGATAAACAACACCACCAGGACTTTCTAATTTTTCATTACTCAGCTGCTCTCTAGCCAAAAAGAAGCCATCTCCATTGCGTCTCTGAATACAGAAGGGCTGCAGAGTTGAGGCAGATCTATGCTGAAACTTCAGGAGAGCAGCGTGTTCCCTACCAGGTCTCCACAAAGTCCACCAGATAAGTAGGAGGCAAGGGCCAGGAAGCACAAGCCCCCATGGCTTTATTCTGCTCAGACCTGTGGCTGTGCACTAGACTCAGCTTGATTGCTACCAGATCCATGGAGCACTGCAGAGATAGGAAATGACATATTAATGTAGGAGCCATGGGGAAGAAGGGTTCTGATTCAGAAGGAAGCAAGCCTTTGGAAGCTCAGAAGTTTTCATCTAAATGTGCTTCCATCAAAAACAGTAATTCATTGAAAGAGTAATGCTGGGCACACGGCAGGTACTCAAGGCAGAAAATTAAAAATCTCCATCAAATACAGGTTCTTTAAAACAGTGCTTTAAATCTGTGAACCTCAGTGCTAATTAGAATGGACATAAAGCAGTTACTGTAGTTATGTATGTAGTGCTGCACATATTCCAGTGTCCTATTCCAGTTCCCACAGCAAGCAGTATTTCTGCAGTATCTCTTCTATAAAGAGGAGGTTTGCAAGCTGACCATTTAGATGCCTGGCTTCTGGCCATCCAGCAGGTTAGAATTTCTACTCCCTAGACCTGCAACAGAACCACTGATCCTGCATTCTCCCACCCACGATCTCTGTGCTAGTTTGCACTTTTGTCACCCACTACATTAGCACTGAAGTTACTCCGCTTAGGATTTTCAGGGTCTTAATGTTAATAAAAACTAGAGATTTAATGTTTGAGGGACCTGTGATTTTTAAACTTGTCACCCTTAATCAAGTATGATTTTTCACACACACACACGTTCCCAAGAGCCCCATATAAAAAATTATCATTGACCTGTTCTGTTTCTAAAAAACCCAACTAAAACACCATATGCTTACTTATTTTAAGAGAAAAAAAATGTCTAAAAACCTTTATATATACATATATGTGCATTTGATTTGTAACCCTTTTTCATAGCCAATGCCTCAGCAATGATAGCAAAGTCAGTTCATGGCCATACTGTCTCTTCTTATCAGTAACTGCTGCAGCAGCAGCCAGACAGCATAGCAAGATAGCCAAAACTCTGAAACACCACAGCTACTCCTTTCTGCTTCTATGCATTAAATGTCTTTTGACGTCAAATTTAGTCTGTGTAGGAGGTAAAAATATACTTTAGTGTAGCTGTTCTCTGGCTCCTCTCACTACTTTCTGGCCACTGGCACTCTCCCACACAGCTACTGAACCTCACAGATTTGTTCAAAGTGGCATGGCAGATATAAAAACAAACTTTCCTGTGAAATTTTGCTTCTCTACATGGCTTCTAATATAGTTTATTTCAGTTTTCTGAAAAATTAGGATAAATGAGTTTAAAATGAGGGCTGCTAAAGTTGTCAGATTGGCCTAGCAAGTGCTGTAAAGTGATTCCCCACATAGTTGTTCTAATTGCCTGCAAGCTCATTGCCCTTTCACCAACTTCAGTGTATATCTGCAGGTAAGTATGAAGATTCATCTTCACTCTACAATAGTGGAGAGAAAAGCAGATTTTTCCATTAGGAGAAAATAATTTTCAAACCATAAAAATATCTCCCCTTAAGGTCCATATGTTCAAGTTCTCCTACATCTTGGAATTCCAACTGCTTTATAAATAGGGATTTTCATTATCAATTAGGGTTTTAATAATAAAAATAATGTATATACCTTCATACCACGTTTTTCCAAGTCGATTCAGAATAAAGGCTGAAACTGTGATGTTATATTGCCAATATTTTTGACTGACCAATTAAATATGTATTAGAGGGCCCAATTTTCAGAAAGAACTGAATACTTATCCTCTAAGATTAATGTCCCTTTAACATGGCCTAAATGCCCCTAAGGTCAATAGTGACCTATCAAGGGACTCTGTGGAACATGAGGAAAATGAATCCAGGTCTTCTGAAATTGATGGCAACAGCTTAAATAAGACTGGATTTAAAACAAGTCATAACTGCATGGTTTCCAGTAACATTCAGTAAGCAGTCTTGGATTTTTAGACTTATTAATCAGTTTATTTTTCCACTTGAAGCTACTGGCTTTTGAACCAAAAGCAACAGGCTAAGTTCTTCTTGTCTTTCACTAGATTTACATCAGAGAATGGAGACATGAGTCCATTAGGTCCAAACTGCGTTTTGAACGTGTTTCACCCGAGGCTGTAAAGAACATACTGTGAAAACCGTATTCTATTTAGGACAAAAATGTACTTTCTGTTTGGTAGAAAAGCTGTCACTGAACTGTTTACAGACATGTATTATCCACATAATTATTGTTATTATGTATACAGTATCCTAAAGTACTGCTTTAATGAACTGGTTCCAAAACAGTGTTATTTTCAGCTAATGCATCAGTACTATTTTTTAAAAAATGGCCTGACCCCTAATTCTCCCTTACATTAGTGCACTAACTACTACTAGAGGACAGGATGAAAAGTGTGATTCTCATCGGTAACTGCTATGTCTTGGTACCAGATATTCAAAGGGGAAAGCATTTTACTCTTCTCCTTAAGCTTTAGCTGGGCTGATAACATATCCATGTCTACGGATGCTCATCATGTCTGCACCAGATGTCATCACCAATGGAGCAGTTTGTGTGTAGCTACTCCAATTCACTTAAAATTAAATCAGGCAAATTAGCTTAAGGAGTTTCTATCTTTGGTATCAACTCACCTAGCAAATTTTGCCTGGG
The DNA here is from genome assembly GCA_028565335.1 of Limnodromus scolopaceus. Classification (NCBI taxonomy): domain Eukaryota; kingdom Metazoa; phylum Chordata; class Aves; order Charadriiformes; family Scolopacidae; genus Limnodromus; species Limnodromus scolopaceus. The sequence continues at coordinate 82,193,433 of JAOXNO010000001.1, read as the reverse complement.
ACAAGCCAGAATGCATCCACATAAAATACTCTGTGGGTGGTTCTTTAAAAGAAGTGAAAAACAGTAGGCTAAGGACGCTAACATCCTGCACTAGTGCAGATGCTTTTAAAAGAGAACATCTACCCATACTCTTAGATTATTTCTCTTTCAGTTTCTACTCGCCAATCAAACATGCTCCCATGGCCTGAGAGAGCACAAGAGCTATCATGCTAAAATAAAAAGAAAAAATGTATAGTATCATATGTCATATGTCAGGAACATGAAAAATAAACAGATAAACTTGCTTGCTCTCTTACCAGCTATCTGATAGAGCGACATCCCTTTTCACCCTTCCTACACTTACTCAAGGTTGACCAGGTGTAAAGTCAACCCAGTACATTCAGTTGTTACTGTCTTTCCCCAGGGTCCTCCCTTGGATGGACATCCTCATGACCCAATTCAGAGACACCATGCCTTTCAGAATAATAGTGCGAGCGTGCAGGGACATGCAGTCAGACATAAGCGTTGGCCAAGAGGACAGTAATTCACAGGGAAGAGTACTTTTATTGACTAATATATGCTATAGGGCAGATTCTGGCAAACTTTATCCATGTAAACTAACAATAGTCCCTCCTCACAGCAATGGGCAAAAGGTGTATTAGAAAATTCTCAAATTTCACCTCCTCTCTGGAGCATACATAAAAAGGTGCATGCCCTTACCCCAATCTGACCTCAATTGTATCCTGCCCTCCTGCTTCCTCTGTCAGTCCTATTCTCCCAACTTTTTAGAATCTATATAAAAAACATGCCTAAATTGCATCATACATTACACCCCAGCAGGAGCTTACTTAATCTCCAACAGAAAGTCCCCCCACTGTGTTTAATTCCCCTTCATTTTCATACAGGTGACAACACTGTACCAAGAACAACAATGCAGAAAAGAACTTTGCCGTTATCACCAGTCATTGTTGTTTGTTTTGGTTTTTTTTTTTAAAAAAAAAAATCACCGAAGGATTTCATTATGTTGAAGAGAAGTGCATACTTACCCTTAGCACCTCAGATTTCTAGGACAACTATATCACTTTCCATGTTCTGTTCTACAGGGTCGTAATGTGGTCTGTGGCTAAATGCAGAGCCTTGTAGCGAGCCCTGCTGGTTGAAATGGGATCAGAAGAAAGGGGGACAATAGGGCACCTGTATTAGAAACCCATGTTGAGGGAGTTTTCATACCCTTTGCTGTGAACATGTTCCTCTCCCAATACGGTAAACCTATTTCAGAGGATGTCTGTCACTGCTCAAAGTGCAATGCTATGCCTCCGTTTCAATCCCTCCCAGGAAAATCGTCAGGCAAAACCTGCCTACACATTAATGCACATTTGCATATATTAGGTGGTTAAATTGCAAGGCAGCACACCAACAGTATAATGTGAAACAACCGCAGATAAGAGTTACACACACACACACAAAAAAAAAAACACACACCAAAACAGCAGCACATTTTTGTTTCAGAATTTCAAGAAACACTGTTTATGCTCTATGCATGGAACTACGCAGCCTGTTCAGTCAGCTATTGGTTGTATAAGGCCAGGGAGAAAAGCATTTTGTCTCAAACATGATCCCCCTCAAATTATAGCTGCCCTAAACAAAACTAATCTTTGCAAGGTACCTGTGTCCCTCTGTCTGCTGAACTGCAGTTTTAGGTAAACTACAGCAATTTTGGCTCTATTTCTGTTGTTGCTCTTCAGAATTAGAAATGGAAGTAGATCTAATTGGGCGCATAAAAGGGGATCAACCAATCTGTATCACCATGGTATTGCAGCAAAATCCTTGAGGAGAACGCACTATTTCTGACAGAAAGCTCTGGTGATCCAACAGAAGCACTGCCACTGATCATTATTAATGTGCACTTCAGCTATATATGCATAGAGCAATCCAATTTTAGCAATGTCTGTGGCTGTTCTGTGTTACTTTGGCAACCCTGCTCAGCAGTAAACAGGCTTTTAACTGGATGGTTAACAGTTTATGGTTGCCTTGCATCAACGGGACACTGCAAACAGCCAACATACTGCCAAGTCTGGACTGTTGCACATTTAGTCAGTGTGTGTCTTCTGAACGTGATCCCCATCTCACCTGCTTCACGCTTGTCTCATTTTGATGGCTTAGATGAACTTATTACTCATGCAGCAAATGCAGTGAAGGGCTAATTCAGCACCATTATCTATATCCCATATGGTGATCTAATGTCATTATACATCATCTAGAACTTGCAGCCTTATAAGGGATGATGGCCTTCACATCCTGCACTATAAAAAGCAGGTGGGTAAAAGCATGTGAAATCAGCTTGCATTTTTTAAATTATAGATTGATGTTGGCCTTTAGTGACAAAAATCCCTCCTCAGTTGCTTCTGCAGTGCCTTCACTTTTACTTTTTATCCTTTATTACCTCAGCCACTGCCTCAGGCTTAATTAGCTAAACCTCCCCTCTGCACTTTCAGCCCCGTGATATGGTTCTTTCCTGACATTCCTCAATATCCCTTCACTCCCCTCCCAGTGGCTTTCCTGAGCCTACAGCTCAGCTTGGCTGAGATGTTATAATGATGGATTATTTCCTCTGCCACGCTGTTTTGCCTGCATGCACCCACAGAAAAACACTTCTCTTGCTTCTGATCTGCAATATATTACAGGATTAACACATACCATAAATGGTGTATTTCTTTTGTAAGAGTCTGTAAAAGTCTTTGTTATACAGAACCATAATTATTTCAGCTCTTGTGCCCCACCTTCCTGGATTCTCCAAGGTGTTACAGTAATCCTGAACAGGGTCAAAGTGATGAGATGTTGGATGCTTCACTTGATTAATCCCATTCATTACTCCCTCCCACTGAGAGGAAAAACACATTCCTACATACTAGCATTATTATGTGCTCAGCTTTAATATCTAGATGCTTAATTCAATTTGAGCCATAATTTGCTAGTTTCTCTACAAAAACATAGATGGTAATTGACAGCCCTTGTCCAAGAGAATTTCTTGTCATCATACACAAAAAAATTCTGGTAAAGAAATACATCAACATGCCTCCAGTAGACAAGAAGATTATATGGTTTATCCAAGGGCACAGAATGTCTAGCCAAAAAGTCCTATCACTGAGCATGTGACAGGACACTGAGCATGTGTACCAAACCTTCCATCACTTCCAAAGCAGCACTGATGGGACAATACACGGGGTAGTTCTGTTCCCTGAGCATAGCGTGTACGAATCCCTACTGTACCCAACAAGAGAAAAGTCTTCATTTAATAAAAGACTGCATAATAAGAATGAAAAATGATGTGCGCTTAATCTAATTCAGCCCAATGTTCAAGCATTTTGCTTCCTTTCATTAATATCTTCAATATGAAGGATGAACATTAACACAAAATGAGAACGATTGGCTGTTGTGTTGGGCTCATCTACATAATTTTCTAATTCTTCAGTCTTTGAGGTCATTATCATCTAATCCAGTCAGTAGTGATTTCACCTGTCCTGAATACACTTTTTACACAGGGTAAAACCTGATTTCCTTCCCCCCCCCGCCTTGAGCCTGCTTTTAAAAAGAAAGTTCCTTGAGTTTCGCACTACTTCACAGCAGGGAAGCAATTACGCTACATTTGCAAAAGACCTAGCGAAACCCATTAGGTAGCTGGAGAATTCTTCCTCTTCTGAACTATCTGTTCCGTCTCTAGTAACATCCTTTCACTGGTTTGATAAAAGGCTCATGAGAGAAACACTGTTAGCTAGGTAACAAAAACAAGCTTGCCTTAACAACAGGTTTTTCTTCTCCACCTTTATTTCCTGTTTGAGGCACACAAGGACCTATTCAATTCTACTTCCACCGAAATTGAGTCAAATGGATCAGAGGCAAATTTAACATTGTCTTCAATTACTCATTATTTGATGCTTTTATTTATCAATTCTTTGCCTAGCAGTATTTAAGACTGAGTCAATACTGGAAGGTATTTTGAGCTATACATAAAAGAAAAGATAGTCCCATTTCAAAGGGACTTTCAAAACACAGGAATGCAGGGGCCCTAACCCCTACAAAGACTTGTCCACAGGTGTTACTTTCTGCATCTGAGTAATCCTCAATGGAGTGAGTTTAAGCAGCATTTACTCTTCTAATTGGTGGAAGGAACATGATTTCAGTCGCCAAGAGCATGAAATCAGATACAAATATGGATCCCGTACATCAGTCCCGAAAAGGACAGTTCATAAAACCTATCTCCATTCAGTTTGCTGTTTCCTTTCTGTTTATGTAAGAAGTCCATTCTTTCTGGCCAGACGGTATAAGAATGGATGAACGTTATATTGCATTAAAACAGAATGATACCTGAGCTTCATAAATTACCTAAGATAAACAAAACAAGTAACTGTGATATTATTGTAAAAGAGAAAAAGTTAAATACCATACTTAATCTGAAAGACATTAACTAGTTTGTTCATCCACATTCATGAAATTAACAGAGGTTTCCTATTTTTCCATGTCACAGGGAAGAGCTTGGTACATGGGCATAGTATTGCCTCAAAAAACAGAGGTCAAAGGAAAAGAATCCCAAATATATTTTGCATAAAAATCTCTTGATTTTTCAGACAACCTCATGATTTCTTGAGGCATGCCTCTGGGCCAGTAACATTTGTATTCATTCTTTAAATGAAAATGGATTAAACTCAAGCCACCAAAACCCTGCAGAGAGAGTAAGACTATAAATCACAGAATGGTTAGGGTTGGAAGGAACCTTAAAGATCATCAAGTTCCAACCCCCCTGCCGTGGGCAGGGACACCTCCCACCAGACCAGGTTGCTCAAAGCCCCATCCAGCCTGGCCTTGAACACCTTTAGGGATGGGGCATCCACAACTTCTCTGAGCAAAAGAGCAGAATCTAGCTCTTTTGCAACTGCAAAACTGTTGTTAAAAAATAATAGTGACAAAACTCTTGGGAGAAGTTCCATATAGAACACTGGAAATTAAGGCAAGTCAACTAATTTAAGACACAAACATTCATGTGGATGCTCGTGTTCCCTGAGGGGCCTTAGCTTCAATGGCATAAGACTATCTCAGACTTGCCATTGCCAGAGTAAACCTCTGCAATCCACCACAGCTGACTCACATCACTGCCTGACAGCGCCCAGCCTAGAAACTCCCACAGCTTGGGCACATCCTTGGGCAACCTTTCAGCCTGATTCTCCTCTCACGTATGACTGCGCGAACCAGGACTGACTGTCAGCAGTGCTGGACCCACGCGTATACAGATAGGTGGGAAGAACTGGATTCCTTCTGCTCAGGCTTATCCGTTTGTCACATCACGTAGAGGCTACTAGTACACGTTAGCCAGTCAGGCAGCAAGCCAGGGCACCGAAAAAGTACAACTTACCAAGCCATAAGTGGGGTATGACAACGGGCAGGTAACAGAGGACGCAGGCACAGCGATTCCCTGACATAATAATTAACGTAGCTCTGTGCAGACCTTTCATCTACTCACTGATTGCTCCAGCAGGTAACTGCAAACACGTCAGCTGGTGGGTTGGATGACCGCAGGACACTCTTGCAAGCATAGGTCATGTGAAGCCACGTAATCTTAGTCAAGCGGTAACACTCTTTATATTGAATAAAAAGGGTATTATTGTGCAGTACAATAATGCTTAAAGAACCAGAAACTGACTTTGCCGGTAAATGTAACATCCCTGCCAAGACAATTTTATAGTTTGAAGAAAACGTGAAGTGTGGGATTGCACAAGACAAACAAAGCAAGATTTCACCCAAGGCATAGCTATTTGGCACATTTTCTTTATGCTGTATTTCTTAAATCAAGACATTTTGCCAATACGTTTTTATAGCAGGGTCCCACAGACATCTAAGACTGATTGGAAGGTTTAAGGGAAGAAACAAGAGGCCAGAGAGAAGAAATCCATAAACCGTTTTCACAGACAAACTACATGTGTCTACATCCCCAATGGTTCAAGTCTCCCTTTTCTTGAAGTGTAGTAACTTTCGAGTGCTGTGTCTTATTCAAAGAACATTCCAGATGTTCACAACCAGAAGTCTATTAATTTTAGTGAAGAATCAAACAAGAAAAGCGAGGTTTACATTGCACCCTCTGTATCTGGTTCACAGCCCAGCAGCTGTGATTGCCACTGCCATAATGGTCAATAGATCAAACAACTGTTTCCCCATAACAGAGTAAAACTCTGGGACACACAGTGTCCCTGGCATGGAAAGATTAACAGGGATTATGGCACAAGGGAAAGGAACCATGGAAGAATGCAGAGCCCCTGACACGTGGCGGAGAATGGGGAAAGACAGAACGATGAACAGAGCTCCTCCCATCAGTCAGGGAAGGGACTGGGGCATACCAGTGTTCCAGCAAGAGGAGGTGTTCGATTCAGGAGCTGGAAATAGAAGAGGATAGAAAAGGATAAGAGAGTGGTATGCATGCAGTGGGAGAGGCACACAAGACAGGAGGAGCCAGAAAACTCACAGCGCACGCAATGCATTTTACCAGCAGATACACTGAGAAGCACGACCTTCTTGTGTACGTACAGAACCTTTCAAACAAATAAAATAACGGGACAACTCAATTTAACTTTCTCTGGTTGATTTCATACAACAATGGAGGTAAGCGTTGAAGAATTTGGAACAGGAGAATTCAGTGAAGGTACATACAGGAAAACTGTCCTTGAACTGATCTGTAAATTCACTGTTGGCACTTCATTAAGCCAAAGGCCTAGAGTCAGCCAACATATTCCCTACAAGTTGATGGGTAGTTAAAAAGTCCAGTGCTGCAAGGAAAATCCAAAATGTGACCTATAAAAAATACTGATACATCCAGACAGATAAAAGCCATATCCAGCACTTGCTCCTCTGACCTGTTGTTGAGCACTAAATGCAAGAATTCTGGACTTGAAGCTGGTGTTTGCCCAACAACTGACATTTTCTCACACAGAACTCCAGAATATGATTTGGCAAAATAATCAACATGGCAGCGACAGCTTCATTATTAATGTAAATAGCTCACTTTCTCAAATTACCAATTTTCCAAAACGCATTAATTTGTGGGCTTTGACCCAAGAATGCAAAATGCACATTCATTCAGAACAGATACAAGATGGGATCAAGAGAGCTACTGCACACCACTTATGAGTAAAACAAATGGACAGATCACATACAGTCAGGGGTTAGTATCATAAGACACAGCAAAATAGTAAGTGAACCTGGACTCAATACTATGCTTTAGGGACTGATTTAATTCCACAGAAACCATTGACCTTAACAGACAGCTAATCTAGCTCTTGGCATGGTGACCGAGGGAATATCATGAAGTAATCTGCTTATTCATTAATTCTGTAGTTTAAGTTCATAGAGAAGAATTTTAATTTCCAAGTAAGGTACAAAAAGCTCACAGTATGAGAGAGTTCAAGGAAAGCTGTGACAGAGGCACAGTGTCTCCTATAACATTGCATCTGTACCTTATCTGTGAAGCAATCTGTCGCATGAGCTCCAATTATTTAATGCTACAGAGAATGGTATTCAATTTTACATTGGCAGCTACTGTAAATCTCTGTGTTCCATTCAGCCTACCTATTCTATACTACAGTTACATGAAGGATGAAACTTGTGACTTCCTTTCTTCAAAAGCAGTAGCACACCTGATTTTAAATTATGCATCACGATAAAAAGGTTTTCTGTAATTACAGTTCTGCTGTATACAGAAGCATAGATGCCGATTCACATATTTACCTGTCTAAAGGAGTCTGGGTTTTAGGCATAAGCAGCTCCCAAAAGCTGTTACCATTGATTGGACACAGGTGTTAAGAATAATTAAAGATATAAGGAGTATCATTATTTAGGTATCCATCAGTGGAAATCACATTAAATTAGATTCATTTTCCATTAAGCTTATTACATTATTCCCAGTAAGGCCACCAATATATTCAATTTTCTACCATTATTGGACCAGCTTTTCCTGGAGTCACTCCCAATTTACCAATATCTGTAACTATTTCCAAGCACTATCTCCACTTCACATGTTTAGAGCTGTATTGTCTAGTCTTGCAGATTATAATGCTTCAAAATGGCACACAAATTACTTTATCAGTCCCTAGCATTACCGAACCAGTTCTGACCCTATAAACCACTTGTGTATTTTCTTTGCCAGATAAACCAACATATGGTCAACAGTCATTGATGGAGCCTTCTGCTATTGGACTGTAACATCGGGCTCAGAAGAGCTAGAAGCTCTGGCCTCTCACACATCTAGCAGAAGGGCTTGCTTGCGTATTTTCCACAGTTTGAGCAGATGGAGAGCTGGTGAAACACTGAACAAAACTGATTTCCTGAAGAATAACAAAAAAGTTTTCCATTGAACCTATCTGACACTGATGCATTTTTCCTCCTCCTAAAATTCTGTTGTCAAAAGCATTCTTGCTATTTTGTTCAAATGTAATTTATTAATAGAAACTAGCTGAGTGATCCCAACCACATTTTAAAGATTACAAAAAACCCAAAGTATTTCACCCCAGATAATTGCATTTTGTGCATGAAATCTGTTTTGCAAATATACTTTTTTGATTACAGCAACATAATGAGAATTCTGATTAGCTCCAGTAAATAGAAAAATCTTTGTCAATGCTACTGAGAGACAGGAAGATGAAGCTGTAGTGTTAAGGTAATACAGAGGAGCTCAGGGTTCGGGATTTAATTTCTGGCTTTTCTATAGACTTCCTGCATGACCTTGGCTAAATCAATGGGAACCATATTAGCGCAGCCTAATTTCTACTGACATGCCCGTCCCTAGCCAGCAGACCCTTTGATAATTCATTCAGAAGCCCTAAATGAGGCACTGAGCCATAAGCCACATAGGATCAGCTGACAAAACAAGTTCCAAGGGTCTCAGCAGACCTCAAGCCTCCTAAAGCTGGAGCTTGCAGACAGTTTTATTACCTAGAACCTACTCCCATGACAAAGACATCAGATTCCTCAAGACCTAAGTATTTTCTTTCCTGATAAGTAAAATGCTACAGCACCTATTTTGATCCCAAAGCTATTCCTCTCAGCTCCTCCACACAACACTGTACCTTTGGTTTTGGTGCCCCAGTTCTCAGTCTTCCTTTTCCTTCTTCCACAATGAGTGCTAGCAAATCCTTTTGTAGTAAGCACTGCCAATAACTTTCTAAGTGGACCTCAGCTGGGGGCCCAAGAGACCTAGTACGGTTTTGCTACACTCACAAAATAATAGCAAATTTAAATATGATTATGCAAGCTGGCTTTCCACAGCCAACTGTATAGCCATCAAAACTAAGCTACTACCAGCTGACATATTGGTTATATTGAGTCCAGCTATTCCTTATCTAATGTATGCATCTATCAAGCTCTAGCCAGTCTTTAACAGCCTTATTAGTAATGAAATCCCCAAAAAAGCCACGAAGAAAAATACTTGAAACTGCTTGAGAAATGATAACATAATAGATGCTGCATTGTAGAAAGCGTGTATGTGTTTGAAGCTGCACACCAAGAAACAGAAAGATGTTAGCCATTCACACGAAAAACAATGAAGTCAGAAACCTGCGATACTGAAACATCATTTTACAAGGGTATTTACAGAGCTAACATCTGTTATCTCCAGCGGACTTTGAATTTTCTAGAAAGAGATCATCTTATTGCCAGGAAAAAAGTCACCCAAGGAAGAGTCCATCCATCCCTGTTCACTTCTGGTTTTACCAGGGGTGTTACAAAGCTACCATATTGTCTGCCTCTCTGCAGGCAGCACTTTATCCATGTTAATTCTGTTTCAACCTTTTTTTTTTTTTTTGCTTCCCCCTTGGAAACGGACAGGATAAGAAATTGAGACACAGAATATTAAAAGCAGATACCTGAACGGTACAAAAACCGCCAAAGGGTGCGTTTACGGGAGGAATGCACGCTTACGGTGCTAACGGGAGATATTTCTGGTAAATTCAGACAGCGCAGCGAGAACGTTACTTCGAGCACACGCTCTCCCAGAAGGATCAGGGCGGCTGCCTCGGGAGGGCACAATACGGCGGGCTGTGGAGCTGACAGCAAACCTGTGTGTGTCACATCGGGAATCCGTACGCACGCTACATACAGGCTCCCGCTTTTCTAGACATATGCCGAGCAACATCTCCTTTGCCTGGGGCCAGCATCTTCATCTCCGAGTAGTTCAGCTAGCGGGCACCGGGACCACCGAGGCGAGGACCACCATCACCACCACTTGGCGCTGGCTTGTATCTTAAACTCGGTGGGTTGCCCACAGGGGCAGGGAGCTGCACGCCCCCACCCGTGCCCGGGATGGCGGGGGCGACCGGCCCCCTCAGCTCCGAGGGGTTTTGAGGAGCCACCGGCCTGAAGGGCAGCCACTCTCCACACAGGCGCAGGCCTCGCCCCGGCCTCCCGCGGGGGCGCACCGCCCGCCAGGCGGGGACGCCTCCCGCCCCTCCCGGGCCCACCGGCTCGCCCCGTCGGCGGGGGCGACTTATCCTATCGCCCCCCCACATACACCTAGGGACGGCCCCAGGGAGGGAGGAAGGGAAGGGAAGGAAGGGGAGGGGACCCGACCCGACCCGCCCCGCCCGCCTACCTGATTTGGGGTAGGTGACAATCCAGACGTCGCTGTCCCTCACCGGGAAATTGGCGATCTCCTCCATCTTGCCCCGGCAGAAGGGCGGCAGCCGCACCCCATTGTACTCGAAGTACTTGCTCTCGAACTCCCCCGGCGTGCTGGGGGTCTCGGCCTCGCTCTCCGCCATCCTCTTCCCTGCCGGGGGAAGGGGGGGGGGAGAGGGGGGTGAGGGAGGCGGAGGGAGGAAGGAAGGAAGGAAGGAAGGGGGCGAGGTGCGCTCCTGCGGGCGGGCGAGCGGCGGGCGCGGTAGCCCCGACCCCCGGCACGCCCCCACGCACGCACCGGCGGGGGGGGGGGAGTGGAGAGGGGGGTGTGCGCGCGGTGATGTCATGCGCGGCAGCCGCAGCGCGCGGCG
>JAOXNO010000001.1:82160066-82182372 GCA_028565335.1 Limnodromus scolopaceus | reverse complement strand
GGGGAAGGCAGCCGGCCGGCTGCCTTCCCCTCTCCTCAGCCCCTCTCCCCGCCGGGCGGCCGCCTCACGTACGGGGCTGGGGAACCTGCCTTCCCCGCTGTCATCTCGGGGCTGCGCCCGCGGCGCTGTTCCGCTGCTAAGGCCCGGCCTCAAAAGAGGGTAGAGAGCCGGCTGGTGAGGTGGGGATGAGGAGGGTCAGGGGCCTGTTTCTGTACCTTGTACTCAACCCAAGCATAATGCATAGGTGGGTAAGAGGGTATACAAGGGGGCACGCTCCCACCTTTTTTTTTTTTTTTTTTCCCAGCTGTAGAGATCATCTGCTCCTCACAGTGCTTAATTTAAACCTCTACCCGTTTATTTAACACAATAAGCCCTTTATCCTCGTTCTCTATTCCCGATCTCTCGGATGTCACCTCTCTCTATCTGGCAGGGTAACAGCTTTCATTACAGCCTAGGGCATCTTGCAGGTGGGCTCAGGCCTGAGCGCCCACCCTGCCAACTCTGACTTGTCCCCTGACCTTCCTGGGCTGGTGTCAGAGCTGAGTCATTAACTTAGCTTGCTTGGTGATTGTTAGGCAGCAGAAAGCACCTGCATCCCAACACTGCTGAGGGCTGGTTAGTGAAGATGCAGCTCTGTCTGTGCTATAGCTGCTGTCTGCTCATCCTTCACCCTATTAGAGCAGCTCCAACCTCACTGCTCCTGGCAGTGCAAATGAGAGAGGCCTAGGGCAGAACTCAAATAATCCTCCCAAGGAGGCTTAAGGGCAAGAGCCCAGGTGCTGCTGTTCGGGGTATTTAAGGCCTATTCGTGGCTGATGGGAAGGTATAAATACTCTAACCTCCCTCAAGCTCTGTTTACACTATGGAAACGAAGACTGGTTTGGCTGTTTGGTCTGGTATGAATGAAAAGCTAGCAGCAGTTCAACAAAGTTAAGGCTTCTATTAGTTCCCGAAAGGTTAGTAAGAGTTTTGGTTCAATCTACTCCTATTAGCCTTCTGATAACTGTTTTTTTTAATGTTTAATTATGCATGCTTCTGTAACAGTCCTAAAATATAATGGCAGTTCTTTAAAAGCTTCAGATACAAAGTGCTTCAGATACAAAGTATCTGCAATAATGTACATTAGAAAGAAACAAATTAAGCATGGAAAGCAGTAAAGCAAGAGAAGAGAGTACAATGATTTGGAAAATACACGTCTCTAAGTACTAGAGAGTAAATTATTGCTCATTTCAATTCGGTTTACTGAATTGTGAACAGCAACCAGTTGGAGGTTATGTATCCTATTCAAACTGTCCCTTCTGCAGGAGCAATCTCTGGAAAAGCAACAGTGCAAACAGTTGCGGGCAGTCTGCTTTCAGCCTTCATAGTTCCATCTACCAACATACATAACTCAGCAGTTTTACTGTAGTTTACTTACATTCGTTCATATTAACAATAACCTACAGACACTAAAACTATCATTAGAGTAGGTAGGAAAAGTCCACCAAAAACTAACACCGAAATACTGTTTCATTGAATGAAAATGGTTTGCAGGGAATGTGTTAGGAAAATAACCAGCAACCACAAAACCAACCTTAGAAAAATTCATCCCAGAGTCAAAGGCTGACTAGTAAGACTGGCCCGAGAAGTTAACAATGCAGATTCAAGTCCCTGTGATACTACGTTTAGTTTTGAGCCTGCTTCTTCAAGACACTGAAATCAGAATTATCTGTTGGTATCTAAAAGAATGTTTCCAATTTAAAAAAAACCAAGTTAATAAAAAGTGAGTTGACAAAAATAACAGGCAGCTGGGCAGTTGGTATTCTGTATTTTAAGATAATATTGTAAACTCAGAAGCAACTGATGTTCTGGCACTAGTGTCTATTCTTTTATTTCCTATGGTGTTTTAAATGGTCTGATTTCCTTGCTTAACAAAATTGCTCAAAACTTCAATTTTCTATGGAAAGTAGAGTTGTGAGGTTTTCTAGCCAGCCTTTGAGGCAAAATTTATTAGATGTTTCTGATTAAAAACATTAAGCTATACTAGTAATAGATAACTTTTAAATCCAACAAAATGGGCAGACTTGAATTATAGTCTCTATTACTTTTTTAATTTTAAGTTAGTTTGTTAAATTTCTAAATTAGTTCTCAGGCATGGCCTTTGCTCCATACATCAAGTGTAGGGAGCCATATTGACAACAGGAAAACCTCTGTTTGTGTTTTTTCTTTAAGTTAATGAGAGTTGTGCAAATGTATCACAGGGTGGAATAGCAGCTTCTGTAGAGCAAAAAGCCAGGCAGGCATTACCACAAGGGACACAACAATAATTGGAGCTATCTCTTTAGCAACGGATGCTTTCGCTTACCTTACAATGTTTCAAATCAAAGAACAATTGGAGCCCAATGTAGCTGAGAAACCAGGTGTCCTGGATGAACTGCCATGGAAATGGCAGTTCATGGAAAATGATGAAATACCATCCCTGTGTTACAGGTGCAGTAAATCCTAATGTAGGGATGTTGGACCTACAGTGAACAAATTGCACAGCTGATGTATGGATGTGAATACGCGTGCAGATCACCAGCCCACTGCTTACTCAGATCTGACATATCTGAGACACATCAGGTTTGCTGGGAATTCAAAGACAGCTGAACTAAAAATACACAAAAGCTGTTTGTTTAGGAATTTCCTGTGAAAAAAGGCTATAATCAGAATGTTGTGCTCAGAAGTGCACCATTCACAAACAGGGTGGTCTACAACAAAAATGGTGAAGCTGGTAGACCATTCAGTTACCAAACAACCTGAGGATGATTCAGTATTAGAGCTAAATAAAAATCAAATATGCTGTAACAAATGATCCATGCTGGAATCTTTCACCCTCAAATTAGAGAGGAGTTGTGGAGGGAATCAGAATACATAGCCTTCAAAGTAAATTTTGGTAGATTGCTTTTTTGTTTAAAAGAAAAATTTTAATGGTATCTTGGTCTATTTGAATGTGTTCCCAGCCTCTTTGGTAACACTTAGACCATTCTGTAATGTAAACAAGTCCAGAATGTATAGCTATTCAGTGTCCCCATCAAGTAGCAGAAAGAAAGGTAGGTGAAAAAGTTTGGATTCTCTCACAATGATGTAAACTGAGACCAACTTCACAGAAGTCACTAGACTTCCCCTCTGTATAAAACTTGGATAAGACACGGGAAAAGAAGATCTTAGAAAAAGAATGAAATGTTCATCTTAGGAAAATGTTGTCACTTCAAGATCTGTGAAGGTATGTTTTAACACTGGAAAGAGACTGTTCTGTTCCTGTGCTGTTTAGGCAAGTCAGTATTTCTGTGGTCTGTCCCTACAAAAGCCACCCCTATACCTTTGTACTCCTGAAGAGTTAGAAGGTGTCTCCTTGGTTTTGCTGTCAGATCTGCTGAAGATACTGTAAAGAATGTCACTGTCTTGAGGTGTGTCCTGGGTTTGGCTGGGATAGAGTTAATTTTCTTCCTAGTAGCTGGTATAGTGCTGTGTTTTGGGTTTAGTATGAGAATAACGTTGATGACACACTGATGTTTAACTTGCTGCTAAGTACTTTTCAGCTTCTCATACTGCCCTGCCAGTGAGGAAGCTGGGAGGGGGCACAGCCAGGAGGGCTGACCCAAACTGACCAAAGGAATATTCCATAGCATGCGACGTCATGCTCAGTATATGAACTGGGGGAAGATGGGTGGCCACTACTCAGGGAATGGCTGGGCGTCAGTCAGTGGGTGGTGAGCAATTGCATTGTGCATCACTTGTTTTGTATATTCTATTATTATTACTATCAGCTTTTCCTTTGCTGTCCTATTAAACTGTCTTTATCTCAACCCATGAGTTTTACTCTTTTTTCCATTTTCCTCCCCATCCCACTGCAGGCAGGGAGGTGAGCTGTTTAGTTGTTAGCTGGAGTTAAACCACAACGACATACGTGCATACTGTTACACGCACAAAAAAGGAGTTTCAGCTTTCAAAATCTTATCTGATGAAAAAGATAAAGCTGGTAATACTTTATCTTACCTCTTTATTAAACGATTATAACAACAACCTGTGTCAAGGTTGGAGGGGCATGTTCAGCAGAAGATAGACTTGTTGGGCTGCCAACTGCAGTTTAGTTCTAGATGTGAAATCTGTAAATGCTACCATGGGTATTGCATGAAGCAATAGTAGTGATACCCTACTAATACCAACAATTAATGTTGTATTAATGCAGTGAATGGCTGTGTAGTAGGTTGGTGTTCATAAAACACTGCTGTCTTCTAGTGGTTTCCATTTGTTCAGTGAGTACACATGGCCTTTCAGGAATGTTTCTTACTGACTTGGCCCAAATATGAGCCGTAGCTGTGATCCCTTTTCTGCTAGGATTTCTATGTAACCTTAACTAATTTTGTCTCCCTGTGCTTGAACTTCCACCTGTCCAAACAGTGCAATTACTGTAATCCACCTCCCAAGTCTATCTGAAGATAGATCTCTTGCCTCTCATTACCCAAGCACAAGATTCAAGGTCTTTTTAGGAAGCAAAATTCATGCAAATTGTAATTTCTTTGCTGTGATCCTGATCAATATGGTCAGTATGCAAAGATTTGAATTTCTTCCTGGTGTTCATAATTAGTACTTGAAACAAGAGCCAGTTACTCAGAGCCCAAAGCTGCAGAAGACCACTGTCCTGGTTTGAGTTTCACCACTCAGCGCCAACTCTGAGACAGCTCCTTACCATATAATATTTTTCACAAATTTGCAATGCTTCTAAAATTATACCCTACAGTGTTTCAAATTCAGTGGACTTGGAACATAAGTACACGTAGACATCATGTATCACCTTTATTCTTAGCACTGTATTTCCCAGCAGGCCATCTAGGGAGAGACTTTCAGACAAGATGGGCTTGCCTTACCATCAACCTAAGCAGCATGAGGAAACATGAGGTCACTTTGCTTATGCATCGCCCATGAAATGAGGGCAGGGACATAAAAAGGCAAGTAACAAAAATAATCAGCAAGCTGGGGTATCACGTCAAAGGAAAAGCACAAGAGGTGCACCAAGATTTTTGGTGAGTCAAGGCAAAGAACACATGAGAGGAAGATGAGCAGCAAATAAGTCAGCACTGTAGATTTGCTCTTCTGAAAGGTCAGAATTGCAATTTTCTAAACTCCCACCACAAATTGTGCAATGATAATTCCACCAGACAAGACAGTATGCGATACCTTGCATAACTCTGCTAGCCACACTGTAAATATTCTCCTCGGTGGGTTGTAGATAGCTTTAGCTACATGCGCGTTTCTATCTCCATTCCATTCTCCCACAATTTTGAATTTTTGGTACTTTTAACGGCAACTTTTATTCAAGAAAAAAGGGATAATTTTTAATTGGGGATAATTTTAATAGCATAACTGGTTATGGCTGGGACTGAGCCATAAGGAAAGAAAGTTTCTAACTTAATCTGCCCTAGGTTTCATTGGAAATGTTCACAATGTGGCCCTGTAGGCGCAGTGCTGGCCCAGTACGTAGGGTATCTGGATTCCATTGCAAACTCTTGCTACTGCCATAGGTGAAGCTGGGTGTGTTACTTGGCCACCCTTTGCTTCAGTTACCCTTCATTTTAAAGGGGGACAGAGACAGATGAACATATTTATGCATTCTTGGGAGAAAGTACAATTCAATATTGATATATAACAACGCTATCGATTAATTATGCTTATTAATTATTAGCCTTATGTTCATTATTTGTGTCACTATTAAAGCTGAAGACAAACAGTTTGGGGATAACTTAAGTGGTCACTTAAGTAAGATCAGGGCACTAAAGGCAAATGATTGTTTCAAGGCGGTGTGGCTTTCACTGCATTCTTACAGTAACTGTTAGTTTTCAGTGTGTTAGGAGAGGCAGACAACTGAGTGGCCTTTGGATATGCTAGTTTTATTATCTCTGGTTAATAAAGGTTGTGCAGCTATCTCATATAAAACCTGATTATTTTTGAGAGACCTGATTTGAACATCTCGGTGATTCAGTACCACAGAACCAAATCAGTTCTACAGGAGTTTTTGTGATTGTTATGGTTGCAACACCACAGAAACTGAAGCCTCACGGGAGGTGAGCTGGATGTGGCTGCGTTAGTGCTATGGGCTGGGCGGAGAGTTATTTTCCCCTCTAAATGCCTCTGATTTCATCTATCTCAAAAGCAAGCTGCTATAGAAATAGCACAGATACAGTTGTTCCTGATGAGACTTAGTGAAAAAATTTTGAGTTGTTTTATGCTTCTAACAGTATATTTTTTATTATTTTTTTTTTAGTCTAAACATGGGCATAGAGGTATGAGGATGGATAATCTTCAAGTCATGGGCCTTAAACCACACAAGACCCCAAGTTCCTGAATGGACTTTAAAGTGTATGCTTTTGTATCAGTTTTCCGAGTTCAAACAGCTGCAGAATGTCATGCCCATTAAATGGGAGCGTGTGTACATGAAAAGGCAGCTCTGGGCTGACTCTGAGTAAGTCAGGCTGTTGTGTAGCCAGGTTTGTGTAGTGATGTAGGGAGGCTTCACTGCTTCCAGACAGCAGCTCAGAGCCTTCTGCGTGTGCCTGAGCAACTGCACATGGATTTAAAGGCTTGGGACGGTATAGAACTAGGGACTCTGTGCTGTGCTTTGCAATGCCTACCCTTCAGGCGCTTTTGTAAAACCACTCAGATACATGATCAGCATCTCCTAGCAATTACAGCTTTATAAATGTAGCCTCTAGGTTTCAAATTTAAAAAAAAAAAAAGTATTAAAGGAAATTACCTACTATAGCTGTGGAGTCATTTTCACAATGAGGATGTAGATAGCAATAAAAGTTCATAGCAAAGAAAGGAACTGCTCAGCTGGGCTTCTGAGGAGTGTCTGGAGTTGCTTTAGTCATCAACAGGTGTTCATCATGATTCTAGACTACTTGCCACAGAAGGCAGTAAATATGCCATCCTTGACAATCTTTTATGTGATTTCAGAAAGGTACAGAACAACAGTCTCTGATACACATTCATTACAAAAATTGCCTCGCATCAACACAGAAAACCAAATGGATATGCACAGCTGTGAGGCAGCTTTCTGCCTCATTTACTAATGAATTTCTGGGAGAGAAAAGGCCAGAAGGAAGGGATTAGGGAGATTGAGGGGAAACCATTCAAAAAAAAGAGAAATATCTCTGCTACTGAGGTGAGCAAGCTAGAAAGTCAGGGAAGAGACAGGAGGATTGCAGAAAGGCAGCATGAAGGTAGTCAGTCTAGGAAGAGTGGAAGCGCTTGCCAGACAGAGCTGGAAGGGTCTAGAAGCTGAAATGAATGTGCCAGGTTGCTTGCAACAGTGGGTGATGGCTTGGCACTGAGCCTGCAGCAGTCAGGAACATTAAAGGTCCCAGAAACATAAGACACAGAAATTGAGGGAGATGGGAAATGGAAAAACTACACAAGGGACCTGACAGAAGGTAAGAGCAGGTTTATATGGTAACGTGATCCATACTCAAGTACTGTAGATGTTGACTAGCACTTAAGGTACAGACATTGAAGAATACATGACTTGAATTACGTGAATCCCCTCAGTATGAATGTGGCTATTCACATACCTATAATGACCATGTGCTTTATTGTATTGATGTGCCAATAATAAAGGTATTAAAATCTGCAAATTTTGAGTGGAACTGATAGCAGTGATGTCATTAGTGATGCAATTGACACAATGTTGTGTGTGTTCATGCATGTATATATCACATATGTATGCACATAACTAGTCACCTACTACTTCAGAACAGATTTGAGTCAAGATAGCTATGATGATCAAGAAAATACTTGCTTTTGATCTTGGTCCTGGCAATTCCTCTGTTAAGTTGTTCTTTCTATTCTGTCTGCATGTGAGCAATACCTGTGATGGTTGTCAAGGTTAGACTCATTCTCAAAGGCATTCCCGGAGAATCCGGTATTGTGAGTTGTATCACCTGAGCCTCAAAACATACGGCTCAGGAAGTATGATGAGAAAGCCTTTATCAGGGACACTAAGCAACTGGCTCACATGGCTCTCACAAATAAGCCTGCTTTTTATTTTTAACTCCTGGGAGTGTCCTGGGTTAAGGACTACATTCTATGTGAGACACTAAATAGCGACAAGATGTGCGTATCACGTAGATAGTCTAAGAACATAATTTTTACAGACTAGAGTCAATGAAAAATCCTCCTTTCTTCTCTTTCGTCAGCATTTTTGGAGCAGGTGGTGCCTGATACATGTTACCTGTGAACTTGAGCTACAATAGTACTGCCATCCAACACTGTTCTCAGCTGAACATGTCTCATGCATTCTCAAAGAAAAAGTAGGTAGTACCGTATATGATTTACCAAACAATTGGGTGCCTCTTTTCAAACTTCAGAGGAAGCTTTGGGATTTTTGGTTTTTTGAATCTGAAATTTGTCTCCTGAGCTGTTTTCTAGTCACTTATTTGATTCCTAGGTGTGTGGTGGAGAAAGGGAAATTTTAAGGGACTATTTCCTCTTCTGTAATTGTAGACACTCCAGGATAACAGCCTCTATGGGGTAAATATCCTGTACACCTACCAATTGCTGCTGCTGCAGCTACTCTGAGGAAAAGGGACTGCTAGATTCAAGCAGAATACTCAGCAGTGGGAAAGCATAGGGGTTGAAAAGAACTTGAAAAGGCAGAAGGAAGTGTGACAGGTGCCTTGAGGAGGATAGTTACTCAAAGCATCAAAATTCTTACTGCTCACGCTGGAGAGAGTACAAGTTGCAGGTGTGGACCATGATCTTCCTGCTTGGTGAACATGGGGCAAAGTAAATCTCCCTGACAATTATTCCAGACATTGGTGCAGTAGCAGGCGTATACTGATGAAAGGGAGGGAGATATATTTTTCATAAAAGTGCTTGAATAACATTTCTTAATATGTAAAGGGAGTGCAGACAAAATAGCTATAAGCACTTGAGAAACTGCAGCCTAGACTTTCCTTGTGTTTTGCTAAGGCTTCTTGTGTGAGTGGTAGCAGCTACTGTACTATTCTTCAGGACATGTCTTCTTTCTGATCCTGCCTGTTGCTCCTTGTGCAAAGTGCCCTCCTTGAAGGCTTGTGTGGCACAGGAAGGGAGAAACCAGGGTCTTCCTCTATTCTTAATACGGAAAGTCTGTTCAGCAGAGAGCAGGAAGAGATGTGAGTAATGCCTACAGCATCACCTGTATGGATTGCGTAAAGCACAGGGAGGGAAAACAACCCCCAGGTACCCCACAGTGACTATTGACTGAACTGACTGAACCTTCCTTGTGTATAAGACAACATGACTGGTTCTGTGAGAATAGCAGTATCAATTCATAGTGAACTTTAAAAAAAAAACAAACATATTACTACTGTGCATTACTATATACCAGGCTTCAAAGCCACTCTGCCCTGCGAATTCTGAAGTGATATACAAACGGAAGAGCAGGGTCTTTTAGTGGCACTTGCTGTATTTGGAAATGAAGCAGTTCATCTTTCAGCTGCCCAATCCACATGTTGACTATTGCAAAGTTGAGACTTTTTGTTCCAGGTCACCTCCAGCTCCATCCTGATCCTTATAGCTAGCAATATGGTTCTTCAGACAAACAAAAGGACTATGGTACAGTATCTGCTGGCATGGGGCGGTATCATGAAAGCACCCATGAATAGTTCAAATGTAATGTGTCTTCTGCAAATGGCTGCAGTCATCTCCTGTGGGTGGACCTGTAATGATGATAGAGGTCACAATCTTTAAAGACTGTGTCATATGTTCAGGTGTAATATGACTTATCTTAACCAGACTCATTAATTAAGCTGGCAAATAGCTCTGTATGTTTTTCTTACATGGTATGTTATACCTTCAGTAGCAAGCCTACCTGTTTGCTAAATATAATTTGGAGCCTTTGGAATATAGTAACCTACTATTACTCCTAATTACCTTTATTATCATAGTTTAGGTACTAAGTGCTAAGAAAGCATAGGTGCTGGGTTAAAAAAAAAAAAAAGCCGACAAAAACATGACTGCAACTTAAATGCTCATTCCTGACTCTTAACCTCACTAGTTTCTATGGGACTGATCATATGAATTAAGCTTGTAGGACTAGTCACTAAAAAGAGAAACACTACAAATCCGATGTACTCCAGGAGAGATAGCATTGTTCTGAAGTGTAGGCATGTGGATGGAAAATAGAAGTCTTAGTTTCTAACCCCAGCTTTGCTCTAATTTACTTGACGTTCCCACTCGTGTTCTTAAACCTTCTCTTTCCGTACTTAAAAAAATGTATTGTCTCGGAGTCTTTGTGACAGACTTACTAAAGCCTCCTCCCTTATAGCAGTCTCTTCTGAGTTAAACGTGAGAGTGTTTACCACGTGTCCAGTGTTGTGTTCTTCCCACCTCCAACTCCCAATACTTCATACGTGTTCAGCCTTCAGCTACACGGCAGAGCAACTATGACTTTGCAAGACTATTAAAACTTACTCCTCTTCTTTGTCTTCTGTTGCAAGCTTAGTAATTCTGCCACCGGGACACATATGTGTGACCACCTAGTGAGCTGAACGGTACAAATCCACCCAGGGAACACCTGATGCCCATACATTTAGTATAGTTTGTGTAAGACAGGAAGGGGCGTCAGAGTAATAGGAGAAATTAAGGCACAGAGGAGCTACTTTTATGGCTTAGGAAAGCTGAGCAAAGACTCATTCCTAGTTGAGAGGCAGCTGCAATGAGCACATAATTAAAATCTTCTGTGGGAAGGATATAGAAGAAATAAAATTTTTATCAGGCACTGACACAGAGAAGACAATTGTTAGGGAAAGAGGCTGTTAAAAAGAAGTTACTGCCCAAGTGGCGCTGCATTGACAGGCTTGGGAGTTTCTGACCTAGGACTGCAAGCTATTCTGGTTATGTCCAGTACTTCACGTGGCTTGGGCAGGAAACCATTCCAGGAGCAGAAGGCAAAGTGTCTGAGTCTGCCTATATTCGTGTGCCGTCTGCACTGACTACAGTAAGCCTCAGAACCGTCTCATTTTCTCACAGATGAGCCTTTCTTGTGTTTACACTGAAGAACCCTGAATTAAGGGCCTGGGCAAGCAAAGATGGAAAAGAAAATTTGTGAGAAAGCTTCAGGTGCTTTTGGTTTGCGCTGCAATAAGCATTATCAGAGTCAGAATTGCTGTTTCAATATCAATATTTTTTTATTGTAAAAAATAATAAAGAAGCATCCACTACTCATGTGTCATGTGGCAATATTTCCAGTGCTAGAGAATACACGTAATAGTAGTATAACTCCAGGCAATTTTTTTAAGAAGTGTGCAATTTCAGACAGTGCAATTTGTATTCACAGACTGAAACAGCAGTGACTGATGCAGCTTCAGATCCTTGTCTTTCAAGAGGGTGGTTTCCAATCGAGGGCTACAGCTGTGACTACCAGATGTCATCTCTCAATACTAGAGACACATTGGGCATAAACATAAACTGCATTTCTTTTTATCTTTCCTCTGTCACAGGGATGAAGCATTCTTGGACTTAAAATGGATTGAAATGGATTTTGGTTAAAAAAAGGACACCTCTTAGCCTAGGTAAATAATATATACAATGAGAAAGCAGATAAACAGAAGAATGGCACTCTAGCTGTAATAGAAAGTCTGTTTCTCCCCCCAATTCTAGGGGAGAATGACCTAACATGACCTAACCTTTGTAATCCTTGTTTAAATTATCTTTTAATTATACTGTTGCATTTGCAAAAGCCAGACACGTGTCGAATGGGCCTGTCAGAATTCAGCAAGAAATTCAGCCTGCCAAATTTTGAAAATCTGACCTGAGAGGGAGTGTTCCTTCGTGCACAACAAAGTCCATCTCCAGTTCTCCTGCACCTGGCTTTTCTCCCACTTGATTTATATCAGCATTATGTTCCATGCTGTTATATGCAAATAAGACTGGAAAAAGTAAGAAAAGGAAATTTGGCTTAATAGGTCTGACTTAGGCAATGGGCATTCTGGTTTCTCAATTCCAATGTATATGCCTTCCATCTCCTGAGACTGTAAACTGTGTGTTGAGAATAGAACTGCATTAGTCTGTGCTAGACTTGGTTTCTAGATTACTGCTGTTGGCATTACAAAGGAAAAACTGTAGGATTGAGCAAAAAAATAGTTACTGGACTACTTGCCACATATTTTCTTGCAAATACTGTAACACCATTCACTTTTTGCTATATGACAATTTATATCAGTTAAATACTTGAGCACTATGTTTTTTCTCCTGTAAATGTCATGGGATACATTGACCTTTAGATCAAAACAAATCTTAGTTTTAAGTGCAATGCCTCAACCAAAAAAGGTCTGTTTGTATACATGATTCCTTGTGGTTGGTGAAAGATGGGTGAGCTGTCAGGTCTTCGATCTGCTTTTTGTTCCTTCTCTGTAAGGGGAAGTAATAGAGTTAGAATGAGAAAAATAGGAGTTATATTTTCTACACGTGATGTCGCACTAATAATGAATACAGAGGTAACGTTCTGTGGTGCTTTGAATCTGCTGTTACACAGAGAAGTCAAATTACTGAAATACAGAAAATGGACTAAAAGTTAAACAGCATTCAGAAATTTTAACTGGATCTTAGGAGCTGCAGCAAGGATTTTTTTTTTATTACTATGTAGATTGTACTTGCAAATTCATATGTACCTAGGATGTATTCCTCAGAACTTACATAAATGACATTACAGCAATGCCATGTTCTCCTCTGCTGTATAATCTCTTTTCTGATCCTTTTGTTTTAAGAGTTATTTCAAGATCTAAAGGTTGTTTTATGCAGTCTTTGTCTGCGTTGTACTTTTTTCTGATTGTGAAATTAACGTTTGACAAACTTGGTTGCATTGTCATACTTGCAGCATTGCTCTGAGGATCTAGCTTATTTTGTCATTCCAGGAAACTACAAATTAATCAAGTTTACTTGACATCAGCAATATTTTTAAACAAAAGATAAAATCTTTAAATAGAATTAGGACTGTCTGTTAAACTCAATTAAAGCAGCTGTTTTATGTGCATTAAACTTAACCATTCCTGTTGTGAAGCAATGACAGCACATATTCCTCATATCTCACAAAAATCTTAGCATACTAAATAACAGTTTGACTGCTGTTCCACCATACTTGCTCTTGACCACTTTCTTCCCCGTCTCCTTCCTTTCCCCATCCTCAGCTGTTTGTTCTTGCTTATTTGTTTCTGTGCCAGCTTCTCAGTTGTGTTATTTTGACTGCTTCTTTTGCTGCTCGTTCATGTTGCAAAACAGACCATGATGAGAGCAATAAGCTGCAGTCTTCTGTAAGTTCAGAGTTTTTATTGGGAGGAGGAATTAAAAGGTGTGAGGGTGTTGATAGTAATGCTTAAGTAGTGCTTAACTGAGAATGATTTTCTATCGGGGAGTCAGGCTTCTCATTGCCAGAGTATCAGTGAATGAGGTACAAATTTATATAAAACAAGATTTTTCTTTACAAGAAACCCAGAAATATATATACATATGTATGTGTGTATATATATGTATGTGTATATATATATTTAGGAATGTTACAACATAGAACTATTCCCTGTTGGTACTGCAGGGGACTGTTTCTTTGACCTAGAGTCTGTGCACTACTGACAGGCCAGAGTGGATGAAAGTGAACAGAGGAATCTTGGCAGAAATGGAAACGTTCTCAGGTGCATTCCATTCTAGAAAAAGAAAAGGATTTTATAGTCTATTTTATTGGTAATACTGAACAAATTTCCTAAGGTTCATTTAGAAACAGCTAAGTGGTCATCCAGCTATCTCTTGCTCTTTTTAAAGGTGACATGGAGATCTGAGGAATTAGTCACTTAGCTGCAACTGGAAGATCACAATGAGATCTGGGGACAGCTTTCTTTTTTCCACATTTTCTGTGGATGTTTCTTAGGCAGCTGAATTGGAAGTAGGCACGCTTTCTTCAGAGCTAGGAAGCAGTATGTTATGGCTTCAGTCAGGAGACTTGGAGGACAGCTTTGGCCTGGTTTGATTTCTTAGGAAGGGAAAAGGAATAATGGTGTTGGTTTAAGACTGGGTCTGAAGTTCTGGGTTCATTTAAGCCAGCAATAGATAACAAGGAAGGGAGTGGATGCATCCCCTCAGTAGGGGACACATCACAGCCAACTTACAAGATTAGGGGTGTAGGAATGTTGGGGGCGTTTATCAGTGTTGGTTGCATTTTGAAAGGCTGTTTGAGATCTTGGGCTGCGAGCTCACTAGGGTCTCTACAACTCAGGATGAATAAAGTGCTTGTGAGCAGTGTGGGATATGTACTGGGCAAGCTGTCCACAATAGGCCTCCATCTGGCATTGGACCTTTTGTACTTCTAGGATTCATCAGTGAGTGATGAACAGCTGGAGAGATGAACTTCTAGCTGGACCTTCCCATCAAACTATGGGAAAAACCATTTCCCACATGCTGTGTCTGTTGGACAGTGGATTTGTATGTAGACCATACAGAATTGTGCTTTACAAAGTGACTGGTAACTTTAGAGTTGTCTAAAGACTCTTTCAAACTAGGTACAGCCCTACCCCACCAATTTAGAGACTGATCCAGGAGGAGTGGTTTGTCTCCACGTGCTCCTTGAAAGAATTATAGAATTATAACTAATCTCAGTTGACCCATCAGTGGTGACCTACATGAAAATATTTTTAGCTGTAGACTCAATAAACCTTTTAATCCCTCTTTAAGAAGGCATCTATGAAAAGTTTTTTTTCTGGATTTTTAATTTTCCATGGAGCAGGCAGCCTGTGGAGTCTGGCTTTCACAGCTTATCCATTGCCAATAGGTATTTTCTATGAAGAGAACAGATTGCTTGCACCTGACAAACAGGAGAAAGTCCCATGTTTATCAGTGTTTCCACTTTGGAAAAGCCTTTTGGCCAGATTAATGGGGACAGAGCTGCGGCACGTGCTGGAGGGAGGCTGGAGCGCTGCCTGGTGTTACTGCAACAGAGCAAGGAGTCTGCTGCCTACAAAGGCGAAAAGGAAAAGGTCAAGGCAGAGGGGCATTCAAGGACAGGCAGAAGCACAAGTGGTAACAGTTCTAATGCCAGGATGATGGTAGTCCTGGTAATGTAAACCCAGGTGGTGTAACCTTCTCTTCTAGCAGTTATTGTAATGAGTCACCGAAGAGCAGCTGATGACTCCTGAGCTGGTGCTGCAGCTTGTAGGGCTACCTGGGGTCATGAGGAGTCACCCTGCTTTGTTGCAACAGGCTTCCTAAGCCTAGAGGGCAGAGCCAAGTGTTTACAAAACATTGCTCCCAAGACTGATGTGTTTGTTTCCAGTCTGCCCTTCTTCTTGTCTTTCTCTCTGACCTTCACCCTGTCCCTTGACTAGCTTTCTCTAGCTAGACATGCCCCGAGGCCAGCTTCCTTGCTCCCTACACCAACCACTATGCCCTAACTCTCTGATGTCAGAGCACACAGGGCTCAAGTACCTCTTTAAGAAACACCCTCTCACTGATACCTAAGGCAGATTTTATGCAGTTTATAAATGGTTAAACTGTAGAGAATCTTCTTTTAGAGAAGAACTGTAGCTATTTTAGTAATCATCCCAAATGGTTTCAAGGACTTAGTAAGATAAAGAAGGACGTATGTGGCCCTGAGAACATGGTGACCTAAGACAAGGATGCAATAAATGTGGATATTGTCTGACAAACAGGTGGTAGCAGGGAGATCATTAGTTTTAATGAGCAATTAAGCAGTTAGAATGTTTTGCCAACATGAAGTGTGAGCCAAAGGACAGGTGAAGAAGATGAAGATTGAGGAAGAAATGACCCTCATTCAAAATGAGGACTGCCAGAAGGCACAATTACACATGCCCAAAAGCTTATTATAATATGTAAATGAATTCTCAGAAATGTAATGAATATGTTATTTTTTTTGGGAATTACACTGAATATGCATGCCAGTTGTGTATAAATTTAATTTGACAACAGTATCCCGTGTGCACAATAGGAGGAGCTAGCCCCTGTGCTCCTGCACCGCAATAGAGAATGCCTGCTTTACAAACTTTAAATTGAGCCCTAGAAAGTTTTATCTGCTGGTTTGCGGTAACATCACCATGTCTGAATAGCAAGTGGAAAGGGGAACCTTTACATCCATTGTTCTCTTTTATAATCATAATTGTAATGTTGCTAAACATAGCTCAACCTCAGTAACTTTGATGTGAGATGCAACTGTTTAAAGATGCCTATAGAGCTTTGGATATGGAAACGCTTGCTGTAGGCTGCGGCAAGGTCTCCTATATGCTTGTCTGTGGCAAAGATTATCATCAAAGGTTTGCCAAAAATTAAATGAACAGCCCAGAAACAGCCAATGGGCGTGGACTGATCACTTTGTGGCAGCTAATCCTGAGTGACTTTTGGTATTTCTATGGACTGCACCCTGCCCTTTGGGACCAGGATTCTCACGCCCACCCCCCGAACAGCATTCTCTTGGTACTCATAAAAAGGCTGAAAAATGTAAGCAGACAGCAAGGTTAGAAAATGTGTCTATAAGCATATATATGTCTATGTAGTTAAAGCATTTACGTTAATACCTCGTGATCAAGTAACACCTCAGTTTATAGATCTATGATGAAGTGAAAGACCTTAAATTTTATTTCAGTGCTTATGCTGTTAGTTGTTCTGTAGATTACGTGTTATTTTTTGTGGTCCAATGGAAGCAGGCAAATCCACATGGAAATTCTTCTCTGAGTAGAGAGGCATCAAAATGTGTGCCTTAAATTATGCTGGAAAAACAGTTTATCCTGATGATACATCAAAAGTTCCTGTGCATAAGGCATGATTATCTAATTGAACTTTGAAATGCCCCCATGAAATCATGCTGAGATTCTAGTTCTACTTGGCAAATTCAATGCAAGATAAAGATTAAAGCTACCAAGTTTTGTTGTCTTTTTGTTTTCTGAATATGCAGAACTTGTGCTTATGTTGATCTTGGCAATGCATAAGATTAAAAGAGGTCATCTAAAGATAAGATTGCTAATCCCAACTACCTGTAGTCTTTCTTCCTCCTAGTCTCCCAGTTAATCTTCATTTGTACTGCTGTGTGCCTGGGGGGGGGGGGGGAAGCAGTGGCATTTCTTCTAAGCTTGTCTAGAATTATCTCCCCCCTTCCACAGAACATCTAAAAATGATGGAACACACTTGTTGTGGTATGAAAAAAGCTGCTGTTGTGGTTGGAGGAAAAAAAAAAAAGTGCTTGCTATAGGAGAGTGAATCCTGTGCCTGGCACATGTTGCTGTCCTTATAAGCTTCCTGTGACCTTGCTGCATTTCCTGGGAATTATCAGTATTAGCTAATCTCTTGTGCAGTGAGATACATATTATCGTCTTTTAAAGGTGGCAAAGAAGGGGTTAATCTGCTACCTATCAGGACTGCCGTGTTTTACTCGGAACATTGTCTTTTGCTGAAATGAGGAGCACGGTTCAGCTAAATGTAAGGGGTGTGGGACTGTGCTTTGCCCAGGTGTGTGTGTGTGCTCGCTGATGAAGGCTGGGTGGGAAATCGGTGGGCAGCAGGCTGGCAGGCAGCGACAGCACCCCCTGGAAGAGGGGTGAAATAGGGAATTTTCTCATTCCAAACTTGACTACAGTGAGATTAAACTTTATTCTTTGTTTTTGAAATTGACCGAAGCAAGCAAACATTGTTTCTTGGGTTCACTAAAGTCAATATTTAGTTAAGGAAAGGACAGTCATTTTATTTACTCCTATTTTTGGGGTAATATAATTCATTCCACATGACAAGTCAGGGCCAGACCCATCTCTGTGGTTAAAGTTGAAGTTAAGAGTTTCTCTGAATGCACCGGCTGGGAATTAAGATCAGAGTCTGGTTGTTTCACAACCTCATGGACGTATCACTCCACAGCCAAATTCCCCGCAGTTTGTCAACATTTGGCAGCTGGGAAAGAAGGGGGGGGAGTGGTGAGTATGGGGTGATGGTGTGACACAGTGGCCTAGATTCGTAAATTAGAATGGTTTAGTGAAGGGAAGGGGAGAAAAGGATTTTGTACTTTCCCACTACAAGGACAAGAACTTAAGGCATGAGAAGGTGGCAATTACCGTTTTGTTCACAACTTAACATGGTAATAGATGTAAACACTGTGGGCCACTGCAGCATTTCCCAGAAGGCACATCTACAGGCATCAGAAGTACGTCGGGGGCATCTGTGTGTGCCCGGGATAAATGGAGAGCAGATTTGGGGGATGAAAGGGGAGGACGGACCAAAAAATCCCCACGCTTTTGTCACAGTGGAGATAGAAACTGCAGAAGTCTTCTGAAAGAACTGAAGGCAGATACAGCAGCAGTCTGGTTTCCGTGGCATGTTTTTGAGGGGCATGGCAGAGGAGGTGAAGGTCAGTCTCTTCCCATGCCAGAGGCAGCTGACTGACCCACTAACCAGCTTTGGTTGGCAATCTGCTGTGCCCTCTGTCTTGCAACCCCCATGGGAGGGAAGCGAGGGCTGCCCACAAGTCACAAGATGAGGTGATTATAAACATGCCTCAGTACCCACAACCTCACTGCAATGACCCCCATCTGAAGGTGAAGCTATGCTACAGACAGAGCTGATCCACCAGCAGGCCCATGCCAAGAAAGGAAAGACTGCCTCTGGTACTTGCTTAACTGCTCCATGCTAAGCCAATTCAGCTTTCTTACCCAGGAAACTATTCACTTTTGTCTTTTATGGCCTCAAGTTGCTCCAGGGGAGGCTCAGGTTGGATATTAGGAAAAATTTCTTCACTGAAAGGGTTATCAGGCATTGGAATGGGCTGCCCAGGGAAGTTGTTGAGGCACCATGCCTGGAGATATTCAAAAGACAAATTGACACAATGCTTGAGAACATGGTTTAGTGTTGGTGTGTGTGTTTGTTTTATGTTGGTTTTGGGGTTTGTTTTGTTTGGTTGGGGTTTTTTTTTGTTGGTTTTTTTTTTTTTTTATGGTTGGACTATATGATCTTAAAGGTTCCTTCCAACCTAGGCGATTCTGTGATTCTGTGAATGGGCAACTCAGGATGCCATCAATGAGTAGGCACATCAATAGACAGGAAGAGAAGGTTCAGCAGTGGAAGTGTACCTTGAAGCATCTTAATGGCAGGGAACAAAACTCCTCTTCTGTGTGGGTTTGATCATGTGTGCACTCTTCCTGTAAGTGCTTCCAAGGGGCAAAATCCCTTTTAGTTTACCTGGAGGAAGACCTAGAAGCCTTAAAGTTAAGATATCCTTTATAATATAATTCACAGATCTTTCTGGCCACTGGAAAGATCCGTGTCTGCAGCTTGCTGTGACCACAAAAACCTCTGCTTGCTACATAACGTGTAAGCAGGCATAAGTTCTCTTTGTGTTTCTAGGAGGAAGGATGATGACCCAGTATTGATGAGTCCCAACCTCATGGAGATTCTGGGGAAAGACCCTGGTTTTAAGTCACTGGAGCTGGAACAAACCAGTAGCACCACCAGTTAGCCTAGGCTCTTATGGAGGGACCATGTTTTTCTCCATGGCAGTACAGAGAAATTTAAATACAGAGTATTTACAGGAAGAAGAGTAGGGAATTGTCTGCTTGCAGCCCCCTGGAATGAGCAGCTTTGTCTGAACTGAGGGAGTGGGACAGCTATTTCATGAAATCGTTGTGTTTGCAATGTGCTGCCCATTGATTACAAATGCCAGTCACTTCCCAAAATGACTGGAATTACAGCATTCAACTTATTTGACCATTCCATGCTGTAATTACATGACACCAAAGCATTCTGAGCATTTCAGGTAAGGGCTACTGTGCTATTGTTGTAGTTCTGTTGTGAAACTTGGTGCTGTGACGTGTCCTGGTAGGTGGACTCTTCTGCAGCAAGTGGTCAGTGAGAAGTTCATCACCAGGATTTTTATCACGAGGCAAGATAACCTCACCAATAAGTAGTCTGGTGCTTACTTTCCAATGGGAAAGATACTTTCCAATGGAAAATACTGTACTGGAGCTGTTCCACAACACGCAGGGGAGTAATACTTGTTCAGATGGTGACCTCTTCCACCCCCAAGTGCCCCCAGCTGCTGGGGTATGGCAATGGGACTGAATCCAGCAAAACATGATCTCAGTCTAAAAGCTTTTGCTGCCTGGACACTGCCAGATCCATGTGAAACCTGGACATCCTCGCAGCCAAGGGGACTTCCTAGTGGGGATACGAAGGACACACAGCACCTCATAATACCTGGAGGTATTTAAAAGATGGGGTGACGTGGAGCTGACTGACATGGGTTAGTGATGGCTTTTATCAGAGTTAGGTTGGTGGTTGGACTAGATTATCTTAAAGGTCCCTTCCCACCTAGACAATTCTATGATTCTGTGATCCTCTGATTCAAAGAACTGGGCCGTCCACAGAAAAGCCTGTGTATGATATGCAATAAATCAAGCTCAAATTAACCACTTCTTTAGTGTTCTTCTCACCGTGGACTTACTGCAGCCTGTGGATGTCAATGGTCACCTACACAGGGAAGCGGTTCTGTTCTTCACTCTCGTTTCTCTTTCCATCTGCTGCCTTGCAGTCCTGTCTCTGTGCCCGAAACTGCTCTGGGTCACCATGTTACAGTATTGTTACTGTTCTCACTGAGGCGACACCATTTCCTTTTGATGAGTCTCTGAACAGATCCACCAAGATGTGCAGAGCTGCCCACCTACAAAGACTGGAGATGTCTGCAGATCTTCCCTGTGGGGATCCCAGCTGCCTGGCAAGCCCTGCACAGGGAGCCCTCCTCCAGGAATCGTCCACCTTTGCCAACAAAACACCACAGGGAAATATGAGGGAGCCCACACATTCCAAATTTCTGATACAGAACATACGGTAAAGTACAATCAGGGCAGTGGACCTAGAAGAATGTGGTCTTCCCTGTTGTAAGGGCTAATAGAGGCAGGGGGTACCTGTGCTGCACAGTGGGCATCGCCGCAGGCAGACCTCAGCTCACCCTGCATCAGAAAATGTATTTCTCCAAGAAACGCAGAGAGGATCATCCCGCTTGTCTTGCCAATATCTTCTGACGATGAGACTATAAAGGGAGAGAAGCTTCTGTCAATGCAAGAAGCTGATCCCAGATATTCTGGCAGCAGCAGTTCTGGAAAAGGTAGTTGGAACAGCCTGAGAAAATATGAAACAAACTGATGAAAATGTTTCAAAGCAAAACAGAAGTGTAAAAGTTGATACCTCAATCAGGAAAATAAACTTTGCTCTGTGAAGCAGCATTTGATGTTGTAGGTTTAGAAATAAATATATGTCCATAAACATAACAGAAAAGTAATTTTTACATATCCTTTTGAACTGGAAATTGACAGGAAATAGTTTTTTTCAAAATAATACCTAGCTGGTTTTCCTACCCCTCTGGCAGAGTAAGTGACACTTTCAATCTTTTTTTTTTTTTAAATGACCAGTTGCTCAGTGTGACTGTAAAGCATAAACTCAGAAAGAAAAACTGAGCACAATTTGATTTGGAAGGCAGAGTAAATCCCAGCACTGGAGTTGGGGTGTTATTACTAGGTATGTGTTGAGGAGCAGGCGGAAGCCCATAGGCATGAAGTCACTTTCTATGTGCAGTCATAAATCTCAAAAGCACCGATTTTATCAGTGAGATAAAAGAAACGATGACTCATTTTGATTTTGTGCATTTGAACATCATCTTTTCTTAGGTTGGTTGGTTTTTTTCCCCCCTACATATTGTCTTCAGATGGTTGAGTGTTGTCTCTACCTATTTTTATTCTCTAAATGCCATCAAAATATATTAAATGTTTAGAGGAAGGGTGAAAGCTTTGTGCTTAGCATAGTCCATGGTGCAGATAGGTCTGTTGGCTGGTCAGTTTAGTGCCAGGTATTGACAGGATTGCCAGTAAAAAATCAAGAGATGCGGGACAGAAGATTGGGTGGGAAGGTCTAGGGATTTAGCATAGGGAGGGAGAGCTTCCCAGGTGCTGTGTAGCCCCTGCCCCCCATACACGTTCCAGTGTGGTACAGGAAAGGCTGCTGAGG
This sequence comes from Limnodromus scolopaceus, assembly GCA_028565335.1. Lineage (NCBI taxonomy): Eukaryota > Metazoa > Chordata > Aves > Charadriiformes > Scolopacidae > Limnodromus > Limnodromus scolopaceus. The sequence goes on along the minus strand of JAOXNO010000001.1, from coordinate 82,160,343 downwards.
AGAAAAAAATGGGGATTGGGAGCAAGATGTTACATCTGCCATATTAATTCCCCCGGCCTGAAGCTGAATGTCAGGAAAGAGGACCAATGGGATCTGATGAGGGATCTGACTCAGATCATGGGCTGAGTGCTCCTCATCCTGGGAGTGCAGGTTTGGCTTCACCACAGGCCACTGAAGGTTGAATCCATTTCAGCTCATAGAATCATAAAATCATAGAATCATAGAATGGTTTGGGTTGGAATGGACCTTAAAGATCATCGAGTTCCAACCCCCTGCC
>JAOXNO010000001.1:82125029-82148034 GCA_028565335.1 Limnodromus scolopaceus | reverse complement strand
GAGGGGAGATTTAGATTAGATACCAGAAAGAAATTCTTTGCTGTGAGGGTGGTGAGATACTGGAACAGGTTGCCCAGGTGGAGGGGTTCAAGGCCAGGCTGGATGGGGCTTTGAGCAACCTGGTCTGGTGGGCGGTGTCCCTGCCCATGGCAGGGGGGTTGGAACTTGATGATCTTGAAGGTCCCTTCCAACTCTAACCATTCTATGATTCTATATTAATCAGCTGGTGCCAATCGCTCTGTCCGTGTCCTTCAGATTTTCTGGAGGTCCGCAGGTGCTCAAAAATGCCATTGTGAGACCTCCAAAAGCCCGTCAGCTCCTGACGCTTGGTTTTGGAGGACGGGTCAGCTGGCTGCTACTGAAGCTCTGTCAGATGACGCTGTTCCAGACTTCAAACGGCGTTTAGCTGCTTTGCTTGTGCTTCTCTCTGCAAAACGTGGGCAGAACGCGAACACAGGATTGTGGAAGTTAATGGTTTGAGATGCTCAGAAACAAAGCAGATTATTCTACAATCCTTCCCTTCGTAAGCCTAGTATTAACCAATTTCTTCAGATTTATTACAGGATTATTAAACAGTGCTTGCTTTTACAGCGGGTCACGAAGTACAAACGACTGTACGTGCTAGCACGATAAATCCCTTCCAGCCTTGGATAATGAGGCTAATTGCTAAGCCAGCCCCTCCGTGGGCTGTGGGAGCCGGGCCGTGTCCCCCCGCCACCTCCCCGTGTCTGGAAGCCGGGGCAGATCCCGGCGCTGGCCCTCCTCTCTTACCGAAGACTCCAGGCCGCGTTTCGGCGTTACCGCCGCTCGGCTGCCCGAGCCTCCCCCAACCCAGCCTGGGCCCTGCTGCGCGGCGTTCGGCTGCGGGTGGGCTGTGCGGGACCGGCCCCGCGGCACCGATTCCCCCGGGGCGGGGGCAGGGAGGAGCCAGCCTCCCCGGCGAGGCGGAGATCTGGGTGCCGGGGAGCCGGCGGAGGCCGCTCTGGGCCAGAGGGGTTGAGGGGGCCGAGGGGCGCAGGTCCCCTCCAAACCCACGCACGGCGCCGGTCACGCACCGCCCGGCGCGCGCCCTCCCAGTGACGAGCGCGGGTGGGGGCGAGAAGGGGGGCGTGGCCTCATTTGCATTCGCCCCTTGGGTTCGCTGGGGCACCTTGGGCCACCGGGGCGGGGCGAGGAGGAGCGCGGGATTGGCTGCCGCTGGGGTCTGGGGCGCGGCCGCCATGTAAGGCGCGGGAGGGCCCCGCCGCGCTCGCCTCAGTCGCGGGGTAGCGGCTGGCCCGGCGGTGCGTTGTGTCTGAGGGCCCGCCCGTGCGCCCCCGCCGGCGATGATGCTGGACCGCGAGCGCGGCTGGAGCGTTTCGTTCGCCGGTTGCGGCTTCCTGGGCGTCTACCACATCGGGGCCGCCACCTGCCTGCAGGAGCGCGCCCCGCACGTCATCCGCGACGCCCGGCACATCTACGGCGCCTCCGCAGGGGCCCTGGCCGGCGCCGTCCTCGTCGGAGGCGGCTCTCTGGGTCAGCAGCTCCGTTCTGCGGCCCCGGCGGCGGGGCATCTGGCGGCCTGCTGGGGGAGGAGGGACTCGCTGAGGGGGAGCGGGGCTGAGGGGTGGCTGGGGCGGCGGGCTGAGGCGAGGCGAACGGCCGTGCGTGCCCCGTGGCACGGAGCGGGGCTGCGGGAAGGGACAGGTGCGGCGGGTCGGGTCGGGCCGGGCCGGTTGCCGTTGCGGCGGTTGAGAGCGGCTGCGGCTCGGCTCGGTTCCGGCCTCGGGGAGCGGCTCAGGCCGGCTCTGCGGGCTGGTGGGGACGGGCGCGGGGTCGGCTGGGCTGGGCTGGGCTGGGCTGCCCTTCCCTTCCCTGCGGGGCTGGCTCTTGGTTTTTCTTCTTGCTCGTTTTCTGCCCCCGGAGACGAACCTGACCCCTTCTATAAAATTAAAGCTGAGCAGGTTATATAGCCCTGTAGGTGCGGGGCTGCCTTTATTTCTCTTCCTGGACTAGATGATCTCCAGAGGTCCCTTCCAACCCTGTATCAGTCCGTGATTCTGTGATTCTGAGTCCTTTAAGTCTCATCCCCTCCACATCCCCTTACCTCCCAGTAAAACGCATAAATAGGGTGCGTTACCTTGCGGGTGGGGGAAGAGGCAGGTGGTAAAGGTAGCGTGTCTTCACCTCGGATGCATATTTGGCAACCTCCCGGGCTCGAGAAATGGTCTTGCCGATGCCTCGTCTGATTTCAACACGTAACGTAGTCAAGTGGTTGGAGTTTCCTGCCCCAGGTACAGGGACAGACGTGTGTCTGTCTAAGGAGTTCGTGTACCTCCTGGCTTCGGAATCGCAAACAGCGGGTTGATGAGGAGTGCCCTTACCTTTGTGCGAAGCAGAGGAATTGAACGCTGTTGGGAGAACGGGAGGTAGCTCAATCCTAACACCCTTAAAAGCAAGCAGACTAACCTTGTCATCAGTTTGGAAACAAAATATTTATTGGGGGAAAAGTGCATCTCTTCTATAGTTTGCCTCTGCGCGTGAAGCTTCAGTTAGCTTTAGCTTACCTCCTCTAAAGGCTCTCCTTTCTTGAGGCAAGGCGAAGAGAGTTAAGGTCAGGGCTTAGGTTAGCTTTAACACGCTTTTCCTCTTTAATCTGTGCACAGTGTGTATTGCATAGGTCACTCAGGTATATGATTAGAAACAGTAGATTGATTAAAATCACTGATTTTAATTGTGATTTAAGTAATGTAATTAATCTTGTTTTTTATTTATACTGGATAAAAGTTTGCGGCCAAATATAGTCTCTTGTATTATTTTCTAGCAACAAATACACATTTATCTAGTGAATCAGACATGCTAGGCGTTAAAAGAAGCTTGATACAAGTAAAATATCAAGGTGTTTAGGATAGTGACTGGAATGCAGTTAAAAAAGCATACGAACTATCTGGATATCTGAAAGTGGCTTTCCGTTTAAACCAAAGAAATCCACTGAATAAAAGCTTGTCTAGTTCATGACTTCACAAAGATTGTTTCTGTTAACGGTACCCTTAATGGCTTTATAACTAGAAGGTTTTGTAAGTTCACCTTTCATCCTATGTATAGATGGAGGAGGAAAACAATGAGTGCTTATTTTGAATTTGGAGAGGGTTTGGGTTTTGCTTTGAATTTCTGAGGGAACAATTCACTGGCTAAAATGAGCAGAAGTTCCCTGTATGTGCACGAGCATAATGCTGTGAAATGCTTGTCCCTGCTGCTCAGCCACTGATCTCTATCCCATAGGCTTAATTTCTTCAAAGCTTTAGCAGTAAATTTGTGCTACTTAAACTTTTAACTTAATTTTGCTGTGATGTCCTAACATAACACACTTGAGTTATTATAAGCCTAATATGAGCTTTTTATTGTGCATAAATATGATTTTTTTAGATATCTATTTTTAGAACGTATCCAATTTTAAGTCTTAAGTTATCCAGTTTTAAATCTTAAGTCATTGTAAATGATTTAAGGAAGCTGCTTTAAATATTTGAAGTGCTTTCGAGCACAAAGAAAGGTATATTGTTTACCTGAAAATATGTAAATTTAGAACTTGTAGCATTTTCATAGTTGAGACTTGCAGACTTCAAATTATTCACTTCTCTTTCCCTTCTCATATGCCAACTGAGATTTCTGCTTTTCTCTAACTAATAGAATAGCTAGTATGTGTGTGGTCATTGCCCAAGTTAATGTGTTTCACAGACAAGTGTATTTTTTTCTGCAAACTTACAAAAAAACAGACACCCAAACACCCCCTACCCCACCCCCCCAAAAAAAACCAAAAAACAAACCAACCGACCAACTAAAAATACCACTTGGGTGTGTTGTAAGACAGTTCAAAGCCGGCCTCATTCTTAAATCTGAATCATCGCAACTTCCTCAAACAAAAAAGCTATTCCTGTGTAAATTCTATATCTTTTTAGCTGTTAGTTTTTTTTTTTATGAGTTTGTGTGAATGTAGAGGGTTGTCAATAAGCCCTAAAGAAATACTAGGTGGTATAATAATTTGATATACTTCATTTGTTCGTATGGTACAGCTCCCTTACACTGATATACTTTAACACGCAGTATTTGTTATTTCTGCGGTTGTGATTATAAGTCCCATGTGTTTTCCCAGTTGCACTTCACTGTGGGAAGACAGAGCCAGACTCTTTTCAGAGATGGGTAGTGGAAAGATGAGAAGCAGCAGACACAAGCTTGAACATGGCAAATTCTGATTTAGGTATAAGGAAAACACTGGAATGGGTGCCGAGGGAGGCTGTGGGACCTCCATCCTTGGAGATGTTCAAGACTTGACTGAACCCAGCCCTGTGTTAGTACACTTGTCAGTGTACAAACTCTGAGTGTGTATGTATATATATATGAACAGGGTTCTGGCTGAAATTGATGTGCATCTTTCTTCTTTTATGGGCTTGTAGCCGAACATTTTAAATTAAGGGGTTTCTTTGTGCTTTGTGTTGCCTGTTGGATGGGCAAACTGAGAGTCTGTAGAATGTCAAGTTTAAATCAACATAAACTTTAGCCATTGAATGGAGAAAAAGTGTACTTTTTACATACTGAGGAAGAAGCTTCCTTCATTGTATTTTGGGGAGGATGGAGGGAGGAGCTTAGAGGTAACTCTTCTTTTGAGGATGGAGTGCATTCCAGGCTATTCCAGACTGGAACTGTTAAGGTCCACTCCCCTTGTTAGATCTTTCCCATGGATGTCTAGGGCAGCCGGTGTTTCAGTGGCGATGTGGTTGCCCGTTCTAGTGGGGCACTAAAGAGAACAGGTTTGGTGGGGGCTCTAAATACAACGTCGGGTTTTACTCCGTGGGAAATGAATTAATAGTTATTTAACTATTAAAAACAGGAATATAAATATATAACTGAGAATATAGAAATATCACTAGAAGCAGTTCGCATTTAATAGGAACATTAATTTCTTTAGCTCTCTTATGTTTCAAAAAATAAAACAGATGTACCAAGTTCTGCCTAAAATCCCACTCTGAGTTGAGCTCTAACCCTCTGTCCCTTTCTGTTGTCATGGGAGGAGAAGATCCCATTTTGGAATACATCAGCCAAAGAGGTAACTGCATTTTTGCCCCGTGGAGGGAAGAAAGGGAGAAGGAAAAAAAGTTGGAATACTTTGAAGTCTGTTGAATTAATAATGAACAGCTTTTTAAATTTTCAGTGTTTTAATATCATATACTCTTGGATAGTCACAGCGTGTTCTCTTTTTCTGCTTAGGAGCTCTTCTCATATTTAAAATTCCAATAAACAAAATAAGTAAACTTGATTCCCTCCTCCCCCCGCCCCCGACTACCTCAAATATAGAGATTCTTATATAGGGGTAAAGCGTGAAATCAAATTCCAATTTGATGGGTAGTTATTTTCTGACAGGAAGCTGAAATGAGAGAAGCTCAAATCTAAACTGTTAAAGGTCATCAGTTTGGCATGCCTTTAATGGAGTATGTAAAGTGAGCTGATACTTGCCTGACTTTTTTTTACAGTGAGAGGTAGATCATCAGAACTACAATGTATAGTAGAGGGCACTGGTTTACTTTATTTTTTTTTTTTTCCTGCAGAAACAGGATTATAGTGCAAATAGCCTGAGCTTCAATTTCACAGGATGCTACCTAGAAAAACAGGGTCAAGATCTGGCAGAGAAGTGAAAGCGTGTGTATTTATTTCCTTGTATGTCCAAGTACCCAGTGCTCTTGGTCTGGTTTTTTTTTTTTTTTTTTTAGAACAAGCAATTTACTTGCTTGGTGCATAAGTTTTCAAAAAGGTACTTATTTTGCAAAGGGAAATTAATGCATGAACTAAGACTGCTGTTCCTGGATGGAGTTCTAGTAGTTTAGTATCTCAAAGTCCTGCAACATGCCTGATTTTTCTCTTTAGAAAGTTTAGAAAATTGAACTTTGCTAAATTAGTTAATTAAAAAAAAAAAAAGGCAGGTAGTAATTTATATCTGAGTGCATAAAAAATAGAACTGTTAAAACTGTCTACATAACTACTTTTGGAAATAACTTCTTCACTTGCTAGAACGTGTCTTGTGCCTCTTTTTTTTCATTGCACGTAAAATGTGTTTTACTAACATAAGCATATATTTGCTTAACAGTGAGCTGTGTCTAAATCGTTTGCTGTCCTCTGGGGTGGAGGCAGGGTCCGGGTGCTGGTACCAGTGGATGCATGGCCCCAGGCTTTGCCCTGCAAGGGTGGAATGAAAAAAAAAAAAAATTGAAGTGGTAGAAGTGGGCTGTGTCTGATACCTCAGAATTTTTTAGACTTAGTCTTTCGAACATAGACCCTTGGTTTACTGTGCTGAGAACGAGAAAGGTTTAGACATTGCTATTTGAGGGGGAAAAATAATATTGTAAAAGATAATATTTTTGTAAATTAATCTGAACTCAAAGGCTCAAGCAAAGCTGTTTCCAGTGCAGCGCTCGCGTTAATTTGATACGTTGAATCCTAGCTATTCTATTCTAGAAGGCTTCTGTGTAAGTTAAAATATGCAAGTTCTGGACATATTTTTAGATGGCCTTGTAGCATATCACTCAGGTCAATAACCTGTTACTTTGACCTTCCTCCCCACCCCCTTTCCTCTACCAAGTTGACAAGCTTATCGGGCAGTTTCCTCAAAGTATGCCCTGGAGAAACATGACATTAAAAATTCAAACAAAACATTGCAGTTGGATGAGCTGCTGTTCTTACTATGAGCTTACTATGTGCGGTTGTTAAAGTGATCTGGGTGTTCCAAAGAACAAACTGTGTCTTCTGTAGTGTTTTGATCTAGTTCCCAAACGCTGATTTAATTGGAGAAAAAAATTATTATATGTCTATTACATATTGGTAAAAGTGCATCTATTTATGTGGAGACCTGTGTGAGAGGTGTTTCAGATCTCTTCCATATTCCTTACCCACTGCTTAAAAACCTTCCCTTCTGATGCTCCTTACCATAAGCTCACGTTTAATGTTGCCTTTATTATGTTTGTATATAAATGGTGCCCTGAAACCTTACATTTGGTTGATGTCCAACAAGTGTTACTAGCAGTGATGGACCCAGGTGCTCTGCTTCTTCAGCAGACATACTGTGGACCTTACAACCGCGCATCATACGCTATAGGTTTTTATGGATGTTGCATATGGAATATGTCCATGCATACGTGCTTACAGAAGATCATTCATCTTTATTTTTTCTTGAAGAATGTGTTTCTAGAATGAATGGTTCCTAATGGAAGCATGTTATATGGGTATTTTACACCTACAGCCTACATATAAATAACGTGTAAGTAACTTAGTGGGTGGGGGGTTCAGAACAGGAGTTCTATTTGAAAGTCTAAACTGACTATTTTTTTCCTTGGAAAGCTCCTAAACTCTGTTAAATTCTAGTGGACAGTTATTTTATCTGTTAAAAAGCTCTTGAATTTCCATGCTATCAGAGAGAAGAGTTGGAGCTCTAGACATGCTTTATTACTGGAGGTGTGTTTGTTGGGTTTTGACATACCTTCTGTTCTTAAATGAAGTGCATTTTATTTTCAGCTCAAGCTTGTGCAGATGTTCTGGCATTAGCCAAAGAAGCTAGGAAGCGAAATCTTGGTCCTCTTCATCCTTCCTTTAATGTGATAAAGATAATAAGAGATGGACTGATGAGAAATCTTCCAGAAAATACTCACCAGTTGTCATCGGGCAGACTGTGTATTTCACTAACCAGAGTGTCAGATGGCAAAAACGCATTGATATCTAATTTTAACTCTAAAGAAGAAGTTGTCCAGGTATGTTTATTTCTGCCAACTGTTAAAAGTTTCTGTAATCTTAAGTCCATTTAACATCATCCCTTGGATTTCCATTTTAAGCATTTTAGGATACTGTAGCTTTGACAGTATTTTAAAGATTAATTCAGGCTTCATTATACTAAATTCACTTACTAGTTTCCTCGGTGTATCTGCAAACAGTTTTAGTCAGTAGGTGTGAGGGATCAGTCTTAAAAAGGATAAATATCTAATGAAACTATATCCTTTGTGAATAAAAATTTTTTTAAGCTCATTCTTATAAAAGCCATGATCAAGAAACAGTCAAAAATAGCTTTTTTTAAATTCTTAATATCAGTTACAAAGCTAGTTTAATATGATCCTAGAATGCTCATATTTGTGTCCCCAGTTAGACACTTCGGTTGCTCAGAAAATATATACCTTGAATGAATGATCATAAACTTTTCCTTGCTAATTAGCTTTTCTAGAAATGGTCTTTCAGTCAGCCTTACTATTATTTTTAGACGGAGTGTGGTTACATTCTAAAAAAAATATGGAATACCCTCATCCTGTTTAAAATAATGCTTGATAATACCTCTTTTTTTCCCCCTCCTTTTTATTTATATATAGTTGCTGGGGATTTTTTTGGTTGCTTGCTCTGTTGTTTTTGCTAACATCTAAAGAGATAAATGATAATTTCAATAATAGAACAGTTACCATTTAATTTGTATGGTCTCATTTTCCTACAGGCTTTGATCTGTAGTTCATTTGTCCCTATTTATTGTGGCCTAATTCCACCGTCATTTAGAGGTGTGGTAAGTCTCTACTGTTAAGAACTAAAAATCGTTCTAGCTAGTCTGAAAATATTAGGAGACAATGTGTATGGTTTTTTATTCTACTGTAAAATAAATACCTTCATCATAGCTTCTAGTACTCCGGCTGCATGTTACAACTTTTCAAAAAAGCAAGGAAACACTAAATACGTGGAAGATCTGTTATGTATATTTCTTCTCCACCCTGCAAAACACACACAGGTGTGCGCGCTCTCTTAGATTTCTTGCTTGCTGATGGAGTAATTAAAACAGGGTTTTCTAAGCTAGCAAGTATTTAACTTAAGGATAAATATTTGTTGAAGAAAGTGAAGCTTATTCACCTGCACAAATTTATAGGAAGGGTCGCTTACACTTGTGTGTTTAAAAAAAATTTTGTAAGATAGTTTATTGTATATCTTTGTGTTCTTGCTGTAGGTAGATCTGTCTTAAAACTGGATTAAAGTTCCATGTGCAGTTAGATATAATCAGAGCTTTTTAATGTCTTCTGTCATTTGTATTCAATGTAAGAGAGGTTGCTTTCTAAAGGTAAAGTGTCAGTATGTTAGTCTGTTCTATTACTTCACAGGAACTGTTGGTTACAAAACCTCTTAATACTTAATGGCTATACTGGGTTTTCTAAAATCCCCCGTTAAAGGGGTAAGAACTGCAGAAAAGTTAGTATAACTTAGAAATGTTTTGATTAACAGGTCTGGAAGCAAACATGCATTTCAAAATCAAGGCAGTGACATTCATGGCTTTTTGTTATAGTGTTGTATTAACTTTTATTTGCTTTCCTTCTGATTTTGGTGGCCCTTACACAAGGAAAGGGAAGGAATACTGAAAGAAAACTCAAAACGTCTTTAACAATGGTTGATTACAGACTGTCCTCAAGGCAATTTGGAAGTGCTAAAAGGTTAAGGATAGGCATGAAATGTGTTTCTTTCTTCATGCTGAAATTTAAGCAAAAGTGATTAGAACTGTATAGGGATTTTTTCTTTATCTGTACTTCTAAACCTTGTGTGTCTCCTTAAACTCTTCCAGATTAAAGGTGTTATGAAAACAGGACGTTGGACTGAATCCAAGGTTTAGGTGGATCCAGGCTAATCTGGCTATTCAGTTCTTGTCACCAGACAACAATGTTATTTTAAAAGGCTTAGTTCAGAGTACAAAAACATACAAGTGATGCTTTATTTGGGGCTGTTCGGAGGGAAGGGGAAGGAAGGAATCATTGTGCCCTTTTGATCTTTATGATTATTTCGATACGATTTTAACGCTTGGGAGGCATTTTTGATGTACCTTGGTAAGAATACCAAAGCTGCATATGCTTGACGTTACTCCTGTAGGGCTTAAACACAGTAGAATGTCAAGTATGTAAACTTTGCAGCATCATGCTGCTTACTGTCGTGGTGCTTTAAGGATAACTTTCAATAGGTACATCTAACTGCCAGTTGTGAAGCTTTTGGCCGTGCTGCGTTTTGTTTGGTTGGTTTTTTGGGGTTTTTTACCCCTTTCAAACACAGCAATGGTTTTAGATAAAAAATAATTAGGGGGAACAGATAAGCAGTAACTCCAAATAATTAAAACCATTTACCTCTGTAGAGCAGCGACACAGATGTGTACTTCCACCTTTCAATGATTTCAAGAGAAGGCTGCATGCTATGGCTCCTCCTTTGCCAAACCTGTTGTGTTGTACTTGGTACTTCCCCAAAGGATTTAGTGATTGCACACGTACTTTAGCGATTGCTTTGCACACCTATATGAATTTGGCCAGTAGCTGCATGCTGCTGGGTCTAAAGAGTGTCCAAGAAAGCTGACAGGTAGGAACAGGCTGCTCTAGAAGAGTGTGTTGGATAAATTGCTCTTGGCTGTCCTCCTCCTAACGTGTTTCTCAGAATGGTTAGGGAGTGAGTATCGAGGCAGATGAAATTGATAATGCAGATTGCTCCTGCTCAGATCACTCGCTCTATTACATTTACAGTTTACAAGGACCTACAGGTTATGTTTGTTGCCGAGTTAGGGAGAAGGAAAATGCAGCCACTAAACCAGCAAAGCTGGTAGTCTTCTGCCAGTGTCAGAACAAACTGGCTACCATTGGCCCCACTGGAAAGACGGCTGTTGTGAGTGAGTGGGGGAGTTGTCTTTAGCCATAGCAGCTGCTGCACTATAGATCAGTTACCCCAATACAGAACTCCTCAGTTCTTGGATCTGAAAATGTCTGAGATGGTGATGCACTAAAACTACAGAAAGAGGCAACTCAACACGAAGGAGACAAAAGCATAATCTGGAACAACTTCTAAACTTGCACTAAACTTGCAAAGCAGAATAGACATCCATGACTGCGGGCAAGGTTCCTGAAGCATTGTCCACTTTTACTTGCAGTTTCTTTATGTCCAAATATTTTTGATGCTTTTATATCCAATTCTACTCACTAAGAATAAGAGTAACTTAAAATGACTCTAACTGAATGGTTTAGTATGGAATTTGAGCTTTGAAGTGTAGAGCTGTTCTTTACTTGTATTCTTTCTAAAGAAGTGCTCTGGCAGCTCTTTGGTTGGTGCTTTCCCTTGAGGAAGAAGAGACAGCTGTGCTACTTTTCCCCTGCATGTTGTGTAAGATTATGATTTTAAAAATGGACTTGCTCTTTATTTGGGATTTTTCTGTCTGTTTAACAGAGTACTCTTAGCCTATCTATGGAATTATAGGTAGGAATGTTTTTTAACTGGCATTAGAGGACAAAGCATGTTACTCAAAACGTTTAGCCTGGGAGCATAGGCAGAGGCTGTTCTGTAACAGTCTTAAGTACTATTTAATTCTTGCATGGGAAATCTGCTAGTTAGAAATTTTCAGCCTTTGTGACTTCCTATTTCTGTTAATTTTTGTAGCGCTATGTGGACGGAGGAATCAGCGACAACTTACCTCACTATGAATCTAAGAATACCATCACAGTTTCGCCTTTTGCTGGGGAGTGTGATATCTGCCCAAAGGGGAATTCTGCCAACTTTCATGAAATGAACGTGACCAACACCAGCATTCAGCTCAGTTTGGGGAACCTTTATCGCTTAACGCAAGCGCTCTTTCCACCGGAACCTAAGGTAGCTCACTGCCTTCGAGTAGTTAGTAGCCTTGTTTTTGCAGAAAGCTATTGTATTCTTAGCATTTCATCTAGTCATATAAACTTCTCTGGTAACATTTCTCTTCTTGTTTATTTTTTTCATAGTTTGTCTTTATTCTCCTTATTTTGAGTCTCTCTCAGACTTAAAATGCATGTCCTGCTATTGGCTTTCAGTATTTATTTGGGAATTAGCACAAGATTCTATCATAAAATCAACATTGGTAAATTAATAACTGTCAGTTTAGTCCCTTCATGTTTACCTGCTAACCAGGTGCTTCAGAACTTAGAAGTTCTAAAGCTTCATGGTTTTGTAAAGTTTTCAATTAATACTTCATGTTTCAATTAATACTTCAAGTTGCCTTTAAACTTTGCGAAGCATTGTTAATTGCAGATCTGCTAAGGAAAATGTCTTGAATTGCCAACTGTCTTGGGATATACTACAGAGGAGAAGTAATGTTCCTGACTGCTATAGATATATTTTTTTTTTTTGACGGCTTTTTGACCACTTGAAGAAAAATGTTAAATTCTACTTATGTAGGCTTTAATTTTTTTTTTTATTTTTTTCTGTCTAGGACTACTGTGTAGGTGAGCTGGTGTTGCATCTGGTGAAAGATGTTTTCATGTGGAAGACTAAGTCTGAGTCTGAGCATGAGAATTGCACAGCTGACTTTTCATAGTTTTGGGAAGCGGGAAGCACTGGGAGGGAGGGAGGGGAGCTGGCATACTCCAGGCCACCCTGTTTCATTGTTGCTTGCATCTGCTGAAAGGCTAGTCAAAGAAACAAAACGGGAGGAAATTCTTGCAAACTGTTAGAACGCTGTCCTTTTAGGCGAATAATGGAGTGCATCTGTAATAGCTGAAAGATAAGTTCATGTATGCATGATCACGTCTGCGTCATCACAGTAGGCATATTAATCTGAATCTGTCCAATTATAGCACTTGTTAATGTACATTTTTTTTCTTAGAAGAATGGAGGGTGGGTAGAAGCGGCTTTTCGTACTGCAAACTGTTGATCTTAAGTCAAATCTCCTTTTATTTGTCTGACTCATTTACCCTATGCTTGCAGGTACTAGGAGAGATCTGTGAGCAAGGATATTCAGATGCTCTTAAATTCTTGAAAGAGAATGGTATGTTACACTTACAGATAATTATTGATGTGGTCTTAACCTGAGTTTAAAAAAAAAAAAAAAAGGATGAGGAGGTTGTACATAGCTAAGAAGGGGCTAGGTCCTTGAAGGTTTTTGAAGGAATCATGGTAAGTTCAGTTCTTGTAGAAATCACAAAGTTGTAGAAACTATTCACCTGAGGTAAGTTGTGCAGCCACACAGAAATTGAACTTCTGGTTTTTTTTTTCAAATTTGTGGGAAGTGAATAAGGTATTGTTAAGTGAAATTGCCAAAGTATTCCAATTCTAGGGGAATCATATTATGAGTTTCTTTTGTTTTAATAATGAAGGATGGGAATAGGCTACTGTTTCCCACTCCTGAGAAACCTGTGTTGTCTTACCTCCTCTGTCGTGGTTTAACCCCAGCCAGCGAGTAGGACCACGTAGCTACTTCCTCACCAGGCCCTGTCCCTCTTCCTCTCCCACAGCTGGTGAGGTGGGAGAGAGAATCAGAGGGTTGGAAAAGTGAAAAAACTTGTGGATTGAGATAAAGTCAGCTTAATAAGTAAAGTAAAACCCGCGCACGCAAGCAAAGCAAAACAAAGAATTCATTCACCACTTCCCATCAGCAGGCAGGTGTTCAGCCATCTCCAGGAAAGCAGGGCTCCATCATGTGTAATGGTTACTTGGGAAGACAAAACACCCTAAGTCTGAACGTCCCCTCCTTCCCCCAGCTTTATATACTGACCATGACTTCATACGGTATGGAATATCCCTTTGGTCACTTGGGATCAGCTGTTCAACTGTGTCCCTTCCCAGGTACTTGAGTGCCCCCTTCCCTTCTTGTTGGCAGGCCAGTATGAGAAGCTGAAAAGCCCATGACTGCTTAACAACAACAAAAATGTTAGTGTGTTATCAACATTATTCTCAACCTAAATCCAAAACACAGCACTATGCCAGCTGCTAGTAAGAAAACTAATCCAACCAAAACCAGGACATCCTCTCTGCTGTCACCCAAGTGAATTTCTAGGTAAAACCTTATAGTCCGGAGCTGGGAGCTGGCTAACAACAATATAAATTCTGTCACAGACAGATCCTTACTCTGTATGATGAAAAACTTTAGAAGAAGACAACTTGTAATGTAGCAGTTGTTTGGATCCAAATAAGTTTGGGAAGAATTGAAAGTTTCTCTGTGCTACTCCGAGAACTCTCGTAACATATTTTATATTTATAAATGTTACTGCTCTGCACGCTTTGAGACAAACAAGTTAAAGATGGTAACTTGATATTAGCATGAAGTGAACCATGCGTTAAATATGCCTAGTCCTTGTAGTCTTTGGATGCAGAAGCAAATTGGTGCTGCCTCAGATTAGAGCAGAGGAAACTGAAATGGGATTTTTGCACTACTACAGATAGTACTAGTTGCAGCACTGTAATGCAGTCATAGCTTGATGTGCTCACTGCTTATTCTCTGTTATAACTAAACTTTAAATATTCAGGTTTTCTGGGAAGTTTTCTTCACTGTTAAAGAACGTCGCAGTTCTGCTTAAGAGTTTAATTTTTCTAGTAATATTAAATATTGACTGAGAGTATCCTACTTTATACCTTTTACTAGCTGACTAAAAGCACAAGCCTATACAAAGAGCCTATAATTTGTAGTTTTCTCTGCTGGGTTCTGTTGCTGTACTGCACCCACAAGTTTCCCATGTGTATGTTTCCATCTCACGCTAATATCTGAGATTCCTTGCAGCTCTTCCTTGGTGTCTGTCCACCACGTCCTCTGCATATTGCACTATTGTCCTCCTTTTTTTCACACTACTGATCCTGCCATCACCTTTGTTCTTATTCTGTCACAGGTTTGTCTTGCTTCAAGCTTAACTAGTGATAATTATGACCTTTCCAAACCCATTCATTATGCATGTTCTTTCTTATTATTTCAACTATAGGAGTTAATTTCCAACCCCCCAAAACTGTAACACTTCAGATAACTTTTCTGCTAAATTCACTGTATATTCTTCTTAAACTTGTCTTTTGGGAGTAATTGTAAGTAGGATACAGATTCTGTTGTATGTAGGTATGGATCCTAGTCAAATTTGGCTGTCTTTATATATATAAATAACTTCATAATGCTTTCCTGGAAACTGCATATAAATACCCTTCTTGTATTTTTCACTTTGTGTTCATTATCTAGTGCTTGTTTCTAAGGTAATTATCAGTGCTCTTTCTCAATTAGCACCAGTTTTGCAAGGCAACCAATGTTGATTTGGATCTGTACTTCGGATATATCTTCAAATAATATTGTGCCCTACTTGGTTTCCTTCTCCGCCCTGTTGTAGCAATGCCTCAAAGTACTCATGTGATACCTGCCATGTCAAATTTCCCAAATGTGTGATGTATTTTAAGTGTTTTCTTTCAAATAAATAATAAATCAGTTTTCCTTCCCTTTTTTAAATCATTTGCTTTCTTGCTGGAAAACAAATTTGGTAAATGATGGTGTGTTTCCAGTGCAGTTTCAATTAATTTCACTTTTTCCTTTTCTTTAGAATGTATTTTAAAGAAAACCTGCAAAAGAGTATTCATCAGTGATTAAACTTTTCTGGGATTATGAGAGCAAGTGTATTTGATATGGGGTAGATAATGTTCCCTCAGGGTAGGCCTTTGTATGGATACACAGATTACAGGTACTCTGAAAACCCCTGGATCAAGCCTAAGTGGAAACTCTTGACTCTTTCAGGTATTCTGAATGACTCAATTTATATCCACTTGTCCTTTCCAAAAAGAAATCCCCATGAGGCTGCACAACACATTGACCATATGAAGAAAAAAATATTGACAGAAAATAACAAAGTGGAAGCTTTTAAAATGGACGTACTTAATGACCAGTTGAACCAAAATCCATGGCCTTTGGAGAAGAGCATATTTGAGAGTCTACCTCCTAGACTTCGTAAAGGTACATTCTTCAGACTGTTTCCTGTAGCTTTGAAAGGCAAACTTTGATTTATTTTTCCCCTTCTGCTTACTCTTATAATTTGCATAAGATGCTTTTTATTTAATCTTATAACTGCTTGTGATATTAGAGACTAGCTCAACCCAAAAAAGTTCTTTAAATACTTATTAAATGTGAACATGTACATTTTAATTAGCTGCAGAAATAAGATCGAAGCAGGAGGAAGGAGCTACTTTCAGCACTGCAGAGTTGTGAATTGAGTTCTCATTTGGTTTTGGATAAACTTTGCATGTGCACAGTAGTTTTGTAAGCATATATTTCACACCAAAGTTGAAACTCAAATCCAAACGCTGGTTATCTCCATCTTATTTTTAAAACAGACTTCTGTAGATTTCTAATTCTCTGGCTTTCTTGTCTTTTTTGATAAGCTGTTAATAGACCAAAACCACTTCTGGTATTTCTTTAATCTATAACTTTTGACTAGATTTTTTTGTGGATGTTGATGGGTATTTCTAAGATTTGAAACTGGTGATCCCAGTGACCTAGGAGAACAAAATTTGAAGTGTGATATTTCATACAACTATATGCAACAACTAGAACATGCGGAACTCTAGAATTTAAACAAACTCCTTAAAGTTACAGAGTCTCTAGCAAGACTGGAATGTTATCTAAAACACATAAGTAATTTTGGAGAGGTGAGCTTTACATCTTGTTACTAAAAATTAATTCTTAGATGTATTGCTTAAAAGTTCTAGGTAGTGCCTTTTGTCCCTGTGGTATGAGTCTGTGTTTCTAATATTTTAAAACAGCATAGAGAAGGTTTATAGTAAGGGTGCCTTGGGATGAATTCTATCTGAGCCTTATTCAGTAACACTTGATAACAATGACTGAAGATTACCAAACTTTGAGCAAATTATTTAAACTGTTTTCAAATTGTCTAATATCTTTTTCAAAAATAATTAAGCATTGCAGGAAGCTTGCAAAGAACAGAATGGATTCTATGCTCAGTTCTCGAAACTCTTCCCAATGAGGGTGATCTCTTATCTGATGCTACCGTATACGCTACCAGTGGAGTCCGCTTACTCTGTTGCTTTGCGGTAAAGAACTTTTAGAATTATTACACTTCTGGAGATTTACTCATTGAGATCTTATTCAGTGTTGTAGACATCCTTGTACTCTAGAATTCGAGTGGTAACTGGCAAAAGACCATTATTTCTAGCTACATAATGCATCCTCCTAAAGCCTGTATAGTCTAAGGGTAGGTAAACATATTAAGACTTCTAAACGATTTACTCCTGTTACTAGTAGCTGTCTCGTAATTGCTTGAAGGAAGCTCCCTTACTTGTGTTTTCCAGGAGCACATTCTTTATTACTATATTCTGCAGTTCTATTTGAACTCTATCCAGATGTTTCTTGTGCTTTAGTTTCTTTTTGAAGTCAGGAGTGAAATCCAGTGTTTACTCAGCATATAGATTTTCTTACCCAGTTTGTTTAGGTTGACTGAAAGCTGTGCTCTTGAAACAAGGCTTAATTTTAGAAGTTCTTCAGTTCTAGTAGAGGAGAAATTATTCTAAATGACTGTACCATGAACAGTAAGCTTTGTGCTTGCTTAAGAGAATTCCAAACCTTAAACAGCAGATGTCATTACTATCTTTAGAAAATACTTGATTTTATAAATGGAACCACATAGAACTCAGTAAAATATTTTTTTTCTGTGCCATTTAATATGGTGGATGAAGAGGAAGCAAGTTTCAACAGAATTTTTATGTGGGTTTTTGCCCCTCACCTCTCTTTTGTGTAACTGACCTCTTTTAAGAGCATCAAAGGGAAAAAACCAACAGTGTGACATTGTTCTGTTTCTGCCTTCTGTTTGTTCTTCCATTGGGCTTTTCTTTTGTTCTTCCTTCCTTTCCCACCTAACTTTAAACTGACCAGAAAGTTCCTACCGTACAGACAGACGTCTCAGAGACAGGAGATTTTTGCACGTGTCCTAAATGTTGGTCACGAGATGTGGAATGCATGTACTGGTCATAGATCTGCTGCATAGATCATACTGCTCAACGTAGATCAGAGATGTGGTGGTCTGTGCTGCCCTTTTTCTTAGCTTGTAGAAAAGCAACGGGAAGCAATGGAAATTTGGAGAGGTTGGGAAGACCTGCAGACTTTGGTGGGGGAGTCAATTTGGAGAGAACGAAAGCTGGGTTGTTGTGTTGGATATTGGATGTGATATGTAAATGTAACGCAGATTGAATCTATGAAACAATGTGCATTTTGGTTTTGATTATAGGTTAGTAAACTGGTTTCCTGACATGCCTGCTGATGTTCGATGGATGCAAGAACAGTTTTGTCGGATTGCTGGTACGGTTTATTCCCAGGCTAAAAGCAAGCTGTTCTGTACATCCAGGTAAAGTGGAGTGCTGCCACATGCAAATGATGCATTTTTAGAAATTCTGTCTCTTTTGTCAGTGCTTCAAGTGTTACAAAGTTTCTCTCTTAAAACAGGATTTAATAATTTTCTCAAAGATAATACAAAACAGTTCTTGCTGCTTCTAATCCTTAGCATTGTTTCTTAAGTATATTTTCTGGTGCTTCTTGTTTATAACTGATCAATGACTGCTACATATTGTAGATTAAGAGGTGTTGCCTGTTGATAGGCTTATGCTTTTTGGGGAGAGGGATGGATTAGAGAACAAGCATTGGGATGAGAACAGAGGTCTTGTTTCATCTCTGTTCCATAGTAGCAGGAACAATCAAGAAGAAAAGAGTGGGAAAACATTCCTCAAGATGTTCTAAATCAGACGTAGCAGATAGGAACTGGAAAACATTGGAGAAAGACTAGATTCTTAGGAGTCTGGACAGGAAAGGTTGTAAGAGTTAAAAAGGAGATGAATATGAAGGACAGTCTTGTAAAATAGTTGAGAAGAATTAATATAAGACACAAAGGGAGAATTTTTAGGAACCTCTATTTCCACGGAAGACAAACCTCTGCTCTAACCTGGTTGTAACTAGGTTCATTATGCTTCTCTTGCTAAGCTGGTGTGAGATTTAAGAAGCTTTGGCAGGTTCTGGATTGGCATTGTGAAAGATCCAATTCGTATGCTCCATTCCTTCTAAGTACAGAGTAGTCAAATTTCCTGTTAAAAGTTCTGGCTTAATGGAAGACTTAATGAGGTTGAAGCTTGGGTTTCCCTTTGGAAATATTAAATGGTAGCTGTAATATTAGGTTGCAAAGATACTTTCTTTTTACAATATTCAGTTTTATCCAGAATTCAGAAGCATATAATTCCAGTATCCTAATAGCCTCTGTTCTCCCTTTCTTTAATCAGTTACAGCCTTTTCTTGTATAACAGAAGTTGGCTTTTGAGGCCATCTCTCTGAGCAGAAATGTAGTTCTTCGTATGTATTTGCTATCAACCTACTGTCACCTCTTCAGTTATTTGATACCACATGTAATCCAGTGTCCTTTCTTCCTTCTTTTCTTAATGGTATTTCTGATTCCGTTCCACAATAACTTTGGGTAGGGTAATCTTCCTGCTTTTACCCTTAATTAGCAGCTTTTTTGATGTTGCTCGTATTCCAGCCTTAACAATCATGAGACTCTTCCTCTGAAATGGGTATTTGGAAGACACAAAGTCACAAGACTGTCTCAGATCTAGCTTTCCAGAGGGGTTATCTGGTCATTGAGTCATGATTAACCAGAAACATTTTTTCTTTTTTTGTGGAAAGAGCAAGCTCTTGGCCCTAAAACTGAACATGGTGGTCATGTGGCTTTCGCTGTAGGCTTTTACGATAACTTCAAGGTGATCAGCTCCCACTGAACTGTTTATAGTGTCAAACTTCTAAGTCTTCTGTTGCCCTCCTTTGAGAGGATTCTCCCTTCAGGTAGCTAGGTCCCAAGGTTGTGTGTGTGGATTCCTGCATTGTTTTCTACAGGTGACTCTTTGTGGGCTTGTACTTTGTTTCAGCATCTACCAAGAACCTCCTGCTACTTTTGCAGAAAGTAATCTCCCCATCCTTTTTTTTTTTTTTTAACACTCTTCCCCTTATGTCATCAGATCTAGCTTCTATTTTGGAATTAAACTTAAATCTCATGAAAATTGTGCTGTTTACAGTATGAAAATCCTTTTAGGAAACTTAACCTGGTGGATGGTATCTTCTAGCACACCTGAACTTCAGGTGTGGTAACTGGTGTTGAAGTGTGTGTATGGTGAGTTGGGTTTCCTTGCGTGTGAGATGGGATGCTGCAGGTTGCTTTAGGTTTTTTTTCCCAAAAGCACTGCAAGAGAGGAGAGAGAACTTTAAAGAAAAAAATTGGGTATTCTTGATGACAACATCATTTTCCCATTTCTCAGATTGGAAAAGACTAACCTGGTGAGTCAGGTACTTTTCAGAGTGTAGGAAAGTTCTGTTCCAGCTGTCCAGGTTGGTGATAATTAATGTAACTATTGACTTAATGTAACTATTTTATACCTGCTTTTCTGAGGGCAACATATAATGGCAGAGTGCCCTTCTTTTAGATACGATCCTTGCAAGGTCCTTTTCCTGTTGTCCCATATCCTAACTCATTAAGTGCATGTAGAATTAACTGTTTTCCTCTAGTGTTCTTCCTTTTCTATGAAGATTCCCTGTCAGGCATCTGACCAGTAATAGAAACGTCATGGGAACACTAATAGGCTGTTTCTTTTTTCTTTAACAGGAAAGACAATTATGCATCACTCCGAAAATGTCAAACTGTCCCATCTGCTGTGGAATTCCATTCTTCATACTGTCATCTTAAAATGCCTCACTCTTCTGCAGACCTTGAAACCTGGCTCTGGGAATCTTCGTGCTTCATGCGCTCAGCTATGAAAAATGCTTCTGCCAACATACAGGAGCATTCAGATTTAAACTCCTACCCTAATTTTCTCCCAAATTCTGATGAGTCTGGGTTGGAAATAGATTTTGACTCTTCCTCAGAGGCAAGTTTCCATACTGCTCCAGAGTATTAATTTGGAAGTAGATTCCGCAGCTTCCAAAATTCCAATTTGGCAGAGAAATTTAAATCCTAAAGGACTGCAGATCACTTTGTTTATTGCCAATATGTCTTGGAAAATTATTTGTTTACAGCTTCCTGACGAATCTGCCTTGGGAATTCTACAGTTTTAAGGATTATAAAAACAGCGGCTGCTATACTAAGTAACAGACTACAATTCTGTCAAAGCACCAGCTCAATCAACCGTAGTAAGACTTGTAGTAAATAATGTCTCTCTGGAAATAAATTTTTTTAAAAATCTACTTTCAGCGGAAAAATGTAAATTCTGTAAACAGGTTGTTAGACAAACAAGCATCAAACAAGCTTTTTAAAAAATACGATTCTTAACAATGTTATATGTTAGGATTACTTTTATAGCACTTAAATGAAATTGGACTTTTACTTCATAAAGGGAAATACACAAATGAGCTTTTTAGTGGCCTCCAGTGTCTGTTTGCCTTATGTTTAAACATACTACTGTGTTGTCTGCATGAGCTACTGTAGGAACAGTAATATTCTAGGTGGTTGTACGTATTCCACAGTTCATGTTGCTTCTCCTCTATGGCTCTTTCCCCTTTGAAATATTTCAAGGGAAAAAGACATAAGAAATGGGACACATTCCCTCGAAGTGTAATCAGGTAGTTTCAGTGATTGCAGAGGACCTTTTTGTACTTAATAAGGACTTAATGCGTAACTAAGTTTTGAAAGTAGGTAAAATAGTGACTGTGATTAGTAGCAAACAGTAATTTGAGATGGTGTTAAACTTTACAGAAGATGTTAACAAAAAATCAATGTATAGCAAGTGGTGAGTGATGTTTAAGTCTTATATCTGATTGCTGCCCGATCTTTCCCAATCATTTTTCCCCTCCAATTTGAGAGATTTTTCATCCCTTCCTTAACTTCCCTCTTGCTAAAATAAACAGGTCCCTCCTGTCTCGGTGAGGGCTGAGAGCCCAAAGGAAGTTTTTCAAGACCAACTGTAAGAAGAAGCAAATGTGTAAGACTTAGCAGAAGCATCAACATCCAGGGAGCTGTGCAAAGGTCTCAAATAATGGCTTGAAAGTTAGCCAAATCTCATCCCTATTGAGCGATGAGGATTTCAAAACACCTCCCGCTACAAAGGTTCTGCGTAATTTTAATAAAGCCAATGCATTAGTATATGAACACATCAGAAGCAGTAAATAACTGTTAAGAGTAACTATTCTTTGGCTGTCTTGTGCAATTTTTTTTTTAAAGTGGAAGGAAACAATGATGGCTTTAAAGTTGGCTTTGTGCATGTGTTTGGGGATGGGCGCGTGACATTAGAAGGCTTCTTGTTCATGCAACTTGGGTGCATCCAGGGGATGGGACAGAAGAGGTGCTTCCTGAGAGTATCCTGTCGGTGGTGACGCTCAGGAGAGGGAACCCTGGGAAGGTGAAGGCTGTCAAACAGCAAAACGTAGCACTTGTGAGCTGGACCAGGCTTTAAGCAGTTCCTCGGTTGTGATTCCCCTAAGCTTGAAGTGCTAAATTTTACAACATTAAAATCAATTTTTAGAATGGTGGGGGACAGGGGAGAAAGTGTCGAGCTATCCATTTCTCTACTACAGAAGACTGGTGCTATTTTACTTCAACTCTTTTGTTAATTTCTGCTGTGTATATATCCTCAAATTTGCAAGAAAAATTGGAAGTGTTACTCTGACTACGATTAAAAGATACAAGATCTGTTTTATATTGTCTTTATTTATAACTCTAAACCTTCGATAATTCGATTTTCTGCAAAATGTTAGTTTCACCAGTATGTGTTAGAACTTAAACAGGTTTTGCTTCCTTTCTGTGTACTGGAACCGTTCTATTAACTGCATTTGAATCACCCTTAGCAACTCCTGTTGGGCACAGCTCCAGGTTTGTCTCATTTTTCTAAAAAAGACAATTGTTACCGCGAACCAGCAGATAAAACTTTCTAGGACTCAATTTAAAGTTTGTAAAGCAGGCATTCTCTATTGCGGTGCAGGAGCACAGGGGCTAGCTCCTCCTATTATGCACACCGAATGCTGTTGTCAAATTAAATTTATACATAACAGGTATGCATATTCAATGTAATTCCAAGAAAACATTAGCATGTTCATTACATTTCTGAGAATTCATTTACATATTATAATAAGCTTTTGGGCATGCGTAGTTGTGCCTTCTGGCAGTCCTCATTTTGAGTGAGGATTGTTTCTTCCTCAATCTTCATCTTCTTCACCTGTCCTTTAGCTCACTTTTCATGTTGGTAAAACATTCTAACTGCT
>JAOXNO010000001.1:82101980-82115692 GCA_028565335.1 Limnodromus scolopaceus | reverse complement strand
ACCAAGGCTTAGACTGATGCAAGGAGCAAAAAGGTAACTGTGAAGGTCCATATTCCCTCTGCTCTCAAAACAATGACAGTCTCTTCCCCTTCTATTTGATTTTAGTTGGTTACAGAAAGGTGAGATGAAAGCATGGCTTATATACAGTGGTCTTGGCAGCGAAGATTATGGTTCCTTAAGAGTTAAATAGCTTTGGCATTTATTCTAATCCCTTAAATTCATCTGAAGCCTATAGATGTAATATTTCATACTAATAGCCCTTTGGATTAGATGTTTCTTGTTAGTTGGATAATTGCATCATCAGAAATTTCAGGTGACTGATCTGCTTCCAATAGCTCTTAGAGAAAGGCAATCAAAATTTGGTAGCTTTTTTACGTTCAACAGAAAGACAGAACAGAACACACAACAGTAGAACGGTCCTGGTAGTGTCTGTGCTCGGAGAAAAACTCCTCCATCCTTTCTGCCAAAGGGCCAGGAGCTGCCAAAGGGATACAAGGAATTTCTCAGAACAGGCAAAAGTCTTTAACTGTAGTTTCTGGAGGATGGTATGGTATGTTGTACTGCCATCACCACTGATTGCAAAAGTATCTTGGTCCTCAAAACAAAAATACAAGGGAGTGGCTCTGTGTTGATAGTTTTCTACTGGCTTATTGCTGTTGTTCCAGTCAACCATACCTGGCTGGAAATTATGCAGCTGCAGAGCATTTGCTTATTATACCAAAGACTTACTTATCCCAGACTTTGAGACTGGCTGGGAGATTCTGCTTGAAATAATAGCAGTACTAATAATACAGTGAGATTGCCGATTTAAGTCAGCAGCTACCGGACAGCACTAGAAATTGGATGTTTAACTGTAACGTGCGTTATTCTGATGGCTTTTGCTGCCAGAGCAAAGAGAAACTTAGCTTACAAGAAAACTACATTCAGTTACAACTATTTTTTTTAATATCTCCATTTCTCATTCTTAGGGTAGATGTGCTTGATAGCAAATTATCTGAAATGTTTGGATTTTCTTTTCTATAGGTACTTGGGCTCAAGTTCCCAAATCTCTTTGGACGTGCAGAAAAAGTAACCTTCCAGTTCTCCTACGGAACAAAGGAGACTTCATATGGCCTCTCATTCTTCAAACCACAGCCCGGAAACTTTGAGAGAAAGTAGGGATGCATTTTTGAGTACATTTTTTTTATTATTATTGAAGGAATATAAAACAATTAGTAAGATCTTTCATTGAGTAATAATTAAATTTATGCCTTTGCTTGAGGGTCTCTTAATCATGTAGCAGAGCTAGTTTCTTAAATTTTTGTGATAAGTTAAAACTCTGCCTGCTTAAATAATTTCACTTTCAAACCTACCAGTAATGTTGTGTTTCAGTTTTTCAGCTAACGTGTATAAAGTAACTGGACAGTTCCCTTGGAGCTCTCTTCGTGAAACTGATAGAGGAATATCAACAGAATTTAATGTAGGTATCGCACAAGCGTTTGTAGAACACATGCTTCATTTACATTTAGTTCAGGTCACAGCAAATATTTGTTTTACTTTTTTAATGATTGAAACACTTGCGCACAGGGCTAACTTGTCATTATTTGAAAGCCTTCAACAATTTTAAAATTACAGAGGTAATACCTCTTAGTCTTTTTCATACAATTCAATCTTATTTTGTCCATCTAAAAATACCAATGTGTTTTTCTCCAAATGTTTAATGTTTGAAGTATCATTTCAGAGAGGCTGTCTAGCTCACTATATAAGCCCAGTTCAAGATATTTTTCTTTTGGGATTGGATTAAGTCCTGTGCACCTACTTGGAGAAGCTCCATTGGCTGAAGCAGAATTAGGATTATTCTGAAATGAAAAAGAATTTCTCTCTGATCCAAGAGGTTTGGAAAGAAAAAGCGTAGACTCATGTATACATAAACTTTAGAGAGGATGATTTTTCAGGGAAATGCTTATTTAAATATTTAGCAAAGGAAATAAATTCGTGTCTTATGCTATTCTTTATTTGTAGTTTCCAATCTGGAAGACCAATCACACACTGAAGTGGGAGGGTGTGTGGAGAGAGCTTGGCTGCCTTGCTAGAACAGCGTCCTTTTCTGTTCGAGAAGAAAGTGGACACTCCCTTAAATCTTCTCTCTCTGTAAGGCTTTTTCCTGGTAATTTTTAAAAACAAATCATTTTGAGTAATCTAATACTTCTGAGTGATACAAAAGGAGCTTTTTGTCTTAGTGTGTTTTACTTCCAACATCTTTTGCTGTGTTTGGTCATTCACAGAGACATCCAGGAAGTCCAAAGAGAAAACATGCTTTCATACTTGACTGTTGCGTTTTGACTGTTGCATAAGCTGGCTTGCTCTTTCTGCAGGGCATCTGCCCTGCTCTTTCTTTTATGTCATCTGCCATCTCTTTTCGCAGAATTGTCTTGTTTTGTAGAAGACAGGATCAGTGAGTTTCCTCATCCTACAGTTGCTGTGCCTTTTCTAAATATTATTTCCTATAGCAGTTTTTGATCACTTGTCTTTAACTTGCAGCTTACAAGTTCCTAGGAGTAGGAATTGTAGGTTACTGTCACAAAATTGATTTGTACTGGGGTGTTGCTGGTGCTATATTTCTGTAGTATACCATGGCCAAGAGATATAAATATATGTATTTCATGTGGCCTCTAAATTAAAAACTAAATTAGTCTGTAGTTATATTGTTCCCAAATCCATGAAGCTACTCTGGCCTTAGCTGGAGCTTTGGTTTTCTTCCACTGTTTGCATATTTATTTTGTTTTAGGAAAATAATAGTGTCATTCTGTGGTATTCAACAGATAAGAGAACTGAAAATAACTGTTTGATTCTTTTCAGCATGCCATGGTAATTGATTCCCGGAACTCCTCCATCTTGCCAAGACGAGGTGCTTTGCTGAAAATTAATCAGGTAGTATTACATCACTTAGGCTGTTATTGGATTTTATCTGTAAGTGTGTTTGAGTGAGTCTTAAATTCACCTAATTGATGTTCATGTTAAAAATGTCTAAACTTAGAAATTAATTGTAAATTGACTAGGATACAGTGGTGCTGGTCATCACTGCATTTACTTGCCATCTTTACAGTGTGTGCCTTTTGAAATTATGGAACCTCTTTGTGATAGCAAATTTTCATTTGTATACCATTGGTCAAATGGCACAGTTGGTTTATCTTGCCATTAGCATTAAATTATTTATTAGCTGAGATAGATTATCCCTGACAGTATTTACTCTACGGCAGGTATTAGTCCTTGTTTGCTAACACTGTAATGTGGGACTACCAGACAGTGGTCGTGTTGCTGCTTACAAAGTTTCTAAGTCTTAGAATTAGAAACGAAAGACTGGGTAAAAACTAACTCTCAAAGGCATACACGTGTCAGAATTTTCGCACAGAAAACGGTTTTCACTCTTGTTACTTTCTGAGCTTTTAGAAAAGCTGGCTCTTCTGCTGGATGCGTTAACACTTCAGCATTGCAGAAGTTAATGCTTCTGTAGGAGCAGCTTGCTTTGAAATGCCATTGGAACTAGAAGTGCTACTGTTCCTGTAAGCTAGCAGTGAACTATTGTGAGAAGGGTAGTTATAACTCAGGGTTCAGTTAACGTCATTTGTTAGATGCTGCTTCTTAATGCCAGTCCAGTCGCTTGTTATTTTCAGCTAGCACTAGTGCAATGGAACTGGCTATCTTGTTCTTCAGCCCTGCTTTAGTATGTATGAAAACTTCTCAGGTCCTAGGTAAATACAGTACAAGGTTTGATTTCAGGTGCTGAATTTTCCAACTCCATTCTGTTTTGCTATTGTTTCCAGAATGGTTTAGAAAGCAATAGCTGGGTTTAATATTTGGGGAAGAAAAATACTGCTTGTTGTTCTTGGGGTCATGCGTGTTTTTTCATTGGTTCAAAATTCACTTGTCTCTTCATCCCAGTGCATCTGTATTTCTTGTACAGAAAACACTGCTTATGCTGATGCCGACATGGTCAACTTTTGGGGGGAAGAAACATGTAATATCCGTTATCATTTCTGTAAACTTGTGTCTTTGCAGGAGTTGGCTGGCTATACAGGCGGAGATGTGAGCTTTCTGAAAGAGGATTTTGAATTTCAGTTGAATAAGCAACTTCTCTGGGATTCGGTAATTTTTTAAAAGATATTTTAGTAATTGATCTGAGGAAGTGAACAGTGTAGATACCTTGATTTGGTTTTTGACTGTGGAATTGTCTTGATTTTTAACTTGACATTCCTGCCATGCACAGTCACTTGGGAAGTGGGCAGTTTGGAAAGAAGGACTTGTCTGACAGTTAACGATGTGAACTGTTTTCAGAAGAAACGTCAGGCTTATCTGTTCTTTGTGATCTTTCTTAAAGAGAGTGATTTTTCAAAAACTTATTACACCCTTTGTTCTTTTTCTTTCACCTGATTATGAATATTCTGACTAATCTTTGTTTAGTTTTCCATAGTCATTGTAAATTAGGGATATATGACCACTGATTTTGGTATCATAGCATGTAGTTAGTTCTGCTATGTAAAATTATTGGGCAGGAAGGCTGATTTCACTACAACACTGAGCTTGCACTGCAACGTTTGGAATTTTTTCATATTTGTGCACAATGAATAATTTAAGTTCCAATAAGAAAGACACATGGTAGCGTGACAAGTTTATGAGACCTCAGTCTGCCACCCTGTAGGCAGGGCACATCCCAAATTTTATGGTGTGGTGTCTACATTTGTACTTTGGTTTGGATTAACTGCGGTCTTGAAGAAAATGCCTGTATCATCATCACTGAGAAGTCTTGGTTTGGCTGGCAGAGCCGTTCTTGTGTATACCGACTCGACTGCCTTCAGAGGAAATGATGCTTGATAACTCCGCTTCAAGTTCATGTTTAATGTACTCTAGTTTCTTACCAGAATGTAGAGATCTTAAGTTTCAGGCACCTTTTAGAGCTAGTACTAGGTGGAAATAGGCTAGAAATATTTTTGTATTTAGAAAGAAGTTCTTTATCACGTGGAGATCGTGCAGTACGTTCTTGTATCATAGCTGAATGGGGAACTAAACAGCAACTTTGTTAGGAAAACTTAAAAATCAGAGGTTACAATAATTTGCAACCCAACATACTAAAAATAAACCAAAAAAACCAACCAACCAAACAAAAAAAAAACCAAACCAACAACCAGACAACCCAAAACAAAACAGAAAAGCATTGAGAAGATGTCTGCCTCATGAAAGCTGTTTAAGAAGTACTGGAGTAATGAAGAAGCTCTATGAGACTGGAAGAATGTTAGCATTATGCCAGCAGTACAACTGGAAAACTCCAAGCTACTTTGTTGTGCAGATACTAATGGACTGATGCTGTAAGGATCTGTCAGTCTGGTGTTTCATGCTTTTATTTTTATGCAACCAGGTGCAATGAAATTCTTGAGTTTGACCAGTGAGGCCAACACAGAAGGGCATTTTAAGGCTATTTGCTCTACCCCTTTCTTACCGCATCATTATATTTGCGCCTTCCATGTGGTGGAAGAAAAGCAATTGCCTGATGAGTGCACTTCTAGTCATCTGACATTTATTTGCTCACCTTCAGCTGAGAAAAACAGCATATTCTCCTTTTAAGTAATTTAACAGCTTGATGGTTGTGCAAAGAGGACTTTGCTCTTTCCCCTGACGGCTAGTATGCCCACGCTGTGAATGAAAGTGAAGCGTATCTCCTCACGTGCTGTACATAATTTTATGTGATCTGTTGTTCATCATAATTTTACGTGATCTGTTGTTCATGGGTGTGGGCTTGGTGTGCAACTGGCGATAGCACGTGCTGTGTGTTGTGTAACCAGATAATGCGCGTGATGATTTCGCATCTGATAAGAGCAGGGGAGGCATCTGGGGACTCTCGGGGCAGAAGGCAGCAGGTGTGTGCTGTAAAACTAGAGAAATTATCCAATGCCTTTAGCCTAGGTATTGACAACGGAGCTCACCATCTGGCAGTAGTACTTCTCCCGTGGTACACAGGCAGCAAGCGAATGTATTTGTTACAGTGATTTGGCTCCCCAAAATTACTGTATACGTGAGCAGTAATGCTGTATGTGTATTTGATGTCAATACAGTGAATTGCAGAAGGTGGTCACATATAAGGCTAATTTGCAGATAGGTAATAATTGTGCGTTTTTGATAGCTATTTGCTGGACTTAGCCACTTATGGGTTTAAAATTGCCAGGACTAATTTATGTCAGTGGTGTTGTCTTAGTTCAAGACAGGAAAATTAATAAGAAAATAGGAGCTGGATGAGTATTCTCTTTAGCTGTTATGGAAGTAGCACTTGGTTCAAATGTGCTGTATTGACTTTTTCAATACATAGCACTGCCTAAAAGCAAGAGGGCAGCAATGATCAAGAGTTCCCTGAAAATACCATTACTGATGGTGTGATGTTCATGCCTACTCTGTGATCATCTGTAGCTTTCTGTCACACTAATGGGAGCTGTGCCTTGTTACTGAGAGGTGAAGTTTCACTAATACCATTTTTAGGGAAATTAAGTAATATGTATTAATAAACAATTTTTTTTTTTTTCTCCAAAGGTTTTTTCAGCATCACTTTGGGGTGGAATGCTAGTACCTATTGGAGACAAGCCATCCAGTATAGCTGACAGGTAAGTTTTTTTTAAAACGTTTCTTAATTTTTTTTCAATCAACCCAGGTAACGTATAAAGAAGAGCCTATAGTAGAAGAGAGAAGCAGTAGTAGTTCTGGTTCTGAGGAGAATAAAATAAGTTTTTAGTTAGTTTTAATTGAAAGTGAGTACTCAAGCCATGCCTTCTGGTTTTGCTTCTCATACTGGGGTAGTATAAATCTATACTTTGCTATGTAGTATTTCTTCCTGCCAATATTTATGGTTGCAAAATGGTATTTGCCGCCTGCCAAATTTTGTATTGGGCATAGGTAACACTGTAGGTATTTTTAGAAGTAAAGCCATATTGTAACTAAGTTGGCTTTTTAGTCAATTTTGCCCTCTAACACCTATGTTTAAAGACCACTAGCAGAAACCATGTAGACTTAAATTTATTTACACTAAATACTAAGTGGCAAGTTCACGTGATAGATCTTAACTACAGTATTTCTATCAAAATTATTACAACAGACAGAATCGGACAGTATTATGATTCTTCTTCAGTGATGGGCTTCTTTCTGTTTAGATCTTTGTAAATGATGGAAAACATTTTGATTCTTAATACACCCAATTATTTCAACTTTTTTTGCGAAATGCATCAGGATTGAGATTTAGATTTAACTTCTTGTATTTTTTAAGTACACTTTACTAAACCTGTTGTAAAGTTACCTGTAACTCTTAAAAGCAATGTTAGAAGTATGGCTAGATATTTTCAAATATATCCTTTCAAGGGAAGCATTAAGTTAACTTTGACTGTGTTCACTAGGTTTTACCTTGGTGGACCAACAAGCGTGCGTGGATTCAGTATGTACAGCATCGGGCCCCAGAGTGAAGGTCTGAAACTTCTAAATCCCACTTCTCTGACAATACTGGAAATACTGCTGTGGAACAAAGAATCAAATTCTGTCCTTCAGCTTTGTGTAGCTTAAAAAGAATTGCACTCATTCTGCACTTTGAATCTAAGTGTTATGCCTTTGATCTGTTGTTACATCTTAGTTCACAATGGAATAAATCCCGGTAGCTCTTAGTGAAGCTATTTCTGTAAACCAAGTGTGCGTTCAGACTTGCAATATGGCACTTTAATTAGTAAGCAACCTTCAAGCTTAAAAAGTTCTTGAAAAATGGTTATAGCAACAGTCACATTAAATCTTTATTTGATACAGCATATGTTCAGGTAGCTTAGGGGAAGGTAATGTGATCAACAAAGGCATTTTGAGACCAGGAGCTTCCTGAGCTCTATCCCTTACTCTGCTGCTGACTTACCGTTATCAGTGGATTCAGTATTCAGTGTATTTTAAAGCTTATTGTTTCATTGCCTCAATTTCCATTTTTTAAAACTAAGGCACGTTATTTCAAGAGTGTTCAGGAGGTAGTCTCTCATGAACCACAAGTAGGTGAATGCCTCAGGCTGTTCCAGTGAGGGAATGAAGAAAAAGGGTAATTCACTTGGAAGGTTTAAAGAATTGTATAAGTGTTAATTTTTTACTTGATAGTAGTGAGGTTGGAGAGAGCTAGAAGCGAGTGGCAAGAATTGTGAAAGAGGTAGCAGTGCAATATAAAATCATTTAAGGATGTGTTCTTGTTCTTTTAATATCTTCCACAGTAAATGTTTTTATTCCAACATTTTCTCTAAATAGGTGATTATTTGGGAGGAGAAGCCTACTGGGCTGGAGGCTTACATCTATACACCCCTCTCCCTTTCCGCCCAGGCCGGGGAGGGTTTGGAGACCTTTTCCGAACACATTTCTTCCTTAATGCAGGAAACCTCTGCAATCTTAACTATGGTAAGACTCGATAGAAATGCATATAACAAAACCTGCTTTTCCATATATATATAAAAGCAAAAAAGAAGGAGAGCTGTTATGTGTGTGTTTACTCAGAAACAGTTTGTTTACTGTGTGTATTTTGGTGCCTGTCAAAAAGCTGCTGCTATTAACTTGTCTGTTTGACAGATTGCCAGTAATTTTTCTAGCTCTCCACATAAATTTAAGCACAACATGTACGGAAGAGAGCTAGGATGGGAACAGTGGTATCTGTGAATTGGTGATGTCTGCAGACCAGTGTGGTAATTGATTAACACCTACTATCTTACACCGTTCTAAAGGGAGATCGGAAGATGATGTTTTAGTGGGATTCTGATGTTTTCTGGGATGAACCAAATAAGAAGTGGTGGTATTAGAGTGTAGATGTGGCAGCTGATGTGACTTTTTTTTTGTCCCATCCCCAGCTTTTTTCAAGATATATTTTGGTGTATTCGTGTATGGTTTTTTTCACTATCATTTCAGTCCCTTTTGGTATGTAGTGATATTTTATGTCTGCCTCACTTGATGGAAGGGAGGTAGCATCCATGTGGGAAGGAGACACTCTATGCACAATTGAAAGCAGATCAAACAACTTTAGTGGGTCTCTATTAGTTTTAAAGACATTTTAAGTCTTTAGTATTCATTTCCAGATTCATGCAAGTAGGTATCCTGTGGTGGGAAATGAAGATCAACCAGCAATCCAACAGAAATCATAGTAGTTTGAGTCCAAGGTTCTTTGCTTTTATGGGAGTTATGGATACTAAATACACTTTGCATCTGCAGGAGGTGCTCCACGTAGTCTGTTTTCTAGTTCTGAAAATCCAGTTAGCCTTTGACCACCTTGACAGTCTACTTTGATTCTTGTTCTCCTGCTCTTTTGCTTTCAGGTGACGGTCCCAGGGCTCACCTGCAGAAGTTGGCAGAGTATATCCGTTGGTCTTACGGTGCTGGAATAGTGCTCCGACTCGGAAACATTGCTAGATTAGAACTTAACTACTGTTTCCCCATGGGAGTACAGTCTGGTGACAGGTTTGTTTTTTATACCAATTTCTTTAATAGTAACTGATTTTGAAGGTTATGGCGCTTCTATCTGGTTTTGGCAGAAAGAATTGTTGTCTTTTGTTTATTCTCTGCCAGTTTAGAGATTTTTCAGCCCTTGATGCTCTTCTTTCAGCTTGCTATATTCATGTTGGTTTCACAGTACTTCTTGGTTTTAGACTTTGTATCTCAGGTTTCAAAGTTGATTGAACTTGAGATCAGCTGTTGACATGTATGAATAGCTCTGTGGCAGGTTTTATTTCTGTAGGGGAAATGATCACTCAAACAGCTCATGGGATTTTCTTAAGCCTTCCAAAACCAAATCATTGGATAAATACCAAGTTTAATATCTTTGCTTGAAAAATGAAAACAAGTTTAACTATAGAGAAAGGGGAAATTTGTTAAATTAATTTGCTAACAACCAATTATCCTTCACCGAGCAAATATTATAGTACATAATAGAAAAGCTTCAGGGGGCCTGTTCTTGCCTGTGAACACTGTGTGAGATGCTCTGTATTTCATACAGGAGTTGGATTATGTTCCTACTTGTCATTCATGTGAAATGTGAATGAATAATAGCAATTTGAAAATGATGGACTTTAATTTGCAAATGTAAATACTCTATATGGATGACAGATTGGCAAAGCATTTATTTTAAAAAGCCTTTGTCAGCTAAAATTTGAATTGTAACTTTCTAAAGCTTGAAAACCTTGGGAATTTCAGGGTAGGGAGAAACGATTTTAATTTCATCAGTACCTTATTTATCACTTATGTTGTTTATTATTTGTTTCTTTTCAGGATATGTGATGGTGTTCAGTTTGGAGCAGGAATCAGATTTCTATAATACAGAAACATTTTACATCAGTATATGAAATTGTGCTCTGTAATTGAAATCAAGACTGTAATATAAGCTATATACGGTCTAATTTTTTTTCTTGAAATACAGATACACATCTGAGTGATTTACCTCAGACTCCACAAGAAACTACATTAAAAAATTGTGCTCTAAAAGGTTCATTGTACCTCTGATTTTTATCAAAGAGGGGAGAGTGTTTGTAGGATTCTAGCTATTTTAACTTACAGCTTTCAGTTATTACTTAAAGTATGAGAGAGTTGTGTCAGAAGTTGGCTCTTGGATACAGTTCACATGATTATAGTTGTCATTGGCCTGCACAACCTTCACTCGTCCAGCCACAGGTCTCACAAGTGTTGGGATGACCAAGTGTGAGCGTGGCTGGAGTGGAAATTAAAGGGGGACAGTTTGTCTCTATCATCAACTTCCACGAGCAAATCGCCCTGAAAAAATTCTGTTATGCATCAGAAATTATTTTATACAAATAATGGTTGTAAGTATTCTGATTGGAATATATTTCGCTATTGTAAAAACTTCTATGTTTAAATGCCTCCTACAGTATGAACTGCATACTGTAAAAATTCAAGTTAACTGTCTAGCACAGTAAATACTAAAATTCAAGAATAGCTTGGAAAGGTTCAGGGTTCTCCACTCGGAGGCGGTTTTGAGTGCTGTGATGCTCTCAGAAGCCATTGGTTTGGGACTTGCAAATACATCTTTTTGTAGCAGTTGCAAAAAGGGATGTCAAGACCTGTGATCATGTGATACTACCCTGTTTGCTTTTGTGTGAGAGGCATGCCTCTCTACTGGCTTTTTTAGATACTAATTTCACTTAAAATTGACCTCGTGCTTTATCGCTTGGCATATATTTCAGTTTTTATAAGGCTAGACTAATTCACTAGTTTAGTCCTAACAACTCATCTTTGAAGATAGTTACATATTGGGTGTTTTTTATATGTATTAATCCTGAGTTGTCATCCTAAGAGGGTCTGAACCTAGAGTCCACTTTCCCTGCATCTAAATTTACTTTTTTTTAATTTGTAATTAAGTGTTGGCAAACGTAAAATCGTAATACAAAGAAGATTCTGGGAGGGTAGAACAGAAATAACACCAGTTATTATATTCCTGATTTGAGCTAAAGCCACAGGTTTGGACACACTGTCACGCCACTTGACGGCTGAATTTTGTAAGGGCTGCCATGAAACCTTAACTCCGCTCTCTTTAAGGAGACCACCAATTTTATACGTTGCTTTAGGATTGACATATATTGCTGTTGCTGTAATACAGAAATTAAATCTGTTTATGTTGATAGCTAACTTTCTAGAATGTGAGGGCTAGAAACTGGCCTGCCGTGTTTTGCAGAGCTCTCCTTGACTAAACATCCTCTCCTTGTTATAAAGCCGCAGCAACAGGCTCGCAGATGTTCAGAACAGGAAATCGTGTGAATGACCGAAGTCGGGTCTATTTCAAATACAAAAATTTCCTATCAAAACCTTTTTTCGGTGTGTGTATCTAACAGCTACTGTAGCACATACATATTTAACAAAGCGTTTCTGATTGTTATGAGAGAAAATCTGACACTATGTTAAGAACATCAACAAATGTCACTAGTTTTTCTCCAGCACTATCTACGTTTTGACATATACAAATATTTTTAATGGGAATGTTTAGATACCAAAATACTGTTAGATATCAGAAGACTCTCCTAGGAGTTCAAAGTTTATTTCAGTCCTTTTGATAAAGCTAGATTTATGCTGTTGCCTTAAGAACTCTTTCTTTGTGCAGATCGATTGTTACTAAAGGATGCTTAAGTTTGTACTTCGGTGTTACATGAGAGAGCCCTAAGCGAGTATCAGCTGGCCATTTTAGAGGGCATAGTAGTCTTCCTGGCTTGAGCAAGGTCTACAGAAGTCGCCTCAGCCTGTGTCTGCACACTAAGAAGCAACTAGACCACAATTAAGTTTTAAGAGAACTGTCATCTCGATGAGAAATAAGGGGTGAGTGGAGGAAATGGTTGAAGGGGCTTTTCAGGCACATCTGCTGACAGACCGCGCTGTAAGAATAAAGGATGAAAAATCAAAGTTACCTGAGCCTTTTCCTGGGTCACTGTTTCCCTGCCTTATTGCACTGCATCGAAAGGTGACATTCTCTTACGGCATGTAACAGGTTGCCCAAAAGGTACCACGGGGTATATAGTGTTCCTGTATTCCTCTGGCAGCAACATCTGGATTATGGAGTTCCTTCCGTGGAATATTGAAATGATTAATATATTCCCATTTAAGATTTGTTGCATAATTATTAAGATGGTTAAGATAAAAATCAGAATCCCACGAGAAGCTTCTCTAGCGCTAAGCAGGCTCGGTGGTAGAGCAGCTCTGGGCAGATCTGAAACAGTTCTCCTCTTGGCTGATGGCGTTTCTGGCCAGAGTATGGCTGTGAAAGGATGTGAGGTGTGAGGGTGGCCTGCCCCCCTGACTGTGGTTCAGAAGCATGGTATTTGCTTTTGGGGGACAGGGGCTGTACCCTTCTGGTGCTGCATTGGGGGCACCTCTGAGGCAGCGTGAAGGCAGCAATAACGTGTCAGAAGTAGGGCTCGTATTTGTACTGCCGGTTGTAAGAGAATGATTTCCTGGAGCCGTTCCACCTACATAAAACGGTTGGAAAAAGCTCTTTGTGTTTGGGAGAGGTGGTGGTGTGAGGTACTGCTCACCAGGGAGCTGTGGGGGGAAGATGGAAGAGGAAATCGGAGGTTTTTGGAATGTAGGGGGTGGGTTTGCTGTCATGTTGTTGAGAGCATTGCTGTATTTGATTTAAAAATACAAGCTTTCAAAATAAAATACGCCCCTGACCTCTGTAATGTGGAAATGTGCTTCAACACAAGTAGGTTTGCTGTTGCTCTGTGCCTTTTTTTAGTGCAGGTCTGTACTTGCTGCCAGTGGAAACCTCTGCAGAGACGTCGCAACTGATGTTTGATGCTGAACTGCCCTTCCAAAATACCTGGGTTTTTTGGTCAAGCATCTGTGTAGAAATTGCTGCCCACGTCACACCCTTTGAGGAAAGGATGGAGAATCTTCCTCTCCCGTGTGCGACAGAAGGTACAGCCCACAGAAAAGGGAGCTCAGGTTGGCTCTCCCTTCTCGGCAGGGTGTCAGCAGTAACTCAGAGGAAAAAGTACAAATTTTTACTGTGATGTTATGGGGGGGGGGGGGGTAAAAAGCCTTCCTCGTTCATAGAATCATAGAATGGCTAGAATTGGGAGGGACCTTAAAGATCATTGAGTTCCAACCCCCCCTGCCATTGGCAGGGACACCTCCCACCAGACCAGGTTGTTCAAAGCCCCATCCAGCCTGGTCTTGAACCCCTCCAGGGATGGGGC
>JAOXNO010000001.1:82046831-82058772 GCA_028565335.1 Limnodromus scolopaceus | reverse complement strand
TTCCAATGCCCCACCACTCTTTCTGTGAAAAATTCTTTCCTAATGTTTAGTCTAAACCTACCCTGTTGGAACTTGAAGCCGTTCCCTCTTGTTCATCATCATGCTGCTAATCCCAAAGATTATAGAAAAGCAGCTTTTAGTGAAGGTATGACATGCCAAGTGACCCGACAAACATTTCCATGTACCTGCATGCTGTTTTGTGAGTCTGCGAGTGCTGGACAAGATGATGAGTTTCGGATGCATTGAAGGTCATTAGCTACATGTGGGATCTTGTGGTGGCCTCACCAGCCACTGGGTGTGTAAAGAGAGGCATGGTGTTGGGGTGACAGTGGGAGAACAGGCTTTGCAATAAAGCACTTCCTCAGTCCTGCCGGTGTTTCTCTGATACCCATTATTTAACGTAGCCCAAGCTTAAAAGGCAGTATTGAAATTCAGACGTATGAAGCGCAGGCACAGAAATGAAGGAACAGGTAGAGGAGTGTGAGACCAGACAGATTGAAGACATATTTCATGCACAGGAAAAGCTCTTTGTCTGCACCTTCTGTCTGCTTCCCACCCAGTCCCCTCTGCCTGTGTCAAATGGTTTAAATTTTTAGACATTCAGCTTATTGAGTATCTTCTTCTTTTGTGTTTGTATGAAGGAGAGACTACAAAGAACCGGAGAGCTGACTTTCTGCGAGCAGAGAGTCAGGAAGTATTTCTGCCTTCTTTTTTTTTTTTTCTCATTTCAATAAGCAATATGGTGCTTTATTTCCCTTGTAAAAGTTTTAAAAAAAATATTCTGTGCAGAAAGATTTTTTTTTTTTCAGGCACCTAATTAAGACACAATCACGAAAGCAAGAGGTGGGACAGCAGATTTTTTGGGTTTGTTTGTTTTTTAATTACAGCACTTGCCAGTCTTCTAGAGCTGTTAAAAAAACAACCAAAAACCAGATTTTTTTTTTTCTTAAATATAAATTGCAAATTCTTTTTTTTTTTTTTTCTAGCAGAACTGGGGTTGTAGTCTGAATACTAAAGAAGTTAGAATGTTCTTTGGGATATTTTTCTTTCATTCAGATGGTGAACTATTAAAATAATAAAGTGACTATGGCTAGACCTTGTTTAATTTGTATCTCGCTTATGTACTTTTTTGACAAAAGCTTTTCAGTGCTAAATTTCTCTGAAATGTTTAATTAGTACATAGTGTGTTTCCCTTTTTTAACACCCTGTACCCAAAGCCACTTTGTGATTCCTGTTTATCTACGCTCTTGGAAATGGGTACACCTAGAGTATTTTTAGAGCTGAGTTTCAGCCCTGCACATTTTCAGCATGCTTTGGAAGAACCAAAGGTATAGATTAGAGGCACATGAAGCACTAGTATTTCACGTTTGGATTGTAAACTTCTTTGCTAAGCCCAGCAAAACCTACTTGAGGTTGGTAGGTTCAATGAACCTCAGTAGCCAGGCTGAATTACTTAAATGTCCTTGTGATCAACATACTCAAATGCTCGTGTTTCCTAGAATTACTAAGGTGGGTGTTTTCCGTTGCAAACCCCTCTGTATTTTGTTTATTTGCTTTTGTTTCACAATCTCTTGTATATTAAAATCCCCAAACTTTCGTAGCCATCATGACTGTCCGGAAGAGGTAGTATGGGGTCTAATCAGAAAGTGAATTTAAAGAATCCGCAATTTTATATGAAGCAAATTAAAAGCTGCAGAATTTTTAGATGGGGCTCGTTGCTCTGGGTGGCTCGAGTTAATGGCTTTTGCGTGTCTGTGATTGGCAATACTCTTCTCCTCTTACAGAATCAAGGATTTAGCAGGATTTATCATTGTGTCTCTTTCCACAGAACTGTATTATTTTTTTTGTGAAAGTTATTAAGTTTTCCAAATAATAAATTGAAGGAAAGCACTACTGCCAAATTCAAATGGTCAAGGCTGTTTTTCCTGTAACTGTTTGGAAATTATTATCTTTGGCACCTGGAAAACTTAACTCAGTTCCTTTTCTTTTTGAAGGCTCTTTATGTTCATTCCTGTTTTGCAGGTGATTGAATGATTTTTATAGTTATGGTAGTCAACATATGGCCACTATTATATATGTTGTAGAATGGTTATCAGGCCCATTTGACCAAAATTTTAGTTCCAGACTTCTGTGTTCTGCAATAGCTTGAGATAAAATGCCTTGTCCTATTGCTAATAGCAGGGATCTAGCTAGTGGGCCTGTTTAGCTCCTGTTAGTAGGAACATTCACTCTTTCCCCTCTGGAGCTCTTCTTTCTGGCACACCACTCGCATCTATCCAGGGTGGAGATCATGGGGGGAGTGTGGGACTTTTGCCATCTATTGGCAGGTATGCTGTTCTCATAAAACAGGTAAGACATGAGGTTTGGGACCTGGGGAGCATAGATACTAGCAAAGGTTATTGTTGTAGAGCTGCTCGTTGCTACTGACTGTAGAACTGGTGCAATAAGAAGACAATTTAATGAGGAAAAGTGGAGGGCACTAAAATTGCCCTGCTGCAACACCTGAATTAAAAACAATAGAGCGAAAGCATCTCTTTGCCTGTTACAGAGAAATAACTTGGAAATACAAAAATACAGTTTCTCTTGTTCTGTTTTACATTCCTGATTACTACCTTGAATACAAGGAGCATATTTCAGTAGTTTTTAGACATTTGCCTTTCTTTTTTTTTCTCTGTACTTCCAGGTTCTAATTGACTGGATTAATGATGTGCTGGTGGAGGAGAGAATCATTGTCAAACAGCTTGAAGAGGACCTTTATGATGGGCAGGTGCTGCAAAAGCTGCTAGGTGAGTTCACACAAGAGGAGGCTCCCCCCAAAGACTGGAAGGGGCCCAAAGTTAATCTCTTCCAGAGCTGCAGACAGCAGCAGGTCTGTGCAGTAACTCACCATCTCACCAGGGATACAGTTTGTTTCACTGATCACTACAGTGTCAGCAGCTCCATCTGCTCTTCTTAGGCTGCTGAAAGAGGAGGAAATCCAGATGCTTCCTAGGTACCTGTTTCATGGACTAAGTATAGTCCAGGCAGCTGAAAAATGTGCCAGAAAAAAGGTGAAGAGGTTCGTGTTTACAGTGGGGGACCAAGCAGAAGCCATGTGGTCCAAAATTTTGTCTGTATAGTTTGCTTCTGAAAGCTTTTAGGCTGAGAGCTTTATTGAGGTCCTGATAGGATTGCTTTTAGGGGAAAAAAAGATGAGAAAAAGAGAATACACGGCGGCAGGCACATACTCATAATGTGCACTTAGGTGTGAGTGATTCATGAAACGATACACTCAGTTAAGTAATTGTGATTTTGCAAGCCCCTTACATCTTTGCAATGCGTGTGTTCAGGCAAGAGGCGCAACGGAGAAAACCTTATGGGGGTGCAGTGATTTATGGGGGTGCTTTTAGCAAACAAAGAGACTTGAAGCTTCAAGTTCCATTGTAAACCCACACTATTTCTTGGTTTCTTGGAGACAGATAATCCGACTGTCCCCAGTTTACTTAGGGACGTGTTTTCAAGAGTGGGCTGGGATGTGCGATGTGTGTCAGAGGCGGGCAAGAGGACCTAATGGTGCTAGTTCCACTGGTGCTAATGGATGCTGCTTACTGAATTTACTGCATATGCCCCTTAAATAACAGCTCTGCAGTGTCTTGGTGAACACTCGCAAGCTTTTAAAATTGGTTAACAACAATTAACTTTGTGTGCTACTAAAACTCCTCAAAAATAACTTGAGAAATAAAGTGAATACTTTTAACACTGCTTGGTGAGACCGCAGCTGGGACCCTCCAGACACGATGCAGAGCAGGGGTGTAGAGATAATTTTATCTGGGATGTACTTGTGTGAACACCGACGTACTTCTTAACAGATGGCCACTGCTCTTTCAGCAAGTGGTAGGGCGTTTCAGTGTAGCCATTTTGTCGTAGGTATCACTGATTTATTTTTTTTTATGCTTCCTGTGGAGGCCATGGTTCCACCCTCAGGCCTGCAGACATTTAGAAAGTGTTTAGTTGTACATACATACGTATGTAGCTCAGTTGGACTTAGCGTATCTTACAGAAGGAAGGGTGGGCATGTATATCTTGCAGCCTGAGACTTTAACTGGACTGGTTTTTCCTCATTTCTTTTTTCTTGTTGGGCCTCCGGCTGGAGAGCTTCAGGTCAGGGGAGAAGCATTTGCTGTTGCAGCTGAGCCCCAATCTTGTGTTGTGTTCAGTGATGTCTTGGTTTCTTCAGCAAGACTTATATTACTGAATCCATCCATCCATCTCCGTGCTGTCTCATTGATGCAAGAGGCAAAGCGTGTCGTGCTTGCGGTGGTGCTCCTGGTGCTCGTGGCCTCGGAATTCAAGTCATCCCTTCGTTATGCAAGTCTTCTTTTCTGGTGCCTGCAGTAAAAGGAGTAACAAAGTATGGTCACTAAACTTGAAGTATTAGTTATTATTCCTTGTGTGTGAGAGATGTTTCAAGCGGATCTGCCCTGGTGGGCAGACACACACACAAAAAGATGAAAGACAATGCCTTGTTGGTGGGTTTAATTTGAAGCAGTTCGGAGTAAGAGGTTAGCAAATGGCTGTCGGACTGCTTGAGGTGAAGTTCTTCGTTTAGTTAATTTTATCAAGGTGCAAGTAGTGCCACTCAGAGGCTGGAGTGGCTTGGTACACATGGTGTCAGGGTGAAAGGAAATAAATTTCTGCTTGCTGACTGGCGGTTAACCTGGGCTGGGAATAAATAGGAGGCATAACACATGACCAAAAAATGAATTTTGTGGTATAACTTTTTAAAAAACATCTAAGATAATTTAAAATACTATTTGCATGTTTTGGGAGTCAGTTTGAAAGAGACATCTTGGCTAAAGAACATTTTTCCCCATTAATATTATTCAGATATTGATAAAAATTTCCTGTTGTTGATGGATAGAAACAGCCAAAATGTTCAAAGTATTTGTGAGTTGATAACCTGCAAGTCTTTTCTATTTGGGTTGTTCAAGTACTTTTGTATTTCTGTCACTTCTTAAAAAATAGGTGAGATATATCTTCAGCTAGGTAAAATGTCAAGAAGAAACATACTTTTGAACTTGAGAGCAGAAATATTTCCATTATTGGAATAATAGGTTTTGACAACTCTGAAATTGTTTCCGAAACAATCTTTGGAGTTGAAGTCCATCCCGTTTTGTGAAAACAGTTTTGGTGAAGTATGTATTTTGTTTGTTTGTTTGTTTGTTTTTAAAGACTGGTATTATAATATATGATTAGAATGTGATCAACCAGTTCTGACCTC
Organism: Limnodromus scolopaceus; assembly: GCA_028565335.1. Taxonomy (NCBI): domain Eukaryota; kingdom Metazoa; phylum Chordata; class Aves; order Charadriiformes; family Scolopacidae; genus Limnodromus; species Limnodromus scolopaceus. Next base: position 82,053,512 of record JAOXNO010000001.1, on the reverse strand, counting down.
CTAGTCCCAGAAGCAGAGTGAGCAGGGTGAGTTTGACCATTTTTTTTCCCAGGGTGGAGGGAGAAAAGAGATCAGCTGTACCCATTGCTCAGGTGGCTGGAGGACTCCACCCCACCTTTCTTGTCTCTTTCTTCTTTTTTTTTTTTTTTCTTTTTTAGGGAAATTCAGCTCCTGCATCTCTGGCAAGGGCCACAATGGAGAGGAAGAGAGGAATTACTTGTCTATGACTTCAGCAACAAATAATTAAATTATGTTACAGAAACAGAATTCAAATTTTAGTCATGACATTTTACAGAATTTCCTACATCAGTTCATTTTTGGAAGCAATCAACCATGAGGTGACAATCTCATAACATGACAAGATTGTACCACCTTATTTACGACTTTAAATTAGTTCCGCTAAGCCGGTACAAATCTGGGTCATATGAGTCTCTGACTCGATGGTTTGAGGAGGCAAAGTTTGCTTTAGCTTAAATTCATACCTCAGCTAGCCTGAAATAAAGCTGATCAAGCTGAAGTAAATGGTCACACAGTATTGCCCCTTTCTTGTTCTAAATTAACTTGTTGTTAGAAAAACCCATTAAACATGTTCAGATTCTTGTTGTAGTGAAGGCTATGTTATGCCAAATGCTTTTCAGCAGTGAAAGAAAATGGGAGGTATAATAAATATTTTTGCTAACTTGGTGCCTGTCTGAAAGTTGTTATGTATTTTGACACCTCATTGATGAGCATGTTCTGTCTGACCTTACTAGTTTTCTGTCACAGGTTTTATTGGAACTGACACATTTTGATGAAGGGTTTGCTTTCAGCTATTTTGCTTTCTGAGGAAAATCATTCCTTTGGAAAAACTCTAGCAGAGTCCATCTCTGCCCAGTGCTCTGTGCTTGTTATTCCCACCTAGGGCCTTGTTTAATCTGGGTTTCCCTGTTCTTTTTGTTGTTCTTTTCTTCAAATACAGAAAAATTGGCTGACCGTAAACTGAACGTGGCAGAAGTGACGCAATCTGAAATTGGACAGAAACAAAAGCTGCAGACGGTCCTGGAAGCTGTCCATGATTTACTCCGACCCCATGGCTGGACAATCAAGTGGAACGTTGACTGTAAGGACTCTGTTATGCTTTCTGTCTCAGCTTCACAGGAAAGGAGGTTATGATAGTCAATAGGTTGATCATATTCTCTCTGATGCAGTGGGGTTTTTTTAAATTATTTATTACACAGAGGGTGTTGCCACATCCATGTATGGATTGTATCTCGTACCACCTTCTGTGGTTTTTGTTCAAGGACAGATGTACATGACCCTGGAATAATGGAAGTAATTTGTTCCTTTAAGGATATACTTTCATTAGAAAGTTTTTTGTTTGCTTCCTGAATTTGAATCCCTACACATATAGGAAATGTGTTAATGATTCAGGTACTAGAGGGTGGTGTAATCCTTCGGGCCACCACAGTAAGAGTGGACGGAGGATGCAGCTTCTGTCAGGCTAAGCAGAAAGTCCCTTCTGTTCAAGCATGGCCTGCTGCAATCCAAAAGTGAGAATGGAATTTGAGAAGTCCCTTCGTCTAGGTACTGGGTGGGGTTCATCTCTGACAGCCAGGAAAGTTTGTGTTAACACTTGGAAGTCTGCTAAAAGTAGAATTCTCCAGTACAGTGGAAAGCAAGTGATTGAGTCTGCCTGTCTTCATTGATCGGAGAGGGAGCTGAAGTGTTTGGACTTCTAAGTTTGGCATGTAACTTAAAGGGAGGGCTGAACCTAGGCTTTGCTACCTGTAAAATTATTTCTTAGGCCTTGTTAAATTAGGTAAAAAGAGAAAAAAGTTAAAAAGAAAAAAGACTGTTTTCCTGAAAGGTATTTTTCACTGCCTTTCCCCTGCCTTTTTCCCAGAGCTGTTTGCTTAAAATAAGGCCTCAGTATTCTTTTATTTGCTTCATTTTCCTTGTTCCTTGCAGCGATCCATGGCAAGAATCTGATTTCCATTCTTCACCTTCTGGTAGCCTTGGCAATGCATTTCCGGGCTCCCATTCGACTGCCTGAACATGTGTCTATACAAGTGGTAGTTGTGCGGGTGAGTATGAACTCATAAGAGAAATTGATCAGAAAAATCATTGTTTCTCAGTCTGATTTTGCCGTACTAGGCTGCTCCTGTCCGTTGCCCCCTGATCTCTTGTCATTTATAAAGTTCTTGTCCAAGTTCTTTAGTGAGTCCCAGTCCTGGGAATGCATTTTCGGTATGCTTAAATGTGATCCTGAGAAGATCATATCTTTAATGTGTTTGGGACCACCATTTGCTATTGCAATGTCAAGCTAAAAACACATTATGGGATTTGGTATGAGAGAGAGTTGTGTCTGTAATTTCTGGCACTTCAGTAAATGTTTTTTTGCCATACGTTTTTTGTAGAGAAGCCATTGAAACACAAACAGCACAGAAAAGAGTTTCAGCACGTAGAATCTCCCTAGTCTGGGAAGCATGTTACTGGTGATATTTTTCCCCACTGAGTTATTATGCAGACTTAGACATGTTGTTTTCCTTGGCATGCTAATGGACTTTCATCATTTCTTTCACAGCCTTGTGTTTTTGTTAGCTTTCCTTAGATATGCAGAAGAGATCTGACCTGAGGAACCCTGACTTCTTCCCTCCTGCCCTAGATAATGCTCTGGTTATTCTTTTCCCTGCTTGGTGTTAGTGTTGACCATTTCCTTTCGTTCTACAAAGACTCTGCTTTCAGAGCAGATGCGCTCTTGCTTTTTATCTTGCCTTCTATCCCAGCTGAAGCTCCTGTGGCAGCACAGTCTGTAGCATGTGAAGCCAGCTTTTCTCAGCAGCTGTTGAAACACCAGGCAGAGCTGTTCCAGCGGTCCCCCCGACCATGCTGTGACTGTGTGCTGTGGTGCTCAGCACCGTTGTTGCAAGGCAGGCTCGGCTGCTGGCACCAGGCTGCGAAAGTGCTTTCTATACGTGCCATTTACTGTTAGAGCTGTCAGTCTATAGCAGGTTTTCTATCAATAAGATAAAGTGATCTCGGGCTGTTTTGCAAATGTGGATCCCCTTACGAGATGTGATTGCATGGTGCTTGATGAGGCAAGCCTCATTTTGCTTTACATTTACATAATGACATTTTCCAGGCTGCCTGCCTGGCTGATCTAGAGGTACAGGGTGTGATGTAGATGAGTAATTGATGGATGCTTCCTGGCTCACAGTAAATGTATGTATTATCTTTAAGAGGTTTGATTTTGAACTGTTTTCAGGCTGCTGTAGGTGGTGAGCTAGGTATAAAGGAACATGAATGTAAATAGGAGACTAATTTATTTTAAAATTTCTTTTGACTGTCTTGGAAAGGTAGGGAGGAAAACGCAAATATAAGGTGGTCAACAGTCCTCTGACACCCTGATGCTAGAAATCTCCTTCTGCCCAGTACAGTGAAGTGTCTTCTGTAACTGATGTCAGAAAAAAACATTGGGTAAAGAGGTGAAGCCTCCTTTTCCTTGTCCTTAGTTCAAGCTTTAGGACCCTCCTCCTCTGTAGCAAAGGGAAGGCTGTGGAGAATGTTTTTTCACACCTTTTCCTGTTGGAGTGATACAGAGAAGACAGCTGCTGAGAGCATCTGGTTCACCATAGTCCCTGCATCTTGAGACTAGAGAAGGCTGAGGTGAAGACAGGATGAGATAAAGCCCGACAGAAACTAAGGAAAGAAAGAGAGAAAGAGCAACTCCTGTGTCCCCAAGGGAGTTCCTGAAGGTATCAGAGCAATGGTACAGCGAGAGTTAATTTAAGCTTGAGAGGCTGTAAGCTCTTGGTCTTGGACCTAGAGCCTGGAGCCCTGGAGATGGTTATGGCAACTGCTGGCTGTGAGCCTACCTCAGCTGGCCCCATGCAATAGGAGGCTTGTTTCAGCCCCCCCATCCCGCTGCTAGGAAAAGCTTGCAACTCTTCAGCTTTGTTTATTTAAGTGGAAAGCACGGCACAGTATAAACTGAAGCATGTTTCTTCTGGAACAATAGCTTTTGCCCTATAGTTTGGTAAACTGAATTTTTGTAGTGCAGCATCCATAACCTATTCTAAAAATACATGCTGATCCAGTAACACAGATCTCTTTAAATGGATTTTATTTAGCCTTTGTTATACTAATGAGAAGCAGAAGAAGGGTAAGGAGGTTAATATTGTTCCTAAACAGAGTAAGAAAACTATTATTAAGAAGATTATTATTATTATAATTATCAAGTTATTGTTAAATGATCTTTTATTACAGATCCCCATAATGATTAGGGTTCTGTCAAACTAGATCACAATTAACATAAGATAACATAAACCCTCATTTTTAACATAAAACCTCTGAGAGGTGTTAGTTTAAATGCCTCTTCTTGCTTGAATATGCATTTAAGGGCATTAATCAACAGTTGGTTAAGTGACTTTGTAAACTCTGCAGAATTGACCCCGCAGCGAGAAAACCTTGCAAGATGTTGTGGGAGTATTGTGCAAGAGCACACCCACACTGAAATTTTCAAGACTGGTTAAGTCTCGCTTTCATGGGTGACTTTGGCACTTAGGATTATCATTATCAACTTTGTTGAGCTGTCCTCACACTGTGCAGATGCATGAGGTGCTTCTTGCCCAGATGGGCTGGTTTTATGCTATGAAAATAAGAGAGTCATACTGATTTAGCAAGTTACTGCTTAGTGAAGTTGTGTGCATTTCCATAGCCCATGCCAGAGCAATGCAGAATACCTTATTAGCTTGTGTAAGTGGGCTTTTTCTTCTCTAATTTTTAGTATCCTGCTCCATAAAATGAGATAATATTATGACAGCACTGTGCTACATGGAAAGCATCTGTCAAGGTCTCCACAGACTGGTGGTGATTCTGCTCTTCCCTTAAATTCTTCACTCCTTTAGCATCTTGAGGTACAAACTGAGACTTTTCCTAAGGTGCTATATATATTTTTTTAAATTAAAAATAGATAATTTACAGTGTGAGAAAGATCAGTACCTGGATCTACATCTGTCAAACCCACAAGGGTTTTGGAGAGGACTTTCTGCTTTACCTTCCTTGGTAGGAAGAACCTTTACCTATCTATCTGTCTGTCAATATTACCAAGAACAACTACAATACTAACTTTGCAGAAAAACACTTTTTTTTATGTTATTTTATATTGGGCATCATGAGGTAGCCCCTGTTGAGAGCCGAGTTCCTGAAACCTAATCACTTTTCAAACCTTTTTGAAATCAACCTCCAGAATTGTTTTTCTTGGTGTTTTTTTATGTGAAACAGAAAATTTTGTAACCAAGGCAATATATGTGCCGGTTATACCTGAAGAGTCCTAGCAGAGCAAGGTGGGTCTTCTAGTTAAGATCCTGTTGATAGCTACTCCACGTGCTGAGTTGAGTCTAAGATGATACATGTTTTAATACTGGTGTCACTCAGCATGTGCCTGTCGTTCCAGCCCCCTCCCCCTCAGTGAGGGCAGGGAGGAGAGAAACTTCGTGATTTCAGTGCATTCTTTCAGTGAGAACCGAAAAGCCTGCGATTTTTCTTCCAACTGACTCTACTGCCTGATCTTTGAAACTTAGACTTGCATGATGAACAAATACTTTAATTCAGGGAAACGAAAAGGTTCATGGAAATAAGTGTAAATATTGTTCTTAAAGCTCACTGTGTTGGTTATTTTTATAAGGCTCAGGAATTGCTGTCTTTTTCACTTAGCTTTCCTCATCCTCATTTTTAAAATTGCAGCATGTCCCACCTTGGTGCTGCTGGGAGATCTGAGGTATTTTGACAATGATTCCCTTGTAGTCTGAGTTGCAGACTGAAAGGTCAGAGGCAAGGCAGGGTGAAGAGTAAATAAATGTGTCTGGTGGCAGTGGGGCAAGGAATCAAAGTTTCACCAAAGGATGACATTTGCTTTCGGATGGCAAGGCCAAGGGACCTAGGCTTGCTGCGCAAGCAGCGTGCTCAGCTGCCTCGAAGGGGACTACACAGAAATGCTGCCATTTCCACCTACTGGGGAGTCAGCGTTGACATCCGTTCCTCTTTCTTATCGGGGGGGTTGGAGGCATTATTCACTAGTCACCATTTAGAGAGTTTTTGTTCACAGTTTATAGCACCTCTTCCCTGGGGTACGTGGTGCCTAGAAGGTCCAGAAACCTGTGTTAGTAAAGCAGAGACGTGGTGGGATGGAATAAAGACAACATTGTTTTGTATGCAAGAAAACATTGCCCTGTCAGATGCTTTCTCATTTTTCCATCCATGCTGTCATCCCGGCTTGTTTTGCCAAACCTTCTGGCGCTGTTACTGTTGTTCCCTCGGGGGGAGCAGGGCGAGATGTGTGGGCGATAGGCAAGTGAGGGGCTGTGAAGACATGGCCAGCTGGTGGCATCCAGCACAGGGCCCAGCTCGGGCACGGAGCCGTAACAGCCCAGCCATGGGAGACCACAGCTCCCACTGTGCTTTCCAGCCAGGCTCCCTGGGTGGTGGCTTGAGAAAGCAATGCTGCCTTCATTCACGGAATCACGGAGTTGTCAGAGTTAGAAGGGACCTCTAGAGATCGTCTAGTCCAACTCCCCTGCCAAAGCAGGATTGCCCAGAGCACATCGCTCAGGACTGCATCAAGGCAGGTCTTGAAAATCTCCAGAGAAGGGGACTCCATGACCTCCCTGGGCAGCCTGTTCCAGGGCTCTGGCACCCTCACTG
>JAOXNO010000001.1:82024128-82046731 GCA_028565335.1 Limnodromus scolopaceus | reverse complement strand
AGAACTGGATGCAGTATTCCAGTTGTGGCCTCACCAGTGCAGAGTAGAGGGGGAGAATGACCTCCCTTGACCTACTGGCCACACTCTTCCCTATGCAGCCCAGGATTCCAATCACTGCAGGGCAGGAGTTCATCTTACTGGCTTTTAAATTTCACTTTTTATTTCTTAGATTGCTTCTGGGAGAGGATGTGTTTTTCTTTTCAAAGCCTAAGAAATTCTTGTTTGGGGTTCATTGATGAAAATGATTGAGATGGCATATGTGTACAGAGCTTGTGCCTGAGGGGGTGGTTTCCCTGCTTACCTGAGTTAGCAGCTTTATTAACCCTGCTGTAAGTCATCCTGACAGACCCAGTTCCTAGATGGCTGCTGAGATTTGAGCTCTTTGTGTCAGCTTTTTAAGCATAGAGAAGAGAGGAAAGAAATTCCACCATTCAGGCATAAGGCTACATCCCATAGTTCGGGAAGGGACCCAGAGAGATGTTAAGAAAGTTTTTGACTCTGGTAAAAGCAACACTTCCAGCCTCTGAGAGGCACGTGTTATGTCTCCAAAGCTCTGGAGAGGATCAGACACATTTGAGGCCACCTGCGTCAGGGGTCTGTGTTGTAATGGAGCCGAGGAAGCTGTTAGAAAGCTGTTTGGAAACTGAGTCTCACCACATGCTAACTCTCTGTTGGGTAGGAGACTCTATATTCATGCAGAAAATTATTCTGAGAAAAAACCCAGTAACGGGGAAATACAGAATCACAGAATCTTAATGGTTGGAAAGGTCCTCTGAGATCACCGGGTCCAACCATACACACACAAAAGACCGCCACGATCTCAGCCACTAGAGCATGCCCTGAAGTGCCACATCTACACGTTCCTTAAATACCTCCAGGAGTTTCTGGAACAATACTGTCTGTTGTGAAATCCCTAGTTGGGCTTTTTAGGCTTCCTACATTTCCTTGGTGGATGAGTTCCTGACAGGCGTGTGGCTGGTGGCCCCAGCACCATGCTTGCTCTAGGAGAGCTGCCCTCGTGCCTGGAGAGCTTTGCCGGCACACCGGAGCCCTGGCCTTGGGGGCAGCCGTCTATGTTATTTCAGCCCCAAACCCCTCTGGAGAGCCAGGCTGCCAATGGTGTCAAATTGTTAGTTGACACCATGACAGGAACGAGTGCCCACGGGGCTTTTAAGACGGGGCTGACACACTCTCTCTAATTTGTGTTCCAGGCACGGGGTTGACGCTGGTCTCAGGGGGAGAATTGTTAGCGAGTTTGTTGGCTGCAAATATATACGTGTACATCTCCCAAACATCCATCAGCCTGATAAATGCCACTGTTCTGGGAGCGAGCCCTCCTGTGTCAGCTGTTTCACCTCTACCTCCACAGTACTGAGCGAGCAGGCTTCATCCGGTCTTCTCCTCTGGGATTCTGAATGATGCTGAATGCAGCAGAGCCCCTAATGAGCTTCTCCTTTACTAATGCCGTCTCAGTTTCTAACTCCCACCTTCCTTTCCAGAAACGTGAAGGCCTCCTGCAGACCACTCATGTTACAGAGGAGCTGACGACTACAACAGAGTAAGCACAAAACACTTTAGCTTCAAAACGTGTCTGTGGTGCACGATGTGAGACCGTTTACAAAGACAGAGAGACTTAATCTTCCCCTCACCTCTGCTGCATCAACAAAAACCTTTAAGGTGGTGGTGGTGCTTCTTTAAGTTTATAGAAATAACGTTGGTCTCTGGAAATAGGTTACAAAGGAGAAAAGTGTCATCTTGACGTTCTTGTGTCACAGAAGCTTTTAACTGAATAGTTCATTGGCTGTGACCTTTGTGGGCCTTTTTTCCACCCCCTGCCTTCTGGAGGTAGCCATATATAACTAATTTCTGCCCAGTGCTGTTGCTTCTCTCAAGTGAAGGGCCCATGTAGATATTTTGGGGAAAAATTAGTTTGACAAAAGGCAATTTTTGGAAATACCTCTGAAAACTGAAGCAATACCCTGTAATAATCGTAAGGAGAGATGATCTCTGTTTTCAATAGTACCTCAGGACTAGAGCTCAGCAAAACTAAATTAAATAAATAAACCTCTCCCCTCTCCAGTTTTTGCAACAGATTACTTTGCTTTATGTTTTTACAGCCCTTTTTAGAGGGAGAAGGCTAGACACGCACTTTGGCTGCAAATAAAAGATGAGGTTTTTTTTCCTTTGCGTGGCCTGAAGGCAACTCTTCTAAGAGGGGCTCACATGAGCCCTCCTTCAGTTTATCAGGGTATTGGCTCCCTGTAGAGTTGGCTCAGCTTTCTGTGACTTTGAAGATAAATTAAGTACCATGTGGCTAGCTCAGCGGGGGAAGATCTTTCAGATGGAAACGCTCAAAAATGAGATCATAACATCTCTGTGTGGACGTTAAAGATCTCATAGTGGTTTTTTTGCATGATCAGAGCTCTGCCTCAGGTTTGTTGGCCAGAATTCCTCCCCTCACTCCTGTGCTCTTGAGCAATGTAGTTAGCTTGTCCTCTCCTTCAGATGTGGTTTGTAAGATGTAATCTGCGGAGTGAGGTTTAGATATTTTTTAGCAAGAAAGATGTTTACAGATGTCCACGTGTGTTTCTACATGTATTTTATTAAGTTATTTAATATTACACAGTATTAAGAGGTTTACCTTTTAATGTGTTGCGTACCCTGATACAAGCACAGCTACAGAAAATGCAGTGATCAGCAGAACCCAGCATTCGCTGAATACTTTCAAATTCCTCTGTGCAAATCAGGGCCTGATTCTCAGCTGATAAACATCTGCCTATGTCTGGTGATGTCACTGGCTGTGTATATAATTCATATGTGACAGTTTTATCTACATAATATCCAGATACGATGTATGTTTTCTTTCTTTAGAGAAAGATTAAAGTGAGATAGCCTGAGCTGTGTGGTGTAGCATCTGATTGCTATATTTGTGGAAACTGTATACAGAAGTACATTTGTTCACTCACTCTTTGTCATAAAAATAGTTATGTTTTACACATAATTATGATTTCTTCTGCATAATTGTGCGTGTCCATTCATTTCAAATGTATCTCCCTGACATCACTGGTGGTCTGCTGGGGACATTCCTGCAGCACGTTGGTTTCTGGTCTGCAGCATGCTCTGCCTCCTGACTTGGTAGGAGTGGTTAGCCTTCAGCATCTTGCAGGAGATGGCCCGTTAAGCCCATGGTCTTGTCTTTTCAAATTGATTATTCATGAACTAACCCAGTATTTTTGAATGCTCTGACTTGCAGGATGATGATGGGGAGATTTGGTAAGTAACAAAGTTGACTCTGAATTTTTTTTTTTTTTTTAATTTATATCAGGCACAAAAATCTTGTCTGTCTTCCTTCAGCAGATAAAAACAATGGATTGAGCAATTCCATGGGGTTGGAATGTATTGTGGGGGCTGGTTTTGTTACTGCACACAAATATGGAGCATAATGGGTAGAACTGGATCATCCGGTATCCTGCTAGTGCTCTTTAGACTGGTCTCTGACTTGTTTTCATTTATAAGTAATAAATAGTGAAAAGGCTGCACAGGGCAGTATTTCCTAGCACTGTTGTTGGTGGCTTTCAAGTAAAAATCTTTGCAACCCCCAGCAATAAGAGTTACATCTTCTTCATAATGTGACCATTTAATTTATATATAAACGAGTACACGAAAATGACTTGAAGCAAAGGTGTGTGGTACAAGGTCTAAGAAAGCTCTTGTTTATGTGTCCACTTTCAGCGACCAGTCAGCCCCCTCTACTTCCTTTGCATGAAGTGTCTTATCTCCTCCGTGCTCACCAGATTTTTAAGAGTTTAGACCTTACCAACCGTAGATCTGGTCTTCTAAACAAAAAGCAATTTTTTTGGTGTTGCTGCCGAAAGACTTCTCTTTTTGCATTTAGTTTTGTTAGTGGCATTAAGTCACTTCTTGCTGAAGAGATGTGGGCTCCTGTTAAGGACTGTGTGTGGTGAATAACAAGTAAAGTAGTTTCTCTGTTCCCCAGTAATAACACGTGAGCGCTACCATTTCCCCTCTTGCGGTGTATCTGCATTAATAGTTGATAAGGTACTCAGAAAATAAATAATGTCAGGGGGCTGTAGGGGCTAAATAACGTATCTTCAGATACCAGAGGGAATCTGCATAGTAAATATGTTTGTTTATTTAACAATAGAAAACTATTAAAATGTGTTTTGTAAATTAAAAGAATTTGAACCTGGAAAAACTGCTGAAAATTATTTTGATATTTTATCCTGCTTCGGCAGGGGAGTTGGACTAGATGATCTCTATGGTCCCTTCCAACTCTAAAAATTCAGTGAAATTCAGTGAAATTTTGAACAGCTTAAAACCCAGACACTTTTTCCAGCATTTTTAATGCTTTTTTTCTTTTTTTTAATGCAACTGCAATACTGCAATTGGTTAGGTTTCTCATTTTTTCTTGTTTTACCTAATGATGATAGCTGTTATCCAAAAAACTCAGTGCTAAGATTTCAGTCAGCCCAAAGCTGCCACAGTGTGAAATGTTGCACTAATACAGTCAATTTAGTAGAATTTGAGATTGGATTAGATATTGGTATACAATGCTTTGAAGGTCTAAACGTAAGTTAATTATTCATACTGTATATAAGCTTTGCTTGTCATACACTGCTGAATCATATTCAGTCGTGTTCAGTTTTAAGCTTTACTGAAGTCAGGGGTACTACCAGTAATTTTAAATTAAGCAAATTAATACCTGATTTTGACACTGAGCGATGGATGCAACCATAGCTATCCCTGTAGCTGTAGTGCACCAAAACCAGATGATGTTTCAGTGGCTCGTTGTTTAAGTTAGGGTTGGGGCATAATCAAAATTTGTGTTTCATTTTAATTTTTCTTCCACCTACATATTTTTTGACCAATTATGAATGACAGAAAAGAGAAATCAGTGAATAATATGTTTATTTTCAGTTACCTTTAAAATTCCCAAGGGAGTTTGCTTTGGTATTTAGTGAGACAGCAAAAGAGGGTGATAACTTTTAGCTTCAGTCTTGATTACATGGCTTTCTAAGACCTTTAAGCTTAACATAACCTGCTTCCCGTACTTAGTTGTTGGAGGTATATTGATTTTTATTTTTTAATTTTTTTTCCCTAAATCCAGAGCGTGATGCCTTTGACACCCTTTTCGATCATGCACCTGACAAACTCAGCGTAGTTAAAAAGGTAAAAATGGAAATTTGGGCTTTATTTTCTACATTGTTTTTTTTTTCTTAGGCTTTTGGAATGATACCCAGAAAGATCTGGAAAATAGCAGAAAAGGATTAGTGAATGTTGTAAATAGTGGAAAGGGTGTTTATCCCCCCAAAAGGTCACTGTTTCAAAGCCAGGTGATACCTGGATTCGTTGGCTTTGGATCGGGCTTGTCTCATTACTCTGGTTTATGGCCAAGGCTTTTCTAGGTAGCGCTGTGAGATTCAATCAAAATGATGCAGGTTAGGAAAAAGCTACTCTGCAAAGTATTCACAGTGGTAGAGATCATTCTGACTGGACAGTCATCGACGCTTTTATGTCCCAAGGGAGGCTGGGCCATAGGCTAGAGAGCGGCTGGTGGTGGTGGACCCCTTCTCCAGGCTCAACAGCAGCCAGAGTCGTGCGTGTGTCTTCAGCCTCAGCCTCCCCAAGGAGCACTCGCTGTTTGGTTTTCAGCTCATTCTTGTACTAAAGATGATCTTCCACAACTGGAAGATATTTCCCACAGCAGCCTGAAATGTGATTCACCCGTAAATAAGTTTGCTAAATATAAAGCTTTCACAGAAGACTTGCTTTTGTCCCAGGGCTCTTCTACTCACGTAGCACTTACTCATGTGGTCCTCTGGTCTCTCCTCCAAGGCTGAGCATCATTGCAAAGCACGCCTACCCAGATGTGTTCTTGACACGGCTCTTTGTGCTAAGCAGAGCAGAGGGGTAAAGTAGCTGTTGATCTCTGCCAGCTCTTGTTAGTGTTAGAGAATGCATAAGGCATAGCTGTTCCATCAGCTAGTCCCAACCTGGCTGTTAAGCTATTGATTAGAACAGGAATATGCAAAGATCATTGTTGTAATTCGTCCCTTTGCTTTGTATGAAACAGAAGTTGCATGCATTTAAAATAGTGCTTTGAAGTCTCCGGAAGATTTTATCTTTCCAGTCTGAAACAGCTAGAAGAGTGATTTTAAAGTTGATAGAGAATGAAGTTAACTCTATCCTTGCAATCGGGCTGTTAACACCCAACTCTGTGTCCCTTTTGGAAGTGTTGTAAGCAGGCTGGCAGATCCCTCTGCTTCAGTGCATTAGCACGTACCTCACTCATAGCAGCAGGATCTTGCGTGTCTCCTTCCTGCGGGAATAGAAATGGCAGACTTGGGTTACATCCCGACTGTAATTTGCTAATTGCTATGCACGCATCACTCCAGGAGCAGAGGTGTGTGCAGAACAGGGTACTGTTGGTATCTTCTCTTTGGAGTCTTAGCTCGGTGCTGCTGATGCCTGGCTCCCAGGCAGTGGATCTTCTCCAAGAACCTGAAGAAATTAGTGTGGACAGTAAGCGCCCCTACTGCTTGCTTCATCTTCACAAAGAACTTACAAAAGAACCGATGTCGTCACAGCTTTTTTCCCCGTGACGCTAAAGTATGCTTTATGTGCTAGGAAAAATAACTAGTAAGCTGTATGTAATAGCACCATCTGGTGACTTCTGGCATATGGTGCAACAAAAATGACTATACGACTGAGTTGTTTTCAGTTTTATGTACTTAGTTATGCAAAAGCAAATAGCACACATGCATATTTAGCTTTAAAAAAAAAAAAGAAAAGATCTTGTTAACCCTTTCATATAGGCACTGTCTGGACTGTTTAACATCACTGTTTCTGGTGTTTTCTTTTATAGTCTTTGATCACCTTTGTGAACAAACACTTGAATAAACTGAATTTGGAAGTAACGGAGTTAGAAACCCAGGTAGGAGACTTTGTCTTATTGTCTGTTATCTAACTGTGTAAATTGCGAATCTGGGCCCTCTCTCCTTAAAATTGTGTTATGCAACTGTTTATCTTTGGGCATGTTAATTTGTGGGATCAGGGCTCTGTCTTTTAAGTAGTAATGACATTCACTTGATGCTTCCTGTACTCGTGTTTACATGTACTTCATGTTGCTGTTGATATGTATTGTAAGTTGAAATTCTTGTATGTTTAATAGGGTCATATTAATGACTGTAGAATATGGCTAGATTTCAGGGCAGCGTGTCTCTCGGATCAAAGTGGAGCGCTGCAAAGCAGTTGCTATAGTTATGGGTGGATGGTGGGCTGTGTCTTTTTTCGCTGTGAGGGTTCATGATGAACTGGAATAAGCTCTTAATAGCTGCCTGCCTGGGGCTCTCGGGAGGAGTGTGGACCACAGTGTGCAGTTCATCATAGAGATATCAGTGCTAGCTTTGATCACATCCAAGTGGGACCGGAAACAATTTTGCTGTTGTGGCAAAGGTCTTTATAGGCTGTCTCTACCCTGCTATCTTGTGAGCACAGGCACTGTGCTTGCTTCTCGGCAGTGTGGGCTAATGGCTCATAGCTCCTGTACTGCATACCTGGATACCATACTGGATACCACTTGACTGCCAGTGGTATCCAGCTTAGTTTGTTTAAAGCTAGCGGAGGTGACCGTCAACCACCACTGTCTTCTTCAGGAGTTCTCTGACTCTAGAACAGAACTAAGTACCGCATATGCTTGGAACCCTTAAGTATGTGTGAATCTCTGTGTCAGTGGTATAGTTGTCACTTTATAGGTAAAAATTATGCAATTTTCAGGCATGAGCTTGGCTAAGCAGATATTCTTTCCAGAGTTCACTGGACCGTGGAGAGATCATTATCTTACTGTTCCAGCAAAAGAAAAAATGTGGCGTTTAGAGAATTATACCAAGAGTATGGGTAATTGGTTTGAGCTTGGCTTAGTTTAATACCAGTCATTCACTGCTATTTTATAGCCTTGCTGAAATAAATGGGTGACTGGATCTGATCTGTCACAAGCAATTCTTGTGTAATGCCTTGGAAGTACCCAACAATTTATTTTTGAAAAGGTTAGAGGATGTCACGTATGCCATATCAGTATCACAAGTGAGAAGTCTGTTTAGAAATACAAATCATTACCCCCCCTTTGCCAGGAAGTAGTTGTTCTGTGTCATAGGAATACTGAATAGTATTGCTGAAAGTATTTAGTATATTATTTAGTATTTACTGAAACTAAACAAGCTACACTGACTTTGAAAGAAAAAAAAAATCTTTTGTGACGTTAAACTTCCTACCTGTGACAGGGGAGGCTTAATTTCAGGTTCTGATTAAGGGCAGATATTTGAATGTCCAGCACATATAACCTAAGAGGGATTGTGGTTGAAATGACCAGGTACTGCAGTAGTAGGACTGGGAGTGTATAATGTGCAACCAACTTTCCCAGTAAGTCCTTTTTTTTTTTTTTTTAATCGAAAATTTGTTAAATACTGTAGTGAAGTTGGCAAGATTCCTCAAGCAAATGAAATAAACGTGAGGAAAAGCAAGAACAGATATATGTACTCTTAAACTCACTCCAAGGTATTCAGTCGCCTAGTAAATTGGCAACTGGCTGGAGATAAAGAAGATCTTGTTTTCAGTCCCTGCCTATTCAGGCCAAATACTTTGCACAACTTAGGAGTACAAATTGTAGCTAACTCCCAGGT
Source organism: Limnodromus scolopaceus (assembly GCA_028565335.1). Classification (NCBI taxonomy): domain Eukaryota; kingdom Metazoa; phylum Chordata; class Aves; order Charadriiformes; family Scolopacidae; genus Limnodromus; species Limnodromus scolopaceus. The sequence continues at coordinate 82,038,032 of JAOXNO010000001.1, read as the reverse complement.
GAATTGCTTTTAATTTCTTCTGTTTAGAGCTATTTACTGTATGTAAGTAATTTAAATAGTGGTTGGCACATGATCTTGCATGGGTTAATGCTATAACAATAGCTGATGGGCTTCCTTGTTTTGATCAGGAAATGAGAGTAGGGGAAATAATCAGATGTAGGGAGAAAGGCTTGTATCCTGTGTCTTTTTCTTTAAAGAAGTGACAAGAAAGCAGCTACATCAACAGGCTCTTAAGAAAGGACTAATTTAGTTTGCTCAGCTTCACTGGTGATTGCAAGGGTATAGGTGAATCCAGGGAGCAGATGAAACAAAGCCTTAAATGCTTGTTACTCTTGCTGTCAATTCCTTGTCTGTGACTCCTGTACACTTCTGTGCTAGGAAACAACAGTGGTAGAAATCAAAGTACGTAATTTGGGCCAAGCATTCCTTGTTCCACTTGTTTATAAATGCTTATTTGAAAACAGATGCTTTCACCTAGGAATGTCATTGGTATTTCTATTTAGTTTGCAGATGGTGTTTACTTGGTTTTACTCATGGGTCTCCTTGAAGACTATTTTGTTCCACTTCACAACTTCTACTTAACACCTGAAAGTTTTGATCAAAAGGTGGGTAGAAACTCCAGGTTATATTCTTTTTGCTTTGTTACCACATGATATTTTCTCTTTTTACCCAGTAAAACAGAACCTGGTATATTCTTCTCTTCAGGAGCTGTAGCAAAGATGCACTGGCTGTGACACTTGATAATTAATACCACTAAAAGTTGCTTGTGAAATGAATGGGTAAATTTCCCATAGTTAAGGAACAAAGGTATTCTGTTACCTAGCATCAAACGACACATAAAGCTCATTAATATCTGGAATGAATAATCAGTAATAAGTGCTTTGTACTGTATAGTACTTTGCATAATCAAAGTGATTTATGTAATTGTAGTACTGCCTGAAGTGGTTTTGTGTGCAGGGATGCCTTATTGTGCCAGACAGCAGAGCTGGTGCCTGGCCTTGCCTGGTATGTACTATGTAAATGGGCAAGAAAGAAAAAAGGTGAGAGATGGGAAGCTCTATACACTGGGATTGACATGGAGATAGAGCTTCTTCCCAAGGTCGTAGAATGTCATCCTTAAAAACTGTCCCCTCATTTCAGTAGTGTCCGTTGTCTACTGTCCATTAGTTCTTTTTCTGTAGTTTATATAACGTTACTACAAACAAGCGACTAAATACCATTGCTTGATATGCAAATGAGGGACTGTAGTAGAAGAGGTGGTACCTGGGCCATGATCTTTGGTTGATCTGGGATTATAAACTACATGTTGAGTGCTCACAGGTAACATGTTTTCGCACTCATCTAAAGCTAAGATGGATGCCCTAATCCTGCCAGGGAGGGAGCATGCGAAAAATTGCCTGTCTGTAATTTGTAAGCACAGACATCTGGTTCTGTGTCCAGTTCTTGGCAGGATCATTGCTAATGTTACTGACTTTAACTTTTGAAAGAATGTGCTAGCTTGTCTTTTTTTGATATTTCTTTCTTTTGGGAAGGAGTGAATGACTTGCTGCCTAACAGTGTCTCAGACAAAACGAGCTTTGAGGCAGAAGACTGGATTCTTTGCAGTCTTAGATCGTCTCGCTTATAATCAGGGTATTGGAGATGGAAGGAGACGAAATAAGAATCTTGCTCTTCGCCCCACACTCACTCCATTGTACTGTGTCCTTTCTAGTGTCAACAATGAGAAGAGTGCTTAACACACATTTTTTTGTCATAACCAAAAGTTTGCCTCTTTCTGCGGTTATTCCTGGACATACATGCAAATCTGTGTATATTTGGTGCTTCGTATCGGAATACGCTGAGCCTGGTTGTGCTGGAGTAATGCATCTGCCCCCTGCTTTTTATTCTGTCACGTTCTGCAGTGGAGAGGATGCAAACGTTGTGTTGGCTGAGCTGCAGGAGGAAATGGCTAGGTCAGGAGTGGAAACGTTGGCAGAAGTTGAAAGATGGAATGCTTTGTAAGGCGAGGGCTGTTTAAAATGGTGGGATTTTCATAATGACTTCACCGCAGATTGATGCTGTCAAGCACCCCTCAGCAAAGGTACATCCTGTCTGAGAGATGGGTGAAAATTCATCGTTGGTAGAGTGACCCAGCTTTGCCATATCAGGATGGTAAGAGGAAATTGAGCTGCACCAAATGAGCGCTGTTACAGACCCAGCCTAACATGCTGAGCCTGCTATAGGGTCTGTAGGTTATAGAGGATTGTTTACTTCCTCAGGAGGTGACTGATTGCTGTTTGGGAGCTTAAAGGGTCTCCCTAAAGGCAAGAAATCAGACTCTGGTAAGAGAGGCTGCTTTAGGTGTTAAGTTTGTGGACAGGATGGGGATTAATTCATTTTGAATGTTGTATACTGCACAGGAACTTGGTAGAACAGTGGGAAAATGGTTATCTACTACATCTTATACAAGTTCTCCCTTGTAGCTTTCTCTTGTTTTTTCTATCCTATTATCTTGAATTTTCACCCTTGTAGAAAATGCAGAATGCTAATTGTAGCCAGCACCTGTTCAGTTATGATTTTATTGTTTATGGTTTAAATTAATAAAAATTATCCGGTATTACTGAAGAAATGCTGTGGTTTTGTGTGAGGACTCTACCTTGAGGAAAGGGGATTTGTAAATCAAAGGAGGAGAGGTAGACTCTGTGATTTTGGGAAAGGAAAAAACATTTTCATCTTGAAAGTGATTGGTTTTGTCACAATGAATGAGGAGGAACTGTAGCAGGTAAAAAGAGATTAATAAAGTCCTGAACAATAAGCTCTAGTCAAAGGGGCCTTTCTTCCTCATTGTAGGGAGCTTTGTATGTGTAACTCCCTGATTTTCAAGATGAGTAGCTTTAATTAAATCTCTCCCCCTTACTATGTATCTCCAGAACTCTCATTTGCAGTTACAAAAATGCACAGAATTAATAATCCAAATTACCTCGCTGAAATTTCAGTACACGTGGACAAAAAAAGCTGCTATGCAGATCTCTTTAAACTATAGTGTTTGCCTCTCAAAGGAGAGATTAACAGAAGACACCCACTTTCTTGCATTTTTCCTTTTTGTCCATTTTCTTTCCTCTGACTTCATGTTCATGTATTATTTTTGGTGACTTGTTCAGGAAGCTCTTTCTGTACAGTTGTGCCTACTTGTTTTGCAAGTTCACTGCACAGTCTGTCTAGGAAATGCCACCACCAACAGTTTTTGAAGCATTTGCTTCATTAGAGAAACTTAATTTGGCTTTTAGTTCTGTTTTCAAGTAGAGGAAGCCAAAGCACCGAGAGACTGAGGAATTAGCACAAGGTCCTGCAACAAGCACCCTGGCTTCTTGATGATGTGATGTTGATGTTGCTTGATATGCAGCTGATAATAATACAGAAAATACTAATGTTTGTTGAAAATAATTCCATTTGGTGTCCTTATTTCCTCTTTCTTACACACCCGTATGTATTTTCTCATTTCTGTTCAGTTGTGTCAATTATGTTGTATTCTTTGTTGCCTGGATGGTGAGTGGTCTCTTGCTTTGTAGTTGGAAATGTTGATCTTGGGTACAGGTAGGAAGAACTCAACGAAATGCAGCTCTGTTGAAGTTGTTCCTGGGAGCTCTCTGGCCTCCGCCATAGAGACTGGGATCGGGGCTTAATGGGTTTTCCTGGTTCAGGTGGTACCCAGTCACATTTTTCACACTTGAAATTTGGAAATTTTAAATTACTTTCTTTGTATCAAAAAGTGAATATTTGCCCTATGATGATACAAGTGTTTGTTTCTTAGTCTCTCATATGTACTTTCTGCCATGCTTAAGCATGTAAATGTTTAATATTGATATAGAGAATGATAATTCTATTAAAATCAAGTATAGAGAGAATAAAGCATTTCTAAAATGTAATTAAAGGTTTTTATGCCTATGTAACTTTGAGATTTGAAACGCTTTATCTCTTTCAGGTCCATAACGTTTCCTTTGCTTTTGAGCTAATGCAAGATGGAGGACTGAAGAAGCCAAAAGCTCGCCCTGAAGGTATGGACGTGCTGTGTGGCTTTAAACTGTGAATGAAGACGTAACAGCAGGTGCATTTCAAGTGCAACTCCATTCAAAGACAGTAGCAGTAGTACCACAAAGCGGAGCAGTAAATGCACCCCTTGACAGTTTTCCAAAGGATTCATTGTCTGTATCTGGGGTATATCCTTACCTGGGTTTCTGGTCTGGATTAGATGCACTGAGGTGTAGAAATCTAGCTTTAGTGAACAATCCAATACCTATGCAGTGCTATATTCTGAATTTGCCTGGTATTCTCAATAACAGGCCAAATAAGAAGCTTTTCATGGTCTAATTCTCATAATTCTTACAGTTAGGGCTAGTTTGGACTCTGGTGATCAGATTTCAGTGACAGATAACAGAAAGGCTTTTGTATTTTTTTAGTAGAACCAGTAGTAAACTCTCTTCTTGATTTATGTGAAGTGTAAAAACTGAGTTTTTCCTTTAAGGTCTCTGAACCTCGAAATTAATTAATGATGAGGTCTGCGTTGGTACTTGCATTAGGGATAAAAACAGGAATTAAAACTTTATGACTGCTAAATGAGCATTTTTTTATTCCTGGTGTTACAAACTACATATGCATTAAAAGGCTTCCGCAGAACAAATTAAAATGAGGAGCCCCCAAGAAATATTCAGTCTGACTTAAAATGAGACAAAGGGGTGATAGTAAATAAAATAACAAATAGTGAAGCCAGTTATAATGAGGGAAAAAGGCAAAAGACTATTAAATGCGTATGTATCCTGTCAGTACTGTTCTTTTAAATTTGGGGATGAAAAGTGCTCTTGAATAATTCAGTGAAACAAGGCACTAGCTTGGGAAAGTAAAGGAGTCTTCTGAGTGTTGGAGCTCAGTCGGGGGGCGTATGAGGTGGACAAGGAAACAGGAGAAACCAGGTAAAACAGGAGATCAGGTAAGCTAGGTAAGTCTGTTTTGAGAGGGATAAAGTGTTAAAAACCTAGAAGACTTCTCTAAAAGCTTGTCCCTTTTTTTGTATTGTTTTCATCGGTTGATCTAACAGAGGACATTACCTTCTATCTTATATCATTACACCGTCATGAGTGGTAGAACACTATAGCAGATCTTGTGTTTGCTCTGGACAAGGTGTGTAGATTCAGTATGCAGCAGAATATGTTTAAGTGTTTTACTGCTTGAAAAGTTATTTATTAATAGGAGTTAGAGAGCCAGATTAGCTCATAGAATGTTCCTTTTTGCTGCTGCAGGATGTACGGTCTCTCGTGTGCATTCCTTCCTCTTCTGTGTGTGTACCCGTTCCTGGCAGGAGCAGCTCACAGCAGTTGGAGTGAGCGTGTTCATGAGGTGTTGGTGTGGCTGGAATTGCCTGTAAAACTGCTGCTCTTGAAAAGCTGCTCCTGCAGAGAGGACAGTAACATCTGGGGCTTTGCTTATCACCATGGTTTCATTGAACCCTCTGTAGGATCTTGACACTTAGTGCAGTCATGTAGTAGGTGTTTCTTAGAAGAACTCCTTTTGTCAAACACTCAGATGCTCTCCAAAAGTTTTGTGTATTGCATACTGATGTGTTGTTTGTTCCTAAGAAGGCTGGAGAACCTGTTTGGTGAATCCACATCCTTTAGTGTGGTAATGGGTAGTAAATGCCTCTTGAATTAGTTGTAGGATTTTCATGTAAAATGTTGTCTAGAGCAGAAGATCACAATTTTCATTTCTATAGTCCATGCTTTCTGCAGTGCATGAAAGAAAGAGAGCTTGTTTAATATTTTAGTGTGCCTTTGTACAGGTGATAAACAAAAATAGGAGCATATGGGACAGCTTCTCTTCTCTGTTCTTCCAGCCCAATTCGGTAGATTGATCTAGCAGCAGAACTTGATGCTGAGTTATTGCAGGAAAAGTATGTTCTAGTGGGTTAATTCATTAGCCTCTAACGGGGTTGTTATGGAGTGTGAAAGTTTTAAATTAATGGAATATTTTAAACTATTTTGACGATTTATGGCCACTTTCAGTTAACATTTTATTAGTTGTTGTTGGTAATGTTGTGACTGTGCATGCCTCATCTTAAAATAAGAAATAGGATGCCGAGAATATGCTTATTCCTGGGAATGCCTGTTAGACACTGATCAATGAGGAACACTGTAATCGCCCACACAGGGAGGATGCATCTCGTGCTACTCGACTCTTTAATGCAGCAAACAAAGGCATAACAAGGTCTTAAAGTTAGGAAAATGTCAAACTAGAATTACAGTCTAACTTTTGCACCAGTGAAGGTAATTAACCATTGGTTCTGAATTGTCAAGGGATGGAGGTGGAATTTCCACCACTGCAAGATTTGAAAAGGAAAGCATGCAATGTTAAGCTTATTTTTAATTCAGCCACAGGTTGGTTTGTAAGCTTGATACAGGATTTTCAAGATAAAGTTCTGTAAGGATTGTGTTGTACATAAAGTCAGGCTATGTGACCACAATAGTTTCTGCTGACCCTAAATTTACTGCCAAATAGAAGAGCTGGGTCCTTTCCTTCTTTTAGTGACCTCCCATACCTCTCACTCCTCAGGGTAATCACCAGGGACAATCAGCATCAGGTACCAAGCTCATATTGCTGGTGGAGATTAGTAGGAGTCAGCCTTAAATGCCTCGGTGAGGGCAGATGGATGGGTACATGCAGTGCTGCAGGTCTCAGCCCCCTTCCAGGTGCTTCTTTTTGGTGCTTCTTCTGGTGCCTCTAGCTCTTGGCTCACTTTGCTGCCTCTTACTACCAGCTATTCCCTCCTTGGGACGTGCCCTGGTTTCCTAGCTGTGCTTCTAGCTTCCAGCGATGTTCCTGCTCTACCCTCCAGGTTTCTGTTTCTCTCCGCTGGCACCTTGATCTTGGTTTATAGCGTAGGCAGCTCCTGCGTCTGAACTGGTGTCAGCCAGAGGCAGGAGCTGGACCCTGCAAGACTTGGTCACACCTCTTCATGTTGTGTCACCTGAAATGGAGGTTACAGTGGCTCAGGGAAAAGAGCCATCAGTGGGAAGCTGAAAATGGATAGTGTGGGCAAAAGAAATCCATTTGAGGGGATTGGGGCAAATATACACTACAGGTCTCTGACCACTACAGAGCTGACTGTCTGGGCCAGCTTTAGGTATTTTCATAGTGGCAGCACTATTTTGTTTAATTTTTAGCAAAAAAAAAAAGTGTCTGCCAGCCATCAGTGGGGCAAATCTGCTGGTAGTTGTCTCTTCTCCAGATATTTGCCTTGATTGCCCAGCTTTAGAAATGCATGGCTATTGCAACATGGTGTTTTTTGTGGCTAAATTTACATTTTAAATCCATCTCTGAAGGAACCGAGTCTTGGTACAGAGTTCTTGCTGGTACAGTCTTGCTGATTCTGCCTGTTACCTTACTGAGAATGCTATTGGTAGTAAGCAACTTCCTGTGACACCTGGAAAAATTAGAAATGCATTTCATATTTCAGTTATGCAGGTAAGAGATCTTTTTTCAGGGTGTGTTACTTCACAGCAGTTAGGATCTTTCCTTTCTTTGGGGCAGGAGCAGGTTCTTTTGCAAATGTGAAATACAAAATCATAAATGAAATATGTAAAATAATACCAGACAAAGGTCAGAAAGAAAAGTTTGAGAGATTACTCTGAAAATACCAAGTGAGGTGTGGGGGTTAGTGTTATCCAATATAGGAAGGGAGGGAAGGGTGGAGAGAACCTGGCAAGGATTCTTCAAAACAGGCAGTAGATGTTTCCCCTAGACCTTGCATTAATTGTACTTAGTGTGTTAATTGTTTGCTGTCTTCCTAGTTCTTTGAATGATTTTCTTAATTATCTGTTGTTCCTTACTTGTGCTTCCATGTATACTGTCTACTGTGTATTTTTTTGCTTCCTTGGCTTGTCTTACATATTACATCCAGGCTTTCCTTCTACCTCTTCAGCCTTCTCTGTGCTATGCCTCCCCCCATAGTCCCTGGATTACATCTGTGGTATTTCCTGGCATTTTATTATAGTAATAAATTGGGAGGTGCCAGCAGAAAAGCGTTTTGTTGAGAACTGTTTCAGACCTGTTCCCTGCATGGTAAGAAGGGATATTAAATAATAGAGAACTTTGTGTCTGCTAAAAGAATTCAGGCTTTGTTTATCTGTGGACTGTATCATTGCAGAGTTGTGAACGTGTGAGGTTCAGTATCTTCTATGCTATGTCTGGCTGCTTGTTTGCTGCTTCTGTGGCCAGTGAAGTCATCAGTAGTATTTCCCAAAGCCTTGATTGTAGGTCTTGGACAAAAGTAGACTTTCTCTGTAACCAATTTTAGATGAGAAAGGGAATTATCTTTCTTCTGTTTCCTAGAGAAGTTAGCTCTGTGTTATTGTGAAGGTGTTTTGAAGTGCCCCATATGGGGCACTGAAAAAGCTTGTCTTGGGGAGATCAGAGCTATGTGGGGTGTTTTGTTGGTGATCCCACCAGCTCAGAGATGTGGGGACTTTTGTTCCTTTGAGGGCAAACGAAGAAGAACAAAAAGCAGATTAAGGATTTCTCCTTTCCTTCCACAGATGTTGTCAACTTGGATCTGAAGTCTACCCTCAGGGTTCTATACAACCTGTTCACAAAGTACAAGAATGTTGAATGATCCTGGAAGCTGCTGAGGTCTTCATCCTTCCAACCTCCTTAGGCAGAAATTACAATAAACACACCCTCTGCACGCTCCCTTTGTGCCTTATACTTCATGCATTCTTTCTACAATTGATGTGGTCTCTCTGTAGCTGTTTGTATGACAATCTCACTAAAAATAATGCATGTGTATTCTCTAGGTCACTTGAAAATGTGTAGATAATTCACACTTGTACCAGAAGATACTGTTGCGCCTGTTGTTTGTTATGATTGACAAATGTTCTTTTTGATAAAGGAAATATACCACTAACTACTTTAATACGCAGGGAAAACATGAGACTTTCCTCATGGCTGGAGACTCTTTGATTCTACAATAGATTTTCTTTTGCATACTCCTTGGTTGCCACTGGCGTTTAATGATTTTTCCAGGCTTAAGTGTTAGCAATAGAAAAACAGCATTGGAATTTATTTAGAAGCTGAAACTTTTCAGTTAAATAAGGTTTTGTATGTTGTATTGGGTGGGTGGGGCTGAGGGCAATTACAGGCACTGTCTGAAGCTAATGGCAAAAGCTTCAGGTTTTGTGTTAACCTCATACTACTCAGTGTTATTTCCATTCCGCGTTTACACAGAAGAAGTCTTGCAGTGGGATGACCAGCTAATCTTTTGATGTCTATTTTTTTTATTTCGTCTCCTTTCTAGCACAAATCTAGTTGCTAGAGCTGCTGTCATCTGTTAAGCATGCAGCTTCAACCAGGTCAGTCAGGAGCTGGTCAAATAGGCATAGGCTGGATTAATGCGTTTTGCCCCTGGTCCTTTCTGAAGCAGACATGGGGAATAATGAGTTTGGCAGTTTAAAGGCTGACTCTTCATTTCACGTAGTTGAGTTCAAGGGTCAGATTCATTCCTGTTGGAGTTACTGGCAGCTGTACAGTTCTGGAGGTCAGGCTTTTATAAACGGAGTTTTACGTATTTTTCTTTCTTAAAGAGTAAAGCTGAATTCCTGTATAAATAAGAGGTTGCCTGTACTTATGGGCTGCACTGGGCTATGCAAGGGTGGTGGTGGTACGCATAGTGCAAGCCAATAGTTAGCACTCACATGTGAAGCTTCTCAGTGAGCAGTTGTGCTTTAAATTAATTTTGACTTGCCCTGTGCCATCCTAAGAAATACTCTGCTCGGCTCTGGTCTAATCCTGTGGTCTTTTGAGCTGTTACAGATTTTAGTGGGAATCCATTTTAAAAAAAGGGTTGCTGTATTTCATAGTACTTAACAGGTTTCCTCTGTGGAGCGGTTCCTGGCTGGTGATGTGCAGGTGTAGCGGTGTGTACAAGGAGGCTGTGCTGGAACACGAGCCATCTGAGTAGATTTATTTTTTTTTTTTTGAGGCAAAGGAAATTTTTTGTGCAAAGGAAATGGGATTGTAATTTCCAGAGTAAATGATTTGTGGAATATTTATATAACAGGACTCCTTTCCTTGTAGCGCACCGGGGAGAGATTTGACTACTGCTTTTATGTATCACAGCAGCAACTTTTCTTTTATGGGCAGCAATGATTTTGAACGAAATATTAGGCAGAGTGCCCCAAAGAGGAAGTGGGTAGTATTGCTCTGCTCTATACGCTCGCTTGAGTCCTGTTGTAATTAGGCATCTTTTTACCCTAAACGTGAATTTCTTATGCAAACCTTTATTTACCCTTCTGAATTCAAGAGGAGACTTGCTATTTGAATGGCATAATTTCACAGTTGGGATTTTTTTTTTTTTCTCCTTCCCTCCTTAAACATTTTTTTTTTAATCTCAAAGGGAGAGAAACGGGCTTCTACTTCTTTGTTTCGTGTTTTTGGGTTCTGGGTTCTAGTATTCGATTTATTTGGGTCGCCTCCTCTTGTACCTCCAAAGCCAAGGTAGAAGGAAGTCGCCCTCTCTTTCCATTAAAAATTCAGGTCTCATGTACCCTATAGGGTTCTGTGGGGAGTCACTGCTTGTCTGTACTTTAGGAGGGGGCTGACCTCTTGGTGTTTTTCAGAGCCTAGCACGATTGGACCTGAATTTCAAATGGGGCCACTAGACTCTACCATGACACCAGTAATTATTACAGAGGAGACTTGCAGAGGCACTAAGGTCTGGTCGGTCAGCTCTCCTGGCAAGTTAATGAAATTGGTCTTAACTTTCGTGCGGTGAAATAAGGGTATCGGGAGGCTGGAAGGAGATTGAACCGAAAGGTCATGCAAAATTTTAGTTTAATGCAGTGTTATTTGTGCGAAACAAGTCTGTTTAAAGAGCTGTCATTCCACCCACCTCCCTTCAGCTGATGTGGAGGTGACAATGCTGTTTATATTCTCCGGGTTGCTGGGAAAGACCTCCAGAGAATGTAGTTTTTGAAACTGCAAGCAATATTAATATCAAAAGCGAACAGAAAGTAAAAAGAGGAAGTTGGTAAAATCAATATGGATCTGGGAGGGGGGGGTAGCTGTTTCTGAGGAGGGGGTTTAACAGTTAGCATCCTCACTGCACGCGAGCAGATGTGAACATACCACCAAGTTTTAAAAGAGTCTCCGTTTTTTTTAATTAGGCATTTCTGGTCACTGTAGAAACCTGAGTCCCTCCTCTACAACCTGAGGCATAGGTACCTTTTAGCATTCCTGACATTAATATCCCTGTCAGTCAAGACTGCAGGCTTGGTGCCCTGGACAGGTTGGGAGCAGGTGTCATACTCTGGTTTGTTGTGTTTTTAAGTCTGTTGGTAAATGTTACATAGGGAAAATACATTTTTCATTCCTTAGCTCCTTGCTGTCTAGCCAAGTCGCTCTTCCTGCAGATGCTTTATTTATTGTCAATCAGACTGGGAACAGGGTGGATTTAACTGAACTGGAGCATCGAGCAGCCCAGTTGACAGGAAGAGCAATGTGGGTAAAGCTTCTCTGAACACCTGTTTCTGTCATGCCTTTCTCTTACATATGCACGATACTTACTTTTTTCCCCCCTCTCAAAAAGATAAGTCAGCGTTAAAAATATTATTCATGAAGTCTTTGCGTTACTGGAGTTTTAGATACGTTCCCTGGGTGCCACTGGGGTAGGTTGGAATCCTGTTGAGTTCCTGCAGGACTCTGAGTGCTCTGTAGCGTTTAAAGCTTCCACATTTGCAAGTACTTAATGAATGCTTGTCTTTTCCAGTCCATACAACTTGCCTTTCAGGTGCATCTGCTTGACATACTTGGTTCCAGTGAGCTATGTTACCACAGAAGAAGCCCAGATACTCCTCAGCTGCATCCTCTTACTCAAGATGAAAAAACAACAGTGGCAGATTTTTTTTAAATCAGTTTAAACTTTATAGGACCTTTTACCCCTCTTCCCCACCCTGCCATGCTTTCAGTATTTATGTGTTTTTTAAGACTCTTTTCTACTGTTTTTAACAGTGTTTACTCTGAATTTCTAACTACTAAAAACCAGCCTTGCAGATAAAATTCTGGACTTGTCATGTGCTGGAGACATCCAGCTTTGTGGCAAGAGTTGTGTACTGTAAGCAAGTTACAATGCAATGCTATGTTTGCTAAAAATCACAGCAGGAGTGTTGTGCATGGTTTGTGACAGTTGTACTATTTATTCAAATAAATAAATGATGATCACTTGGTTTTCTACATCTTTTTTTGGCTAAACGCATAAGTCTGTGGGAAGAACTTTTGAAAGGTGGGCTTCAGCTTGCTTCGTCATCAAGGGTCCTAGATACATGATGATCTATGATGTAGACCTAGCAAAGCGGTGATCTTAGATTTCTGGCCCTGGTACAGGTGATGAGATTGTATGGGCAGACACAAATGAGCTCTTCTGTAGGTTTGGTCAACTTTTAAAAATTTATTTTATTTTGCTCAGCTACTGGACCTGATCAAGTTGTCTACCTTGTCCCTTCCACAAGAGAAAAGTCTGAATTATTCTCTTTGAGGCCACAAGAAGACTTGGGAACCAGTTCTTTCGCAGCAGCACAGGAGGGAAGCCTGGCATGCTGAAGCCAATCCCTGATGTGTCTGCAGAGCTCTTGGGAAGCCAGAAGCTCAAGTTGGTCTGGGGTGACATTGAAAATGCCTATATGCTGCCCTCTGCTCTGGTGTGGAGAGAGCATAGGGTGGCTCTCCCATATAGGAAGGCTGTGTGGAGAAGCAGGAAAATGCATTATCAGAGCTTGTTATTGGTGGGAGTGCTGTTGATTCCTTGAATTGTTCTTCAGTGGCTATTTTTATGTGAGGGCCAGGTGTGTGGGTGTGTGTATAAATTGTGTTTTGGGAACGTACAGAAAGACTCAGGGGGCGGGAGATGGGCATAAAGTCAAATGCAGCTCTGACAGAGAATTTGCTAGTGCTGTCCTACACAAGACTGGACACTTCATGGACTGGTGACAACATCAGTTTTTGAAGGAAAGATGATCACGTGTGTTTCAGACTTGGGCTTTTGACACTGACGTGCTGCATTGTGAGTGAGGCTTTCAAGAAACAAGTCGCGTGAGTTGCGAGTTGAAGCAGGGAGAGACCTAGTAGTTAGAGATGAATTTCCCACCATTTATTTCTTCCCGCTGCCTCTGCCTACTGATACAAAACTGGGTTTGTCCAAAGTTGCCAATAGCATCTCCAACTATACCTTCCTTTTGTTTTTCACTTACTACGTTTCTAGGCTGTGGCATACACTTCTGCACGGGTAAGAAGGTACTCTGGGTCTTTGCTTTTTGATGTAACGTTGTGCTTATTATTTGCTTAGAAAACACAATTAAATTTGCCCTTTGATTAAGGATTTTGGATTTAAGTTCTTAGTTACTAAGAATTCATGGCAGCTGGAAATCTGTTTTCAACCCACTTTCCTTTATCCTGTTTAGCTCATGAAGAGCTGTCAGTTCTTGTCTGTGGCATGGAGCTAAACACAGAAGCCAGTCCCTTAACACCATTAAACCAGACCAGCTTAATTAGTGTGGCTGTCTACTGTCTCATTCTGGGATGAGACATTTCGTGGAAGACTGCAGAGTTGCTTTTTGTTAACTGTTCCAGAAGGAAATGTAACTGGTACCCGAAGGAAATGTCCAGGGAAAGTGGTTGCTGTAGGGAGCTTTCCCTCTTTAATTATAGAATCACAGAATATTCATCGTTGGAAGGGACCTTTGAGATCATCGACTTCAACCACAAAAAAAAAAAGAAAAACAAAACACACCACACCCACCCACAAACAGACAGAAACCAACAATCTCGGGCTCTAGAGCATGCCCTGAAGTGCCATGTCTACACGTTTCTTAAATACCTTCAGGGATGGT
>JAOXNO010000001.1:81999597-82011799 GCA_028565335.1 Limnodromus scolopaceus | reverse complement strand
TGGGGGTGTCCCTGTGACTGCAGGGGGGTCGGACTAGATGACCTTTGAAGGTCCCTTCCGGCCCAGATGATTCTATGGTTCTACTGGTGCTCGGTTATAGACGGCAGCTCAGTAAAACCAATGTCCCCTGAGATTTTTGCCCTTAGGGCTTTTGAGGGCTGTGAAACACTTGAGGTGAAAAATGTCCACGTGCTCAGAGCCTGCAGGAGGTCTGGGCACTGCTCAGGCTTCAGGGGGAGCTGCTTTTCCTTGCTGCCAAGGAGCACGTTGTACCCCCAGTGAATCAACGCAACCACTTTAATTCTCTGCTGGCCCCTCTATGTTAGCGTTTTCATCCTTTGCAGAGGTGCAAACTGCATAATTTATCCCGTATTTGTCACTTATTCAACTGAGTAGCCTCTAGTGTGGGCTGAAATTGTGGAAAAAAAAACCCCAGCTTGTAATAAGGTATTTCTTCCGGTGGGTTGATTCCGCTGGGAAGAGAAATCTGCGATTCACTCTTCCAAATGCTCGCGCTCTCTCTGAGACAGGGCTTGCTGAACAAAGAGAGAAATCCCAAAGCGTGGCTCCAGAAGAGGGCTCTCTCGTTTGCCAGGCGGTTGCAGGTTTCAAACTGTTGCTGGGTGATTCGTTTGATGGATTCCCCCCTTCCCTGAGGCCGCTCCTGCAGCAACCCCCCGAAACGGGGGGAGCGGGGAAAAGCCCGAGGAGACCTTTTCACAGTGGAGGCTTCTCCGTCGCTGGCTTTTGGGAGGAATCTTCCTTAAGCAGAGTGGCCTTTTGCTTTCCTGCACCGTCGAAACTGGTTCTCCGTTTAGTTATGCTGCCAGAGTGCCCTTGAATTTTTAAGGGTGTTTCAAATACTTTTCTCGGGCTTGAACCAGAGCAGTCTTGTGGCCGGGTTACCGTGGGGAGATGTATCCTGCTCTTGCTAAACCTGGGCAGAAAAAGGAGGTGAGGGTGGGCGTTCACAGAGCTCCGATGGATCTCGTTTTCTTGGAAATCTTTAAACTCGTGCTAGTTCTCTGGCGCAGCGCTGCTGGCACTGGCTTGGTGCCTGCCTTTAAAGCTGGTTGGCAGCACTGGTCATTTTTGAGCTGCATGAATTTTCAGAGGAAGGGCAATGTCTCCAAACCCAACATCTAGTTTGTGGGTTGTGGGTTTTTTTTTTTTGAAGGAAGGGGGCTATTTTTCCGCAAATTTGATGTAAATGACGTTTCTGTTAGGGGAGAGCGCTAAAATGCATAGCTCTTCTTCTCTGCTCACAATATTTTATCCCAGAGATTAAAACAACATGACTGAAAAGAGATAAACTGTAGAGATGCAAAACTTAGCCGTTGCTCAGGCTGGTGGCAGCACAAATCTTGAGAACCTCGGCAGGCAAAAACTGCAGAGCTGAATGAAGCAAATTGTTTTCTCTGATGTAGTCAGGCTGAAGGGAAGCCTGTCACCCTGTCCTCTGATAAATACAAAAGCAGGATTTTTCCCCATCTCCCTCTTTCTCCTTGGCTTATAAGGTGTAAACACCCTTCTCCTTCTTGGAGCCGCTTTAAACCCCTGATCTGACAGTTGTTCCAAATAATACCAATTAATGTTGTTTCCATACAGAAGATGATGCCTTTGATGAATTATTTAGCCGTGCTCCAGATAAACTGGATGCTGTAAAAAAGGTAATTTACTCTTTTAATAGACCTCAAGATTTACAAAGTAAAACATAATTCATGACTTCACTGAGAAAAGTTATCTTTTCTTCCGCCCTCTCCTCCCCTTCTGTTTTCTTTAGGTATTTTTGCAATTTGTCAACCAGCATGTTGGAAAATTGGGATTAAACGTGAAAGACATCGAATCTCAGGTAGCCTGCTCTAACAGCTGCGTGTTAACCATGTTTTGTCAGCTCTTTGAGTGTTTCCTCTCACCATTAGGATTCCTCCTTTTTGTTGTACTAATTTGAAACTTGGCAACATAACAATTATTTCTAGCTTCAGGTTAAGATACCATGCTTCAGTCTCTGAGCTTTCTGAAGGTAGTGAAAAAATATAGCTTTGTATTGAATGCTGCCCTTCTAATGCTACTTTCGGAGTCTGTCCAACTCCTATGGACCCTCTTTCTGTTGGGATGGCAATTAAGGTGTTTTGACAATTAAACTGAAAGCCAAGTTGATCGCTGGTGCTTTGTGATTTTTAATGCTGGATTTGCTTCGCGGTAGGAAGGCCTGATTTTCATTACGTTTCAAAGTCCTATCCTCTGAACGTGGAGCTTCTTTCCAGTCCATGAAATTGCATGAGAAGAGCTCGTTAGGCACCTTGGGATCACCTCCCTGTCCTCCTCCGCTGTCGCTGCCTCCGGGGAGGGCGGACGGTGGCTCGCGCGGAGCCGGGGAGCCCCAGCATCCTCCCCACGCCTCTCCCGGGAGCGAGCAAGCCAGCCATGGGAAAATGAGCTCGGGGACATCCCTCGTGGCTTTTTCTTTCCCTGCTCCTGCGAGCACGCCCGCAATAACTGCCGGAGAGATCAGCCCACAGGTCTTGCTTTGCTCCAGGCATTCAAAACCTCGGTGCAGCGGCGGTCCCTGTGATTTATGCCGTGCGGATGAAAAGCAGGGCTGCACTCTTGTGCTCTTCTGGGTTTTCCTGCGAGAGAGGAAGTTCTGCAAGTGTTTGGTCATAAATCTCAGGCACCAGGCACAGTTTTCTTTTATTTATACTTACGCCGTTGTCGCTTGCGGTCGTCTGAAGTCTCTTCGCATCTGGAATAGTTTGTTTTAATAGCTGTCCTTTTACAAGGTCGTATTTTTACTAATATGAATTTGGGAGCCTTATGTAACTAAATACGAAGTTCACTGTAGAAGAGGTTGAGGGAGCTGAGTCATTAGGCTGTCTGCTTGCCAGAGTACCATTTAAATTCCTTTATCGCTGGAATGGCATTTATCGGAGTACTTTGCTAAAAGCCAACATAATAAATAATATTCAGATCGTTCTTCACCCAGTTTGCAGATGGAGTTATCTTACTGCTGTTAATTGGACAACTGGAGGGTTACTTTCTGAATTTAAGGGATTTCTTCCTGACTCCAGCCAGCACCACGGAGATGGTAGGTTGTTATTTAATTACTTGGAGCTCGGGGCTTCTAAGATCTTGTGTATTTAATGCTTCCGTATGTCAGTGAAGAGCTCTGCCTCTCGCTTTAACTGCTGCTGCGTGTGAAGTCATACGCATGCAGTATTTGCAGGCTGGTGGTTTGGGACAGTACAAATGCCTGCACTTGGTGCTGTAAAAAAACCTTGGAACAGGTCTGTGTCTTCTTCAAAATTAATTATTGTCTCATGGGAGGCAAGCTATTGTTACTCACGTCTGTCAGGCCGATACGTACTTCTGAAGCCTTTGAGTGAAATACAGAGGGTCTGTGTGGCGGGGAGTTGGTGTGCTATCTCCTGCAAGTCTGTCTTGCAAACAGCATTTTTAAGTGGATGATACCTCTTGCGTAGCAGAACTGGATCCCTATAGGTTTTCTTATGCTGTCCTAAAAGCGTACTTTAATCAAGACATGACCAGAACATTTTGAAGGCCTCCTCTGTGCTTAGGAAGCTCTTGAGAATTTACATCTTTTCCTCCCCTGAGGCAGGGAGCTGTAACCTACCCAGCCAGACTTGCTTGACTCATTTTCCAACCTCTACCAGGCAGATTTCATCAATGTTTTAAAAGAAAAAGGTGGCATCAGCCAGGAAGGTACCACGTGCTGGGCTGCTGCTGTAAATACCTCCTCCACAGATCTAGGATGTTGAAAAGTTTTGGGATATTGGAGATATTTTCAAATTGTCCGTGGTGTGGGTAAAGGTTTTTTCATTGGGGTCCCTGAATAGCTCTGAAAATCTTGAAACCATGGCTGTTTTTCCTGGGTTATATTCAGTTAGATCTCTGGAGGTGAAATGTGTCAGAGCCTTTTTGCTCAGGAGCTGCCTGAGAAGGGAATCTCTCCTCTGGCGTGGTTTGCGTTCCAGCTTCTCTGCACAGACAAGGCTTTCGTCCGATTCCTGACCTCACCACAGTTCATCTCCCTGGGCAGCATTTATTTGTAATGAAAATCTCAGAGGCCCTGTATATTAATTAATAAATACTCTAATGGAGCTTTTCATTAAAACATTGAAAAGCACAATTGTTGGAGATTTGGGTTAGAATTTTGACAAAAACTCATTGCTATCAGTTGGCGACTGTTAAAAGTATTAGGAAAATTCAGAATTTTTTTCTAAGATGATTCTGAACTGGAAAATATATTTTGAAGGGTTGAATTAAATAAAATCAAAGCATTTCCTTGCAGTTGTTTTTCTTCCCTTTCTCCTCCTCCACTCAATTTACAGAGATTGTTTGCTCCGGTCCATTGACTTGGAAATAATTTTTTAATATTTCCAGTAACTTTATTCAGAGGAAGTCAATGAATATTTATTTATTTTTTTTTATTTAAAATTCCATAGATAACCATTTTCTTTTTGGATCAGCACTAATCAAGCCTCGCAGATCTCTTTGAAAAAATGAGATACTCCTACCTTTTAGGTACAAATCAGAGCTCAGACGTTCTAGTCCTTACCCTGCACGTGCTGGTCCCTGACCTCAGAGAAGAATATAGTGGGGCTGGGTACTGGTTCAGTACAATTCTCTACATCTTAGTAATTTCATTTTAGGAAAGTTACTTCCAAGTACTGGACTTCTTGTTGAACCATTTGCCAAAGTGGTATTTACCATTTGTTTTTCCCCTGATGTTCATTACAAGATGAAAAGTGGGATGACAATATAACTAAAAATACTGAGCGACCATGGTTCAGCAGTCATTTGCACGTAAAATAACGTCTTTCAATTCCCCGGTGCTTTCTAGCTCCCTGTCATTTTAGACGCTAATTGGTACAGTACAGTATGAAAATATAACCTTTGGTGAGACTTAAAACACGTCACTTGTGTTATAAAAATGGTGACAGCCACACGCCCCGTTGCGATCAGTGTGGTGCATCGAATTCCGTTCAAGCGGAAAGCTTGAGGTTCAAAGCTGATGTGTACACCTCATGAAGAGCAAGGAGGGGAAATTGGGGTGGAAGCCACGATAGTGAGGAGGAAACAGAAACAAGAAATAAGCAGGGCAGGAGCCCGTGTTAGAGGGACAGGAGGGGTGAGGAACGCAGGAGCAAAAATTCGGGAGGTGACCCACCTGTGAGTGCAAGAAGACAACGCTGTGCATGGGTACAATTTGTTTTTCTGGGTCCTTGTTACCAAAAAAATAAGGTAACTGTAAATAAGTAAATAAAAATAAGTAAAAAGTAAAAAAATAAGTAACTGTAAAGAAAGTCTAGCTCTGGGGGCTCATGAATATAGAAAGGTGTGTATTCTAGAGACAAAATAGG
The DNA here is from genome assembly GCA_028565335.1 of Limnodromus scolopaceus. NCBI lineage: Eukaryota > Metazoa > Chordata > Aves > Charadriiformes > Scolopacidae > Limnodromus > Limnodromus scolopaceus. Next base: position 82,006,415 of record JAOXNO010000001.1, on the reverse strand, counting down.
CTGAAATTAGGGGTGAACTTTGTGCAGTCAGGAGATGAAGAAAACGATGAAAGGGAGCCTTTGTGCTTATCTCAACTGTGGGAACTTGGCACTTTTGCCAAAACAGGCCCAGAGATGAAATTCCCCAAGTGTCCTGACCTCTGTCCAGATGTAAATCCTAGAGAATTGTCCAGCCCTTTTGAGTCTGGAAGCACAGCTGGATGAAACAACTTATTTTTCTAGATTGCCTTTCTTTGGTATTTATCAGTATTTCTGTCTGAAGATTTATTTTGAAATCTGCGTGTTATCGTTCCTTGCAAATCTCATATGTGTAACAGAGAGGGAAATGTGCCCCTTTTTACCTCTGGTGATTCATTAAGAAAACATTTGATTTATTCATTCTGATCAGAAAATTGTGTAGATCTCTATAAGCTTAAGCTCTCCTGGCTGCTGACTATCAGAGGAAGAAAAACAAGCCTGAGCCCAAGGTGTCAATCTCAGTTACTTGAAAATCAGAGAGCCAGGTAAAACATAAATCTATTGCTTCACTTCAGAGCGTGCAGTTTTTGCTCGGCTTATGCGCGGGGGACCCCTGTGCTTATTGTCAGCATGGCAGCATCTGTGATGTGCCTCCTGAAGGGTAAATTGCTCAGTAGCCTAAGGAATGTATGAAGAGACAGTCTGAAGCTTGTTCGGGTCTTGTTGCTTCATTAGAGGTAGGGAGCTTACTAATTAACAGCCAAGTAAACAACAGCCATTAAGCTACAAGAAGCTAGTAATGGGATGGTGTACTACTTTAAAAAAAAAAAAATTCGTGACTACTGCATATGTGTGTGATGCTGCTTTTATGTGGGGAAGGGAGAGAAAAACAAGTGAGGAAAAATAAAAAAAAAACCCCACAAACAAACAACAAAACAAACAAAACCACCCAGCCTACGTTCATAGACATAATCTTAATTTCTCATGAGCAATATTAAGGATATCATCACCACTGTTACTGTGTATAGACATCTTTATATGTTAAAGCGTAAACTTCTAGCTCACAAGTATAGCTGATTGGAAGATTTCCCGATCTTCAAAATTCTGAGTGAAATATAGAGAACTTTTTCCTTATGTATTTTTTTGTTTGTTCCAAGTGTGGTAAGCGAATGGGCATTGTTAAAAAAATAGAAATAAATTCTATGCATCTATTAATCCAGTCATGAATCTAGCCTGTTTTCACTGGGGAAACATCTATTAGCACAAGGCTTTCACATATAAGGTCTATTTTTAAATAATTCTTCTGCCCACCTCATGGGATAAGTTTTGTTAGAAATGGATTTTTACATCCGATTTTATATGATAATTGGTAGAAATTCTAAAGAGCACTCCATCAAAAATAAGGAGATTAATTTGAGCACATATTTATGAATCAGAATCTTATTTCAGCTACTTGAGAAATACTTTTAAAAACCTCCTGGTTTTTTAGCACTGTTGGGTAGAAAATGTCTTCTGTTACATTGATCTCTCTCTCTCTCTCTCATGAACAGCTTCACAACGTTAACCTTGCATTGGACTTGCTGACAGATGGAGGCCTTCTGAATTTTTCTGTGAACTCTGAAGGTGAGTCATGACATGCAAGCTTGTCTGGAATAGAATTGCTAATATCCTGGCTTAAAAGTTAGGGTAATTGAAGAAAGTAGGTTTTGCAGTGTGACATTGACACATCTTGTTATATGGCTGCCCCATAGCTCCTCATTCAGGACGAATAATAAAAAAGCTGAGAATTGTTTTGAACCATCTTTGTTTCTCTACTAAAAATGTTGGATTGTTATAACTTTAGTAACTTTACACTAAACTTAACAAATACTGACTTATGAAATAGTTTAAAGATTTAAATCAGTGGCAGCTCCTAGGGAAATTACAGCAGCTGAGCTGGAGGGAAAGCTATTTTCCTGTCTCATTAAAAGTTTTAGTGAGTTACAAACAAGCTGGTTTCACGTGGAAGGACACCTTGGAGAATATGTCCTGAAGATCAGAAACACTGACCACTCTATTCACACCCAGAAGAGCTGGTGGTTCAGTCTCCTGAAAGTGAAATTCATAGGTTTTAAGTTGCTGTTCTGCCTAGTTTAGAGCTGGGAGCTGAATCTTGATCTCCTACATCCAAGTGAATGCTTTCATTGCTGCGTTAATGTACATGCATGTTCCTCTCTCCTACCCCACCACAAAAACATCCACTTTCATTTTGATGAGACCAATTTTCCAATTAAAAAAGTACTCCACAGAAAAACATTTGGAGTGGCTCCTGGTGGGATGAGGGATGTGGCTACATTAATGGATGGTGCTGTCACTGCTTAGCCTGACCTCTTGCAGGGCACATAACCTCACCCCATCGTCCTCCATCAAGCTCAAAAGCTTGTTGTTGAATAAGTCTTTATTAAAAATAGAAAGCATTATCTTTTCCACTATTAGTTATTCATAAGCAGGTGGGCGCATGTGTTTAGTATGTAACTCGTGGAGGAGGAAGGATAGAATTTAGGACTTTCTTTGGTTTTTCTTTTTTCCACTAGTGCTTTGGTGATGTTGGCACTTTGCATGACAGGCATGCACAAATTGTGGGCTTCTTGCCATATTTCACAGAGCTAGGAGTTTGGAAAGCTATTTATGTTACCGTTGAAAAGAGTAATCTGCGTGAGCTCAGGTCTCCATGCTGAGATTCACCTTTTGTATGAAAGGAGTTAAACCCGTGCTTTCTTTCCTTCCCTCTGGCTATTCTGCGCTGCCTCAAATACAGAGTTGATCAATGTAAGAAATACTGGTGCCAACATCTGCAAACCCTTTAGCTTCACTGAGAAAATCCTCAGCTAGTGATTGAATTTAATATGATTTAGGGGTACTTATTACAGCTACACTATTTAGACTGTTCAAGGATCTCATTTACTAGTGTTTCATTGTTAGTAACTGATGTAAGTCACTGGGAGAAAGACTATCTCCTGTTGCAATTATTAAATACAAGAGCAGTTTGTTTAGCCAAGAACACAGAAGCTGAAAACTGAAAGAAAAAAAACCCAACAAAACAAACAGCCAACAGCAGCAAAACATGATGGAAACATTACAACCAAAAAACTGAAGTGTCAGATAACTCCCAACAGGATTCCTGCCGAAGAATATTCATAAAAAACTAAAGCTGTAAAGTCCTATTAAATTATCTGTTCTGTTCTCTGCTAGTGAAGAATTATTTCTTGCTACGCATTATTTATCCTGTCTTCCAGCAAGATAGTGCAGTGAAGGTCCCTTTTCCTTAAGTTTATTTAATAAATAAATAATTTTCTAGCTCTTGGGTTGCTGTGTTGCTTCTTGTTAACAATTAGATTGCCTAAGTTCAGGTTATAATTGGAGAAAGGTGGAAGATTGTCTCTGGCGGTTGCAGTCTATTTCTATTCCAGGGATTGCTAATACTTCCCATCTGGTTTTGTTGTTTCTGGTTTGTGTATCCACAGATATTGTGAACGGAGATATGAAGACTACAATGCGGATTCTGTATTGCTTGTATTCCAAATACAAGACCAAAGAAACATGAAGGGCAAGGCCAAGAGCTTGGGCTTTTTTTCCCCCCCTTTTTTTTTTTTCTTTTCTTTTTTTCCTAACATCTCATGGTCTGATTTTTGAATTCCCAGCTCTGTTTGCCGCTGTTTATGTACAGGCACTTGTGTTTGACACCGGGTGTGTTAACATTGTATATGCGAGTATGTATTCATGCGAGGTTTCACATAGACAGGCTGAGTAACTGTAGGTATGTGTGTGTCCAGGGTCAATGTACTGTGTTCTTCTGTGGCTGTAGCTCTTGCTCCAGCCCTGTCTCTTGCTTTCTCCGAGTCCCCCCTAGTGCTGCAAAGAAGTGCAATATATGTTTTTTCTAGACTCTGCGTTCTGGAGGTGAATTTGGAAGCTGCTTTTGCAGCCTCCTCGCTTTCCTGTTTCTGAGTTACCCTGGAAACTAGAGAGGTGAAAGACCCACCACGGCATCCCTGGAGAAGATTGCAGACACACTCGAAGTTCAAAACCTTCTTTAGACAAGCGGCCGGCTGTTGTCAGGAAAGAGGGTATGGATTGGACACCAAATGAAATGAAATCTGAACTGATCACCTGTTTGGTAAAAGTTTCACCACTTGCCTGCTTGAGTACGGAAAGGGGACTTGGAACAACATGGTGGCATGAGACTGTGTCCTAACAGAGGGGTCTCCCGCACGGCTGTAGAAAGGTGCTCTGATTTCCTTGCTAAGCTAATGCCAAACTGTGGCCAGCTCCAGCCTGTTAGAGCCCTGACCCTGTAATCTCTGACTAGCGGGAATGCCGATTCCTGTGCCAAGCATGTTGTAGGAGTGACTACCATGCTTTTCCCTCCAGTAAGAGGCAGAGGGATGCTGGCTTCCTCCGCAGCTGGGAGAAGTAGAGACCGTCATGGGCAGGAGTAGTGAAACGCTCAGCTTCTGCCGCTTCTGTCAGCGTACCCCATGCTGCGGGGACTCTCACACTCCTCCGAGACTCTCTTGGCTGAATTTGTCCCGTGGCTGTCCCCAAGCTTCCCAGAAGCTCCCTCTGGATGCAGCGAGGCTAGCCGCGGTTTATGTTAGCTGTCACCCTTGGTCTTACTCAGGGGTTTTAAATCAGAACTCCTTCAAAACCTCCACCTACTCCCTTGACCCTAAAATTATGTCACATTTGTGTTGCGTGAAGCTTGAGATCTAATTAAAAAAAAAAAAAAAAAAGTTTTTATATTATTTTGTCTTCCATCTAAACTGATTTAATTTCCTGCCATCAGTGACTCTGACATTTGATCTCCGATCTGATGCTTCATCTGTGTGTTAAGGGGAAACCGAAGCTCGCCCAGTATGAGTGCTGACATTTACAGATGAGAATTTGTTGTGTCTAGTTCTGGATCGTACAGCCGAAGAAAGACCTTTAGATAGCAATGCTGATAAGTCTTCGAGTCCTGCCTTTGAAAATGGTAATACTGCACAGCTGTAGGAGCTGCTGGAGGAAGGAGTTCTGCAAACTGCCCTGAGTCTAGTCCTTTTTGCACCAATAATTACCTTGCTATGTTTTCATGGAGAAAAATCCAATGTGTGGTGCCAATGAGCTACAAGAAGATCAGTTTGCTTCCATAGCAAATGTGAGTTGTGCGTGCTGTTTTGAATGATTTAAGTGAAGAATACTGTTTTTTTTTCTCTTATGCAGGTCTCTATAGGTATCTTGCTTTATTCTTTAATGGGCTTCAGACAATCGACTGGGAGACCTGAGAAGTTTGTCCTTGCTTCAGAGATCCCTGCTGCCCTTGCTGTGACGTGGCAAGTGGATTGTAGAATAAATCATTATTGAGCAGATAAAACGGGGCTGTGGCTTGTGGAGAGCGGGGGAGAGGGGGCAGGAGGGTGTTTGGTGGTGGTACAGAAGAAGCAGCGTGGCCGTTTCCACCTAGGGAAGCCAACCTGAATCTCTTCCCCTATGCTGGTGACCAGAAGTCATTTCCAGTGCGTGACTTTGGGCATAACCTAGAGGCTATGAAAAAGTCAGTGGTGGGGAGATCAGCTGGTGCTCTCCTGGTTGGATGGTTGTTACCGCTCAAGGAAGCAGTTGGATTTTTCGCTGCGTGTTCTGAATTTTGTGGTCCGCTCCTCCGGCATAAGTAAATCCAGTGCTTGTACTTCTGCAGATTCCTGGCAAGGGAACTCTAGCTCTTGAAGAAAGGGTCATATTCCCTTCCCAACACCAGCTTGCCTAAACCTGTTATGAACAAGTCATTCTTGAAACCATACAGGGGGGAAAAAAAAATGACAGCTAATGTGCTAGAATCAAAAACATATCGAGACTAAAAATGGGTATTTTAATGTTTTTTATGTTGCGAGCCAATTTATTACATGCTTGATGTCTCTGAACACTTTGATAAAGAGCCTGTGTTTGATTCTGAAAACATGCTACAGAATTTTACCGATCCGTCATACAGACACTCGCTCCATAAATTGGTGTAGAATACACAAGTGCGGTATTTACATTTGAGATGTAGTCACAGACTTGGCATAGTTTTTATAGTAAATATAAAGTGACAGCTAAAAAGAATATTCCAACAATATGAAACTGGGGAAGAAAGAAATATATATTTTTGTTCTCAGATGTTACTTTTGCCTTACATAATAATAACCTGTTTCCCCTTTCTCATATATGGTAATGAAAAATGAAACTGCTTACTGTTTCAGCCAGCAAATTAACAATATTTTGAATAAACTTATCTCTCTCTATGAGAGCCTGTTTATTGACACATAATTAATTTTGTAGTTTTCATGTTTAAACCCTAGATAGTAAGCTGTTCATGATAGAAAAGCATGGTGGACTATTAAGATGTTAGGTTTTTTTATTGTACTCCATAGCTAGGTATGCAAGTTTAACTGGGATGACTGTTTAGTTTTCCAGTGGAGTCACTGACTGACTGTGTCACACTCTGTTTCCAAGGAAGAACATGCAGTCTGTTTATCTTTTAAATAACCGGTAGATGGTCCAAGAGTTTCAGAGCCAGAGAAGAGCCCTACGGGAACTTCTGTTATTATCCTTGTCTCAAAGATAAGTGGCACGGTGGCACTGCAGCAAGGCAACGGCCGGGATGTGGCACAGAGCTGAAGTGTTTCTATCATCTCCTGATTGCTGAAATTTTTCTGTTGTCCTGTCTTTCCAAAATACACAGCCTCATAACTGGAAAGATGTTATGGGGGGGTTGTCCTGGGATGTCCTGGGGGTTCTAATTGACAAGCAGCTGAATATGAGCCGGCAGTGTGCCCAGGTGGCCAAGAAAGCCAACGGCATCC
>JAOXNO010000001.1:81980885-81994642 GCA_028565335.1 Limnodromus scolopaceus | reverse complement strand
AGGTTTGTCAAGCAGGACCTGCCCCTCATGAACCCGTGCTGGCTGGGCCTGATCGCATGGGTGTCCTTCATGTGCTGTATCATATTTCGAAGGGATCCTAAGAAGGACTAGCTTCCTCAGGTCAGTATGTCTGTGTCATTGCATGTTTTTCTCTTTTCTGAAACAGTTTCTCAAAACCATTGTAGTGTAATCCAGGCAAAAGTACTTGATCTGGCTGTCGCCTGGGCTGGTCTGGTATACTCAGCAAGAAAGTCACAGCTTTACATCCAAGTGACTTTTTCTTGCAATGATATAGTTTTGTCAGATGGGTGATAATCTGAAACTACTGTCAAGTTACCTGCTTGCTACTAAGCTGAGCTAATGTGTTGAGCATCCCAAAGACCGGGTCACAGGATAGGGTTTACAGATGGTATCTGAGGAGCATAAAGTCCTGCAGACCGTGGCTATATGTTATTCCAAGGGGTAGTAATATCTTAAAAATTGACTTTTTCTTCTAAAAGTATCATAATGTCTAGCTGTGAATCACTATGCCTGTTTCGCATTTCATTCCCTTATTGCATGTCTTGCATTTGAAACCCAATTGCTGAGGTGTGTCTTCTGTGAACCCATCTGTGCCACACTCAGAGGGTGGGAGTCGGTAATATTACAGAGTTCTTCAGTGTGAGCCCTAAAAACTTGCATTTTTTCTTCTGCAGACCACTGACTAGTGCAGTCACTGCTTTGGCCAAAATGGTGGCCAGCACTGTGTCAGATGCTGTGACTTGTCTGTCGATGCAAGGTAAGGCTTGTGTTGGCCAAGGACAAGGGTGGGGGAAGGAGGAGGTGTGCTGGCATTCTCACTACACACAGTTCCTACAGGCCTCCAAGTTTTTCAAGACACAGACGACAGCAGGTTCCCTCCCGCGAATCCAGTCCGATGACAGACGATGCTGTTGCCAGCTGGCATGGTTTTATTATGACTTTGTTATTAATCATGATTTGCCAGTTTTCTCTTGCTCAGCCTGACTGCCATTTCTTGTTATCACCAGTGGAGATGCCAGTGCCTCCAGTGGGGTAAGGGGACTACCATTTTCAGAACCTCCTTGCCACGGTCAATGTTATCTCTTAGGGTTTCCAGGGAGAGCAAAACCTGCCCAGAGTCTACAGCTCTGTGGGTGAGGGGAGGTGATCAGCATCTCTGTGAGGAGTAGCAAAGACACCGTGACAGACATGAGTTATGGCAGGGCAATGAGAGAAATGGACTTCAGGGCTGCAAGAGATTGCAGGGGAATGTGTTACCTGGAGGAGGAAAGTAAGGGGGCACAAGTAGCTTGGAGGAGGAGAAGGCTGGACTGGGACTGAAGAGGGAAGTTGGAAAGTGGACAGGGAAGATTCCTTATTTTCTCAGCAGTGTCACAGTTCTTCATGTCTTGCCTTCAAAGACTGCAAGAGGAGACAGTAATACAGGCAAGAAATCTGCCCAAACCTCAACCCAGCAGGGACAAGCTGGGTGTTTGGGGACCTTCGAGTTTGGGTTCCTTAGAGCAAAGGGCCAGCAGGCTGAGCATAGTCTGCTTTAATATCAGCTTGTGCCAGCTACTGAGGTAGTACTTGTGCTGCTTCTGCTCGTGCAGAGCCTGAGAAAGGTGGTCTCAGACCTGAGTCTTTGCCGGGGTTCTACCCTATATACGCTGGCATTTACATAATGTCCTCATGACCACGTTATTTGGAGAAATGATGGTGGGCAATCACCACTTCCAAATCCTTTTTTAACAGATTGGTAGTCAAGCATGTCAAAATCCATCAGCAAATAACCTTTCTGAGTGTACTAGAAAATTTTCTATCCTCCAACTGCTCACTGCTTTGCTCCTTGTGAGTTTACAGAGAGTGGGCATGAAGTTCTGCCAGCACATAGTGGTGGTACTACACAGGCAGGAGTTCACAGGAGTAAGTGACCACACAATCTTGAGGGCAGAAGAGTCAACTGTGTACCAGGGACGGTAGAGTGAGTGCTGGAATAGGCAGTGCCTTCCCTCCTCCATACTCTGCCCAGGGGAAGCACTAACACTGCCCAAAATTTGCACTTTCTGGGTCCCGTGGATGGTTTTTTTTAAACGCCCACCATTGCCTTAACTGTGAATTCAGTGGGAGTTAAGCCAAATTTTAGAGCATTTCGGAAAACCCTTTCCAAAATATGTAGTCTGCCATTCACAGGGACGCTGTCTGGATGCCTTCCAGAGCAGCTCCCAGGCCCAGCAGGACCATCACTGAGTGCTTGTGAGGGTGACAGACTCCACCTGTGGGATGCAAATGGAAGCAAGGGTGGGATGAGCGTGGGCACCTGGGCGCCGACCTGTTTCAGGGAGAGCTACAGACATGCGTGTTGGAGGCAATTCCACCCCCCCCGCTCACAACTTTCTCCTGGAACAAAATCTATTATAAACCTGGTGGCTCTAGAAAATCCATTTTTTTGCTGGCCTGGAGCTTGTCCAATCAAGAAACTCTCATTTGCTCTCCTAGTAAGCAGCATGAAATGTTCACTTCAATTTTGCTCATAAGCTATTTTTGATTAACTGCAGACATTTGTGCTGACTTTTCAGCGGCAGCCGCTTCACATACTTAGCCATATTTGCATGTAGCAAAGGGTATTTGGGCACGAACAAGGATATTTCCTTATTACTTTGCAGTATCTCGGATTTCCTCTCATCCGAGCGCAGAAGCAAATCCAGTATTAGTGGTTTAAGGATTAATTGTCTATCAGGGAGTTGAAGCAAACAGTTTATGGAAATCAGGCTCGCATTATCTTTGGAGAAATGACTGTGAACAACCAGTACGTCCCAAGGAATAGGGGTTGGGTTTTAACCAATTGATAATCAAACATGGCAAAATCCGTCAGCAAATAGCCTGACTTAGTGTACTGGAAAATTAACTAATGGCTGGAGATACGCTCCTCTCTGAAATTATTCTTTCTGTGATTTGACAGCTCTAGTAAGCCAATTGCTGTGAGTTTAATTTCATATTTAGCTTTCTGTGAGGATGTGTTTTAACAGTTGCTTTGGCTTGCTGCCCTCTAATGAGGATTTTAATTTTTGATATTCTCTTTTTTTTTTTTTTCTTCAGAAGAGAAGGGGCTTTGCAAACTAGATGGATTTCATAGTCAGGAAAGATGGTGTTTCTGGACTAGGTGGTCCTTGTGCCATGCCGGGCGGTGGTGGTGACGGTGGGGAGCTGCCATGTGCTGCAAGCAGGTATGGCCTGCAGTGGGTTCTGTGAGAAAGTGTGCCCTTGCAGCCTGGTAGTGACGGTGAAGGTGACTCCAGGGAGATGCTGCTGCTGTGGGAGTCCCTGTGGGCCCAGCTGTGGATGTGGATGGGGGAAGAGGAGGGGCTGGAGAGGTGTGAGAATGGTTAGCACGTCCCTTGGACACTGTCCTGCCCAAATCCTTACTCTGTTTTGGACGGCCGGTGTGGCTTCCTGACTCAGGAACCAATTAATGGGGTTGTCCGTCCAGGGATGGGTGGAGGCAACCCTTCTGCCCCTGTGCCCTGACCAGCCGCCTCCTCAAGTGGCCACCGACGTCTTCCTCGCATAAGTGGGCTCCTTTCTGAGCGGGGCGCCCGTGTTCATGTAGGTGTGTGATTAGTGTTGTTGGGTCTGCTTGTAGGGAAGGCTCCAGGCTCAGCCCACCGCCCCACAACACCCGCCTGCATGTTTCAAAACATAAACTTCTCTCCTAGACAGAGCTGCCATGGGTCTGCACGTAGCGCAAGCTCCTGGGGGGGCGTCCTGGGAGGTTGATCCGGGCGGGATGTGAGTTATCCTGGAACATGGGGTGAGGGACATCCACCAGCTCGGAGGTCTTGATGGGTACATGCAGAAACAGCTCAAATAACCTCCTTTTCAGAATTTTTTAGGCTCTGTTATTTTTCATCTTAAAATGCTTTTTCCGCAGGTATCTACAGTGTCTGACACTGCGTATGGAAGGGGTGCGTCTGTGTGGGCTAATCTGGCTTTCTGCCTGCTAAATTCCGTACGAAATTCCGTTTCAAAGTGCCTAAATGAAAATAATGACTAAATTGTGAACAATCCAATAAGTAAGAAATTTCAGTAATAATTTTCTGATACATGAAGTAAGAATCTGCAAAAATGCATGCTAAATTAAAGAATATTTCTTGAGGGTAGAGGAGAGGTACCAAGTTTACCGTAAAGATTGTATTTAGTTGCAAATCCACATCCCCCTGTGATTACAAATCAAGGCAAAATACGCTTTTTGTTTGCAAAGAAAAAGAAAAAAGCACTAATGTAAAACCATGTCTCTAACAGAGGTGCTTTAGGAGGAAAGCTGTGTTTGCGTAAAATCTCCTCCGACCCTTCAGTGATGAGATGGCTTGTGCGCTGGATCGTGAATCTTTCAAAACAAACCGTGGTTGCCTATGAAAACAACCCCCCGCAAACAAGAAATGGAGTCCAACTATATGTAATAAAGACAGAAGCGGAGAGCTCTGCAACCTGCTGAGATAAATGTTTTCAAGCCTGGGAAATTCATAAGGCTGGAAATACCATGAAGCCTAAGCAAGCCGATTGAGACAGTTCCTAAATGAAGATTATTTTTTTTCAAGGCACAGTGGCCATACTTCCAGCCTTTCTTCTGTTTTCCAGATTCCAATGTCTGAGGTGTATCCCTGATAATTACCATGGGGAGAGCCGTTGTGATAATGGTGCCTTTGTGTTCTCTTACCCCCCCCCAAAAAAAAAAAATCCAAGAAAAAGCTTTTGAAGTGGTGGTTGAATTTTCTTTTTTTTTCTATAAAATTCTTCACTGATTGCCTCAAGTAGTAGCAGGGCAGGTGAGAGCAAATCTCAAATAATGGGTCTAGAAAAATAATAGCATTAGCAACTTGCTTCCAGTAATTCCTAATAGCAATATCCAGCCTTATCTGCTTTCAAATGATACTCCACTACTCCACTGGCTTGCTATTTTTTAAAAAGAAAAAAAAAGGTGTGGAGAGGACAAAAGCTGCTAACCTTCCTTTCCCTCTCAGAGTCTAATGCCATTATAAAGTCATTTGTGTGCAAGTTTCCCCCTTTCTTCTGGTGTTTGAGGTTTTTTTTCCCCCTTTAAGATTTGTATCTAATCCCATACCATGTCAATAAATACAATAAGATGCAGAATATGGCTACGGATGTTTTTAGTTTTGCTTGATTTTGCCTTGTCCTTCCCTCTCTGGTGCTGCGGGGCTGGGGAAGAAAGAGAAGTAAGGATGTGGAAAGAGGGAACTCTGACAATCCTGCTGTCACCCTGACCTTCTCCCAGAGCTTGTGTGGGGCCAGAGAGGCACCTTGCCTCCTTTGTGCCTTGGTCAGTATTTTAGAGGGGGAATCATCCCTGCCTTCAAGGTGTTTCAACCCCAGGTGCTGTGATGCCACTAGAACATGGGTTTCTGTTCCTCTGTTTCATCCTGGCTCTCTCTTGACATTTCTTTCCTTAGAGAAAACGAACTTGGTAAGTGAAATGGCTTTATAAATAATCTGAAGATAGTTAATCATCAAAAAATCATGTAAGAGAATGATTAAGATGGACAATGGTAGCTTTGTAGCTTGAGCTTTGCTAAGGAGAGATGAAAGGCTGAAGTTTTGTGTCTTGTCCATACTGAGCAGCTAAGATTTAATAGACTGAAATAAAATGCTATGTTTTAGCACTCACAGTGGGGAGTGAAGTAACAGAGAAATATTCCATAAATCAAGAAGAGCACCAGCGAGGGCTTAGTTAGTTGTTTGTAGTGCAACAATTCAGCTTGATATGCTCTGTGCAAGTTATGGATGTTAGGTTTAGTCTCAGTATGATAATTCAAACTTCCCAGTATCAGAAACTGCTATAGGTGCTATAGGTGCTCGAACACAATGAGAAGAGGTGAAAGGATTACCTGAGAACTTCTGCCTTTATTTTTAAGTAGCAATCGTCATATAATGATACATGAAATAATTTGGTATAAGGACTTAGTTGTGTTTCTATCCGTATTGGGTGCAGGGTCCACCCTTGGGTGCTTGGGCTTAGCCCTGGAGCTGTGCGTAGACAGATCTTTGTGAGAGCACACTGACCAAAGTTGTACCTGTTTGGTGTACTCCAAGTGAATTCACCCTGGCCTGTGACACTGCTTACATGGTGGGAGGAATGGGACAGCCCGGAGCTTCAGTCAAGTGTCCCATCACAAGTATATTACATGGCTGTTCTGTACTGGCTGGTTGTGCATAGATACCAACTTTGTAAAAGCTGTAAGACTATGCTACCTGTCCTGAGATTTTGCTAACTATCAATTTGTACTTCAGGTCAGTAACAGCTGGTTTGCCTGGAACTGGACTTTTTTAGACTTATCTTCTGCAGACTGCTGGAAAATGCTCTGCAACTTTCCTTCCCTAGATCTGAAGGAGCGAGAAGATTCAGCTGGAAGAGGTTCACACTTCATTACCCAGGGAGGACAGAGGCACTTGAAATTTAATGCAATTATTGCCTTATTTAAAGACTCCTAAAGGTACTCACTGCCTTCAGGTGGACCCTGCTTTCAGTAGTTCTTTCCTGTAACCAACTATTTAGTTAAAAAAGAATTTAACCATTGTTAGCCAGGTGTTGCCAAAGCACAATGTTGGGTTTTTTTCTGGTGTGGTTCACACCCTGGAGGAATATTTCCCCTGCATTAAATACATGGGATGTCTTACTCTGCTTCCTGACCTCTCTGCCACGAAGTCAAAATCACGTCAGCATTGATATCCCTTTCTTCTGCAAAACTGTAATCAATTAAAATGGGCAAAGACATAGAATCATAGAGCGTTTCGGTTGGTAGTCACCTTAAAGATCATCTCATTTTGCCCCTCTGCCATGGGCAGGGACACCTCCCACTAGACCAGGTTACTCAAAGCCCCATCCAGCCTGGCCTTGAACCCCTCCAGGGATGGGGCATCCACAACTTCCCTGGGCAACCTGTTCCAGTGTCTCACCACCCTCAGAGCGAAAAATTTCTTCCCGATACCTAATCTAAATCTCCCCTCTTCCAGTTTGAAGCCATTACCCCTTGTCCTATGATTATATGCCCTTCTAAAAAGTCTCTCTTTAGCTTTTTTGTAGACCCCATTCAGATACTGAAAGGCCTCTATAAGGTCTCCCCGGAGCCTTCTCTTCTCCAACATCTTATGATGAAACAGTCATTTTGAGAAGGAAACATACATTAAGGTTAATTCCTTTGCCCCAGACCTGACCATGTACAGAGAAGAGGGCAGTGCCCGACACTCCATAGACCTCACCAGTGGCCTTCCTTATTGCTACTGATTTCTTTCTGGCAGGTGCTTGGATTGCAGTATTGCCCTGCAGAATAAAAACCCCACAAGAGATAGATCAACACAGGATTAACGTTTCACAGCAGGGAAGTGCCAGAGTCTCTCTGCAAAGGGAAGAAGTAGATACACAAACTTCAACCGCAACAGAAGCAGCTTAGCACGCATTGATCTAGCAGTCCTCTTCTCATCTCCCTTTGGCGTTCTTCAGGCTGGCCAAAGTCTAAAACTTCTGCCTGCGTCTCACAGAAAGTAGTTGTGAGCAACGCTTTGTGCAGTGAGCTTCAGAGGATGGCTGGCCACAAGGCGACTTATCATTGGAATTTGTCTAGCCGTGGTTGTTTGCACACAAAAGGAAAAGCCAATATATCTGGAACTGCTCGTACACATATATCTTTCTAATGGAGAACATCTTGTAATTATGCTGCAAAATTGTTTCTGAATCAGAAAAATGAGTATTCTGCCAGAGGTCTGGGACACGGGCGGATGTGGTAAAGCAAAAGGATCCTGTCATGCAAATACTTTAGAAAAGCAGGAAGCCCGAACCCAAAGCACACCTTTTATGGTCAATAATGGGTAGTAAGGAATATTTCATTTTTATAGCAGGGGTGTGGAAAGGAAAGATAGTCTCGTATTTATGGGTGGATATTAAATGGTTTACTTGGCTTCTCTTTAGGCCGTAACTTGCTTCTTCTGCCCTCCCATTGCAAATTGCTGTCTAGATCAGTTGATGCTAGAGCTATAAAAACCAAAAGATCGAAGCCATAAGCTGGTTTAATTGAGCGTAGCAAACTAAACTGCTGCATCACAAATAAATAAACTACCTATAAATCATTAAAAAAGAAAAAAAAAGCCTGTTTACAGGTAGTTTACAGAAATGTGGCTGTTCTTAATGAAAATCTTCTGAAGAAAAACTTATTTTGAAATCCTGTGTTTGCCTATTAGGAGGAAATTAATGTAAAATCATGCAAAATAGCTTTATTTTTACCTTTGCTCACTTGTCTTCTTCCTCCTGCTCCTCTACTTTCTTTCCCTGGAGACAAATGAAAACTGCTTCTCTTACTGCCTGTTCCCTTCCTGACCCAGGTGTTCAATAAAGGGAACTGGAGTTTTTCATTTGCAATCCCCTCTACTCCATGAAAGGAGGTCTACAGAAAATAAGATATTTCTTTTTAAGGTGGTCTTCAACTCTTGGTCAAAATTTTTTCTAAAGGGGATTTTTGTGGGGAAAATAAAGATTTCTGGAGCAATTCCAGTAGAAAAAGGGCAGGAATGTGGAGGCACATTTGATTCCTCAGCATCTCTGAAAGGACCAGGCAGCTGACAAGTATTGAAGGGGAGCAGAAACATCAGTGGTGGCTGGTGATGCCTGAGGAAGGGGCTGGGAGGCTGCTGCTCCTGGAAGAAATGATGCAGACAGCTAGTAAACACATAGTTGTTTTTTGATGAAGCAAAAAAATAAGAGGGAAAGAGGGCAATAGCTCCAAGGAGACATGAGCAAGAGTTTTGTCTAGATGCACATATCTGAGCTGAGTGGTCCAGGACAGTGGAGTGTGGCTGTGCAGAATGAGACTTCAAAGCAGGGAAAGGAGGCAGAGGCTTCAGTGTGTGAGGTTCTTCTTGTCTCTGCTAGACTTTCAGGTTTTTGCAGCTTGGCAGTATAAAAAGCTAGGACTCCAGAAGAGAAAAGTATTAGGAGAAGGACCGGCAGGAATACCATGGTTCAGTTATGACTGTTCTTCATGAAAAAAACCCAAAAGCTTCTGGTGAAAAACAGCTGCGTGGTGGAGACACTGACTCCTGGCAGGCCCCAGAATAACACAGGGAGAGCAGAAGAGCCAGGTAGTACACAAAGTCCTGATTTTCCTTCGTGTGTGTCCACAGTCCCCAGAGTGACTGTTGGGTGTTGAAGCTTGGGCAGTGCTGGCACGATTGTCCTGAACCTCCCCTGCAGCTTGGAAGGTGAACTGCTTTCTAGATGGATTAATGCTCCTGAAAGACTATGGTTTGGACAAGGAACTATAGCTAGTGCCTGTTAGTGTTCCTCTTTAGTTTGCACCATGCAGCAAACTAGGGCCACCTCAGCTGCACCAGTGTCCCTCTCTGCGACCACAGGTAAGCCGACTACTGGTACACCCCCATAGCACAGAGTGGGAAGAAGTGGGCAGAAACATGGGAGGTGACCTTCTGCTACCTGGTGAGTGTTGTGCGGGCGGCCTGAGGTCTCCTGGGCTGGAAAGCAAATGACTGTATGCTGCAAATTGTTGTTTTCACTCACAGCTTGCTGAAGCCATACTTTAGTGGTTTCTTTGAGTGAACGTGGTTTTTATGAACAAGTGAATCATCAGAACGGTCTGCAATGTGCCCTGGGAAAGATGGTGCTTCCACGGCTGCTGGAGCATCCCCACTGGAGCGAGGGTGGTCAGCAAGGACAGCCTGCCCAGGCAAGTCACAATGAAGTGGTGGGCCATGGTTTGTCAGTGGGGCTGAGGGACAGACATCAGGTGGACATGGTGATAATGAAGTGCAAGGGAGGTGCAGTCTGGTTGCTCTGTTTGTTTGTGTTAGCCTTTCTTCTGTTTGCTTTGATTGCCTTATTAAAGAGCAACAGAAAAGGCAATTTCACTCTTCATACCTATTTCAGAGCCATGTTCCCAAGCCCATGTGGACAAAGGACATGGAATATGGCCTCCTACCTTGCTGGACAGAGGAAAGTCCCAGAGAACAAATTACTTCCAGCAAGAGATTGCAGAAACTCTTCTTTTGGCACGTTTTACTGCCAGAAGACTGCTGGAGACTCAAAGAGCTTCCCCCACCAGTCCAAATCCTCCATGTGGAATGAGAGCTACCTCTATTAACTACTCAGCAATACTCTCCTTTTTCTAGAGCCCATGGCAGCTCCGGAGAGTTGGTTCCTCCTGGCATAGTATTAGGCCAATTTTTCCAGCAAGTCCCAGCCATGCTGTGACAGTCACTGAGCCACACGTCACTGCTCCCCTTGGCTTTTCTGAGACTTAGCTGCCTCATTACCATATTCATTTTCCTGTTCTATTACAACTGTGTTCATTTGCTCCCATTTATAGTCCTTGTTTTCAGTATCCAAATGGCAAGGATGGAGGACTCCCTGGAGTGGCTAACCACTGCCAAGCTCCCTATAATCATTTATATTTGTTTAGTAATTCCCAAACACAAGCACTTTATATAACAAATACCATTTTTCTGAGGCCCCAAAAGTGATTCAGAAATGCCAATTAATTGATCTGCACAGTTTCTCCATAAAATAGGTCATGAATATTATGTCCATGTTATTAATTAGCAGCCAGTTGAAGACAGAGTATTATTTTAGCTACTTCTTCCTCTACTTTTTATTCAACTCACACTGTATTTATATGCACTCTGATATGTACATACACGTATACACATATATGCATATATATATTATACCCTACCATGACAGAATTGTTCCCTGACAGAGTCTGTTGAGCTGCTCTGTGCCAGACGTTTGAGGCAAGAGGCACAGCCATTCCATGGGGAAAATTGCACCATTGTTTTGTTTTTAATTTGACATTTTATCAAAATTTTCTTTTGCTTGGTTTCATTCCACTTCCTGTAGTGATATTCCCCTTTATAGGTCTCCACTGTTTAATGTTACTTTACACACTTTTTAGCTTTTCTTGGGCCAATTTAGCTACTGAACTTTTCTTAAGAAACCAGCCCCATCAGAACTTTACCTTGCTATTGCCCCTTTCTCCAAAACTTTGTTGCTGGGATTTCATTGATACTTCACAGGAGACTTTGTGCTTTAAGTGAGACATCTAAAAGGTGAGGAAATACAATATATGTATATATCTATGTACATATATGTATATATGTATTCGCAGAATATTGACATGTAATTGGGAATATGAAATTACAACACAGGACAAGAATTGCTCTGAACACCTGGTAGAACCGCCATCCGTGGCACGTCACAGTACAGATCCAAGGGAGCTGCAAACACCATGTTGTCCCCAGTAATTTTAAATGACCCATTAACATGCCAAACGGTCATTGCCACGGAGACCAGCTTCAGGGCAGGTAAGACTGCGCTAGGGAAGGGATCTGGCAGCAAAAAGGGCTGGCGAGAAGCTCTTTTGGGGGTTTTTTGAAGCCGGGACAAGCCCTCTGCTTGTCCTGGGGCTGCCAGCTGGTGGGTGGTGCTGCTGAGGGAGCCTGGGTGGAGCCGCCACCACCAGCCCAGGTTGATCAAGCCACCAGGTGATAAGAAGCCTCAGGGAGGGCAGGGATGAGTCCCTTCCCACAGAGCGAGCACCCGGTGCTGGTGTGTGTGCCCCGGCGGGTGCCTCAGGAGGCTTCAGTCCATATGGCAGGGTGCTGAGCCTCTGCCAGTGTACGAGGTCAGTTCAGTCCCTTGGGGGCTCATCCCAACTTGAGTTGCAAGGTGTCAGCTGCTTGCAGAGATCCAGCCATGGTGGTTACCCGGTGTAAGGCTGTTGTTAGGAAAGCTGTGGGCACCCGGACAGAGGCCCCAGGCAAACATGCGGGCGTCCAGGCCTCTGGCTGCAGAGAGTGCTGGAGCCTGGCACTGGCAATGGAGGGTGGCGGAGACCACACCTGTGTCAGATGTGAACGGGTGAATGATCTGCTCAGCCTGGTGGCCCAGCTGAAGAATGAATTGGAGAGGTCGAGGAGTATCAGGGAGTGTGAGAGAGAGAGAGAGATTGACTGGTGGGCCCACTCCCTGAGAGAAAGGGAACAGGTTGTGGCCCCACATAAATCAGAGGGCCCCCTCCCCACTTGTCACCAAGCAACAGGAGGAGATCTCAGAGAAGGAGGAGGAATGGAAACAGATTCCTGCTCCGGGAAGCAGGCAAGTCCCCTCCCAGTCCCTCACACCTTCCCAGTTACCCCTGCAGAACAGGTATGGGGTCCTGCAGTAGGAACTGGCTGTTGGAGAGGAGGACGGTACACCCAGGCTAGAGAAGTCAGAAAGAACAAGGCACCGTAGACCCGGCATCACTACTAGCTCCAAAAGGAAAAACAGAGGGGTCTTTGTTGTGGGTGACTCTCTACTGAGGGGGGCAGAAGGACCAATATGCCGCCCTGACTCACTTCACAGAGAAGCCTGGTGCCTCCCTGGGGCACGGGTCAGGGATGTGATGGACAAACTTCCAGCCCTAGTAAACCCCTCTGATTATTACCCCCCATTAGTAGTTCAGGTAGGTAGCGATGAAGTGGGTAGAAGGAGGCCAAAATCAATTAAAAGAGATTTTAGAGCCTTGGGATGGCTGCTTAAGGGATCAGGAACACAAATTGTGTTCTCCTCTATCCCTTCAATAGCAACCATGAATAAAGAAATTAATAGGAAGAGGCAACAGGTCAACTCATGTCTATGGGACTGCTGTTATTGGCAGGGCTTTGGGTTTTTTGAGCACAGGCAGCTATACAAGACACCTGACCTGCTGGTGGCAGGTGGGAGGCACCTGTCCCAGAGGGGGAAAAGAATTTTGGAGCAGGAGTTAGCAGGGCTCATTGACAGGGCTTTAAACTAGATATAAGGGGGAGAGAGGGAGCTAACTGGGCCTGTTAGGATTAAACCCAAGGGAAGCATGCCAGGGCTTGAAGGATGCTGGATTATTGAGGACTCTCGCTCTGTCATTTCATTTGAGAAAAGGGATAGACGTTTAGAAATTTCTGCTTGCGAACAATGGGAAAACTCTATCCTGAAAGGGGAAAAGGGTACTAGGCCAGGAGTTAAAAAATCTCATAGACAGAGCTTTAAACTAGAAGTGAAGGGGGAAGGGGATAAAACAGCTCACCAAGCCTCTCTCCATTATCTATCAACAATCCTGGTCAACAGGAGAGGTACCAGAAGACTGGAGGGTGGCCAATGTGACGCCTATCTACAAGAAGGGCCGGAAGGAGGATTTGGGAAACTATAGGCCTGTTAGCCTGACCTCGGTACCGGAAAAGATCATGGAGAGGATCACCTTGAATGAGCTCTCACGACAAGTGCAGGGCAGCCAAGGGATCAGGGCCAGCCAGCATGGGTTTATGAAAGAGAGGTCGTGCTTAATCAACTTGATCTCTTTCTGTGACCATGTGACCCGCCTTCTCGATGCTGGGAATGCTGTGGACATTGACAACTGGACTTTGGTAAGGCCTTTGATGCCATCCCCCACAGTGTTCTCCTGGAGAAGCTGGTGAATCAGGGCATAAACAAGTGTACTCTTCACTGGATAAAAAACTGGCTGGATGGCCGTGCCTAGAGAGTTGTGATGAATGGGGTGAAATCCAGTTGGCGGCTGGTCACCAGGGCTCAGTTTGGGGCCAGTCTTGTTTAATATCTTTATTGATCATCTAGATAAGGGGATCGAGTGCACCCTCAGTAAGTTTGCAGATGACACCAAACTAGGTGGGAGTGTTGGTCTGCTTGAGGGTCGGAAGGCTCT
>JAOXNO010000001.1:81968755-81980785 GCA_028565335.1 Limnodromus scolopaceus | reverse complement strand
TGCAGCAGGGGAGGTTTAGATTAGATATTAGGAAGAATTACTTTACTGAGAGAGTGGTCAGGCACTGGAACAGCCTGTCCATGGAGGTGGTGGAGTCACCATCCCTGAAGGTATTTAAGAAACGTGTAGACATGGCACTTCAGGGCATTCTCTAATGCCCAAGATTGTTGGTTTGTGTCTGTTTGTGGGTGGGTGTGGTGTGGTGTGGTGTGTGGGGGGTTTTTTGGTGGGTTTTTTTTTGACTTTTTTTTTTTGGTTTTTTTTGTGGTTGGACTCGATCTCAAGGGTCCCTTCCAACCATGAATATTCTGTGATTCTGTGAACATTCATGTGTTGCACCCAGTGATACCCACGAGAGGGGTTTGTGTTGTATAAAGGAAGACAAACTGAGTCCTGTGGTACGCAAGCTGGTTGGGTGGGTTGAATTGGTGCATGGACATGGTGCCAAAGACTGTGCACAGTGGGAAAGAAATTCGAGTGCTGCATATGATACTGTCACCTGCCAACTGATGGAGAAGAACCCATAAAGTAAAGAGAAATGACTGATAGTGTTAAAAAGAAAGGAAAATAAAAAGTTGCAGGGAAATGTTTTTTTTTAATGAAATTCTCTGATCGACTTTAATTATGAAATTACAGCTAATTTAGCTGGAAATGGGATTTTGAAGTGGATTGCTATAAGACACCTCGAGGCCTTACAGTGGCTTAATCCTTTACTCATTTCTATTCTGTTTTCTTTGTTAGTGTAACAGAAGAACAAACCTGTTTTATAGAGAAAATCACCCTGGCAGTGAGGCTGAAATGTGCCTGGAATCACAATCACTTCTTAGAGCTGAGCTAATCACGATACTTCATCTAATTTCTCATGCAAATAGATATTTTCTCCAATATCTGTTTAAAACAGACTTCTACCCTTATTGACTACAGTGTTAGCAGAGGCAAAATTAAAACGCATCCAAACATAAAGCCAATTTACCTGAGGATTCTACCTGATTGGTCCTGTTTTCTCTGCTGCTCAGCTTCTATAGTGAGAAAGATATAATGAAAGGCTTTTCTCAAAGCTGATTTGCTCTCAAGGGCTTAGGACTGAGTTCTGTCCAGTTCCTTTGCTAATTTGAAGTAAACTAGTGGACCCTCTAGAAATACCCCCTCAGGTACTTCAGTTTACTTGTCTTGTAAAACAGATTAAATGATAGACCTTGAGGACGGTATTAGCAGTTTGAGTTCCCACTTCTGACTTTTTTTTTTTTAACATGTTTCAGGAAGCATCAGAAACTGTTTACATTCAACTCACTTTTAAAAATTTTCATATAACTTAGATAAGAGTGAAAGGTATTGCTGCTATTCAACAAATGATAACTACTTACTATCACTTCAGTACTATCAATAACGTTCACTCTCCACCTCCAAAAAGAGTCCCTTTTGAGTATATTTAAGCAGGAACATGTGCTGAAGCATAACTTTGCATGCCTCAAACACTTCACTCCCATGCTATGGGAACCTTTCCAACTCGTTGGCGTATTCTCAGTTGTAATCCAGGGAAATCACTTCAACAGCAAAAGGCATATTTCCACGATGATGTCTCATGTCTTAATGAGGACAATCCTTTGGAGTGCGTTCTGAATATGATGTCTTATGGAATTGAGTATTTATAAACGTGCCACAGAAATAATATCTTGGTTTAGCTCTCTGTTCTGACTCAGTTTTGTGTAGAAATGGCTCGGAAGGAGGAATGAAATTTTTGAATACTGACAAATGTCATTACAGTCTTACAAACCCTAAACTGGGAGCCTCAGGCATCAGAAGATGGCTCTAGGTTCTTTTCTTCCCTGGAATTCTCAGGCTCTCCTCACCACTTTGGTGATCGGTAGAAATCTCAGGCACTGGTGGTCAGTGTAACAGTCCTTTTGGTGAACCTGACAGTCATTCAGATGACCACGTTCCCAGTCCAGAGGTTAGTGGTAAATGTGGCACTTCATGTGGAATCCATGGCATGCCTTTCATGCAATTTGTGTGTGACCAAACAAGGGTTTGTATTTATTTATTTATGCATGCATGCTTATGCTTTATACATATAAGGTATGCTGGAGCATCTCTCCTGCAAAGATGTGGATGCCTCATCCCTGGAGGTGTTCAAGGCCAAACTGGATGGTGCTTTGAGCAACCTGGTCTAATGGGAGGTGTCCCTGTCCATGGCGGGGGGGGTGGAACAAGATGATCTTTAAGGTCTCTTCCAACCTAAAGCATTCTATGATTCTATGATATATCTTATACATATGTGTGTACAAATACATATAGATAATATTTTATATACATAATTATTGTGGGTTTTTTCTGAAAAAAATCTGTGAGAGTAGTGAAATTTTGGAATGGGTGTGGTGAACAGTTAGGTTACAGAGGTTCAAAAAGAGGCAGTGATATTCAGCTCGGTGGGAAGGTCTTTCACTTCAGTTTTTATAGTTGCACCTAATTGTTCCTTTCCCTGGCTGCCTTCACACGGAGTCTGCAGTCAGCTGAGGCACAGGAGAGACTCTGAGTATCAGAAACCTGTGTTGAAAGTTGTGGAGCATCCTTTCATGGAGACATCAATATATGCTGCCTTTTTGTACTGTGCTTTGTTGGGAGCTGCGATAATATTTTTTTTTCTTTCGTTCTGAGAGTTTAATATTTAACTGTTACCCATAAAATCAAAATTTGTTTCAAAATAGTCAAGGCTTCTTATGAGAAATAGCCAGGTTTATCAAAAAGCTGCAACTTACTGGGGAGAGCAACATATGCACCAAACTGAGTTTAAGAACAAAAGTTCTTAAAGCTTTGAAGTCAGGGAGTGCTGCTGTTTAGAAAGCTTGCTCAATTAACAAGCTGGCTTTTGCGTGCAAACTACAGAAAGGCTATCACCATCATATAAGCATTTCCTCCCCCTGCTGCACAACTTCAGCAACAGAAGTTACTAGGCACGTGTCCCTGGTGCATTAGTTGGGTTGTGAATGAACAGATGATTGCCTAATGAGGACAGTGTTTTTCTGCCCTGGAGATACGGATTCTGGCCTTTCCCATGGCAAAACTCTGTAAGAGCTTGGTTTCCGTGGTTTTTGAAATGCAACTTCCTGACTTCTTTAGTATGAAATGGTATTTTCATTTAAAAATTGACATACATACACTAAATGACATTGAGGTGCTGGAGCGGGTCCAGAGAAGGGCAATGAAGCTGCTGAGGGGTCTGGAGAAGAAGTCTTTTGAGGAGAGGCTGAGGGAGCTGGGGTTGTTTAGCCTGGAGAAAAGGAGGCTGAGGGGAGACCTTATCGCTCTCTACAACTACCTGAAAGGAGTTTGTAGCCAGGTGGGGGTCAGTCTCTTCTCCCAAGTAACAGGCAATAGGACAAGAGAAAATGGCCTCAAGTTGTGCCAGGGGAGGTTCAGATGAGGATATTAGTAAAAATTTTTACACTGAAAGGGTTATTAAGCATTGGAACAGGCTGCCCAGGGAAATGGTTGAGTCACCATCTCTGGAGGTATTTAAAAGACTGGTAGACATAGAGCTTAGAGATACAGTTTAGTGATGATTTTTATAAGTATTAGGTTGATGGTTGGACTAGATGATCTGAAAGGTCCCATCCAACCTAGGCAATTCTATGATTCTATTTTTCTATGACATTAAAAAGGTTTGCAAAATAATTATCCTGATGGAAAATTACATAGGGTGTTTCTATCAGAAATAAATAGTGCAGGGTGACCAGAAATTCAGTTTTTCATATTGAAAAAATGTGTATATATTTTTCAGATAAATGATATAATATTGATTTACATATAGAAAATCTAGCTTGGGCCACTAAGGTATAACAGTAATAGTAAAAGTAGTAATAATAATGATAATAATGATGATGATGATGATAAAAATCAAGCATCTACTCCTTGCCTAGGTCTGTTCCTATCTCATACTTGGTCATGTAAAGGTGGCTTTTCAGGGTGATTGCTAATTGTGACCTCACTTGAGACCCTGGTATCTGGATTTTTGGATGTGCTGTGCACAGCTGGAGTCAGGCTACTCTGTGTGTATATTATTTTTTATATTTTTTCACTGGATAGAGGCTGTTTATTTAGAAATAGACACGGTACCTTTGGCAAAAATGTCACAGAGACCCCATATGAAATCTAATTGCTCTGGTTTCAGAAAAAACTGAGCAGCTGATAGTAAACAGAGCTGGGGGCAGTGGCAGCAGAAGCAGGAGGCTGTCCGTGCAAGGTCTCCTGCATGCAGAGGCCTTCAGAGACGCCCTGTGGAAAACCTGCGCAAGATCCGATATTTAAAGATTGCGTCTTCATCTATATGTATAAGGGAGATAAATGCAGATCCCCCTCTATGCCTTCAATTTTACACATCTCAGCTGCTGGTTGCCTGCTTCTTTGACTTTTATAATGTCCTTTTTAGTATGTTTACGCGTATTATCTGAAGTTGTGGAAAAGAAAATGAAATCGTTTCCTTTGTGCAGCCTCAGCGCGATGCTGACGCAGACCACCAGCAGGACTGTGAGTCCACCACAGAGAGCTCTAGGGCTAATGATGTGGTGGTAACGAAGGGTAGCAGCGGCGGCTGGTTAAGTTCTACGTGAGGCAAGCATCCCTATGTGAGGGATGAGGTATGCTCACTGGAAAACAGCAAGCCTGGGACTTATGCTTCCACCCCTTGTACTGGAGAGGATCATGGTCTAACATGGGCCTGTGCCTCAGTCATTCTCAGTGGTTGACTCCTCTCTGCTGTTGCCTCCCACATGTCCCTGTTTTGGTCCATCTCTGTCTTCCCACTGATGATCTCATTCCTACCTCAGGCTCCAGAACCCGAACTTCACATTGGGACCAGCACAGCCCAGCTGTCCTCCTCCAACAGATGTAAAGCCTTCCTGAGGTGGGAAGTACCCACTTGGCTACTCAGCCCCGGAAACTCCACCAGATGCAATGAGGCAGAGACTTCTGTAATTTTTCAGCTCTCACATCGTAGCTGTTCTACTGATGGCAAGAACAATATGGGACCATGAAGAAGCAACTACTGCCCTGTTCAAGCTGCCATCCTAATGTGGAAAGGAGAATTTTTCCAAAAAGATCAACAGAGAAAAACACATTTGCCATTCCCAAGCCCACATTTTCAGAAGCAACTAAATTATCTTGTCTCAAGCTTTAAATCTGAAAAAAAAAAAGGATATAATAAAGCTCCTGTAAGGAAGACACCCAAGATCCATCTAGACTGCTAACACAAGGCATTATAAGCAACCGCGAGCGTGGCTCTATGCAGGCAATACTAAGAAATTTCAATAATAGTTGGTATTATCAGCCCTGCCTCCAAGAGAATTGAATGCATAATGTGAGATTACAGTACAGCACCGTTATTCGGCTGTTGCTGAGACATGGGGAGAGAATACTGTTATTATGCATTTGAATTACGGGGCATGAAGATTAATGATGTGCAAATTAGCAGCATTCTGCTACAAGTAATTTTTGCTTTCATTTGCCACTATCATCCCTGAATGCCAACATTCGCTCACATTTATAATGTTCAAATGGTATATTAAATACCAAATTAGATATTGACTCATCTAATTTTCCATGCTGAAATGCATCTAATACGGAGAAAGTTTTTGCTTCTATGAACCCTCTGCTGCCCCTTTGTCAACAATTGGTATCAGATAACATTCACAATGTGCAGCTTTATTTAAATTGCAGAGCTTCGTGACTATCTAGTATTCTTTAACTTTTCAATTAGAGACAAAGTATTAACTTTGTCTGCAGGCTCTTCTTCCTTCTCCGTAATTCTCACCTTATCATTATCATATCATCATTTTCTATGTTTGCTGCATTCCTTAGGGCAAATGGATTTTTTCCTGGGGGACAGATAAAGAGAATTACTGCTTTGACTGTCACAATGCAGTATTCTGCTGCCAGGCATTTTTTACCTTGTAATGCAGCTAAGAATTGTCAGTGGTTGACTTCTTCCCTGTCCTCTGATTATGTTGTCCATGGCAAACAGGCACATTTTCTGATTAATCCCACTGATAATCCATTTTAATTTTTTTTTTCTTTGAATACCAAGGCAGATAGTGTGTGTCGACAGTGTTTGAAAATTACCGAGGTTTAGATTTTGGCTTTCCTATGTAAAGAAACATCTTGCTCTTTGAAAAGAATAATTAATTTCACTGGGACTACATAGGCATAAGGACTACTCAACTGAGTTGAGGGTAGCAGAATCTGCTTCCATATGCTACTAGTTTAAAAACAAATAATATTAGTTAGATGCTGCTCTTACCACATCTTATAAGAAAAAAATATGCTTTAGTTGTTAATGGTTTTTCCTCAGCTCTGATATTTTTCCTTTGAACATTTTTCTACCCTGTTCTGCTATCTGTGGCCAGGTTTACCCGGGGCGCTGGTGGGGGACACCCCATTGCTAGCACTGCCTTGCTTGAGATGCTGCACAGCCTCTCTCCCCCATCTCTGGAGCCTTTGGGTCTCGAAGCTTTAGAGAATTACGTGCTGGCACAAATGTTCAGCTGCTTTCCTGGAGGACTCAGTTGCTTTCGTTACCCCTCAAAGAGTTGCATGATGGCTCTTTCGTTTCTTTTGCCTCTGCTGTCTCTCATCCTAACGCTAACACCTCTCATATAAATCCTGTGCCTGGCTGCTGGGACCCTGGCCGGGTTTGTGCCAGCTGCTCCTCGGTCCCTGCCTGGCTGTTTCTTTGGCACCAGGAGGTGGTGAGCTCAGGGATGGGGCTGCACCCCCCTGAGCTGCCCCTAATAAATATGAACCCCAAAGAGCACAGTGCCGGGGAGCAAAGCGGGCACTCTGCCCATCAGCCCACCCCAGGCCTGAGACAGGGGGACTGCTTTGGTGGGCTTTTGAACATCAGACTAAAACTAAGTTTTTCATGATTTCTGGCAGGAGTCAAAGCATTAAGATGCTGACCTAAAACGTGCCTCATCCAGCTTTTCAATGATTTGAGATAATGACTTTTAAAAAGCTCCGATCAAGTTAAAAAGCCTCCTTCACCCCAGCTGTCTGTGGGTAGTGCAGCTTTTAAAATGGGTTGAGTCACCTAAAAGTCACACTACTGAGAGACAAGGAAGGAGAAGGAGCATATCTCCTGATATTTATCATTAAGGTAGGAAAGTGCTAACTCGAGGAAATATGGAAAATATTTTAAGCAATTCTTTTAATGAAAATGAACTTAGACTCTGTACAATCAGGGAGAATCTACCTGAGACACTGAACCAGAGCCAACAGTGAACTTAAAGAATACTTTTTAAAGGAATGACCTGGATTTAATACTTGCTTTTAACTTTATGGAATGCAAAAAATTATAATTTGCTGTTCTGGATATAGTTAGTTGTGTGCGAGGATGTTGCTAAAAGATCTGCTAAAGAAGGAAATGTTTGCCATTCATAAGAAATGCTGTTGCCAGAAGTTTTAGAAAGAGTAAACCTTGACATGGATCCACCAATGTTCATGGCCTCACATGATATTTTGATATTCAAAATAAAAAGGATTTGGCCTAAATTAGAAAAATTAGGGCATATTTAAATTCACATGAGATAAAACATTGCAATTGGCACACTTCTACGTTCCTATGGATCATTTAGGTTGAGCAGATTGTATATTAACATGTGTTATATGAATTGTTAATTGCCAGTTACCAGTTTAGAATCTTATTTGCAATGTGCTGCTATGGTCTGAACTGTCCTTTGTTTCTCAGTGTATGTTTAACTTAGAGTAGTTATAACATGCTGCAGCTGTTCGTATGGTGTGAAAGGGTGTGGGATGATGGCTGAAAATGTATGCCTCTTCTGAATTCATGGGAAAAGAGTATAATATCTTTAAGTTGCTTGCAAAAAAAAAAAAAAAAAAAGAATTAAAACTCACAGCACGCACATTTCCTCCAGTCACCTGCTGGACAAACTTTGTTTCCTTTGGTTTTCGTTTGCAGTTGGATGCCTGAGCGTTGCCATACTGCCCATTAATCTGAAAATAAGCAGCAGCTGGCTGGCAGTCAGGAGACATAATTCAATACTTGCAGAATTTAATTTCTGCTGCTTCTTTTGGTTTAGTCTGACATCTGCATGGTATTTAAAAGGTCTCCAGGCTGCACAGTAAAATATGACATTCCCTTCATCAACGGATCTTGTTGTTGTTGGAGGTGTGTCTTCTAGTGTTGATAATGGAAACTCTTTTTTGTTACCGCTACTTATTTTTTTGGGCCCTTTGGGATCAAACCAGTTGAAAAAAGTGAATTACATTATATATTTATAACTTTTAGTCTCAACCTAATTATGAGTGGATATAGGGCAGAATTAGATTTATAAGTAGTACAATCTTTAAACTAAGTGGGCACCAGATTACAGCCTTTATCCAGCCGTGCTGATACACAAAACCTTGGCTATTGGGTAAAATTAGATAGAAAACCCACTGTGGTGGCCAGGGGTAGAGTTGCTGTTTTTGAAGATGTTGGGATGGGCCTCGGTCCTGTATGTTGCCTTTTAAAATAACTTTTAAAATGTGTCCAATAAAAAGAAATCCAAAGTGAACCTGGGCAGCCAGACCTGAGCATTTCCTAAGAAAAGGTGATGATTTCTTCAAGATGTTGTACAGATTTCTGTCTAGGACTCGACAGATAGCACCTCGTGCCCGTCAGATTTGTAGGATGGAAAGTCAAAAGCACGCCACTTCAGCAAGCCAAGAAGCTTCTCTTGAATTAGGGTTCATGACTGAGATACTGTTTTTCTTTAATGTTTGAATTATCTTTGAGTATATATGTCAGCAGTTCTGTAGGCTTTAGAAGAAACAGGATCAGTGCTTATGGAGGTATTTTTGACAGTTATTTTGGCCTGTTATGATTTTTCTCTTCGATCCATGATCTTATTTTTAATTAAACCACTAGATTCGTGATATTTGCATGAGTAAGGATGACAGAGTATACTTTTAGCAGAGATGACACCTGCTGAATTAATAAATCCAGGAGGGGAAAATAGCCAGGGCACTAATTTGGAACAATCCTGTATGAAACCCCGATGTTAACACCAACCTGAACCCTGGCCTGGAGCCATTGCACTGTTCCACCTGGGTAAAAGCTGGACACTTTGACTGGTGGTTGTACACAGTCACAAAAAGAAAAGCCTCTAATTTACCACAAGGAAGGCGTGCTGTTTGATTTTCGTACCCAAGTCTGTATGTGCAGGGCTAGAAATTAGAGGAAAATACGCTTCCTTTGGTGAAAAGATGCGGATATTCTGCACAAGTGGGTGAAATGTTTGGAATTTTTGGACACATTTTTGGAACAGAGACCCTCTTGAAGGGTCCCTTTATTGAGCTCTAGGTGCTGTCAGGGTGTGAGTCCCTGTTTCCTCCTCAGGTGCGTGTTTGTGTGCATCGATTCCAAAGTGAGTCCATGTAACTCTGGAGACAGATGGAGTTGTTATACTTTTACTCAGTGTCTTGCCGACAGACACAAATATTTAGCTAATCTGGACGAATTAAAAATCAGGCTTGTAAAAAGATTCTAAACCGTATCTCACGGCTTCTACACAACCGATGCTTTAATCTCATGTAAATTAGCACTAATTAATGTACAACTCCCCCCTTTCCACTCCCCCCAGTATACTTTCTGCCATTGGTGCAGGATAAACAAGCCAAACACAGTTATTATCATTTTAATTTGACCATATTGTAGAAATGTCACAATATTAGCCGGAAAATTAATTCCTACAATTTAGCATATGTTTTTCCTGAAATGAAATCAAGGGTAGCAGTCATCTTCCTTCAAGTCCACCCACAACATTGCAGGAGTTCTTTTCCAAAAATTTATTTGAAACATCCTCATGCGTTTAACTGGCAGGAAGTCAGAAAATATTTATATTTATATATCCCTTTCCTCACTTCCTTCCTAATGGAAGCGCAAATAGGCAGGAGGTTGCTGGCAGGGGTGGTGGTACCTCCATCTAAGAGGCAACCCAGCATTGGCTGGATGATGCCCTCAGACACCTAAAAGCACTTCACAAACAGTAATGTTCAATTCTATGTTGCCGTAACCTTAGGAACCGTCTCCTTCTTTCATGGCTTTGCTACGGGGCTTTGGAGTGCTGAAAGTGAGGGGGGTCCCAGGAGGGACTCTGCCCCCCGCAAGCTTTGGTTTGTGTCTGGAGGGTGTATGTGGTGTTACAGGGGAGATGGACGTTTTTTCCTTCCAGCTAGCAGCGTGAAGGGGCGTTTTAAGTGTGAGTTGTTTCTCTGACATCCTGGCTCAGCTTCAGTCTGCACAAGCCACTGCACACACGCTGTTTGCAACTGTGGCACGAAAGCAGCTCCCAGCACTACGCTGCTGAACAGCTTGACAGGGTATTTGAAGAAGGAATTGGGGGTTTTATTATTTTTTCATACAGAAGCCCTCAGGGTTGTGAGCTCTTACCATGTGTTTTTCTCACAGTGCATAATTTCCTTCTGGGTCAGATGAGAGACCCTTTTAAAACCTTATACACTTTTGGTTTTTTCCTGTGCAAATATCACAGCTATTTCAAGGTCCAGTGTACTTTAGTCCTAAAGGTGTCATAGATGTGGGCTTTTTTTGTGTGCATTCATTATTTATTGAGAGAAGTCAGTACTTGGAGATACTGTATTTTTCACAATGCATTCAGGTATTTTAAACATTTAAGAACATCACACTAGGCTATTATTTAAAATTATTACAAGGTTTACATATTAATTAGGATAATATTTGTGGCAGAGAACAGTTAGTGCATAACCCTGATGGCACAATTGGATACATTATACGGCAGGGGCATTGTCACGTCTCCCATCAGGCCAGGCAGGGAAGAGTCAATATGAGGGGAGTAACAGGGGGGCAGCTCCACAAAGGTGCTCTGGCATGCTCTTGCCTGAGCAATGAGCACAGGCAGGGCTCTGAGTGATGATGAAAGCCTTTTTTTTTTTGTCCCTGAGCTAGCAGGAACAAGTCCTCTGTTTTCAGAGGTATGTGTTATCAAGGATTTGTTATCGGCATACGGATGGTGGTCTTCATGTGTATGCATGTATTTATGACTAAGGCCTTTACGTTGTGTGGTAAACTTGTATGTTGAGTCATTTTAATAACAAAAAAGTGTTATTGGTTCTCTTGAAGGAAACATTTCCTCATTCTGCCCTCCTGAATTGTTTTTATCTGCACCTATATGTATGCGCAGCTGAAGAAAGGATGCTCTGTAGAGGTATGCTGTGAACATCAGACTACTCCTCATTGTTTCAGGTGAAAAAGAAAAAGATTGAGGGCTGGTTTGGGGAACATAGCAAGAGACATGAAGCAAGATGCAGCCAGGCAGGAAACTGGTGGCATCTCACGCCTGTGAGAGATGGTGGCTTTCAGATCTCAGCCTCTGCCAAACTCGGAATTTAACATAACAGGAAGCAAAATCATAGAAATGAATGATTTTTATATAGGTACATAAACATTTATATTCTATGTGTGTATAGTCTTCATACCTTTAGATTCCCTTAATACCTATACCTTTTACAGGGCACCATGTACCCACTCTTCTGCCACTCTGAGAATGAAATAAATGTCCATCCATTTCCCCATGTAACATTTAAAAACAACTTTTGCTGATTACAAGCAGCAAGAGCTTTGAGTGCTGTCTCCTCACAACGCAGGGGCAACATTGACAGTAATATGCCTAATTTTCACTAGTCCTCTTCTCGTGTTTCGTCTTGTGGGGTCTGCAGCCACCTTTTGACGTCTCTGGCAGCAGGTGGAAAGTTGAGGGGGCTTGGTGCTTCCATGCTGGATGACAAACTGGGAGGCAATGGAGGTTAGGTTTTCGCACAAGGTCGCTGTTACAAAGACAGCAAGCAATTCCCACTAACAAGTGAGGCACGATCCTGAGAAAAATGACCTGGATGCTTAATGCATCTTAGAAACTTCTGCCATTGGGGGCTCCGTTGGCAAAGCCTGCTTCTCAGTGTGAACTGTTTCAATTAACTGCTATGTGCAGGGATTAGCTGGAG
>JAOXNO010000001.1:81957560-81968655 GCA_028565335.1 Limnodromus scolopaceus | reverse complement strand
TGGGGGCTCCGTTGGCAAAGCCTGCTTCTCAGTGTGAACTGTTTCAATTAACTGCTATGTGCAGGGATTAGCTGGAGCCAAGTAATGCCACCTGTACGTAAAGGTGCCAACGTGTCTCTGTGTGGGCTCTGCTTTTGGCTGATTGCAGCCTTGCCAGGCTGCAGCTGCTGGTGGGGATGGTTCCCAAGGCTGGTATCAGCCCCTCGCTCAGCCCTGTGGAAAAGCTTCAGCAAAACCCTTTTTGCTGTTCTCAAGAAAGAGCAAACAGGAGAAAGTCTTGCTTTTGCCCGTGGTCAAACGCTTACACCTGTCTGCTTGAGACATTCAGCCTCACCTGGTGTGAAGCGATGGTTTAACACTTAATGCCAAGACAAAGGCCTGACCAAGGCTGTGCTCTGAGTTTGCCCTGGCTCTGCTGCAGCCTGCACATTATCTGCAGAGGCTGATGAGGGTTTGGCAGCTGAATTCTCCCAGTCCTGAGTGAATTCAGTGCAATGAAACATCCTTCCTTCCTCACTAGGATAACTTGTTGCTGAAAGGCAATACTGAGCTCCGTGGGAGTCTGTGCAAGTGGTTCTTCACCACCGTGAGTTGAGGAACCACAATCCAGACATCATAGATAAGCAACTATATCCCAAATAACTGTGCATTTCCAGGGTTAGCTCTACCTTATGTTCCCCATACCAGGTTGACCTATGAATCATTGCTGCTTTCTCAATAAATTAGTGTTTAAAACTTGTTGGATCTTTCAAAGGAATATACATTGTGGTTTTGTGGTTTGTTTTTTTTTTCCCCAGCGAGAATGAGCAGTGCTGCCAAGCATTGGCATATGGGATCTGTATATATGCCTAAAAAATCTTCATCTCTTTCAGTATAAAGATTTTATTTATTTATTGTAGAACCTTAACATGTTAGAGTGGGAATTGTGCAAAATTTGGAATCCTAATTGTGGGAGTTTGAGATCATTTGATTGCTGGCAGTTTATTGGACCACATGGAGTTTGAATTGATTATACTTATTTTCAAGTGTTTGAAGAAGAGGACAAAGAATGTCAACCTTCTAATGTTTCTCTGGTTTCTTTGCACATTTTTACTTCTCTGCTGTAGCTCTGAAGCTTTTCCTGCAGAAATCATGTATTTTTTCCACTGGAAAGACAGGCAACGATAAGGAAAGTTCAAACAAAACCGAACTAGTGTTTCTTTCTGGATGCAAGGCGTGGCAAAAGCATTTGGGGAAATTCATAAATACAGCACTTTGGGTTTTATAAACTATTCAAGTGCAGGAGATGAGAAATTATTGATTAAAGAAGTATACTGTTGAACATTTGCTATTCAGTGTTCACAGGAACATCATGTGCTGCTGCAACGTTCACTGTATTGCAGTTCCTCTGAGAGGGTTTCGTGTGTCTGAGGACCCTTGCTCATGGAGTTTCTTATTTTTCTCTTCCTCCTATATATGTAACAAGCCGTACAGATCTTAATTCTTGGGAGAAAGATATTTATGCAAAATTCAGTGATATTAGCCAAGCTATTTCTTGTTGAGGAACATGAAGAGTGTTGAAATCTCCCTGAGAACAGGTGGTCGAAAAATTAAGAAATCAAACTCCAAATTAATTGGAGCTAATCAACTGATTGTGTGTCTGATCAGCACAAATTGTCTGACCCTGTGATTTTCATGGTTGCTAGGTAGCTAGTTGGTGATATTCCTGAAGCTATAGGTATAATATGATGAATAAATCTCTGACCGATGGATGTGTATGTAATCAGTGACACTTGGAAGAGTTTCTGATTTCTTGGTCTGAGTGGTCTGTGAAAGGAATGTGTGCAGGCACACACAACTATTTATCTCTAAGGAATGGTTTGGACTTGAGAAGAGATGTCTTGAATTGCCAAAGGTACATTCTTTTCCAAAGCCATTACAGTTTATCAGCAAAATTGTGCAATGGAGTCAGTGGTTGCTCAAAATACTTGTATAACACTGAGTAATGTTGTTTAATTTCACTGTTAGGGAGGAGCATGCAAGATGCAAATGGGCCTTAAAGATTTATGCACAGATGCCAGGGGGAAGGAAATCTGAGCATGTTCGTGTGGTGGTGTCCTGGAGAGAACAGGACTGGGGAGGTAACAGGGCGTTTTCAAAGAAACATGCTAGTTGAACTTCATTTGTGGCTGTTGTAATTATTTACATTTAACAATTTATTTAATGATGTAGGCAGAAAAAGTAAGAATGCATTAATGGAATTTGCTGCTGGCATGATATTGGGAGCATTTTTCTGTTTGGGGATGGAGTAGCAGGCAGCAGGATGGAAAAGAGCTGTTTGAGCTAATAGAGGAGTAATGCAAAAAAGTAATAGGTGTTTATTAGCTATACATGTCCTCTGGCTGAAAATTAGAAGGTATCCAGCTGCCAGAAAAACAAGATTTTGAAGTAACCTTCCTGTAAATGTAGTGGAGGAAAAGCTATTATTGAGATAGAGGTTGGTCACCTACAAAATTATTTCTACCATTGCCTGGCAGCAACAGCCTTGATGATGCTGGAGACTCTTCCAGCATCCTTATGTGCCTGTGTTCCTAGTCGTGCTGTCCCAGCTCCCTGTGTGGCTGCAATATTTTGTGCTTTGGAGAAGAAACACAGGTAGGAAAGCTAAATTTTCCTTCGCAAGCCTATAATAGAGTAAGCCAAGAGTAAATAATATACTTAGCATATGTAGCTGCCAAACTCCATACATACATATAACATGACTAAGTAATCGTATTCAGAGATATGTTATTAGCCAAGTTAATATCATGTTTTGCCAGAGTGGCAAAGGCATGACCAAATACTGGAATAACTTCTGAAAATTAGTAATATCATCCTTCAAACTATGTGTGATATCATGGAATCACAGCAATTTCTCAATAAAACAGGTTTTCAAAACTTTAAATGGCAAAGTTCCCCCCCCCCCCCATTCCCCCAAGATACATGCTAAAGAACTTCGTTATTCTGGTTGCATTCAAAAAGCAGTCTAGAAGCTTAGTCTCCAGTGTTTTATGTTCAATGAATTTGTATCAGAGAAAGCCTTTTCATAAGGAGAGTAAGGCTTCATCACCTCTACTATAAAACTAAACTAAACTAAAAACACCTCTCTATAAAAACATGAGAATGTTTTGTTGTCATGTATTTGTTTACTACTCATTGTCTTTTATCAACTATATGTCATTAATAAGGAAAAAAGCTAAACTCCTATTGCTTGTCTAACACATTCTGAAGACATTAAGACCTACAGGATTTAAGCAAACCATTAACGTGAAATGTGCTTGCTCTTTGCTTGCTTGATTAGGGATAGATACAGTTACAAACTTGGACGTTTTGCTGATTTGAAGATCAAAGGACTGAGAGACGAACCTGGGCAAGTTAACAAACCTGCTGAAAATGAGAAGTGAAAAGCAGAAGGAAAAAAGATTTAAGGTAGAGATTATTTTTTATTTTATTATTTCTTCTGGTAGTTTCTCATGGCACACTGGAGGCCATTGTAGGATATGGGATCAAATCTTCCCAATGATATCAGCTACACCAAATATTGGGGAAACCACTTTGAAGCTAATATACTGGATAGGGGTTGAGGGGGAGAAAAAACATATAATGTGGTGCTCAGCTCAGGGGCTCCTTGAGTGCCTTTGGTTTAGGTGGGGCAGAAACATCTAAAAATTGAACTGCAGTTTTTGAATATTTTGCCAGATAAGACTGTGTCTTGTTTGAAGACTGTTAAAAATGTTAACTGGCTCCAGGGGGCTATTTCTGAATGTCCTGGAGCTTTGGTTCCTTGGCTACAAAATGAGATGATTTATTTTTCCTTTTTCCTTCTTTCCTATACTTAAACTATAGCAGGGAGTATTTTTAACTTTGTGAATACACTGGGATTGTTACAATGAGGCCTTGGTTGAAGCTGAGATTTTTTCTACATGCCATTGTACTACAATACTGTCATAATTTCAGAGATTTATGGGAGTGATGAGAGGGAATTCCCACGTGGTCAGTGTAGAAAGGGAACTGTTTTGGGGGGAAAAAAAACAGATACTGAAATGTATGAGAAGCTGAAGGCCCTGTGCTGATTTCTTAAACAAAAACATCTTGTTCCACAGTCAGGCAGAGTTAATAGCCAAGAATGCAGTCCATCAAGTGTCTTAAATATTGACTCCTCAGATTGATTCTCTGTTCTCATTCATTTGAGCATTAGACTAGCTTGTGTGATAAAGAGACCTCCCACTGAAGGACATCTGATCACAGCATTAAAACTGGTTGCAGCTAGGTAGAAATAATTTTATTTAAAAGGAATAAAGAAAAAAAAAAAAGAGACATCCCTCAGCTTCTGTGAGCGAGAGACATGAGATATAAAATCATAATAATCAGAAAAGTCAGGAAACATCTGAACACTAGGTAAGACCTCTGGTCTTCAGCTTGGCAGCAGTGCACCCATTTCATCCTTGCTCAACAAAATAGCCTATCAGCCTTTCAGAATTTACTGACACAGGAGACTAGCTGGTCTCTGCAAAAGGATATTTTACTGAACTTCCTTGACAACCTGACCCTTTCCGTATTTTGTCTCTGGTCCATGACATATATTCTTATCTATAAGGACTTTTTACTCTTTTCAGAACACTACATGTCACTACAAGGTCAACTTTTTGCTCCCTTACGAGAAGATGATATGGGGGCTAGAATCGTTAGGACTTTCTGTACAGCTAAGCTTCCTAAATCAGCAGCTTTCACTAGATTTTTCTCCAACTTCTTAATTTCTCATCCTTAATAGGACAGCCAGCGATGAGCAAACACTTCAAAATGCGACACCATTTTATAACATTAGCCAACATGCTATTCTGTAATGATGATTTCAGCACTATTTTTATTTTTTCTGAGCTGTAACTGCAGGTTATGGCAGATTTTAAATAGGACATTATTCTAATGTGGAAATACCAGTTACAGTATTCCAGGCATGGCTGAATATGCACCAAGCCTTCCTAAGGAACACAGACCTTTTAAAGCTACTGGGTAAAAAATCTCACAAATTTTCTGTAAGAAACAAGAAAACTTCAGCAGTTCAGCCCGGAACAGAGATTTTATGTGGGTGTGATAGAGGAAGCATGGTCTGACCTGTGCAAGCTCCCTCCCACGTGTGCTCAACGTCTGCTTCGGTCAGTGTCACCAGGGCTGGGGAAGGGCAAACCCTGGTGAGCACCTAGCCCACCAGAGACCAGAGGGAGCATGAGGTCACCACACCCATCAGGTCTTAGGATGAACCTGAAAGGAAAAATTGCAGGTTTATGGCAAAGATTCTCTTTTAATTAACATTAATTCTCAAGAAATATTGCAAGCTACCTCTTGCTTTTGGAAGTAAGCAAGGTTTTGCACAATGGAGAGTTGGGAACGTGTTTGTTGTGTCCTGCGTGATGTTACCTGGATATGACAAGCTTTCATTTAGAGCAGGGTCAGGAGGGCTCCAGCTGATGCTGAGCTGGGAGAAAACTTTCCCCACTGTTTGTAAACAGCAAAGAAACTCCTCCTCAACACCGGTGAGGATCAGTACCAACCTCTTGCCTCCACCAATTTAGTGGATTATCTCATCACTTGCTCAACTGCGCACCTTTCATCGTTCATACTAAAAGCAAGAAAAATTCCTGTGACCACTGAATTTGACCTGGTGTCAACTCAGACCACTGACAGCTAAAGCAGTTTATCAGCTCACAGCCTAAATGAAATAATGAGAATCTCAAAGCAGACTGGTCCCACTTCTGCTGCTGGCAGGGGAATTACCCCCTGCGGTGCACCAGGTTGGCAGAGGGATTGCAAGACCCAAGGTAACTCCTTTAAAGTGAGCTTGGATCGCTGCAGCTTACAGCATAAATACATAAAATATATCATCTACCTGCCTTTTTTCCCCTACATAACTGAAAATTATTTTACTAATACACACATGCTTTAAAGTGCATTTGTGCTGGTTTGTATGCTCATGCCATGTTCATTTTCTTTTCTAAGATTACTGGAAGGAAAATAATTAAAATGCATAATTTAAAAAAAAAAAAAAACAAACAAAAAATATTGGGGAATACCTGTTGACAGAGGAAACCTAGTTAAGGGCTACGTTTATCTGGCCAGAAAAGAAAAAGCACTATGTAACTACTTTGCATTCACCCGTACAAGTGTGGAAGGTCTGCATGAAATGCTTACCCAGGACAAGGAGGATTCAGAGAAATTCTTCTGAAAGCTAATGGATGGCCTAAAACATGTCTGTCACTTTCCCCAACAGGGACCTGTGAATAGTCACGTGCATCAGGCTGTACGTTATGCAGCCTGTATCTACTGCTGTTGCTATCCTTCCTATCCTCTTCTGAATTTGGTTTCTCTCTTCTGTCTTCTACGCTGTCCCAGTCATTTACTACAGCTCACTGTCGAGACAGTATACGCTGTGATAACAACTACAGCCTTTGTTACTTTCTCCCATGGTTTTCTCCTTCTGCAGCACTTACTCTTCTACCTGCTGTTCAATAAAAAGTGTTCCTAGGATTTTACTTTAGTCACTAAGTCACCTATTCCTTTATTTTATGTCCTATTTTCTTTCAACTTCATCACTTTTATGTGACGCAACCGAGTGAGTTATGTTCTAGATCCATAGTGGAGGTGTGCTGTCTGTGGTACGTGAGGAACAGTACCGGTCCCAAAGTTTGCTGGTGAAAAAATGAAATGAGACAAAAAGCAGAGGTTTGTCATGTATGATCCCTCAAAAGTCAGAGATCAAACTGGGATCAGAACTTGTTTTCTGACCTCTAGTCCAGGGTACCAACTCAAGTCCCACACAGGCTCTCCCGTGTCCTCAGTTAACATTTGCCTCTTAAGCATTACCAGATTTAGTTTTGACATGTCTTCTTTCATAAATCCATTTAAAATATGTTTTTCTTTCCAGACTAAGTTGTATATGAGTCCATCTTATTGCTCTAATTGATGTTCTCTCTACAGCTAGAGATCAA
This sequence comes from Limnodromus scolopaceus, assembly GCA_028565335.1. Classification (NCBI taxonomy): domain Eukaryota; kingdom Metazoa; phylum Chordata; class Aves; order Charadriiformes; family Scolopacidae; genus Limnodromus; species Limnodromus scolopaceus. The sequence goes on along the minus strand of JAOXNO010000001.1, from coordinate 81,961,654 downwards.
TTTTTACCCTTTTAACAATCTCTAAGTCCTTCACTCAGCGTCATTGAAAAAGGGCATCTGCCAGAATCTGTGGTGAAGTTTATAGAGACTCAGTGTTTTTCTTATTTTTTTTGATACTAGCCCTGCCTTGTCCTAGTTCCTACTATCTCTTCCTAAAAAATAAAATTCTGTTTCTTTCACATCAGTTTCACATCTTCCCATGTGATCAGGAAAGTAAGCAATTAATTTACGTATTCTGTTATTGCAGCGTCTGCTATCACCAACTTGCCTCTACTGTCTCTGAGTTACTACCGACTCTTTTCAGTTGACCTCTTTTATGTACTGGAAATGACATCTTATTACCTCTCAATGGATGCAGTGCAATCTTCATTCTGTTCTTTGCTTCAGTTTTAAATGTAACACTTTCCTCTTCTTTTCTGGGAATGCTCCCATCTGCATCCTCTGTGGGATCTGGTATGCTATTCATCTCAAAGGCACACTTTTTTTCTTCTTCTTTTTTTTTTTTTTTTTCATTTTTTTCCCCTTTGCTGTTAGTTACTCTTTAGATTTCCTTATTCCTCCAAGTTGGTCATGGTATACCCCCATTCACCACCATTTAAGCAGTGGAAAAGTAAATGGCAAACACAGTACTGTATCTCTTTGAATGCTCCAGAACTTCTCTTATTCTTGCAAATGTGCCTTGCCCAGATTTCCCATCCTTTCTGAACAAAAGCCTCTGTTGATATTGAAGAGTTGTTCATTACAAATCTAATTGGACTACATCTTGGACTGTCCTCACTTTCATATCTAATGAAAGTGCTGGCTGTGCTTCTGGAAAGAGCCACGCTGGTTTTGTTTTGTAGTAGGTCTGAAATTTTTAAAGAGGAAGAAATTGTCTGTTTCGTAAAGCTGGGCACCCTATATCCTCTCTAAATACCCGAGTCTATCTGTCTAGTATATCATAATATCTTGTGGCCAGCGATATCTCTGCACTCTTTGTTGTCCACATTTTCATGGCGAAGTGTTTCTGTCCTACTGTGGTTAATTTGAAGCAGAGTAAGAGAATTCAGATCTTTTAAATCTAAATCTGCAGATGACCAGTAACCTGTAAAGCTCTTTAGCTTGCTGAAAAGGAGGGGACTAAGTCTGGCAAATGTCATGAAAGATAGTGATGTGGGAAAGAAAACCAGCTATAGTCACGTTTGCCAATGATTCTAAATATGTAGGGGAAAAAAGAAACCCAAGTAACTAAAATAAAAAAGAACCGGATGTAATGAAAATTGTTTCTGACTGTGAGGTCCTTCTGGGGAAAAACAGGTTCCATTGGAAGGACTGGAAGCATCTGAAAACTTGTCTGGACACTGAAGCAGCGTGGCTGTCCAGGCCAAGCTGGGGTAGGTGGTTACACGTGGGAAGGTCTCTGTGTTATACAGTGGTTTCAATGCAAATGGACTCAGAACGCACCTTGGTTTATTCCAGACTCTTGATTAGTTGTGTAAAAACTGGCAGATAGAGTTTTGTTATGGTGAGGTCATAACAGCACTGATTTTGCAATTTTGCTGGAGCGTAACAGAAGTTAACGGCTTTTGTTGTCATGAGGCTAGGCTCCTTGCTGTTGTAAGTTGTAGGATGGCTCAAATCTCATCAAAAATCAGATTGTCTTAAACTGGTTCTGGACATCCTTTCCATGTTTTTTGTTTGGTTGGTTTTTTTTTTTTTTTTTAATGTAAACTTGTTTTTTCATCAAAGCTCTTTTTTGTTTAATCTTTTCTGTGAAGATTAACATGGCTTTTGAAGCCCGGCTACATCAGTTATTACTGAAGCTAAATCATTCCCTGCCACCCGCGCTCAAACACCCCTTCCCAGCTCCCTTAGGGATTTATTTCATCCAATTACTCCAACTGCTGGGCAAAGCTAGCCTTTGAGACAGACTCACGGACAGGGGCGCAAATGCCTTCCCTTGAGTCCTTGAAGAGCTCTTGGAGCATCAAGACTGATAGCCCTGCCAGACGTTGTCTCGGTCCTGATTAGATCCTGCCTCGCTTTATCATCTTGTTTACAGTGAGATTTTCCTTAGGAGGAAGAAGAAATCAAACAGCTGCTTTTCTATCAATTCTCATTTGGGAAAGGTAGTGCTGGATACAGATATTTTCAAAATTAAGGCCAGAAGATCTGCTTTCTGCTTTCAATTCCCAGCTCTGCTATTCATTCCTTCTGAACTGAGACAAATTATGCATTCTGCTTTTTTTTTTTTTTTTTGCAACATTTTTGGTTGGGTTTCTGATATTATCTTTTGCTTTCTTTTTTATCTGTCTAGATGCTGTCTTGTGTGCAGTCGGTCCCATTTTGCAGCCAAGGAGCTGAAGTACTGATACCCCCGAAGTCACGGCTTTTAAAGCAATTTCATTCCCAATATGACTGAGAGGTGTTTCATAAAGTGTCAAGGCACTTGGTTACTTCTGTAATCAGGGGAACATGTTGAAGGTGACACGCACTGGCTTCTGTCTAAGCAAGGAAGATGGCTCTTAACAGTTGCTCTATGGGACCTGAGATGTGGGCTCCCTCCCACTAGAAGCAGAATAGATGTTGGGTACCAACTTCTAAATGGGAACTGAAAAATGACACTGTGTGAATTGGGTAGAAGGAGGTATTCCCAAAGTCTAATATCTCAATTCAAAATTACCTTGAAGGCAGCATGATGGATTGCTAGCAGAATTTAATCTTTAATGAGTTCCGTCTCTGACTTCATAAAGCCCTATGTAGCTTAATACTTTTTTATCATCTTTGGTTAAAACACAGCATCCCTTTGGAAGAAATTGATGTTCAAACTAAGGAGATAATTTTAGGACTCTCAGAGGAAAACAAATGCAAAGAAGAATGGAGATATTTTTGGGGAGGTGTGTGTTTTGTTTGGGTTTTTTAGTGTGTGGTTGTTTCTTTTGTTGTTGTTGTTTTTTGGGTAGGTTTTTTTTTTTTTTGCATTATAGGTGTAAAATAATGTTAAAAAAATTCTTCTTAGAACAATAATATTTTGCAGTGTACCCTCTCTCTCTGGTTTTGGTTCACATCATCCCACAATTACCACATGAATTTTAATGATTCTTACATTTTCTGCTCCTGCTTGTGGTAATAATAGATTATCATTATTACTTGAAATCAAATGAAGATGACATACTAACCTGCTAGCTTTGAAACTATTTTCTTACCTTTTTTATTCTTTTAATTTCTGGGGTCTGTAGAGAGGACTTGTATTTTTGCAAAATAATATTTACCAGCAAATATCCAGGCAATGGAGTGGTTCCCAAGATATTACTTCTATAAATGTTAATCAGCCATTTTGAAAGCTCTCTGGGAGGAGAAGTAATATCTGGTGATATAAGTAATCAATCATAGAGCATGAACTGTGAATAGCTGATGGAGAACATGCTACACCATTGCAGTAGTTGGTAATAGTGAGCGGTCTGTGTGTGGAAATATCTGACCTCAGGCTCCTTGGCATAACTAAGATATTTCTAAAAATTTGATGGTAATTTCTAGAATAGCACAGGAACTGGAAAAATGACTAAATCTGTTCATTAGGTATTTAATCGAGTATTTCACTCAGATGCTGGCATTCCCAACAGAGAGCTGGACAACATGCTGTTGTGGCCCTGCACACGCTTAACTGGCAGCGCACCGGTAGTTTTAGCGAAATGAATGGGACATGTTCATGGGCGTCTTCGAGACTGAGAATTCGGGAGCTGCCAATGTCATTCACGCTCGGATGCCCCAGTGGCATTTTGATCAAACTTTGAAAGTTTAGGTACCTCTGTGAGATTTCTTAATCTCAGTAGGTTGGTAACTGTGCCTTTGAGCAGAGATCTCTCAGCAGAAATCTCTCTGAGCAGAGGTTTGGTTTTAAAGGTGCTTATTTTTTAGAACCAGTTTACTATTTAATTGTGATGCAAGGATGTAAGATGAAAGGCAACCTTGAAAAATTTCCTTTTAAATTAATGATGTTACATCCTTATGTCTTATGGCATCCTTAAGACTTATGTTATAAGTCTTATGAGGAGAGGCTGAGGGAACTGGGGTTGTTCAGCCTGGAGAAGAGGAGGCTGAGGGGAGACCTTATT
>JAOXNO010000001.1:81939023-81957460 GCA_028565335.1 Limnodromus scolopaceus | reverse complement strand
GGTTGACGGTTGGACAAGATGATCTTTAAGGTCCCTTCCAACCTAGAAGATTCTGTGATTCTGTGATTCTGTGATCCTCTTAAACCAGACCCCAAAATAAGGCTCTATGCTCTACGTATTAGGCTTAGCAGCCCTAGTACTTAGCGTGTTAGTACAATTGTGGGTGAAAATAATTTGTCATGGAGACAAAGGGAGATTTTTTTAAATAGGTTTACTGCTTGCAGTATGTTCAGGGGCTTATATTCATAAGCTGCCATTTTTGTTAGAGTACCGGTCTGCAAGTCTTTCCATTATGCTTAAAGAAGAAATATGACAGAAGGAAGAATAGTAAAACTAACACATTTTCAATAAGTTTTCTAATTAAATTAAATTAAATTAAATTCTAATTAAATTCTCCTCTATCCCTCTATCTTTGGGCTGAGGAAATTTTGCTGAAATACTTTTGCCCCCAATTAAATATTAGAGTGTGCACTGCTTTTTTTATTATAACTTTCTTTCTTATAAGTCAAAAAGATGAAGGATATGTGTTTTTTTATGGAAAAGGAAACCCACTTCTGAAGTCCAGTCCTTTGCTCTTTTAATTCAATTAAACTTTGACTCCTAGGGCATGGATGGCATCCTGACTGTTGCTGATGTGCCACAAGGTGCAGTGACAATCTGCGCGATGTCAAATTAAGACCTTTTAGCCATTCATGCTTTGCAAGACCAGCAGTTTCAGAGTAACACATATTTATCAGTCTGATGCTAATTTCGATGCTAACAGGGATAATTTTGGCTGATCATTAGTTCTTTTGATAACTCTTGATGAATGTTAGTCTAGTGCTTTGTAGCAAGAAGTTCTGGAGGAAATTAATATTTTAGATGGGAAAGAAGAATGTGAGCGTGTATGAACAAGGAAGAGAGTGCTTATTTATGTGAACATATTTTGTGAGTTAGGAAAAAAAAATTAATTATTCCACACATCATTTCTCCTGCTAAGAAAATCTTCATTCAGTCTGGTTCCCAATCCACCTTTAACAAAAGCATCTGTTAGAAGCAGAAAGGATAGGTAGACCTCATTTGTATAAAAATATCGGTGTGTGAATGACTTGGTCTCAGTTTTCCACTCTAATTCTCATTAGTTCTGTAAGAATAATGGCTGTTTCAAGTATTTCATAAGAAGCTGTGTCACTCCGCTACCAGTCACCCAGCTGCTGGTATTGTGAGCACTTACCTCATTACTAGATATCTGCAGAAAAGCAGAACGCACATTTGCAGCAGAATCCACCAAAGGGGGAATCGTGGAGCTCGTGCCTTTGTGCCTTCACTTAGCACTTTCTGCAGCAACCCCATGGAGTAGCCCATCCACCCAGGCAAGTGGGGAAAACACCCACCAGCATCTTCTCAAACACAGCTTGCTGAGAAAGTGGCAGTAGAGCTGTGCAGATTTTCGCAAGGTGACAAACTCAGCACACCATAACCACAGTTCTTAAAGGCATTTCATGAAATGTATTAATAATTGCAATTTGGAAGCCTAAGTGAGCAAATGACTCTTTGTTATCTATTAAGAGATAGAGTAAATGTTGGGAAATTGATTTACAGGGATTACTAATATCTTTTAGATATGCTGCTCTGATGTCAAAGATCTCAAAAAAAACCCACCGACACTACCCTTTGAATCAAATTTGCTCTAGTCCTGCAGTTGACCAAATGACAGCATATACTTTTACATGTTCGGCATTGCACCACAAAGGAGCCCAGATTTTATAAGTATTCTGTTAGGTGTAAAGCAAGTGATGAAGATGGATATGACAGTTTGGTATAGAAGAAGCTGCTTTTAGGAGCCATCTGTGTTTTTACTGATGAAAATGAATTTTAACTAATGAAAACTTCAGTGATGAATGTTGTGCATATTGCAGCAACTACACAGTGTGATTAGATTTTATGTAGTAACTTAAGAAAGAGAGGTGGAAAATCCCGCAAGAAACATCTGCCTTATTTTGAGCTGCACTTGAGTGGTGATGTTTGGTTGGGTTTTTTTTTACCCCTACTTCTGAATTGATATATCCTGTTGGAAAATTTCAGAGAAATTTTGCAGACTTTAAAGAGCAAATGTTCTTGAGGATGTGGAGTGGCAATGTCATTTCCAGAGGCAAATTGTTCTCTGTCAATTAAGAGCAGGGTTGGTAGTAGTGTCCTCAAAATGTAAAGACCTGAGCTTTTTTTTTCCACAATGCAACTTACCAGAGCTTGTTTAAGAAAAATAATTTAAAAAAATAATTGTGGACCAAGGAAATCCTGATGGTGATTAGTGATCCCTCTGTATATCAATAACTCTTCTGGAATGCTTGGAGGAAAAAAATCATATCAGAAAAAATTTGGGTTACATACTCTTTATTTTCTTTGAAGGGGATGATGTTCTGATGGAACAGCCCATGTGTTGCAGATTCTAGTTTTTCAAGTAGATTTGGCCTCCCTTTCCTGAAAACACACAGTTTGTGTAAATATCTTCCAGGTGCTGGACAACTAGTCTACAAATCCTGGCAACCTTCACAGGTGGGATCTCAGCCAGGTTAGGTACTCCTAGGTATCTGTAACTATGAACTACTCAGACAGAAAGGAGGCTTCTGCAGTAAATGCATCTCTGCGTGGTGTGGGCATCAAAAATGACATTAGTACACCCCAGCCTGCAGCCACTGATTTCTCCACATTATCTGTAAAGGGAGTGTAGGTACAGACAAGAATCCCACCTTGCTTGCCTAACTCCCAGCATGGGGGTCCTCTGGATATCGTTTATCTCCCTGAAAATGAAAAAGGAGATTCTTTAATTCCTTTTTTGACCTGGATGTCATTTTGCAAGAGAGATTACCTCAAAGCTATTTCCCTTCCCCATTCCCACCAGCACCACATTTTTTAATCTCATCTGTGATGGCACAACACTGTAGAAATAGTAGCAAAAGTCCCTGTAACTCATTTCCACTTGTACGTGCCATGTTATTTTGGTTCCTGGTGATGTGACCCTGCTGCACCATTTCCATGCTCTACGTAACCTTCTGTAATCTATTGCTTTAAATAAAAACGAAAACCAAGCAATACAACTAGTCTGTTCAGCATGTTTCTAGATAACTGTTGTGTATCTGACCATGAAGCAGAAAAGGGCAAATACATGTAATTTTCAACCTTGAGCACCTAAAAAATGCTGGATGTTTAAAAATTGAAAGATTAAAAATAAATATTAAGGACTTTTAATTTCTCCTCTGAACTTTTGAGCATTTGCATTATCCTAATTTTTCTTTTGGAGAAATACTAGATACCTTTTTTTTGGGAGGGTTTTTTCAGTGAGTGTCAAGATTCCCTTGAAATAATGCAAGTCTAAGAGATGGCATTTAGAAAAGGCATCAGATGTTACTGACAGCTACATGAGGGTGCAGGTTTACTCCATCTCACAACAGCTCTCTGGGGCCTAAGGCCCTTTTCTTGTAGCTCTGTGGCATTTAGTTTCTTCTGAGGTGCAGACCACCATCATGCGGCCAGGAGTTACATCCATGATCATGGCAACTGTGTATCCTGAGTGTCTTAATTATCAGTGTGCAAGGATATATGTAATTGGTATGGCAAATTCTTATTAATTAGGTGAGCCTTTTAATGCATTGACATTATCATAGTCTTTCTGCTATTTGAATTCGCCTGCAACTGCTGTTTTCTGCCACACTGAGTTGATACGATCCTTCACGGGAGACCTTTTCTGAAAGAAGAAAGAGGGAGGAAGGCTGGCAAAAGCAGCTTTTATTTTCCTTCTTTCCTTGGCTCTAAATGACAGGGGAAGTTGTGTGGAGAGAAAAAAGAATCGATACATTGAATGAAAATGAGTGTGTTTGCACAGTGGCTTGGTCACCAATATCTAAACCCTAGCACTTCAATACTTCAGACTTACGGGTTTGGGTAAACACAATTACCTCGACAAAGCCTACAAAATATTAGTATTTTGCAGGGAGATTACAACACATCATTACAGATGAAAGGTTATTTTCAGAGCTCAGTTAAGTTTTACATTGGGTCCTTAGAGTCCGTGAATGACCTTTCGGTGATCTTGGGACAGACAGCAGTATCCGAAACATGGATCAGCACAAGATTGCTGAGAAATGATGCTTCTCACGGAGGGGCAGCGGATCTTCAAAGGGGCCACTTAGAGTTTCAGGTTATTCAACTTTGAAATGGTTTTCAATACTCTTATTATCTGGCTTATTCTTCAAAAAGAAAGAAATACAAAAAGGCTTCTGCCATAAAATGGTATGAAATTGTTCTTCAGAGACTGAATATATGCACAAGCTCACTCCTGTTAAGCTAGCTATTTGGTCTGAAGGAACCTGTACAGCTAATTCTAAATGGTGCACGGAACTCTCTACAAAATTTGTTTTAATTAAATAGCATTTACATTTCTAGCATCCATTTCACTACTTTTTCTCCTACAAATCATTTAATGGTGATATTTCCCCCCGTAAATCTTTCAGCAAATATGTTTTTTAATTGGCAACTCCCTTTGCATAACTATTAAAAAAAATGAAAATCTTTAGATATGTTGGTTTTGTGCTACTAACCTTTCACAGTTCCCAGACTTCCTTAAATGCTTAAACCCTTACTCTACACCCTTCTTCATTGCTACTGGCAATTCTCATGTGTGAGAAAACTGGAGCTGCCCCAGACACTGGAGGCAGCTTACAGTGGCAGCCCCTGCTATGATGTAGGCTGGAGTGTGTACGGCTGACTGGTTCCACTTTAGCTGCTGAATAATTAAGATTATAGGTCCTAGCCATACGAAAGAGTTATAGAGCATTCTTGATTTCTGACTTGTTACTGACACTCAAAATGTTTAACATCTTGTAGCATCAAGCTCCTTTTAGGGAAAGCTGGGGTAGCAGCATCTGACCACGCTGTTCGGATAAGCCGTATTTTCATACACCTAAGTAATATCAGTGTTTTGTGGCTGATTGAATTCCATCTAATTTCCATCATTATAGTTGTTGGCTTGCTCACCACTGTAATTCTGTTGTAGAAATATTTTACAAGATGATAGCTAAATTTATGAGATGGCAAGGAAAGACAATTACCACCTTCTAGTATTTTGTTATACAAATACGATTCACTAGGATTTGGATTTAAAGGGATTTTCAATAATTCTTTTTCTAAATCTGCCTTTATGAATGGCTAAGTTTTCTGCTGTTGTAAGTTGCCAGATCTTCGGGGAAGACAATGAAATGCTATCAGTTCTGATAGAAGAAACTACCTCTGACACTTCAGGAGTAGAATGAGGAATAAGAATAGGGAAAATTATGTTCTACAGAGTAACACCAGAGCAAGGACACTACAGTTCTTCAAGCTTTTGAAGCTTTTCATACTGAATTTTAAGAAAAAGGGCATGGTTGGGAAGAGGGACCTCCTTACCCCTGTATTATTAGGATGTTTTGAACGGAAATGAATTGCATTGTAAAACCTTGTCTTTATTTTGTGACTTGTGGTTTTAAGTTGGAAGTAGTTGATGTGGATACGAAGTTGTGAAAACAGAAAGCCCTCACGGCCTCACTTTTGGAGCTGACACTATTCACTGGCTGAGGCTTTGCCTCTAGAGCTTTAGGCCAGAACCTTGACATTTTCAGAGAGGTATCAGTTCTGTGAATACATTGTCCCTACGTGAACTGTGCATCTATAAGCAACTCTGTGGGCAGACCATTTAGCTAGCTGTTGAACTATCTTGTTTGTTCCAAATAATTGTGCTTATAATTAGCAGGCGTAAATTTACATTCCCTTTGAAAAAAACTGTGTTCCTCAATATCAAAGCAATGCAACAAATGGATCCTTCTTTGTAGTTGCTGAAATGAGCCCGGATCTGCTGTTTAGCTTGCGTATATAATGACGTATTTCAGTACATTTCTTCCACGGGATCCAAAGATCCTAAAGCATGTTATGTGTTGCACTTGAATACCTTGCATCAGACAGATGTGATGCATGCCAATTTGCTGCAAAGCCACATGAAATTAAGGACAGGAAACAAAGGTGCCTTTCCAAACTGAAATCGTATGAAGTGATTCCCACTGGGCAGCGCAGGGAGGAAACACTCAAATTAGAGGCAAAGCAGAAAACCGGACAGTCCTGTTTTAGAAAGATTGCCAAGGGATCTCAGCTACCACAAGAGTACAGGTTCTTGATTTTTCTCTCTCATCTGAAAAACAATACCTCTGTCACCAGTGCTTGCCCAAGTGGGGATTTTGGGTTTTGTTTAGTGATCACTGGTCTAAAACCAGGATTTAGAAATGTTGACTGTTTCTAAAAGCCTTCACGTGGGTCTGTTGAATATAAGCTGCTTTGCATCATTTATACTTGCATCCACCTGATTTCAGCATGTGGTTTCTCATGGGCTGCTGGACTTAGAGATTAATCCTGTGTGTTTTTCTGAGGGCTGACAGCTGACACTCCTTGTATTTTTATAAGAAACAAAGCCTTCATTTTCTAGACTTAGGAAATTCTAAATCCTAAAAGTTTCATAGCAGAGTGAATAGAAATGTCTAATATAATTAGAATTATGTTTTTGAGGCCTCATATTTTTTAGGATGCCAGAGCTAGAACATAATTGGGTGTTTGTTGTTCTTTTTTTTTTCGAAGTGGTAGTTCAATTTAACTTTACTTTTTAATAGACCTGAATTTTCCTCAGATATTAGGCCTTTAAAGTGCCCTTGGTTTTGAGCTAACAATGTTAATTTTGACCTGGAGCTTGACCAAATGCAGCGAGTCACAGACTCTGGACCAATCAAGATTACAGACCCATTTTCCTGGTAATTTTGTTTTATGTCCTGGTGGAGGAAGGACGCCACGTACTTATTTGTCACCATCTCTATTTCTTGTAGATGAGATGTGCTGCAGGTATGCCATCCAGCTTATTCTGTTCCACCTCTGCCTAGCTTCTATGATTTGACAATGTCAAAGCATTTGATGGCTTGTATTGTTGGAAAAAACACTATGTGAGATAGTTTAGGAATTGAGAGGAGTCATCTGTTCAAGTATGGAATGTCTAAGGAAAAAAAATTTGGGGCAACATAAACAGATTTTCAAGGTCACTTATATGTATGCGCAGACATATTCAAAAGAGAAAACTGTTCATCACCAGATATCCTGGGCCAAATTTTCAGCTGGTGCCTTTGAGTAAGCTTTGCATAAGTTACCAGGAGAAAAGGTCTGTAACACAACTTCAAAGTACATTTCCTGTGGTTGGTGTTGGAAATGTCTTGTCCCTACTCTTATGACTTGCCCATCAGATTCAAAGGAATTCTGGAAAAATTGTATCATTAACAACATTAAGGCAGAAAACTAAAACTATGGGGGTCATATTTTCCCTAGCAGTGGTGCTCTTTCTTAGGTAAATGGTAGCACCGTTTGTCTTCCTGATCACAGCCAGTGCCTCTTCACTGAGAGAGCTGCTATTTTCTGCCTGTGACTGAATTCTAGTGCTTGACAGCACCTCTACCTGCACGGCCTTATGCCCTGCTTTCTAATTTCAGTCCTGTGTACAACGTAATTTCATCCAAGTGATCTTCTGTCACATTCATTTGACTTGATTGTCCACTCCTAAATGGCTTTGCCACTTCAGATTGACACTGACGGTAAGTCAGCTGACTTCAAAGCCAACTTAAATTTGCTTTTGAGTGTTAGCCATGCTACCCTGCATCTCACACTTGTGATTGGACTACTTATAGCCAGAGACTCTGCCGGTATGAGTGATTTGTTTATTATGCATGGTCATGGTTAGCCATTTCCTTATTCCTCTCCAAATTAATGCTAATTGCATTACGCTGCTAGTCTCACAAGGGAAAGTGGTTGTATGATGCTGATGTGCTCTAGTTGGCTAAAGAGCTTTATTTGGGAAGCAGAATGCCCTTTTTTTTTTTTTCCTCCTGAGCTCTACAGTTATGTTTCATGTCTTCTCAGAGCATATTTCAATGTGTGTTTTTTTCCCAGCAATCATGGCTGGAAAGTACTTTTTTTTTCTTCTTTTTTCTTTCTTGTAAGATGTTAAAATTGCAGTGTACTCCTATGATTCCAGGAGCTGAGGCTTTGAGCAGTGTGCCTGACCTCTGCATCCTGCGATACAATGTTCCCTAATTTTGGTGCGTTTTTTAGGAATGCTGGTAGATCGATGAAATAACCTTGTGGCCTCCTCAGTACCGTTTCCCCTTCATCCTTTTGACTCTGGAAGAGACGCCTTTATGGTTTATTTATTTTATTTATTGATCTCTTTCCCTCTCTTCTACAAAGGCTACACTAAAGCATGTATCTTTAAAAAGAAATGAAGTACATCCAGCACACTCAGGTAAAAAGTACTTTCTTTCACTAGAAAAAAAAAATTTCTGCATGAAAAGCTTACCCATTTGTCTAGTGGCTGTAATAAGCTGCAGGAACTGCCACCACCTGGAGAGCCAAGTCAGGAAAAAGGAAAGGGAATTGAGTAGCTGAACCTTACAGTAAGGAGCACTAACACGAAGTCTGAGTTTGCCAAGAAGGGCCCTATAAAGGAAGAAAAATAATTTTCTATTGAGAAACCTAAAGAAAGGATAAAAGGCTATTGGAAACCCACAGTGTTTGGGAAAGGTTGAAGGGATGACAAACTGGATTAAGCTTATCTGTAGTCCATGGCCCTCAGGAGCTACTCTTCCATTTGTTTGGTTTGGGGTTGGACAACTGCACCTAGTGCTGCTTCACTTCACAGAATTGTTCTGTAATCTAGAAAGAAAATGGTTTTCTCCAGCTTCATCAGCCATAGATGCTAAAAAAATGCTGCTGCTCAGCAGAGAGAAGCACTGAGAGGGCCACCCTGGCCAGACAGGCATGAAGTGATCTGTCCAGGTGGGGGGTCTAAAGAGCTGGCCACTTCTGTAGGAGCCAAGGTGGCAATGTGGAGCACTGTGATAAAATCCAGACCCTACCACAGGCAAGCTCTAATTTTTGAAAGGAAGACAAAAACCTTTTGTTGCCATTCACAAGGCATGACTGTCCCTGAAGGCTGAAGCCTTCCTCAGCCTCAAAGCCAAGGAAGATAATTTTTGGAGCCCCATCAACTTTTTGGTGTCGCTTGCCCACTAGACAATACCTGCAGCTTGTTCTCATTTAGAAGCTGTAAAGGTACTGTCCTCAGTTTCTGGCCTGTTCTGGGAAACGTTTTGCCATGCTTTGCTCCCCACAGTCCCTCTGCCAAAGGTCTTGCAGGGACACGTGTTTTAGTGCTGTTCAACAACTTGGCCTCAGCCTCCCATGCTGGGGCTGATGATGTTGAATGGAGTTATGGGGAACAGAAGGGCTTATGAAGTGGTGCTTAGCTGCATAATAATTTCCTGAGTGTCAGTGCTCGAACCTCCAGCAGATTAATTTTTCTACTAAACAACGTCCTACTTGTTTGTGAATAAAGTTCCCGATCTAACTGCTGTCGCTAGAGCTGCATTGAACTTGGGTGTTGGTGACCTTTTCTGTCTAATAAAGGGGAAGAATAGGACAAAATATGTCTGGAAAATATGTTATGTGATACAACTGATCTGAGAAAGCTGTGGTTGAACATAAGTGTTGTTGACTCAGATATCCTTGAGGTTATTTTCCTTATGAGAGAATATAATTACAAGAATTACGAACACAGAGAAACTATTAAAATAATTTTGTCCCTTCTACAACAACACAGTGCTCCTACATCACTCTTTCCTGGCTCTCTGCACACCTTGTAGCACTTAGCCATCAAATATTACTTTGCTAAAATTAATCTTTGACTTTATCTAACCCTTCTGAATAACTGTGAGATGAACAACATTTAGCTCTCTAATAGTTTTGGAAAGTTAACTAAATTAATTAGGTGAAATGCACTAAGATTTTTTTTGTTTTTTTGGGGGGAGGTTTTGGGGCAGGGGGGAAGGGTAGTCAGTAAAGGTCTTTGGATCATACATAATCTTTTGTATTTAAGTTCTGTCATTGCAGTGGTGTTTGAAAGCCAATGAACTCTGCAAGAGCCTTTTAAGGAATGGATCCCAGGATAGGATAGAGAGGACCCTTTCCGACTCCTGATTCTGTAAACCTCTGTGAAATGACCTCGTATTTCTCTTTCTTGTGCTCTGGAAAACACTAAATTGCTGTTTTCCCAGGTGACACTTGCAGTGTCGGTGCACTCTTTGTGCTACCTTTTTTCTGTGATCTGTTGTGATTGATTGTGAGCAACCAGAATCACTTTGTCATTTTATCTGAGACCTGGAATACTTACAAGAAACTTCTTGAGATCAATCCATCAAGGTAATGAAACTTCAAATTTCTTTTGGTCTGTGGAAGATGATGCTCATAACCTGGCAAGAATAAGACATTCAGACATTACTGTATATATTGGTGTCATAAATATGCCTGGAGAAATTCCATCTGGTTATGATAGTTGTAGACTGGAGGACAAGCAAACTGTGCTAAGTAACAATAACTGATCTCTAATATGCATCATCAGCTTTGAAAGCTTTGACCTGAAAGGCTTATCGTAAGTTTTCGCAACCATCTCCAGTTAAAAACATTTGTGTTGTTTCATCTATTTGCATTCATGGCAATTACTCTTTATTTGTGAGAGAATACCCTCTAGATTTCAGAATTTATTAACTGAATTTCTATATAAACTTATCTGGAGAAGAGCAATGTCTTATTGCCCTTTATTCTTGCTGAGCTTGAAAGTGCCTCTTGCTTTCTGTTCCAGAAAAAAACATCTTGAAGGTGCATCCATGAGCCCACTGAACACTGAATGGAAAAGCAAGGCAAATAGGTAAAAGTGGAGGGAAAATGTTGTCATCGAAGTATTAGTTGTGCCACAAACTACTCAAGTAGTTGTGTAGGACAGTTAAGGTGTGATTTGATTGTGTAGATCTAGGGTCCTGGTGCCACTCATGATGTCTTTATTAATCTTGGAGCCTGATGGCAAATACAACAAAGCTGATGCTATTTGAGAGACATGCCTCTTTCTTGCAGAATGGCAGAACTGGAGACTAGGTGAGGCATCCCATTATACATAAAAGGACGTAGGATGTTTCAGTAATGGAATGCCACACCTTTATGGGGAAAAAAAGAGGGACTTAGCAATCCTCAGAGTGCGGGTACCTCAGTGTAGCTCTTGGGCACTTAGATTCCATAGGGCATTCGAAGCCCTGGGCGAGCACCTGGCAGTGGAGGAAGACATGTGCTTCGTCTCAAAATTCACCAGATCCATAGGACTTAGCTGGTGAAACAGTGCTGAGCACAGGGATATCCTTTAAATCCTGTTACACTCCTAGAGTTAAATTCCTGGGGAGCTGGTTGGCTGAGCCTCACAAAGATTTGCAGCCTGAAGCCCTTTCCTGGCAGCGCCTACTTGGGACTTTGCTGTTAAAGTGTGATAGTCTTCTCCTTATCGCTGTTCACATGGCTCCTTTTTCCCAGAGGGATGTTCCAGGCCCCGTCTCCAAAGCTTCGAATGCAGAATATGTTTCTGACATCCTCCCTGCCCTGCTATGAATCCCTAAGTGCTGCAACGGCACTGGCAGAAACAACCGCTCTCGAGTCTCTGCCTGGGTGTGTTTGAACACTTGTGTGATTAGACTAGCTGAAATATGACATGTGTCTGTTAAACTGAAAATGAGTTTTCACAGCCTGCTGGCCTTCAGCAAGGGTGTGTGGGCTGAATGGATCACTATCAAGCAGGGGATGCAAATGTTTGGTTTGTGGTTTTTTTTTTTTCCCATGGGAGAAGATGGTGTAACAGTGATTAAAGTAAAATTCAACTTTTCCCTCTGCAGAAGCTTCATTACGCCAGCCTGTAGGCTTCTTCTTAGTGCCTTCAGTTGTAACCTGTAATCTAGCTTTTTCCTTTCTACCACAGCAGTGCAGCCTTTCAGATTCCTCTCTCCCAGTATCTTTTTCAGAAGAGAATGGATCCCTTTTTAATAAGGCAAGAGAAACTTTTGTATTATTTAGACTACCTGTGTCTTACCAACAAGGCGTCAGTTTTCTTCCATAACTTCTTCCAAACTAATGTCAAAGATGCATCTTCTTTAAAGATATGATCCTACCCCTTCCTTTCCTTCTGCTCTGCTCCTCTGGCTTAAGCAATCTCCCTCTGAACATCTAATATTAAAAGGTACACTTATTTTATCTCAGCTGCAAATGTTTTCCATTAAGTTCTTGGAACCCTGCTCATCTAAGTCTATGCTTTCCAAGCTCTAGCACAATATTTTGAGTTCCTCTGGGAGAAAATGAGACAACAAGGTGGATGTGAGTGGCACCAGGCACCTGTGATGATGTCTGCTGTTATTTGATAGTAACAATAGTTTGATAGTAACAATAATCCCTGGCTTTTTTTCAATAAATGCCAAAGATTTGGCACATGCAGTTGGGCAGATTGTGTAAACGAATGCTAAGGCTGCCTTTTTGAAGACCAAGTTTCTAGCCCAAGCTCTGCCAAGCAGGAATTTTTTTTCATCTTCTAAGCCAGCATATTTTGTAAAACAGGAGATCTCTGCTTGCTCGCTTTTCTCGGGTAGGCATGCAAGGGTAACATCTCGGAAAGAATAGAGGTCGGGTAGTATCTTTGGGTGGTGATCTGAGGGAGGTTTATTTTCTGTTCAACCTTTTTGTGCACAGCGTGGCACTGGTTTGTTTGGCACAGCAGGCAGCTGTGGTATACTGAAGCCTGGGCATCTGCAAAGAAGAAGGGGCAAGGAAGTGGTAGGGTTGTCATGAGCCACTTCCGAAAGATTAACAATTTGGGTTGAATTCCAGCTGTTACTGGGGCTCCCCACAGGCACCTGTGCTCCAGTTCTGTCGCTGAGAGACTGAAACACCAAGAGAAATGCTAACTTTAATTAAAAAAATAGATGGACTGTCCTCACCTGCTGCCACCCACTCAAGATTTAGTTTGAAAAATGTTTACTTCGGAGAGGCGGTGAAAGTGTTTGTAGTTTGTAAACACTGATTATTTGACTTAAGGTAAAAAGTCCATGGGGTAAATTCTGCAAAAAAGATGGCTTCACCAGGTTGCTTTATCTAAGTTTTAATTCATTTCCCTGCTTTTATGGAAATTATTAATGGTGTTATTGTGTTAAAGGTGATGTAACTTCTGCTTGTTTTTATAGAAAACAACATATATTATCCATTCTCATTACAATAACATGTCCTTCCCATTTTAAATTTAAAACATGTCCAAGTTAAGAAAAATAAATGCCAAAACTAGTTTTCCTCACTTCTGCATTCTTCAGTTACTCCTGTGACAGATTTGGGATCTGTCTGTGCCAAGCTGAATTCCATTTTGATGGCTGAGCCCCTCTGCCTTTCAGGATTATTCATACTATCTGATGACTGTTCTGTGGTATTTCAGCCTTTTTGTTGATTTAAAACATCTTTCTGCAGCAGGGATTTGATGCCAATTGGGGTGTAAGAAGTGTTTTCACCTGCACAGCGCAAGGTGGTGTGGATGTTCCTGATGCAGTGAAGGCAGTGGCACGACTTCTTGTAAACCTGAAGGAAGGTAAGAGGAAAGCACAAATTCTTTCAGCTCTGTCCCCAAGGCACCACTTCTGCTTGACGTGTTACCAGCTAGAAAAGGCAGCTGAGACAGTCCCAAGTGCTGCACTCTTTTGCATGGTGTGTTTTGGCCAGGAAGAGCCATCTGCAGAAGACAAGTGTTTTCTGCTAGGGGGCTGTTGATTTTCTTGGGCTGACTTCCAGGTAGGTGGATGGGGTCTGGAAGCCTCCCTGCTGCAAAGGATGGACAGAAAAGAGCTGTTTTTTAAAATCAGGTGTTTTTCTGACCAAAGAGGTAGCAGATTGTCATGTTGTCTGTAGAAGAAAGCTGTAAAGAGAGAAATCAGGGGAGGCTTTTTGTTCTTTTCATGCACTCAAGGGAGGCAGAAGCCTAAGATCGCTTTGTGGGAAACTGAATCCCTAATTTGTTTAAAAAAAGAAAGACCTGCACTGCTCTCCTACTTGCAGGAATAAAAGTGGTGGTGGTGGTTATCAAATTATTTTTGAAGACTCTCTTTCTGAAAGGCATTTAGTGGCAATCCATAGGGCTCTGGTGTGAATCCGCCTGCCCAAATATGAGGAGGAGAGGGGGCGAAGAAGAGGGTTGCCAGAAAGCCCAGAGCTCTGGTCTGGAGGTCTACAATGACGAGTTGCAGCACCACAGCCTGGGAAGGGCGACGGGCACGGAGATCATATGGATCCATGCAGTCAGGGATAAAGACAGTGACTCGACACATGCTAATGTCCCATCTTTACACAGTTAACGTCCTGTGGGAGTCAGGGGTCTCTTTGCAGTAAACAAGTGATTTTGGATAGATGGGAGGGGCTGT
Source organism: Limnodromus scolopaceus (assembly GCA_028565335.1). NCBI lineage: Eukaryota > Metazoa > Chordata > Aves > Charadriiformes > Scolopacidae > Limnodromus > Limnodromus scolopaceus. The sequence goes on along the minus strand of JAOXNO010000001.1, from coordinate 81,943,103 downwards.
TAACAGCCATTTAAAAGTGATGGTGGTGGAAGTTTCTTTTTTTTCCGGCCCCTCTCTTTCTGCCCTGCCTTTCCTAATTCTGTTCATTAATTCCTCGTATTTTCTTCTCCTTACACAGTGAACAAAACCAACTGTTTTCCTTTTGTTTCTAGCAGATTCTACTTCTCATGAATTAGCACAATACGGTGAAATCTGGACTGCAAATCAAGCAGAGATTGGGCTCTCTGAATGGGAAATTAGATCTATTTTGCTTAAAAAAAAATAAAAATATGATAACACAGACCTAAAAAAATGCTTATAGAAAACTCCCTGAGAGCATTTCATTTAGACAGTAATTTCAACTTACTCATTTTCAATGAGTCCTCTTCATCGCAGGTATGGGCTAAGTGGAAAATATGAAAAATACGAATGAAAAAATGTTATAACAATTTCTTAAATCAGAATTTTGTTTCCTAATTTTGAATTGGTATTTAAATAAAATTTTGCTAACTGCCTTAGCACCAAATTTTCAAATTACTTTTCAAGTACTCCCTTTTACCATAGAGTATTATTTAGCACAGACTGCCATCACAGAGCAACATGAATTTCTTTCTTCCACCGTTTGCATTTAGTACCCACTCTGCTAACACAGATGGCACCCATGTGACACAGTAATTTTATACACAGTTTAACAAACAGAAGGTTTCTCATTTGTGGTTTCTTCTGCATATCCAGCTCAAGTTCAGACAAAAGAGGACAAGGCAGTATGACAAGGCAAATCCTCAGTGAACTCAGTGAAGCTCTGCCGGCTTTTGGTCTGTCTCAACTGAAGGAGACCTGTGTACCCATGGAGCTAACAGAAAATCTTGTTCATCTCCACACTGGAATGCAAAAGCCTCGTAAGCTTGCACAGAGACAACATCTCTGAGCTGTCAGCGCTCCGGTCCTAGGCTTGCCTGGCTGCTGAGCGTCATGGTTTGCTGCTCCTCATCAGTTTGTCCCCAAGGACTCTGTCTTTCAATGGAGAGGACAGGAAGAAAAGATGTTTGTGGGGAGTGAGCCCTGATGAGATCACGGAATCACGGAATTGTAAGAGTTGGAAGAGACCTCTAGAGATCATCCAGTCCAACTTCCCTGCTAAAGCAGGATTGTCTAGAGCACATTAGTCAGGACTGCACCCAGGCGGCTCTTGAAGATCTCCAGAGAATCCACAACCTCCCTGGGCAGCCTGCTCCAGTGCCCTGTCACCCTCACTGTAAAGAAGTTTTTCCTCATATTTGAATGGAACTTTCTATCTTCCAGCTTGTGCCTGTTGCCCCTCGTCCTATCGCAGGAAACCACTGAAAAGAGTCTGGCTCCATCATCCTTCAACCCACCCTTTAGGTACTCATAAGCATTAATAAGGCGTCCCCTCAGCCTTCTCTTCTCCAGGCTAAAGAGCTCCAGCTCTCTCAGCCTTTCCTTGTAAGGGAGATGTTCTGATCCCTTAATCATCTTTGTTGCCCTACGCTGGGCTCTCTCCAGTAGTTCCCTGTCCCTCTTGAACTGGGGAGCCCAGAACTGGATGCAGTATTCCAGTTGTGGCCTCACCAGTGCAGAGTAGAGGAGGAGAATGACCTACCTCAACCTACTGGCCACACTCTTCCTTATGCGGCCCAGGATTCCATTGGCGACAAGGGCACATTGCTGGCTCATGGATACTTTACTGTATCCCATGTATACTGAAGGAACCCCAGATCCTTCTCCTCAGGAGTGCTTTCTAGCAGGTCCACCCCTAACCTATACTGGTGCCTGGTATTCAATGAGATGATGGTGACAGCTTAGGGGCAGCGTGATTCCTCTTCACTTACCTTCATGGTAGCTGATGGCTAATTGCAAGTCCTGTTGGTGCTTCACTTGCTGACTCTCGTTGCTTTCTTGCTTACTCTCATCATTTTCTTTTAATATATGCCATTCTTTATCTTTTGTGCACATACCCCCATCCTGACGTGAGCTAGAAGAGCTGAACCCATCTCCTCATCTCCCCTTGCAAAGCTTCTCTGAAGGGGTAGGAGCAGAGGACAACTAGCAATAACTTGCTATGTATCCCTGCACGTATCGCATTTTCTGTAAGAGGGAAGGTCACAATTTAAAATCTTGCTTCCTAAGCTAGCCAAAAGGGAATGGTTATACGATTTTAAGGCACTCTGATATTTACATACTGCAAAAGGTTTTAATGTGTATACTACTGAGACATTCAAATACACCATGAGCATCAAAATTGGTGAAGAGCTGCTTAGGTTGTCACAGACAAGCTGCAAACTTATAGAGCTAATGTAGGTTTTCAGGTAAAGCAATTGAACGGTTTTATTGAGTATATGTTGAGTGAGAGTTCATAAACAATGAGATGGCTCAATCATTTTCTTAAGACTGCAGCCTGATCTCCGGCAGCCTAAGCAGTCTCTCTAGGAAATGGAACACTAGTGGTCTGACAGAGAAATGCCTTTCAGTCTTGGGATGGTGATGCTGCCTTCAGAGGCTCTGACCTGTGCTGCTTCTGTTTGAATTGGTCTAGTGAGCACAAAGCTTATGTCAGACACAGCAAATGGGTTCAGCACTTTTTACAAGTCAAGTATTTCTCTAGCGTGTTATATGAATTTCATCAGGTTTTTTAACATTTGTAGCTGACTATTAATGCTTTTGACTGTTAGTGTGTTATTAGTTAAATTTCTGCTATTTGGAGTGGTCAGTCAACAAATCATACACAAGTTGATAGTTGTGTTTGATCCCCCTGACTGAGCTGTTTCCAATGTGTTTTGGTTTAGGGAGTGGCTGTAGCCTGCTTGGGATTCTGCTGCTTGTTCCAACTTTCCTTACTCTCCACATCTATGGTGGGAGGTGAAAGAGGCTGGCCACCACCATTCCATAATTTTAAGAGTGCTACGTGCCTCCTGTGGAGGAACTTTGAATTAAGGAAGTAGCTTGAACCAATTGGAGGAGGAGGACTAGTGGCACAAAATGAACTGCTTAAATTCGCAGGCAACCAATCTGCAGAGTAGAAGAAGGTTTCCAGCCATACGAGAGATGATATTCTGGGGGGACCTCTCTCTACCCCTGCAAATATCTGAGGACAAGGACCTGAAAGATAAGTTAGAGTTTCATAAATTTATGGAAGGGATTTTATAAAACAATGGAGAATTTAATGTAAATAGAAAATACAGCTTGTGATTCATGTATAGGTATTTCTAAGGGGTTTTAGAAGGAGACTGGTTTTGCATATTGATATTGTACTAATCCCATGCTTTAGGGCTTCAACTGGCTGCTTGCTGAGACTAAAAAGGAATTTATTTCTCCTAGGGCTATAACTAAGCCCAGGAGATAGTGTTGCTTGTATGTCTTCCTCAGTGATTCAGAGTGAAATACATCACCATGTTTGGAAACCAAAAGATAGTTTCCTCAGGTGAGCCTGACAAAGACTACACAAATTCCTTTCTGAGTTTCTGTACTAAAATGGAGTGTGGTTAGCCTAGGTTGTTCTGGGAGTTAAATCTTACACAATCCTACTGTTACAGAGCCTGAGGACACTGGTAACATTCTTGAGATCCCCTAATCTCCTTCACATCCATTCCTTATAGATGGGTGGTTTTAATCCTTTACTAAAGATGTAAATTTATTGCCAGGTTTAAACAACCAACTGGTGGTTGTTTTGTGGCTTTTGGAGTAGATGCTTGCCCCAAATGTCCCCAAATGGTTCTTACCAGCCTCACATTTGGATGTCCTCTCCCAATATTTTCCTCTGTTCTCTCTCCTCCCTCAGCTGAGCTTACCATGCTCTCTACTATTCCTTCCACAGACACCTGCCTCTGTATTTCCCTTCACAAAACCTCTATGAATTACCTGCATCGGGTTGTGTGTGCAGGAAAACAGCCTTTGGGTTGGAGGATTTTCACGGTAGCAGAGTAATACTATTAGTGTTATGAACTGTACTACCGTGTGAGCCGTTGACTGTGGAGTCATAGTTGTGTTTTGTTTCATATTGCACTTCAAGTCACTGCTTCTTCACTTGAGGAAAGAAAATGACATGCTTCAAACATAAGCTGATTAAAACTTCAAAATGTTGAT
>JAOXNO010000001.1:81917259-81933523 GCA_028565335.1 Limnodromus scolopaceus | reverse complement strand
GAAGGTAGTGCTGGTGCTGGGTGCTGTTGGCACTACGCTCTCCTAAAGTGGTGGCATGGATCTGTACCCATTTCTGGGGTGGGATAGGAGGGAGAGGAGAAAATAGCAACTCATCCAGATCTAGGAGGTATTCCTGGTCTTTAAAGTGTCAGGGGTCCTGCTGAATTTGTCACAGCCTAGATTTTACCTCCATGCCATCAGGTTCCCCGTGTCCTGTAGCTAAAGGGGTGCACTGAATCACTCTTCTTAAATAAGATGGGAAGTGAATGATGTTTGAGATTTTTAAAGCCAAAGCGAGGATTTCACCACAGAATTCCTCTTGAAACTTCTAGACATTTGTCTGAACTGTAAAGTATCAGTCTTTTTTTTGCTTAGGTAGTGAAAGCTTAGATTTTTTTTTTTTCCTTGTCTTTTTTTTTCCCGGGCCCCAAAGTCCATTCCCCAGGATGGACCTGCATGATGGGTGCTGTAGGACCAGCAGTAACCCCAGTGGGGAGATCTCCTTTGCTCACCTGAGCATCAGTAGCAGACCTGGTGGCAGCCATCTCATTGTGTGGTTGTCAGTGCTGGTGGGCAAGAGGCTTGTGGTACTTCTCCTTTCTAAAGCTTTGAGGTCCTGGTGGGCGGAAAATCATTTTTTTTCATGTACTTCCACCACCTGGCCATAAAGCCCTCTCTGAGCCTCTTGCCTACAGCTTGATGCAGATGATCAAGAAGCCCCGTGGTGTTGGTAGCATCAAGCTGCTGCATCCCCTGGCTGGGGAGATGGAGATGGGAATATTGCTGCCTCACAGGTCAGCATGCCCATGGCAGAGTTGATGCAGGAGAGAGGTCAGAAGCGGCCAGGGAGCGCCGTGTTTCATTTAGGGAAATGAAGGTTTGGGGTAGGGTCAACTTGCAGGTGCTGGCACTGCTGCACGCTGCGTGGCTGTGGAGGTGGACAGTGTAAGCTGGGGGCAGCCAGTGCTGCTCTGGCTGCTTTGAGCTGGTACAGGTCATGAAACCCCATTTTGACACTCTCCTGGTTTAGCTGGAACAGAAGATGCTCTGAGGTTTTGTGGATTATGAACAACAAGGATGGGAAAGCAGTGAGATCCCAGGTGAACTCTCTTCTGTGATGATTAAAGCAAATAAATAAAATTTGAGGTGCTCCGTCACTTTTTTTTCCTCTCAGCTACCCAAGTATAACTGCACTTGAAAGGATTGCGTGACAAGAGGGCAAACAGCAAGTTCTTTCTTTCAGAAACGGGGGAAGGTACTTCTTTATTTATATAGTTGGGGCCTGATTCATTCCTTTGATCATGAATTGCAGCTTGTCTGTTACCAGTATTATTTCATACTTCATCTTTTCTCATCTAGTTTCTTTTCCTTTTGATCTTGCTCTGTTACTTCTGCCAGTTGTGCTACGTGAGGAGAATAAATAAACTCGAGACCTGAATTGGCACTGGAAAGACACATCCCTCTAGCTAGTAAATTACTCATGTCGGATGCCTTGGAAGTTTAACCGGGATGCAAAAGCTTAAGGGTTTTGCTGGACGGTAAGGGGAAGAGTTTGTCTGGCACCATCTGCAGAGCATTCCTCTTGCACTTGGCTCATTATGGTCTGATGTGCTCTAGTGCAAAGCAGGCACACAAATATGCAAACTCTAAGCTCTTGGGAGCAAATTCCAGGGAAGATTGAGGAATTTGGTGACCTTTTTTCCCCCCAGGAACTCTGGAAGGCTGGAGGCTGCTGTGTGTAGTTTCTTTTAGCTTAGAGGTTAGGACAAAAAGCTTAACTGTTTCCCTTGTGAAACCCAGAGATCAAAAAGAGTAAAGCTATGGAGACTCCTCTTCCTCCACACTGATTTTTTGTCTTTAGGAAAAAGAAAAAAGAGGAAAAAGAGGAAAGCTGCATGGAGAGCATGAAAAGAGTTGGGAAGCTCATCAACTCTGCTTGGCTTAGTGCTTTTTTTGATGGCCATATCTCAGAAGCCTTTCCAAGCCTCTCCCTCTTAACTAGCTGGTGGGGTTTCTGGAAGAGCTCCCTTTCCGGATGAGCCCTAGCCCATTCCTCCAGACCAGTGGTCACACTGGTAATGACTGTCCTGTCCTCTAGTACTCTGGCAGAAAGTGGCACGTGGAGAGCACAGTCCCATACACCTGTGCCTCAGCAACCATCTAAACCACAGAAACCCTGAGCACACCATGGCATTTGACATGTGGTCACTCTGACTTTGAAGAGGTTAAAGGACCATTGGTGCCTGGGCTTGCTGGTTTGTTTTTTGTTATTGTTGTTTTTTCATTTTCCCATTTTTATTTTTTTTTTTAATTTTTCATCTCTATTTGTGCTCCTTTTCCTCCACTTCAGTCTCACAGTGGGGAGGACAGGAGGGCACTTCTCTGCATCTCAGAGCTGCTGTGTTGCTTAGGTGTATTTATGTGCATTTAGAGTGATTTTCAAACTTTGTAATGTATTGTAGGAAGTAATGATGTATTTTTACAAAACTCTTGAATCTACCCTGAACTCCTGGAGTTTTGATCATGAAATATACTAAATTGATTCAGTAGTAGTTTTTTCTCTCCCATTCCCTTTTGAAGTTCCATCCTCTAGAGGCCAGTGACTACTTGATAAATTCAGCTTTCATTTATTAAAAATAAGTTTTCAGCTCTCTTAATCATAGGTGGATGTTTCAAAAATAAAAAAAAAATAATCCCAAAACCTAAGGGTTAACTAAAGCACTCGGGAAGATTTAGAGATTAAGAAGAACCGAGCATTGTCAGGTTATAAATAATTAATTTTTACGCTGAATCTCCTGACCAGCTGGATTTAGCTTTTTTTTTTGCTTTTAGAGTGCCACAAGCTGTCAGTACTTGTCTCCACTAAAAAACTTTTCTTAATGAAAGCAATTTTTACTGGTGTGATTTCAAGCCTGATCAATCCTGTGCTCACCTCATTTTTAATTCACCTTGCCCGTGTTTATGCCGGGTAATAAGTTGTACTCCACACTATATTGCTGGTGTGTTATAGTCACTCCATTTTTTTCCCCCTTTATGTGATAGATTTACCCAGTGTAGACAGGAGGGTTCAGAAACATGCATACTGCATAGGGTACGTTTGCAATGCTTGAGGAGTCCACAACAGGCTGTGTTATCCTTAAATCCCTGGTTTGGATCTGGCCTCCAGTCCATGGTGACTGCCGCATCTGCTGATTCTTTTCCAGCTTGCAAGCCAGGGTGATGACAGTTGGGGATACGCACACGCGACATTTTTTTTACCTATTTTTGATGTCTGTGACCAGGTAAACATTAGGTCTTTGCGTTGTTAATTCCCATCCTCTCTTTTGGCTGTAAGAGCTCTTCTCCTCAAAATTTTTTCAATAAAGTGCAATTCCAGGACACAGAGCTACAAATCCTTCCCAGCTGAGTATGTGAGTATACTGAACACCTTGATTTTCACAATTTTACACAGACCTTTTTCTTTCTTATTCTCTTTTCTTTTAACCCTAAGCTCACCAAAAACCCTAGCTGGAGAGGACTTCTTTCCTTCCAGCCCAATGGCATTTTCCATCAGCCATTTCCGGCTGAGACTATGGAGAAGGTTTAAAGGAGCGATGCCTGCACATTTTTGTGCCACATCTTAAAGAGTGGTTTGTGGGGTTTTTTTTAAACAGGCAGTGGTGTAACATCTGTAAACAGACTAATTTTTTTTCTTTTTCCTGGTTGGCGGAATGTCATGGTCCTCTCCCTTTGGATCTGTTTGTGATAACAGTTAATTTGCATGGTACCAAAGGGACTTGGTTTTGGCCAGCTCATTTAAATGCAGAAATCATCCTTTGAAGTGCCTGCTATGAGCTTCTCTGCCCTGCACGTGGCCCTTGGTCTCTGTGGCTGTGTGACACCCTGGTGGAAACCTTGTGTAATGTGGTCTTCACAGCTGTAGGCGACACTGATGGAGCAGCGGTGTGTGACCAGCCCACCTGCGTGGATCTCTCCCAAAGTTTTTGCTGCCTGAGGTGGTCCAAGGGCCCTGGTGGGAAGCTGTTGTGGTTTAACCTGGCGGGCAGCTAAACACCACGCAGCCGTTTGTTCACGCCCCCGCCCCAGGGTAATAGGGCAGAGAATCAGAAAAAAGGTAAAACTTGTAGGTTGAGCCAAAGACAGTTTAATAGGACAGAAAAGGAAGGGAAAATAATAATAATGATAATAGAATGTACAAACGAAGTGCACAATGCCATTGCTCACCACCCCCAGCCAGTCCTTGAGCAGTGGCTGCCGCCACCCGTTGGCTAACTGCCCCAAGTTTATATACTGATCACAACGCCGTATGGTATGGACTATGGGGGTCAGCTGTCCTGGCTGTGTCTCCTCCCATCTTCTTGTGCTGCCTTCCCAACTTCTCCCCAGCCTGCTCACTGGCAGGGCAGCATGAGAAACTTAAAAGTCATTGACTTAGTGTAGGCACTGCTCAGCAACAACTAAAACATCCATGTATTATCAACATTATCCTTGTCCTAAATCAAAAACACAGCACTATACCAGCTACTAGGAAAAAAATTAACTCTATCTCAGCTGAAACCAGGACAGAAGCCTTGGAGAAACTTTTCTCACTGGTGCTTGGTCCTTGGTGACATTTTTTGTCTTAAAGTCCATGTTAGGCTTAGCTTCTGGGTAACTTATTCCATATTTTTGTGCCTTTGAGAAAAGTGATACATAACCTGTCCTTTCTCATAGATATTTCAGCATCATGGCTGTCTCTTTTCCCTGCAATAATGATTTAGGAAAGGTGTCTCTTGCCCCGTAATGAGGATTGATAGGCAGCACCCCAGGTTTGTGCAGAGCAATAAGGACACAGGGAATGGAGAGCTGAGGGGAAGAGCAGGCACCAGGGCCGAGTAGGTAAGCACAAACACCACTGGCCATCTGCAAAGACAAATTGGGTTTCTGAAAATGGCGTGGCATTTGAATTGAGGCTTCTCTCTAATGTGAACTTATACCTCTGGGAAAAAAATCAACCTAGAGTTGCATTTGCCAGCCGTTCAATTGATTTAGCTGAATGGGTGCAAGTGTTATCTCTCCGTGTCTTCCGGGGAGATCTTCCATCCCTACACTCAACACTGTGTTTACATTTGGCAACAGACTGGTAAGCATTAGAGGGATTAAAATGTGCAAATGGCTCAGGAAGAAGAGACTTGGTGGGATTTCGCTTTCTGAAAGGGGAATCCTAGCTAATGGCTGTTCGGTGATGTTTAAAAGGTCTTTAATGAGAATATGTAAAGAGCCCAAATTAATATATGAAGACTGTTCCTCTTTTGTTTTTGTACAAGCTGTATTATTATCGTAAGCGAAAACACAGCTAGTTGCTCGGTGGTAAGTCAGCAGGTAACGAGACTGTAGTAGCCCCAGGAAGGCAGTGAAGTTTTTTCTGATTAATGATGATCTATATAAAAAAGAAATAAACCAACCGTCCTTTCTAATCTCAGGTGGGGCTCTGGGGGGGTGGTAAATGACTTCCTGACTGATCCCACAGGCTCAAAAACTCCTGGGCTGTCTGTGCTGGGCTGGGCGAACAGTCGGTGTGGGGGAACAAAGGCTTCTCCCTGACCCCTGGGAGCTTGCCAGCACAGGTGAGGCCAGTTGTGGCAGACTTGCTCCTGCCTTGTGCCCTGGGCATATATGAGCTGACCCTCTGAGGTTCCTGCCAGCACTCTTTTCTTGGTGGCCGGGACTGGCTGTATTTAGACTTAAATTCTGCTTTTCTGCTGCATCAGGTGTATTTCAGTCCAGGTAATGGGCTTTATGTACCTCCATTTTGCTTTTGATAAACTGGTGGAAAACTGGCAGTAAGAAAGGGATATTTTTGTTTGGGTTTGCTTTGTTCTTGGTTTTCTGGGTTTTTTTTTCTTTAGAAGTGGAATGCTATTTAAAGGTGACGTGCTGCTTTCCAAGTGCACTGTATCTGCATTAAAAATTTTGTAAACACAGACAGAAATGTGTTCAGCTTTGAGGTGTATTTAACTAATCACCCATTAGTTGTCATTAAGATATACTATTACAGCAATCTATGATCTGAGAATTTATTAATGCTCCGGGTAATCTGGACATGCACAGAGGACGGGACAGAGGGGCAGAAGTAGGGTTTCTCTGCCTGGGGCTCTTTTGGCGTGTAAGCTTGCTGCAGTCTGACTGTGTTCTAGTGGAAACAAAAGAAAGAAAATAGGCCACAATGGGGGAACCTAACTCTCCTTTAATGCTGGTAGAGGACAAATCTATTCTTTTGGGGTAAGTGTATTAGAAGCTGCAGTTGATCTGTATTGTGTTACTTATTGTTATTCCAGGGCAATAGCAATTGATGTATCTTTAGCCCGATGCCTAACTTTTCTTCAATAATAATAACACTGTGTTCACTTTTGGGCCTCTCACTACAAGAAAGACACTGAGATTCTGGACCGTGTCCAGAGAAGGGCAACGAAGCTGGTGAGGGGTCTAGAGCACAAGTTTTATGAGGAGTGGCTGAGGGAACTGGGGCTGTTTAGCCTGGAGAAAAGGAGGCTGAGGGGAAACCTTATCATTCCCTAAAACTACCTGAAAGGATGCTGTAGCCAGGTGGGGGCTGGTCTCTTCTTGCAAGTAACAGGAGATAGAACAAGAAAAAATGGCCTCAGATTGCACCAGGGGAGGTTTAGATTGGATATTAGGAAAAATTTCTTGACTGAAAGGGTTATCAAGCATTGGAACAGGCTGCTCAGGGAAGTGGTTGAGTCACCATCCCTGGAGGTATTTAAAAGATATGTCAATGTAATGCTGCGGGACATGGTCTAGCAGTGGTTTTGGAAGTGTTAGGTTGATGGTTGGACTAGATGATCTAAAAGGTCCCTTCTAATCTAGACAATTCTGATTCTTTTATGCAGGTAATATAATACTTAAAATCCTTTGGATATTGATGCCATTATGTAATTGAGGAAAAAAAAAAGGAAGAATAAAGTGAATAGGCAAGGGAAAGAGGTGATCATTTCCTAATACTGTCAGCAAATGGGTATGGAAAGGCAGAGGGGATAGTTATGACTCCATGGCCAATGGAAACTCTGGGGCTATGTGGAGGATGCTTGGCACAGTAGGGTGCGGGGCACCTGTTGGTACCTCTGCACCCCTTGCAGGTTTTTGAAGATCCCAATTATCTGAGGTGCTCCTATCCACCCAAGAGATATCAGCGTGCTTCTGTGGCACCAGCAAACCCTTGGAGGCCATGGATGAGGGAAAGCAGAGAATAGCTGCAGCCAGCATCCCTGCAGGGGCCCTGGCCAAGCTTCTTTGTTGCTGGAGGCAAGGGACACCACTCAAACTTTGCTCTTCCCCTATAGTCTGTGGTGATGCTGAGCCCCCATGCAGCTAGCTCGGGACCAGCCGGGTCCCCGCTGGCGCTGGGAACTCGATTGCCACAGCCTGAGTGACACAGGGATGAGGGGGAGGCTGCTGCACCACACGGTGCCAGCTTCACATACACGCACAGTCTCAGCCTTTTGCTTGTTCGCCAGCATCATATTTTCATGACTTGTTGTTTTTGCTGCGCAAGCGAGCACCGAGTCAGACTCAAAAGCGAGTGCCGCAGAAGGCTCTGTGTGTTGCTGGAAAACAGCCCAATAAAATAAACAGATGCTGTCATTAAAAATAAAGCAGAAAGCCTGTTAAATAGAACTTCCCTTGAAGAAAAGGAAAGTATTTCATGCAGTGTACGTTGAATTTCCTGGGGTTTATTTTCGTTGTTTTGACTTGTGAAGTTGCTGAAGCCTCAGCTGGGTGTGTGTGTTGCTGTGCGGCTGGATGTGCTTGGAAGGGGTCTGCACCCAGCTCTGAGAAACAACAGTGCCTGAATTTTTCAGGCATATCTTGATGTCAGCACACTGTGTGCTGTTGGCTTTTCAGAGGAACTGGCTATTGAGTTTTACATGCAAAAAAAAAAAATAAAAATTGAGGACTAGATAGTTTGAACTTCGAGGACCTCAACTATTATTTAATTTTTTTAAATTTTTTTTTTTAAGAGAACAAGACTGCTTCTTGCAGTCTGCTTTCTTGTGGAAAACCTGCCAAGATAAAATTGGTAGAAGATGTTGGCAGGATTTGGTCAATTGCAGGAGGGATGCTGAAATGGAAACCCTGCTGCTTCAGGGTAGCCTCAGCCCTCTGAAAGTAGGAAAAAGATGAAGACAGTACCAGCCTGTGATGCTTTCTCAGGATAAATTTTACAGCACTTCAGATGAGGCAGGAGAAGTGCCTTGACAGATTTGGGAGCTTGAAGAAGACTGGGAATCCTCCTTTTCTCAGTGGTCTACTGATACAACCCAGACTTCAGTGTTATTGAGAAGACAGTTGATGATTTAGTCCATACTAAACTTTTCGGTTTTATGGATATGTGTCTGTGATATGTAGCTGAATTAATGCATTCTCAGGCAAAAGCAGCAGCCCGTATTAACAAGCAGAAAAGGAGAAGGTAGAAGTGGTATTGAAGCAGTGATCCAGGAATAGCACCAATATCTGAGCCACTTCCCAACCACCTCATATCACATCATTACTAGTTTTAGTTTTGTTGACATGTTATTTTGTCCAAGACATTCCCATTTTAAGGTCTTGAACTCTGTGTGGTTGCTTTTGGTTTTTTTAATTGGATTTTTTGGTACAGTCTAAAACATGTCTGTTATAACTTAGCTGTAGTACAGTTAGCAGTTCATTTGCCAATGAGGTGCCTGGGTATTGCAGTGCCTTGACACATTTGGGAATGTGTTTCCCTCTTTGAGTAGTATTTTTTAGTAGTTCCTTAGGGGAGGCTGATTTGGATGCTATTAGGCTGGTGCCCTCAGAGTTACCCTCCAGAGAAACTCCATCAGGCCCAAAAAAACCGAGTAAAACAATTCATGTTTTAAGGTTTCACCGATAATTGTTTTTACATGTGTTAGGGCAACTAATTCCACAACTTCTGTGATGTTTGATTTTCCCATTCCTTGTCAGCACTTCAAGCTCCTCAGAAGTTTTTGATCACCCTGAGGAATTTTCCTAGTAAGTTGATGTTGGAAAATCTTTCCCTCATTATTTTTTTTTAGAAAATGAGTTAATAAACAAAAGTGTTGCGTGTTATAACATTTAAGGCTGATCTTTTTACAACCCCGCAAAAGCAAGGTGATGGAAAATGGCACTCTGTCCTGGTTCGTGTGCTGGTTACTGACAAAGGGAACTTCCAACCTGAAAACATGAACTTCTTCAGCTTCAGTTAATCTTCCCTTCAGCTGTAACAGATGTGCATCTTCTATGGAGCAATGCAGAGAAGGACATGTGTTGTATCTAAAGGTATATAGTTGCTAGTCATTCTGATCAGAGAATAGATTGTTTTACTCTGTAAAAAAGCTGGGATCTGGGGACAGTTCCCCCTCCTCACTCCAAGTTAAGCGTTTGCAGAGACTGTGTGTAAGAATTCATTTCATTTCTGTTTTAAACTTTAGAAGAAAATGTAATATAATACATACGGCTTGAAAGATTGGTGTTGTTTTTAAAAAAAATTCCATTTTGGAATGCATCTTTCTGAGACATTTGTGATACAATACGGTGCAATTTCATTTTCATGAGATTGTTTCATTCTATTTTCTTCCAATTTTGGCAGAATTGAAATGGCATTTCGCACTGAAAAACCTGTCAGTGAAAAAATCTCTGGCTCCTGGACACCTCCTGTGTGTACCAACCTGCATTTAGACCTCTACGTTGTGGTGGCAATCCTCTTTGGTCAATGGACTTAACCTTTTCAATACTACTTGAGCAAGCCAGTGTTTCTGCACAGCCTTCATTTACCCTCCCACTACACCGCAAACTTCCTCTGCCTTTCTCTCTTTTTATTTGGTGCTCCTCTGGAAAGTTAGCCTTGCCTCTGTTTGCATTATTTCCAAGGATTTGGAAACAGGTTCCTCATAATCTCAAAAAGAGAAATAACTTTTCTCACAGGGCCTATGCAGAGGTTGTGACTATTGTCAACCAAAAAGTTGTTGTTGGTTAATTTAATATGGAGGGGCAGTAACTCTGCTTTAAAAATAAGATTATTCCTTTTTGATAAGGAATGGTGATAATTGGAGTTACCGGTGTCTATCCGCGTATCATGAAATGACAGCAACTTTGTGCTGAAAAAAAATCCATATGGCAAGTACCTAAGAGAAAGGTTATATATAAACAGCAGTAAGTTAAATATTCCCAGGTTGTATTTGGCAGTGTATGAAGGAATGCAGAAAGGCCTAGAAAGAGACTTTAAAAACTGACACTTCAAGACCAAATCAAAGTATGTTTGTTGGTGCCATCTTGGTTGTTTTTTTCTTCTCTGATCTGGGTAAGGATGTTCATCCCTAATTTTTCTGTTTGATACATGCATTTGCATGTTTGGGTTTTGTTTTGTGATGTTTTGGTGAAGAATTCTTAATCGATTTAGATTAGATATTAGGAAGAAATTCTTCACTATGAGGATGGTGAGACACAGGAACAGGTTGCCTAGAGAAGTTGTGGATGCCTCATTCCTGGAAGTGTTCAAAGCCAGGCTGGATGGGGCTTTGAGACACCTGGTCTAGTGGGAGGTGTCCCTGCTGAGGGCAGGGGGGTTGGAACTCCATGATCTTTAAGGTCCTTTCCAACCCAAACCATTTTATGATTCTATGTCTACTGTTCCTGTTTTACAGACCTTCTATAAGGCTATAAAGCTGAGAAAACAGAAACATGAGGCTTGATGGCCTTGCTGAAGCATGCCATGGGGATCAAGTTAATTTTCTTTTTTCTTTAAGTTGCTGTGGGATTCTGACAGGTTGTTTTAATTGCCTAGTCCCCTAATTCAACACCAAACCACCTGGGGCAGAGGCGGCACCTCAGCAGCTGTGAGCAAGCCCACCACAACAAGACGTGGGCAGCCACATGCCCTGCTGCTGTGTGGGGGCTGCCAGGGTCCATGGGACTCTGTTGGCAGAGGGGTGATTGCTTGACGTACCTTGTTAATTATGTGTTGGGCCCCCTGGCCAGGATCACGGTGATGGCACGTCTCCCCTGTGCACCAGAGTTGGGTGGCTTGTTTTGGTGGTGGGCAGCATGCCAGGATCCTCAGATCCACCGTGTTTACTCCAGCCGCCTTGCAAGTGGAACTTTGACACCAGAGCCAGCTGTGGTGGAGCAGTGATTTGTCTCTTTCCATTTTCTGTTTGTGAGTAGAAGGCCTGGCAGATGACACTGAGGAGATGCCCGGTTACTGACATGCCAAAACCTATGCTGAGCAGTTTGGGACAGGGAAGCCCAGCCCAAGGTCCACCCCACATTTCTGGAGCTGGGAGCAGCACCTGTTTGAGAGCTTGACTTTCCTGCCCCAGTTGCCCGGAGGCTGAAATACATCTAATCAAAAGCTCGGCTTGCTTGGGGAAACTGGTGAGTTAACTCAGATATGTTGCAGCAGTCTCTCCATCACCTCTTGTGAGGTGGTACAGAGACGCCAGGACAGGGTGAGCTGCCAAACCAGGCACTGGGGAGGGACCCTCGCCCTGCATGGGGGGCAAGCACTTGCTCGATAAACCTTCTGCCCAGGGGTGCGGGGGTTGGCCAGGGCAAGGAGGGCACAGGCGGAATCAAGTGGGTTTGCTCTGCCACACCACGCCATATCCTTCTATCACAGCCCCTCGGAGGGAAGCCAGAGGTGAGGGTGTTCTCAGGGGGGAAAGGGTCTCCTCAGAGGGACAAGGTGCACGGAATAGCGGGGCCGAAGGTGAGCACGTGGCATGGTGTTTCTCAGCTGTGTGGGAGCTTAAATAACTGGCGAGGTGGAAAGAAATTTTAGCCCTGTCTCAGGACTCGCTAAAAACAAATGCGAGCCTGGCGATTCAACAGACTCAAGTGAAGGGCATATTCTTCTGCAAAAGGTTTTAAGGGGTTTGCTGGTATGAAGTAAAACCATTGATGTCATCAGTAGTATCACTTACCACGCTGACGTTATCACTGCCCGTGTCATGCAGGCAGTCGGCAACTTTAAGCTTCCAGCTATTAATCCCTTTAATCTCCCTGTGTTCTAAGCAACGCTATAAATTAGTGTAGTACCTTTTTTTCATCCCTCCCCAGCTTTTTTTATGCTTTTGGGAAACAAATTCAATTCACTTTATTCTTCCAGAATTAAAGGGAATGTTGTGGGAACTGTGTCCGAATTGAAATGTTCCTTTTTTGTTAATATGTTATTGTCAATAGTTGTCTGTTTGTTTGTTTGTTGCGTGTTAATTTTTTGGATAAAAAAGAAAAGTCCAGAGACAGCTGGATATACATTAATCTTAGCTAAAAGCTTTTCAGCAGATTAACCCTGGAAGGCAAAAAGGATGTGAACGCAGCTGGAATGAATGATTGTTTTCTATTTCAAAGGAATATCCATAAAGCCCTTTATTTTGGAGATTCATACTGAGTATTACGAAATTATCTCCTTCTGCCTTCCTTCAGACTTCCCTTTACAAGTGTCCTGAGAGTGACTTACTATATAAGTTTATTTCTGTTGAGCTGCTGAGATATGTTGCCCAAATCCTTCTTGCCCCTCTTCTGGGCTATCAGTGGTATCTCTGATTTCTTAGAGATTTTATCTATTTATGGTAAATCTGTTGGGACTTCATTAGCCTTAAGATCAAAATCAAGGATCACGGAGCACATGTGTTGCTGGGTGCTTGTGCCACACTATTGTAGTAATGTGCCTGTTGCGTACTGTAGTTTCCTGAAAAGTGCATTTTTTATGTTTGGTCCTGGAGGGCAGCCAAAGCCCTCACTGGACTACGCGGTTTTACTACTGAGCATCCACCACCAGCACAAAAAACCAAAAGGTCAGGGTTTAATTTTGGAGGCAGAAACTGAGAATAGGGAGAATATAGTGGGGAATTGAAACTAAACTTTCTTCTTGGACCGGGAGTGAAATCTTTTGCTCTCTGGGTGTTGCAATAAACATGTGTAGGTGTGCCAGTGCACAGAAGCAATGAAGAGTTTTGATTCCTCTGCCGTGGAGCGTTTGGCCAATACCCTGCCTCCATGGGGCAGGAGGAGACAATCTTGCATTCGTGTTGGTTTTGCTGTGGCAAATTTGACCAGAAACTAAATACAGATGCAGTCAGCCCCAAGCTACCTTCATGTTTGGTTGGTTTTGGCTAATCTGGAGGAAAGGGGGAGAAAGGTATGTACAAGCCATTACCTGACGACTAGCTTCTTTCATTGAAGTGCTGGATGTGCAGCTCGTGCTTGCTCTGAAGGTTGTGCTGTGCAGATGATCTCTCCCCCTGTGCTCAGGCTGTAATGTGGAGGCAGCGATGTTTCTGACTCCCTGATATCAAAACTTGCACCGTGCCCGGTGACAACAAACTGAGCTCTGGGTGGGAGAGGGGAAGAGTTGCTTGGGTAAAATCAATGGGCTCATGTGAACATGCAACTCCACCGAGGCTGCAGCACACTCCAAATCCCCCCTGGAACTCGGGACCTTTCAGTACTTTGCCCACCCTTTTGCATTTGATCAATGACGCCAGACAGACCACATTGTCACTGTGGTGCTAAAAAACAAAGCAAAAACCCAAGGAAGCCTCCAACCTTAAACTGGAAAGCAAACACACAGACACTCCCTGCATCGCTCAGATCCTGAATGTTTCTACCTCCTCTTTGTATATCTGTGATGTTTTAGTTGACTTCCAAAGAAGCTCATTGCACAGGGAGCTGTTTTGGCAATTCCAGTTGTCTAGACAAGGCAGTTTTCACCTGTTAGCTGATGATGCAGATCTCTAGCTGCTGTGATGCAAAGCAAAGAATGTCTGGTACCTCCATGATGATACATGACCTAGGGGGTATGTCGGTAATGACTGATAGATACAGCACGGAAACATGAATGTCACAGCTGGGCTTGGGGGACTTTGCACATGGAAAGGAAGCTGACACATGAAAAGGGCACATCATTTACAGAGATGATGTAATGGCTCCTTTTGCAACTTCATGATGTGGTGCAAGGGATGGCTTTGGTATCCCTAGAGCGTGGGAGAGAGGTCTGGACAAATGCACTTTAACGTAAGTTACTGCGATTTTTATTTTATTTTTAAACACAATGTCTGCCTGCAAAATCCATACAGACTGTCTACCTTTCTCTGTCATCTTCGTCACAGTACCCGAAAACTTTGTAAAGATTTCCAACTTGTTCCCTTGCAATGCTGGACTCAGACACATTTGGTTTGTTAGAGATCTGAGCTGGTGAGAGATGAATTGTGCAGCCCAAGGGCTTAGACAGAGCTTCTGACAGCCAAAAAGCCACCCGACCTCTAATCATGGTCTGGCACTGGGGCCATAAAACCTGTCTGCCACGTTTGTGATGACAGATTGAGTTCTGAGAAAATGTCTCCAGATTTGGATAGAGAGTATTTTAGATAAAAGTGATGTAAGCAGTATTCTGAGGCAAGCATCCAGAGGTGACTGGATCTGTAGCTTGTTTTCCTACAGTTTATTGGAAAAACAAAGGATAATTAAAAAAAAATTAAAAATTTTTACTGCCTGTATGACATCATATTTCCTGTTGAGCTAAGTGTTTTGATGAGAAATATTGCAATTAGGTTTTATTTGACTTTTTAGTGTTGTTTTGGTAGGGATTAACCATTGCTGCTGGCTGAGGATGTATGTGCTTGAGCTCCCACTGCTTTCTGTTGGAGCTGTGGCTGCTGGGACTGGCAGGGGAGGAAAAGTTCTGCTTGAAAGGCAGTCTATGAAAATTGGAGAACTCTTCACTGTTCTAGAGCTGAAAAATGTTATGAAAATCTACTGACCTACAACTGCTTTTGATCACCTCTGAGGAAACTGGAGACCTTTCCTCTTATGCTTTTCTTTCCCTCCTGCAGAAGGACTGCTTTGCAGAGCACATGGACTATTGCACATCCACTCCCTAGCACCCAGCCACACTATCACAGGCATCCAGGCGATGTCTGTGGGGTGTCCAGGTGGTGTCCAGGCACTGCTTCAGCGGGGCAGGTCCCCGACCCACCCTCCGGCTGCACCGGCCAGAGAGCCCTGGGACCTTTAACTTCCTGCCTGGACCCAAAAATACAGGGGGTGCAAACCCCTTACTGAATTTCCCATGACAAAAGAAGTCTTCCCTATTGCTCATTTATCACCATTATAAGAAACAATTTGAACTCCTTGGGGAGGGGCACCTCAATATGTTCCTGTAATAGGATAAGCCCATAACGAAATTTTGACTTCACTTTCGCTGTAGGCGTCTAACTCCTTTGTGCATTTCAGTTTGGGGGAAACAGGGAAGAAAAAACTTACACCATCTATTTTATTCTTTCCTAGGGTTTATTAATCACCAGAATGCAAGCAGTGCTTCCTGTAGAGTATGGTTATTATTGTTTTGTTCTTGCTTCTAATATAAATGTTTTTGAGTTGTCCTGCTCTTCTAACAATATGTTTGCGTTAAATCAGTAGTTCCGTTTTGTTTATTAAAACCAAACTTTCCCTTATTGGGTATTGTTGTAGAATTAATTACCACCCTTTTACTGAGTTCCTTTCTTTTTCAACAAGGGAGAATTAAAGCACCAGATGCTGGGAATACATTAGCCACAGCGGTTTTCATAAAGCTCTGGCTGAGACCTTGAGTTTACTGGTTTGTTACACATGTGTCTTGACCCAGAGACTTTCCACATCAAGACATTAGAAGAAATCCCTCATATTTATGTCCAAGAAGGCTCTACTAGTAGGGCATGAAAGGAAGACTCTGCGATATTCTGCAGGGTGGGCATTTTCTCAGTTCCCTCCTTCTGGTAGAGTTTGTGGCAAGAAGTATCTCATCCTTTTGCTTTGTACTCTCTTCTGTGAATCCTCTCTGAACTTCAGGGCACATGCTGTCCTGTTAGGATCTTCGTACAGCCAAATGTAGTCCACCCAAGCTCTGAGCATGTTTGTCACACCCTGCGTTTGTGCCTTGGAGCTGGACAGCATGTTGAAACCCAAGGGTAGTTCTGCTGAAGTCAATGGCTTTGGGTATGCCAGGGTACGTTTTTTGGCTGAGAAACTTGTCTACTTGCCTGAAATGGCAACTCCTGCAGTTGCTTTGGCAAAAGCTTTGTGTTTTTGCATAAGTCCCAGCCATGCCATCCAATTTTATATTTTCCCCTGAGTTCTGCCATTTTCTATGTGTATTTCACTGAGTATTTCACTCGGTCTCTTCTCCCAAGTCACAGATGACAGGACAAGGGGTAATGGCTTCAAGTTGCCCCAGGGGAGGTTCAGGTTA
>JAOXNO010000001.1:81883539-81917159 GCA_028565335.1 Limnodromus scolopaceus | reverse complement strand
TTTTTTTTATTTCTGTTGGTTGGACTAGATGATCTTAAAAGGTCCCTTCCAACCTAGGTGATTCTGTGATTCTGAGTAGCCGTTTATAATGCTCATTTTCCTATAGCAATTCTGGGGAGGACTCAATGAGGTAACTCACCCGGCCGAGCTGATGGCTGGAGCTGGGAGCTGGCACAGCGAAGGCGAGCCAAACTCTGGCAGGCCTCAGCCGAGCAGGCTGAAACTGTCTGGGTTTGGGCCAGATCACGCTTCACGCTTCCAGACGCGTCCTTGGTATGTGCTCGCGGTGTGCGGCCACTCCTTTTGATCCGAGGCAGCCCCTGGATGTTTGACTGACTTTGCGGTGGGGAGGGAGCCAGGCTGAGGCACGCACCTGCTACTTGGATACGTGCAAACAGCCGCGCTGACAACAAGAGGAGCGTGGGTTCCCTCTGGCTCAGCGGGGGCTCGGCTCACGGCAGGCACGCAGCTGGGCCTTCCTGCAGACTCCGCTATTTTTACCCCGCTCTGCTCCAAAGTTTGTTTGCCCGGTTGCCAGCTCACCGGGGTTTGTCTCCTCAATCCCTCTCAGGAGAGCCTGGGCAGCAGCAAAGCCAAAGCCCAGCCCTTTGGTACAGCATTGGGACGGCAGAGCGTGGTTTTGAATCACAAGCAAAGAGTGCACTTAAAAGCGGTTTTAGCTTTAACAACCGCTTCCTTCCCTTAATACACAAGGAAGTTTCTGGCTTATGTGGTAAAGGAGGGAAACGCCTTGCCACCTGGTTGATGGTATGAGGCATAGAACTGTGGTGGGGCTGGAAAAAGCACGCCTGTGATACAGGGAGATCCGGTGAAGGCAATGGCAGTGTCTCAGGAGTTGTGGCCTGGAGCACAGAATGGCATGGGGGACCCTGGGTCAAACCTTGGGAAGTGGCCACAAGCAGTATAGAAAGCTTCTGGTAGCATCAGGCTGCAGAAGTTTATCACAGCTCTGGCAGAGTCTCTTCTGGGAACAAGAGCTGGTCGAGAGCATGCTGGACCTCCAGATGGGCCCTGTGATGGAACCTCATGTAGGAGGTCTGAACCTCTAATGACGACAAATGTGGAGCTGCAAGGACTGCAGGGGAGAACAGCAGGCATTTTGCACCAGTTGGAGAGGGACACTGAGAAAAGACCGTGGTCCAGCCAAAAGATCTTTCATTTAACTGTTGGGGAGGAGAAGTGAAATGGAAAACTGGATTTGCCCAATTTGTCCATTCCTGCCAACAAGGAATGTGTCTCTCTGCAAAAGGATGCTGGAAGCTTTAGTGCATACTTCATACTTGTCCACACCCATGTCGTGGGCAAGGAGAAAGAGAGGTGGTAAGAAAAGGAGCTTTTGGTGATTCTCCCCTGTAATAGTATGTCCTGATTTCCTGCTCTCTGAGCACTGGGAAATGGGAGGAGGAGTTGAAAGAAGAAGGGTTTGCCTGCTCAGTGCCGGTAGGCATGGCTGGGGCTTGGGGCGGGTGGGAGCAACTGCCGGTGTGTGGAAAAGCATGGCCTGCTACGGTTAGAGCTGTAGCTCGTCGTATACAGACAGTGCTGGAAAAAAGATCTGAAATGGAGGAATGATGACTATACAGCACAAACAACAGACGTCACCTCCTGTGTAGCTCGGCTGCAGCCCAGGAGCTCAATAAAAATTTCACTGTGGGCTTAAGCGGTGCTTTTTATTCATGTGGCATTTGTATGGGTAGTACAGCAAAATGCAAAGTCTGTAAGACCGACAGTGTTGCCTGGTTTCTTTTCCTTGGGTTTGGGGCTTGTTGTTTTTTAATTATTTTTTTTTATTAGCTAGAAAGAAGTTGCTTTAACAAACATCCATGTGGTTAGCAAGAAGAAAATAAAAAGTTATGAAATGTCTTCGAGTTTCTATACCTGCTTAACAATAGCAGAAATACCACAGGGATGCTGTGTCTCTTTGCTAGCTAAATTCCCAGCTGAGTTTTTCTGGTGGCTGCTTAGAGAGTGTTCATCTAGGAAAGAGAAGGTGTGGT
This sequence comes from Limnodromus scolopaceus, assembly GCA_028565335.1. NCBI lineage: Eukaryota > Metazoa > Chordata > Aves > Charadriiformes > Scolopacidae > Limnodromus > Limnodromus scolopaceus. Next base: position 81,915,141 of record JAOXNO010000001.1, on the reverse strand, counting down.
TAAAATGACAGTGGAACTTATACAACAAATCCCAGCTATCACTTACGAGAGGTGGTACTTTCTACTGCACTACTACCTACCCCAATAGCATTTTCCAACATAAAATCTTCTAACAAAATCTGAGCTTTCTAGAGGAATGTTTTGCAGTGAGCAGTTTAATATTGGGTAATACTAGTTAGCAATGATATAATATACTCGATTCCCAGGCCAGCAGATACTGGAGAAAGAAGATGGTAGATCCTATGCTGGGGAGGTCAAATGAAATGCAGCTTTTTAAATGCTTTGAAGACTTGAATTGGCATTTTTAGCAGAAACCATAAGGCAGCTAAAACCAAAATTAATTAAAAAAAAAGTAATTTGGGAGAAAGCCTTTAAATTAAACTGGAGCTTATCTGGATAGTAGGAGAATATTCTCAAATATTACCTAGATCAGGATTTTTTTTGTTTGTTTGTTATCAAAGCTAAGGATTTAAAACCAATTGTCACTGGTAGATCTCACAGCGACAGAGCAGCTATTCGTGTTCAAGTGCTGTCACCCCTTGGGGCCCAGAACGTGGCCTGAGACTCCCAGCAGCTCTTATCAAAAACTGTCCTGATGCACGCAGCCTCTTCATTTTAAGCCTGCCCTGCCTTATGTGCTGGGTTTTTTGGATTGTGAAAGACTCACCAGCGAGACAAAGAGCTGTGCAGTGGGACAGCATTGCAAATGGTAAGGAGGCAGAGAGATGGTTGAGAAATGCTATGTTAATATTCCCTACCTTCATTAAAAAAAAAAAAGAAAGAAAAAGAAAAACAAAGCAGGTTTGCACAATAGGAGAGGCAAGTATGCAGACACACACCTCATATTAAAGAGATTGTGTTGTTTTAGTTTTCTTGGGGAGCACAAGCCACTGGGGAAGTGTGCATTGCACTCCCACCGGAAAGCTGGGAGAGGAGGTGCTTCAGGTAGGATTTATCCTTGAGAGTGTTGTCCTGTACAGTGGGGGGTGTAATTCGAATTTGAGGAGCTTGAGCCTCTGTACAGTTCAGCTGTTTGAAGAAGAGAGTTTAAATTCTGAATAGGAAAGTCAAGCCATTATACACTTACACATGAATGCCCCCACACGCCTCATGTCTTTGTGTTGTTTTCCCTCCACAACCTCCATTTTCCGCACAAATCAGATTACCTGTTGAGAATAACCTGGGTGAGAGGGACAGGATTTTGTTTTCTTGGAAGTAAATATCAAAATACCTTTTCTCTCCTTGGCCTTCTGTACATGTGAAAGACAAGCAGATCAGCACGATCTCTGCTTTCCAGTAAGAACAAACAGTTCATTTTAAGCAACTAGCTGTGGTGCTCCTGTTTGTTTATGATTCGATGATAATGGCTTGGTAATGGCTGTCTGTAAGTCACTATCAGCATTTTAACATCTTCTGTGGAAATTCCAGAGACATTTAATTTGCTTACTTGGTATATAAAAGTTGTTCCTGCTGAGCATAATGTATTGAATATAATTCTTACTCAATTACTAGAAGCGCATTGTAAAAATTGTTGAAACTTGGTAAGGGAACTGTAACACACCCAATATGTCAATTTACTATTTATCTTCTCATGTGTCTTGTAAATTTAGCTGTTTTCAGAATTGAAAGTGCAGTTTGATAAGGGGAGTGTGTTGTGATTATTTATGTGTTTTTAAAACTGTGTTTTGTCCTCTCTTTCTTTCTGCAATGTGTCTCCATAAGTCTTAGCACAGTGGGATGTAATTGTAGTCTCTTACAGTTGCAAAAAAACCTGTAAGAATTATCGAACTGTTGCTTTAATGAAAATAATCCTTTTCCATTTTTGAGCTGATGTGCATAGTTACAGAAGCTGCAGGAATGAACTAAGTTACGTGAAGTAACTGACATTACAAAGGATGTCTCATCTTTTTTTTAAAATTTGGCTTTAACATATCTGTACTTTTTGGACTGTTCAGGTGTATTCCTGCAGCACACTTTCTAGTCTGGGATTAGCAATCTGATATCGTAAGCATAATTTCTCATTTGAAAAGGTACATTCTGTGCTTGTAAATGCCAGCGTTTCACTCACCCAAGACATCAAAGATTCGGGATGAGCCAAAGAGGACAAGTGCTGGTCAGGACAACAGCTCAGGAAACCTTATGCTTGGGAGCCGCGGGACAGAGGAGACCAAGAGCAGATTCTGTCCAGTGAACCAGCTTGTACTGAGAGGCAAGAAGCCCCCTGGGACTCTCCCTCCTGCCCATGTGCTGTGTTAGGACCTAGACTCCCCATGTATATTACTGAATTTTTCTTGAGGGGTGGGTGGATGGTGGAGAAGCTTTAAGTATAAGCAAAGCTACCAACAGAAAACAGCAATTGGGTTTTGGGTTGAGTTGTTTCGTGTGTGTTTTTAACCCAGTTGTCAAAAATGTTCCCTTTTACTAGTCCAAAAGCTGAAATTTCAGCTCAGCGTGCTTAATATTTTTGGAGCACTGGCAATGATGCCTCCTAAACAATAGGTGACAAAGGGACCTGAGAGAGAACAGTGCATTTAGAAAGTCTAAACCTTTCTGGAAAAACTAAATCCTTCAGCCTGCCAGGAAAAAAAAAAAAAGAACAATCATCTCTTGCCTTTGTGAATTGTTGGTCCTGCCTTTTAGTACAGAGCAAGTTAAACTTTATTCACCCCTACCTCATCTGGGTAGGTGTGAGACAGAGTGCTTTGTGTGTGGAAATCAAAGTGCTGCTTGCTTTCTGTTCAGTTGCATATTTGGCCTTCTCAGCTAGGCTTGAGTAGTGGAAAGATGATGTTTATTTCTTAGCAGTCTCTGTTCAGTGTCCCACACTTCCTTCTTAAGTATCTGGCATTAGCAACCAGGTATTAGCAACCTGGTATTAGGAAACATGATGCAGACTAAATGGACCATGTATTTATTTATGCAGTGGCCTTAGCTTTTTTTTTTTTTTTTTTTGTGTGGTACGGTTTGGTTTTTTTGGGAGCTTTTTTTTCTTTCTACAAATCCAAGCATCATTCCTTGCACTAAATACACTCTCTTAATTTCCTCTTATATAAACCACTTGTATAAACTATGGCGTATTGGTATCTGGGGATTTCTCTGCAGATGGAAAGACAGACATGAAGTTTGAAGCTACTGGAAAAAGTAGAAACTCAAATCTCTACAGCTATTCCAGACAGACTTTGAAACATTAATGCAAGTTTTATTACAGGGATTAGTTTACGTTACACTCATTTATTAAAACCTAAGGACATCTTTATAAAAACTACTGTATATAAAGACAAGAGCAGTGCAATAGCAGTGTAAAACACATTTTTGGTTTACTTGGCAATCACTTTAGAAAGACAACATGGTTCATAATATGAAGTTAGAGAATGCAGCAAAAAATAGGACAGAATTAGATCAAAAACTAGATTAGCAGATCACTGGACACGGGCACGTATTGATTTCAAACATCAAGTGTTATGTAAACAGTATTATTGTCAATGTATTAATAAAGAGTGAGAAATCACTATAACCCTAGAATTTCTAGTTAGCTTAATTAGCCTAAAATTTGACTGCAGACTATTCAAATAGACTATTGTACTGTATATATTATCTTCTTAGTGATTTACTATTTATGTAAAAGGAGGGCTAGCAGAAATGCCTGTCTTATACGAGAGAATTTTCAAGGCTGAGAAAAGATGTTTCTTCCGGGCGAGTTGAGTGAGGTTTTGTTTTTGTTGCTTTACTTGTCATACACCATCACTGGTGGCTAAATAGAACTGACTTTAAAAATCCCTTTGACATGTTACTTCATCGCTTCTTCAAGTGGACAGTCCTCATATACACATTACAGCCCATAATAAAACTATTAAAACCAGTTATCTAAAATAGCTGCTACAGTATGCTGAAGTATACATTAAGAGGCCAGATTGTTTTCACTCTGTGTTTTTGTAAGATCAATAACCAGGCACGAGAGATGGTTAATTACAGCACTAAGTCCTGCACAAGCTTTTATAACTTATCTTTTTGTCCTATGTTATACACAGCAATTATTGAGAAGTTGAACACTCAGTTCTCAGTAAAACTGAAGAGCGAAAATGAGTCGGAAAAGGCAGGAGGCTTCTGGAGCATGAAGGTCATTAATAGCCAGTGAGACAGACAGCTGCCATTGTTAGACAGGGGGTACAAGGGACTGATACACTTCTCTAAATGTTAATTTCATATCCTTTATTTTTCCAACTGTATCAGGATGGACATAGAGGAAAATATATTTCTTTTAGTCCAGGTCTTTTTCTTTAGAGAAACTGTGGTTGAACCAATCTCTTTTCGTAGAATCAATTGAAGAATTCATTGCAGTTTATCTGGTTCACCATAATTTTGATCAGGTAAATGCAGAGGAATATCAGAGCACAGCTACCTAGACGGTTGAGATGCTCAGGTGACTGTTTGTCCAGCCAGTGCCTTTCTACAATGTCCCAAACGCTAAGGGAGAAGGGCCAGTAGCGATGGTGGTAGGGAAACGTGTGGTGCACAGCTTCCCTATAGTTTAAAGCCCAATGAGCATTAGTCTTATTCAGGATCGTATATTCTGCTTAACTAGAGAGGCTCTCACATGATTATAACACCACAATTGATGAACAGTTGTTCATCAGCTAAAAGACATGGATTTATCCATAAATTAATCAGTAGGCAAAATCAGAATTTCAGCCAGAGAGTATCTACTTTATAATAACTGGCTCTGTATAGAGAATAAAAGGAAACAAACAAACGAACAAAAAGCACATCAATTACAAGGTATACATGTACTAGAAGTAAAGCATAAAACTGCTCATTTATAACGCACAATTCCCAAAGGGAAAAAAACCCTTACAAAATACAGTAAGTCACACAAACCAGTATCTAATACAAATTCCTTCATGAACATAAGCTTTTTACAAAGCTCTCTGTGGCGGCCATCACCTCACAATGAAAGTAGGTGCTGGTAGAAGGTAAAAGGAGCAAACAGTTACTGCAAAGCGTCAAGGTAAAACTGATTAGATAAGTACTTTGTTGGGTGTCTGCAGGGGTTATGGACCTCGGAGCCGATGTGGGAGTGCGGAGAAGACATGATGTTGGCAGAGGCATGGATGGCATTACTTCCAGCTACTTGCTTTTCTTTGCTTTTCTTGCAAGGTGGCACTAATAGCAGCCCCTTACATCTCATAGTGGGGTTAGCTCTCCCACCGCCAGGAGCACATTGGTATCCTACTCAGATTGGGCACCCTTTGAAGACTGAGCACTCCTGTGGTCTCCAGCCTTGTCGGCTCGCCCAGGACTTATTTATTTCTGCATGGCTTTAGTCATGTATCATCATGCACTCTGGTAGCTGTGAATTAACTCAAATGACTCGGTAGTCTATCCCTTCTGAGTTCAAAGGAAGACTAAAATGCACTCAATTCAAAGAGGTACAAAAGGAAAACTTGATTATTCATTGACAAGGTGTTCCTCATGTTGATCATACAGTAAAATATATGGGTTTTTTTTAAAGTTCTTCAAATTTGCAGGACAAATTACTAGGCATGAAGGATTAATTTGGCATTAGCGTGGCTTTGTGGTATGATTCCTAGATGAACTCCTCTGGTTGTCATTGCCAGGTTCTCCACATATCTTAAATGATTGAATTTCACAGGATTTGCTCATGTAATTGATACTGTATGATTTTAAAATAAACCTGTCCTGTGGAAAGTTAAGTCAAGCTACTGTAACCTAGTGACCAAGTATTCCACATGCTTCTGCAGTAGCATTATTGCCCTTCTGGCATACAAATGAATTCTTAAATTTGTGAGGGGTAAATTCTGAAGCCAGTCGGCGGCTGAGGGAATTGGATTATTGCTTTGTAAAGCAGAGGGACAATGGTATTATTGCTTTTGAAATATATAGTTTGTTGATTTTCTTTTGTTTCTCTTTCAGCTTCAAGGACTATGGGGGTGGGATGGGGTGTCTGTGTTGTTTCTTAATAAAGCTCCCCTCTTCAGAAGGATGTGCAAAGCTGAAGCCAAGATGTGCTCAGATGTTTGATGTCTTAGCAGAATCATGGCAGATGGTTTTAAAATGTGTATTAAGTGTGTATTAATGTGCATTAAATGTGTATTACTGAATCAACTGCTACCCTGCAGTTTGAGTCAATGAAAGGGCCACACTTACTTGTAATGCATATGACAATATGTGTAACAGTGATGGGGATTGCCAGCATCTACCCTGTTGTGACAAAATATTCACCAGAGAACTTTGGAAAAACTCACATTCAGTATTCTGACACTTAGATTAGGCTCAAATGGCAATAGATGGATGGGGAGGCAAAGAAAAGTTATCTACCAAAGGTTTGTCTTATGATCTTTTTCCACCTTTGTGTGGATTTGCCAGAGCAACTTAATTTTCTTCTTATTGAGCATTATTGAGCATTTCCCCAAATATGATGCTTCCTTTCAGAGATAATATTGTCCATTTAGAATTACAATATTGCTTACAGGCTGCTTTTTTCTGGAGACTCTTTCCATATTGTTTCCCTGTACAAGTTGTCTGAATGCTCTTTCTCTCCAGGTGACTTGCTCAATTTCCCTCTTGAAGTCTTTCTCTCTCCTGATTAACCATGGTTTTTTCAGCTCTTGTCATTTAGTTGATTTTCTTGAAAGCTGCTCCTTGAAGTCTGATCTTACCTCTCCCATCTTGAGGCACATCAATATAATTTTCTGGAAGACATAAACCACAAATGTTCCCATAATGTTTCATGAACACACAACATCGAAGTATTTCCTGTAAAGAAAAACTCGTAGTTTTCTCAGTTGTGGATTTAATCTGGGGAGGCAGGAAAGGGGAAGGAAAAATGTGAGTAAGAAAGAAGAGGTGTTAGGAGGCCTCTACCTTCCCTCATTACCTCTATTTGGCCAGTATGAACTTGTGTGATATGGATGGTTGCATTCTTCTTCTCTTTTTTTCTATATAGTCAGAGTGGGAGTAACCTTGTTTCTCTCCCTGCTCTATTAAATTTGTCCTGGTCCTGCAAAATATTAATCATACAGTAGGTGTGCAAGTTGCTTATTCTTACCTGTAACCTGAGGGAACATGGAGTGCAGCCTAGCTCTTGGGTCTGGGTGCACACCTGAGGTGCTGATGATGTGCCAAGCCAACCCCTGGGTGAGCATCATCAAGGGGGAACCCTGGGAACTTAGCGGGGAGGGAGATGGGATGCTTTCCTGCAGGTCATGGAGCCTTGGCTGCTGGAGACAGCAGGGCGGTAAGCTGCATGATAAAAATCAGGTTTCATCCCAAGTTCCTCTTTCTGTATGTATGCCAGCGTACCCATTCCACAGTGTTGTGTTGTCTACTATCTGTGAGATGAAAAGATCAAATATTCACCTGAAAATGTGAAAGAGGAAATGCAATTAACTGCTAAACTCTTAATTTCTACTGCTTGTAGTCTACTCTGAAAGTACAAAGTACATAGGGCTTCCTTCTGCAACCATGGCTTCCTTCTGCAACCATAAATTTACTTTGAAGTAAATCTTATTTCTGTGGACAATCTCACTGGAGCTGTTTACATGAGTAAACTGTTCCTGTGACCATACAGTAAATGCCTTTATCAAATGTCATGGTACCTTCCTATGGTATGCATCAGACCAAAGCATAGACTGTTCTTTTCATATGGTGAGAAAATGCACTTCTATTTCCACATATGTAAATGAGTAAATAGTATATTCACAGAATTGTTGCGAGTATTCATCATTTTTTTCTTGCAGTGCCTTCTAGACATAATGAATGCTTTAAATCTGCCCATCTTCACCTTGCACAGAGTGTGTGTGTGTGTAACTGGCTATGTGATCCGTCCGTATATCAGCTATGGCAGCATGTAGGTAAATTGGCTGAAAGCCCAATTAGGGAAAGTTTTGAGGTAGACCAAGATTACTAATCATAATAATAAATTAAAGCAATGCATCTGTTTGCTCAAGCAGGAAAGCATAATGGTATGAATACAAGCTGTTGGAGGCACAATTTGGTATCTTAGTAGCAACAATACTTAATTAACTTCTCCCACCAGACAGGATTCTTTGCGTATTGGGTATTCCCAAGTCTGTGTGCTACATTATACATATTGCATTCCATTAATGTATAAAACATAAAGAAACATCTGGTTCAGACAGCAGAATATCTGTGGGAATCAGCATGTTTGAGCTTATCTAGTGTTTACCCATCAAATCTATTCAGTAGTCTCAACTTTCATGTCAACATAACTGCACTGAAATTGCAGTGGTGCACCTGCTCGGAAGTGCAAGGTCAGGTAAGCAGCCACCTGAGCTGCAGCTCAACGGTGTTACCTTAATTCAGATTCAGGCATTTCTCACAGTACTGTTAGCCAGGGAGAACCTCTGAGCAGAACTATGCAATTCTCTCGTAACGAACTCTGAGGATTTAGGCCTTCACCCAAAATTCAATCAAATGAAACCTATGTCAAGGTTTGACAGTTAATTGCTTTCTAATAATCAAATAGCCTAGACAGCCTTATTCAATTTAGAAATACAAAAAAATTTACTTTGTGTTGGTTTATTCTGTCACTGTCCCTTTTTAATGTTGGTAGCAATGGATACTAACAAAACATGTAAGCCTGCCTCTTGTGAGGTCTGCAGGCGGAAGAAGTTTAAAACAAGTTGTTTGTATCTAGAAGAGAGTCTCCTGAGACTTAGTTATAACTAACTTAAAAAATACCTCGGGAGAAAGAAACCTACGACTACGAGCACATATCACGGCTTGGAGCCACCTACGTCCTTCTCAGCACCTTCAGTTGTTTCTTTTCACTCTTCTGTAGAGTGCTATGTGTGCTTTAGCACAGATGAAATGCTTTACTAATCTACAATGCATAATTTAAATCACTAGATTGTTTGCCAGGATGCGGTTTCTTTCAGTTCTTTACTTATTTTTAAAGAAATGTTTAGAGATGGAGCAGGTAGAGAGGCATTTATGTGCTCCTGGACAGAATGCAATTTTAAATGTGTCAGACCCATCAGCCTGTCACTTTTTCCCTGTACCTGAGAGTCCCAAAGATGCTCCTAGCCAGATCCTTCTTCCAAGGCTAATGTAAAATCAAGAGTGTCACCAAGGTGGTGTAAAATGAGAGTTCTTGGATTCAAAGACCATAGGAAAGTTTATGAATATTTGTATGCAGCACAGAAGATAAAATATCACTCATGTGAGTAGCTTCAGTTCTCTGCCAGTTCCCCTAATGTGTGTATAAAGCTACAGGAGAACGAGTGGGAGGACGTGGACAGCAGAGCCAGCAACACATAGACCACACTCAGCTCTGAAAGCCTTTTGCATCAAGTATGAAGTATTCACCCTGTGTTTTCCGAGCTCTTGACTGAGCTTGGTGCCGAATCAACAGCTTCTGCCTGAAACCAAATCATGGCAGGACGGATGCCAGGCTAAGAGGTCCTCTTCCTCTAGAGAGAAGTGAAGTGGGGTGTGTGATTGACTGACTGATGGCCAGACCAGTAAGGTTGAGAGGTACTGCTTCCGATTATTTTGTGGGATCACTGAAAATACTTGCCTTTTCCTAAGGAAGATGACTGTTAATTTCACTGAATTTTTAGAATTGGAAGGGACCATAGAGATCATCTAGTCCAACTCCCCTGCTGAAGCAGGATTGCCTAGACCATTTCCACGTGCAGTTAACCACAGTATTATATCCCAGCCTCCCAACGCAGCGCGCTCGGCAACAGCAACCCCGTATTTGTCATTTTTGGTCACTTCTACAGGATTTTAATGTATTTAGAGCTGAAGCGTGTGCTCTGGAGCTGGCTCAGGCTGCTCCTACTCTCTAACAAAGGTTACTGCCATTGTGTGGCACCCCAGGTTGCCATCACTGCTCTACCCAACCGCTCAACGAACAGCACCCAGTTAAGCCACATCGATTTTCGTTGCCCGGCAAGGAAGCAGCTAACTATAAGATTGCTTCCTCTTCCTCAGCGATGACTTTGCATGGCGGCTTAGTTCCGCTGGGCAAAATGACATCCATTAATAATGAAGGAATGATTCAGAGCCTCTGGAGACAAGTGTTTTTTTTTCAGGGACTTTTGTCATTTTCTGACAAATGAAGTCAACAGTTGCCGCATTCGCCATTCCGGGGCCTCTTGCTAAGTTAGTGTTCACGTAAAAGCGCCATCGATCACCACCGCCCTGTCAGACCTGAGATAACAAAGAAAACGGCCTCTGCAAAAGTCCAGATCTCGCTCTGGCATAAAATTGTATTGCACTGATCTAAGCAGACTTGCACTGATCTGCGCCCGTTGAGGTTCTGCTGGAGTGCCTTCAGATCCGGTCATGCTGGGAGTGGATGAAAAGCTTTCACACTCTCTTCGTTGGAAGAGCTTGGATACCAGGCTAACAAACAGCTTCCTGCAATAAGAAGCCCTCAGCAGATACACTGATTATTGTAAGCAATAGGAATGTCCTCCTTCTCCATAAATGGAAGGACAAGGGAGGACAAAGCACAATGCACTAGATTTTGAAAAAAGCCTCACAAGATTGAAAGAAAGGATATGAGAAATGAATTGCAGGACAAGCACCAAATGAAAAACCATTCAGTTGTCTAAATATATTACAAACCAGAAAGAAATAGAACATAATCTAATCCCTCTGCCTGTGGAGTCTGCCAAAGAGCAGGGAAATCATTTTTATAGCTTGGCATGTGTACACTCCTATGGCTATATTATACATAGCATGTAACATTATATCCAGAATGTATGCTGAAAGGCTTCTCGGGTTATGAAGTCTAATTCTTAAAAGTTATGAAATGCCAGAATGAATACTGCTGGTGCAATCTCAATTTGGCCCTCTTATTTGCGTGAAAGAAAGCAGAAAGTCTCAGACTTTTTAGGTGGGGCTCGGCATCTTTTTTTCTTTGAGAGAACATCAAAAATAGCTGAATGATTCAGGTTTTTCCAATGTAGGGGAAACTTCAACAGCAACTAAAATTTGCTTCAGGTTGGCTCAGTCCTAAAGAGGTTGAGTGTTTTGGTTTTTTGAATTGACTAGGAATACTTTAACATTAAGCAGTGGCATTGGATGTTGCCATCTTGCCATAAAGGAGTGGTGGCTTGGCCCCTATTTTCATCCCTAGGCTGAGTAATCTTTTACTGGGTTACATTGCCTTTGATGATTTGCAGTACAAATTGTCCTCTGGTCTAGGTGTGAAATGCATCGTGGCACCTGCATGAGGTCAGATGAGAGGACTACCTGAAATGGTGGCAAACCAGTTTTGTCTCAGCCATTATGTAAAATGACCACCATCACTGGTAACCATCACTAATGTTTCTAAAATAATAGCTGGGTCAGGGAAGATAGACACCTGGTGCTTAAGAATTTAAACAAAAGCCAGGCAATGAAAATTTTCAACTTGAAAAACAGACTGAATTTTCAACTCAAAGTGGTATTTCTACCATAGCTGACCATTCTGCAAAGGTGGAGAGAAATGTCAAAATATGTTTGAAAGTGAATACCTCGGGAAGGTGTCAGGGATTTAACAGGATAAATGAGCTACACATGCCAGATTAATCAGAGTTAAGCAATCCCTTACCTGCAGACCTAATAAAAGAAGGCGGAACCACCTGGGATGTGTTACAAACGAAGCCAGAAGCATCTGCCCTGGTAGGTGTGCTCTTGGTGGCTGGGGGAACACATAAATGGGGGCATTTCAGAGAACCCCTTTGCTAAGTAGTCAGGAATATCTGGGATGCTTGTATCCATCAGTTGTTAAGAAACACTGTGGAACTTCAAAACAGGCCTGTAAGCCTTGGGGAGGCACGAGACAGATGGGCTTGTTGAATTTTGATTGTATTCCGTGGGGAAGTTTTGGAGGAGTTCCTATATGAGGGTGGGTACCAACCGTATTAAGCTGATGGGCTGTAATTTCCCTAGTGCATGTGTGAACGGCAACTAGAAAGGTTATTATGTGCTCCGGATTAAGCACAGAACTGTGAGCCTCAAACTGTGAGTCACGAATCTGAGGTACAGCATCAGAGTGCTCAGGAGACTAAGCGGTTCCCTGTCAGTTCAAGAGCAGACTTTCTCAGCAGGGTTTCTCTGCTCTGCTGCTCTTTTGGAGGACTTAACCTATGCTTTTGCTATCATAGCTTGTGAATCACTATCCTGATTTAAGAGCAGCAGGCAAAAGACAGGTTGGTTGCAACAGTAAGTGGAAGAACATGCCCTTAGCTGGTGTCTTATGGCCTACTTAAAGTCTTCTCCAATATGCCCTGAGCAGCGCTGGGATGTGCTACATATTTCAACATACACAGAATCACCTAGGTTGGAAGGGACCTTTTAAGATCATCTAGTCCAGCCAAAAGCTATCAGGAGAAAAAGCTTTTTCTTGGGTGGGTTAAAGATGTACAAAGTTTATAGCAATCCTACTGAAGCACCAGAAAGCCTGATTTCTGTAACTGATGCCGGGAAAGCCACAGTCATGTGAGAGATGCTGTCTGCTCATATTGTTGCTCTGTAGGTGGGAAGAAGCCATTTGGATTATATGAGTTTCATTTGGATTGTGCTTACAGCAACGTATTTCCTCATGCTGCAATGCATATAGCATCAGTACAACGCGTATTTGACGAGGAACAAGCCAGATATAAAGCATGAATGGGACCGGCTCAAAATAGGAATAGGTGGAATAGGTCCTACCTACCAGTCACTGGAAATGGGGCTGCATGTCACCTCTCAGACTGTTCTCCTCCCTTCCACCTGGGAATTACAGGTGGGGAATAGGCATGTGCTTACTTCCATTGCACTTTCAGAGTAGAATCACCCGTCCATGTTATGGAAGCTAATTATTGCATAAAGGGTTAATATGTTACAGAAAGTAAGTGCTGTCAGCTGTCTTAGGCATTGGAGCATTGTAGCAATGTACTCAAGAGTAGAAATGACTGTTTGCAATGCTTGAGAAAGGGTTACTGGGAAAAGTCAAGTGCACAAACTATCAAGCAGTGCGATTTTTAAGAAATTTCCATTTTCATAATTTGTTAGGAGTGTTGGCAAATCTCGCTTTTAAGTTGCTTGCTCCATTTCTTAAGACTCTCACCTCTTTTGTCCTGGATTAAGCTCGTGTAAGTCTATAAGGACTGGGGGATATATAACAAAGTGCACTTCACATCACTGCTGAGAGCTGTTCAATGGCTTAAAAGGAGCTTTAGAAACTTTGGGAAGATCTTGCATTCCCAGGGTTAGGCTTGGGCACCTGTATGGGAGAAGGAGCTGGTGGTGGGCAGCAGGTACCTGCTGGCCAGGTCCTTGGTTGTGCTGGTGTGTCAGGAGAGGTGCAGGGCTACTCCCCGTACCAGAAGGACACGCAACAACTTGAAGGAGTTGCACTCTACTCCTGCTTATTTCCTAGTTAAATCTGAACCTAATAGATGTTAATTAATGACAACCAAGGCCCCCACTGGTGTGTAGTCACATATAAGATAGGGTTACTTACACCAGCGGAGGGTCTTTTTTTGGCTCTTTAAATCACTTTTAAATTTGATTCCTTGACTTCTTATTGCTAATATAGAGTTCAAAGGCAGTTTTCAGAGGAACCTGTTGTCTATAGCACATGTTTGGGCTTCATACTGGTGGGTACACTGGTTTGGACTTGTGTCTAGGGCAGTGATCTGAGCTGGTTGCCAGAGAGCTGGGAAACAAACTACAACCAGTTAGAAATTGCCTCCAAGTCCTCCCCTGCAATGAAGGGGAGAGTCCTGTACCAGCCCTGTTTTTGGCATGGCATATGGTGTTCTGACCGATGACCTGGCTGCTTTTTTGGTAAGTGAAGCCTGGGATCTGCTCAGATCCCAGGTGGGCCTCACAAAGGGGTGTGGGAGTCGACTTGGCACTTGGAATGAGCCTGGAGAACTGCTCCAGGTGAGGACTTGCCTTCCCCACCTCCTCCACCAGAACTGCGGGTGTTAAAACAGCAGCTGGCTTAACTTTTGTTATTAATATGGCTGCCTGGCTAACAGACCAAAGCTAAGAGGAAAAAATGGGTTTCCTGTAGAGTTTCTGGAATATATATAATTGTACAAATTAAATATGTCTTTTGTCCCATCAACTGGCTTGGGTGGGAGAGGAATGAAACCACACAGGATACAATTTTCTCTATTTTTTACTAAAGACCATATTTTACAACTCTCAATTACAAAGAGCAGGGATGTGAAATCAATAGGGTTGCTAACATAAATAAATATTACTTATTGTGAGTAATGATTTCTGAAGTAATCCTATGCTTCTGAAAGTCGAGTATTTTTCAATTAGTAACAATGTTTATCATTTGATAGTTCCTGAAATGGTTGATACTGCTGAACACAGGTCTGGAAAGTAAAAACATCCAGTTCTCTTGGAGCATTCCAGAGGAAATATGAAGCATTCAAAGTTCTGATTTATGAGTATTGAAGAGAGGAACAGATGAAGGTTTGAGGATATAAATTGAAAGATGATCACTGAAAAGCTGCATGTGTCTTCCCTCACTGAAGCATTGCAGTCTGATTTTTAATGAGCTGAAATGTCTTCATCCTCCTCTTCAGGTTATTTCAAAAAAATACTCAAAACACCCTGGGCCTTCCAAGGCATCTAAAAAGTGTGGATGGCCAATTACAAGTAAAACTGAAAGTGAGCTGGACTTACTAATTTGCCAGACACCTATGGAACCCTAGTCACTACCAGGGTGCCCAAATCAGATTCATCACCTGAGGCTGAAATTCATTTGGCTGATTGTTGCCAAATTTTCCTGTAAGCTAATGTGTGGCAACCATTAACTAACTGATACACCTGAAGGGAAATTGATTTGCATGGTTCACAAAAAAGTCTCCTGGTTTCGTTTACACAGTTTGAACTGCCTTCATTTTTTTTCAAGACCTCAGTGAATCACAATGCCAAATTGAATAGGGATATCATGTAACGAACTCAGACTTCTTGTTCCACTTGAGATTGTGCTCATTTTCACATATTTTCAGCTAAGCGGAGTGACCAAATAGCTTTAATTTCACTCCTGTCATAAAGGAAGATGCCTTGAGATATTTAGACACAGAGAGGCCAAGAGGAACTATTGCTAGAGGGAAGATAGTATTTTTTTGCCTGCTTCTTTAAGGCCTGGGGTAGGCATGTTGCTGTGGAAAGGAGATTATTGTTATGTGTGATTTAATGGCATAGATACTATGAATGGGTTTTGTCTCACCTAACTTTAGGCTAGATGTCTTAATTTCCAGAAAGTCACCTCAGACTCCTTTATTGTCAACAGAAAGCAGCAGCCACCTCTGCAGAGCTGCCCTCCTCCTCCTGGGATAGGCAAGTTGGGTGAGTGATGCTGCAGGGACTCCTCTTTGCCCTTACTGGCTCCCAAAGAAACTGATGGTTGATCAGCTCAGGTGCGGGTGCCTAAAAGTCCCATGCCTAATTTAGTGAGTGAGTAGTCCCACTGCCCCAAGAAACCGAATTATAATAATGTTTAACGCCAGAATGGGTTTCTGTTACGCTCATGTTCAGTCTCATACTGCCACGTGCAAATATATAATCTTCTATGTAAACATCCAACTCTGTGCTATTTACAATTCAGTCCCGCTAAGTGAAAGTTGTTCTGCAGTCTCCATGTTCTGGTTAGAAAGCTTCTTCCCTTATGTTTATTCACGAGCAGATTTGATTCATGTGTTTAAGAGCTATAACATACTGAAAGATTTTGATGAAAAAAACCAAGGCCTGTAGGTATTTCCTCACATACAGCTACCTCTGGAAAGAAAAACAATTCTTACCTTACATGTGCATGTGCAGTCCTACAGATAATATATTTTTTT
Source organism: Limnodromus scolopaceus (assembly GCA_028565335.1). Taxonomy (NCBI): domain Eukaryota; kingdom Metazoa; phylum Chordata; class Aves; order Charadriiformes; family Scolopacidae; genus Limnodromus; species Limnodromus scolopaceus. Next base: position 81,899,311 of record JAOXNO010000001.1, on the reverse strand, counting down.
TTTTTTTTTTTACCCTCTCTCACAAACTTCCATTGGCTGAGTGGCAGGAAAGGTGCATCCCTGAGGCCCATGCCAGTAGCACCCCCAGCGATGCTGCATGGTCCTGTGGATGGGGCAATAGATGGGCACTCTTTGGAGCAGGGCTCAATTTTTTTTGCACAATGAAATCTCTTGGTACTGCTGTAAAAACTCTTAAAAAAAAATCCATGAAGCTTTAAATATTTCTACATCAGTGGTAAGGACTGAATTATCTGAATGTCTCTCATTTCAGCTCATCCCAATTTCCCAAAAGCTGATGTTACCAGCTTTCAAAATCCATTCCCACAAAGGGGCTTCCACATACCTAAGATACTCAAGCATTCTTCACGTTTGCTGAGCTCTTATACAGTAGCGTCAACCCACACACCAAGGGAGCACAATGAAAAGTACAAGAGGCTTTACAAGAGCGTGCCCCTCCATTTAAAATCCAGGTACGTGATATGAGAAAAAGGCCTCCTTCCATGCTGGCTGACAATGTGAATTTGACACATCCGCTACAAATTGAAAGCCAGGTTTAAAAAGCAAGCAGTAAAACTTGCTATGTGGTTTTTGATGTAGCTTGCTAGCACACTGCCATTCCGTGCTTATGCAATCTCCTAATGCACCCCAAAACATTACTAGGGATCTTCTAAAAACAGAACCACCAAAACTTTGGTATAACGGTACTGCCTGATTCAAAAAGAAGAGCAGCTATAGAGTGTATTCTTCTATTAAGTCCAATAACTTTTTTTTTTTGTAATTCCTTTGCCATACAGTGACCAATAATTTATTTATAAATGAAGGACATAGTTTAAAAGGATGTTTATGCAAGATATACTCAATGTAGAGTGTCTTTACTCATGTGGATGGTCAATTCTAGGTGTTGTAACAGGTCTTTGCAACTTACAGCTGAGGTTAGAACGGCTTTATTGTACAGGATGATGCATGTGGTCTGTACCTTGATGTTAATAGAGCTGTATGTAATTGAGCTGTTAGGAAGTGAAGGAACTTCCTAATGTGAGGATGCGACGAACTATGTGGGTATATGTACAGTGATACGTATAGTGATATGAGTGCATATACACATATTTATGTATATATGTGTATATATGTACCATTTAATTACCTAGCCCACAGTTTTTGAATATAATCTCCCGCATTTTATCTGTAACTGTGGCTTAGGTTCTTTGTAAAATTCAAGAATTAACTACTGAGCTAAGAAAAAGTAGGCCAACCTACATCAGATGAATATTCTGCTCCTTTTATTATCTCTTTTTGCCTTAGCGCTCTTTGCGACCTTGGCATCAGCAAAATTCAATCTATTAAAATTGCTGCCCAGCATGTCCTGAAGCTCAGCAGAGGCTAAAAACAAACACATTCATGGAAATTGAACCACTGAAACATGCTGAAAGGGGGGAAAGGGGCTAGCCAAACATTGGATTTGAGTGTTTTCAGTGCCACTAGCAGAGCTTCAAGGTGCTGACTTTTTTTCAAGGCCCATGGAAGTCAATAAAACCAAAAGCCACTGAGATTTCAGGGGATTTATGTTAGAAGCAAGAGAGCATTTTTTTCTAGATTCCATTTGAAAGAAGGTGGCAAAGTTAGTTTCCAAAGCAGAACAGATACCTGAACCAGATCCTGGCTGGATCACCCACAATTCCTAATAACACTGTGGAAACACTCCCCACTCTTCATTCCCCTGGTAGCAAGGTGGGTGCTTACAGGGGCAGAACAGTGGCTCTGAAGATCTACCTGTATCCAACAACTGCCCAGCAGCAAGCTAGGTGGCGAGCCCCTCCAGGTGCTGGAACTGCTCCTCAGTCCCCACCAAGCCTCTGGATTTCATTTGACTTAGTAAATTACTCCCATTTCTTTCTCTTATTTCCATTTTTCTCTCCTGTGGATTAAAAATTGTCTATAATAACCGCTGCTTCCTCCAGGAGAGCTGAAACAAGATGCGTGTGATGCTTCCCGTAGCCCTGCCAGATGCTGAACTTGCTCCAACTGCAGAATGGACTATTTAGGAGGGAGGAATCTGTTTCAGCACTTGAATTTTGATCCCCAAACCTGTGGTTTAGCCTAGAGTTGTATATTTACTCCCAGTTAAATCAGGTTTTTTATTTACCTCCGCACAATACAGGAAATTCTTTCATTTCTGGAAATAAAATGCATATTAATGGCATATGGAAAAAATTGTGTTTCTTGAAAGAGTTATATCTTTTACCGAAGAGCCTTATTTTCTACCTTCACTTTTCAGTATTAAGAGGGCTAGTGTTCTGAGCCATAGCTCAAGAAAACATATAGAGTAATTACTGTATGGAGGGCTAGATTTCACTGTAGAACGAGAGAGTCCTTGTGTTCCCTGTAACTGTTCTTTCTGTGTATGATGTTTTTCTTTTCCTCAACTGAATTTGTGTGGCTTTTCTAGCAGTATTAAACTTAAAATTATTTCTTTTAAAATAAATTTCTGAAGATACTTCGAAAAAGAGCACAGAACAGCTTTTTTAACATTAGCAAAATTATCAACAACTAAAAAAATAGTAGTAAAGCTGTTACAATTTAATCTGGTTACTGTTTGGCTTCCTGTTGTAGATCTAGTGTATGTTTATTCGCACATAAAGATCCCAGCAATAAATAATTTTTAACTTTGTTTATTTGCAGTTAGGAGCAGAAGGGTAACACCCGCAACACCATCACTGGAAACGGCACTACGTGCTGGAAGAGATGTTAGAGAGACAGTTTTATGCAGAAATGTCTCTTTTCTCTTTCCTTTTACCATGTAAAAAGCCATAGGAGAAGATGAGGTGTGTTGAGCTGTGGAAAGAGAAGAGGCCAAAGACCCTGGAGAATTTTAGCAGAGTGAAAGAGGCAAGGAAACAATTTCTCTTTGGTGGTTATCATCTGAACTGTTTTGCCAGCTTTACAAAGAAACATGCTTTGACGCCAGTGGCGGAACTGCGACTGGTTTATTATTTTTAAATTGTCTCCCAGCTGCATCTAGATATCGGTCTGCTGGGGTGTAAGACGTCCATTGGGCTGCGACAGGATCTTTGTGCACGGATCAGTGACAGCGTATGACCCCTGCTGAGTAGTATTTCTTGCATCGCAGAGAAAGAAAAACAGTGCTTGCTCGGCGTCATTAGGCTGAGGTATTCCCCTTGGTATGGCTTGGCCTTAATGATAATTTATGAAGCATGGAAATTTTTGTTTTGATCAATAATGACTGCCAGCTGGTGGGTTACTGTGCGTTTGTTCTATGTTATTCTTCGTTATTTGCTCATTTGTTTGCATGCGTGTGCACGTTTTGTGTTGTGGATCCATTGTATGCTTATTTTTTTCATGGCAGACATTTAGGCTTCTTGCAGCCGCCCGGTGATGACCGTGGTTTTCGGGTATGCACCTTAATATCAGATGAGAGGCAGAAAGACCGTAATAATTCAGAATGAATAATTCAACAACAGCTACCACGTGTAAGCACTGTAACAGAGAATGCTGCTGTGCTGTGTCAACGTTCTTGTGTCCACTGTGATCTTACGGCACTGCCAAATAAAAAAAAAAAATCGGAAGCCAGTTACTTACACATAAAAATAATCTTCACCTCTTCAGCTCTCCTACAGCCACTGACTTTCTGTGCCCACAGAAGGTGAGAGATGAGGATTTGGCGGGTGGTGGCGAGAGGAGACTTTGCCCAGAGATTTCCATTCTTTGATGTGATTATGCAATCACCGCACAGCCCCACTGGCATCAGCAGCTATTATGCAGCAGCTGCATAATCAGGCGTTTATTGGAAGAGGTGGGGACGAAGAAGGCCACATGTTTGTCCCCTGTGTTCCCTAATGGTAAAGGATGAAACAATTGGAAACAGCATTGTGTGATTTTTTTTGATGTGCAGCTGTTGGCTCGTGTTTTCTGACTGCTCTGCAAGTCTGACAAGAACGCGATGCTAGGGAAAATGTGGTGCTTGGATGACAACAACCCCATAAAATGCTACAGGTGTGGGGAAGCATGGCTGGAAAGCTGCCCAGTGGAAAAGGACCCAGGGGTGTTGGTTGACAGCAGGCTGAATATTAGCCAGCAGTGTGCCCAGGTGGCCAAGAAGGTCAACGGCATTCTGGCTTGTATCAGAAATAGTGTGGCCAGCAGGAGTAGGGAAGTGATAGTCCCCCTGTAGTCAGCACTGGTGAGGCCCCACCTTGAGTACTGTGTTCAGTTTTGGGTCCTTAACTACAAGAAAGATATTGAGGTGTTGGAGCGTGTCCAGAGTAAAGCAACAAAGTTGGTGAGGGGTCTAGAGCACAAGTCTTATGAGGAGCGGCTGAGGGAGCTGGGGTTGTTTAGTCTGGACAAAGGGAGGTTCAGGGGAGACCAACTACCTGAAAGAAGGTTGTAGCAAGGTGGACGTCAGTCTCTTCTTCCAAGTAACAGGCGATAGGACAAGAGGGAATGGCCTCAAGTTGTGCCAGGGGAAGTTTAGATTGGATATTAGGAAAAATTTCTTGACTGAAAGGGTTATTAAGCATTGGAACAGGCTGCCCAGGGAAGTGGTTGAGTCACCATCCCTGGAGGTATTTAAAATATGTATAGATGTGGCACTTAGGAACATAGTTTACTGGTTACTTGGCAGTGCTATCTTAATGGTTGGACTTGGTGATCTTAAATGTCTCTTCCCACTTAAATGATTCCATGATTCTGTGAAAACTGATGTTGGTATGAGTCTTCTGGGAACACAGCCTCACACATTCCCCAGATAAATCAGATTTTAAAGTGCCATTCTCCTCAGGGTTCTTGGTTTGGCCTCCTGTGCAGGCCTAGCTTCCCATGCAGTGACTATTGTTTTTATTCCATGAGCCCCCCCCCTTGCCAGTTTTAAAACCATAAGTAATGGGTGCTCTTCTGCATCTCAAGACATTTTCTTGGTGAATTGCCAACTCTGAAAGGAAACGTACACTTAGGTGAGCTGAATCCCACTGTCAAACTTCAGCTGGTTGAATGTTAGTGACTTGTATAAGCTCATCTTCCAGCATAGTGTTAAAAAATCAATAAAGAGAAGCTTCCAAGTGATTCAATCCATCCTAAGAGAGGTGGGATGAATAGCCCTCTGGAAATGCCTCTTCCAATGTGTTACTGAGGATGCCTAAACAGGTAGTAGATGCTCGACTTCTAGATGGCTAAATTGACTGAGATTAATCCTGCTCTTTATTGCCAGTCAAGATTTGTACAAATTGATCTTCCAGGTATTGGATCTTTTGCTGTCTTTGTTTGCTACAGTTCTCTATTGTCTGAAATCTCCTTGCCACGAAGAATTTACAGGCTGGGATCAAATTGCCTTTTAATGTTCTTTTAGCCTTGAGCTTCTTAAACTTCTCACAGTTTGACAGCTTTTCCAAAAGTCAGATAAGCTCTGCAGCTCTTTCTGAATGCTTTCCCCATCTGCCATTGCAGTTTTTTCAGCTACAGGCCCTAGTGAAGGTGATGTTTTCCTCTAGCAGACTCACCACTGCCAGTGAGGTAACAGTTCCCAAACTATATACTCAAGAATCTCGTTAGCTTGCTTACCCGTCATACTCCATAGGAAACTGATGGTGGGTAGTTACCTATTGTATTACTGGATATTTCAAATGGTTCCAGGATATTCTGTAACAGAACAGTAGAGAGTGACTTGTGCCATTATCTGAACCTTCTGTTCATGTTTCTACTACATAATATAAAACGTGCAATCTTAGTTTTGTGAGGCAGGAACTTTGTTTCCCAGGTAGATGTGTCAGATACCAAAGTAGAGCCAATGGTATAATCTGTCTTTAAGAGCTAGATTACAGCCTGCTGCATATTTGATCTTTGTAATGCATTTGCAAATTTTGATAGAACTACAGGAGGGTTCTTTGTAGAAACTGGATGCAGTGCCAACAATTTGTGAAACGTTTACTGACCCCTTCATCTTCTCTTAGACAGTCTACTAGAACCTTGCCAAAGCACTAGACTGCATGCTCTACTGTGTGAGCAAATCTACTCATGTGCTTCCATGTGGTCTCCTCATAGTGTGTTAGGTAAGGTGCAACACCCAAAAAAGGAGCACAACAGTGCTCACATATGTTTGTGTGTAGAGCAGGTTGAAACTGGGTCTGTTGGAGGCCAAACCTACAGACTTCTACGTGCCTCCACAGTCTCAGGATTACTGGCTCCTAGATACGAAGGAGGCATGATCCTCTGGAAACTGCAATATGAGACTGGGGATGGAGGGCAATTTCTTGCTCTTACAGTATTGCAAAATTTACAAAATTTTACGCAAATTACAATAATGGAAGTATTTTCAAATGCTTTCAGTGTAGCCCTCGGCAACTAGATAGGCTTTTCTGTTTCATCTGTCAAATGGAAGCTACAAAACTTGATTAGCTCATATAAGCACTGTGTGGATAAATACACCACAGCCTATTCAGAACTCATTTACTTTTATAGTATGTAGGAGCAGCGCTAACTGCAGCTATAGCCAGTGGTCAGGAGAACTGCCTTTAAGAATGATAGGGAAATGCCAGCCAATCCAATAGCTAATTTTTACTAATTTTGCTTTTTAAACATTCTAGACCATGTTTGCATCAATCTAAATAGAATAAAGGGAAAAAGAAAATGAGGCAGAGATCGCCCTCAGAGGTGAAATTTATTATTCTAACAAAGACTGGCAGATTAGGACTTAAAATTTTAGGGCCATGGTTTAGTGATGGTTTTGTCAGCATTAGGTCGATGGTTGGACTTGATGATCTTAACGGTCCCTTCCAACCTAGACAATACCACGATTCTGTAATTCTAAATAGGGAAGACGTGGATTACTCTTGCCTCTAGTGTTAAACAAGCTCTTTCTTCTGTTATCTCACTTGCCTCCTATATAGCCTACTCCTACAAAACCTACCCCTTACAGCCAGCATCATCTTGTGGACTTTCTTAAGTATGGTTGTGGGACTGATTCAGGTATTTTGCGTTATGTATTCCCAGGGAAAAGACTGGAAGAGTCAATCTGAGCAAGAGTTGGCAAATGCCAAACCGAGTTTATTTTTCTTTTCAAGAGCATCACAATTAGGTTGTATTTTTAACACATCCACAAAAATGCATCCACATTTTTGTCTTTTAGTTGTTCATGCAAACAGTGGGGCTCTTTTTAATTGGGACGACATTTTTTGTTGTGAGCTCTGAGAGACTTCCGTGATTAGTAAAAAAAAAAAAATACAAAGTCAACTCCCAGCTCCTCATGTAATTTTCTTTAAAATGTCTTAAAATGCAAATTAAGCAGATGTTTTTCTAGTTGATTTCTGTTGTCAACTCCAGCAGCGTACGAGAAGTTTGGGAGGTTTTTGGTGATCGAAAAGGGTGAACTCTGCCTGCTTTCCAGTCACATTTTCTTTAGGACATGTCAGGTGAGTCTGTGCTGGAGGTGAGCTGTTACCATAAGAATGCTAAAAGGTGCTGGGTTCAGCAGCTCCCTATGGCTCATCACTTTTCAGAGATGAGAAGTCGGGAACGCAATAGAAAATAACTCGCCTCCCTCGTCTGCGTGACTGATTAAAATCTGTATCGCTAATCAACGTAGAATATAGTTAACGACTGTTTAATTAATTTACTGTATTTTTTGATGAAGCTCACTGCAATTACTTTTCCACATGCCGCTACATGATAGTAATGATTGTCAACAGAAAGAAGGCAGCCCGTGTACCGTGTGTCAGCTCTCAGAGCAGCATCGCTTTAATGACTGCAAGGAATTGCTCTAATGCAAAATTCAGCTCAGAGATATTGATTAACTAGTTAATATAATAATAATAATAAAATGAGGTAGCTTATTTATTTCACACATAACCGCTTTTTACAGTTGTTTTTACTCTCATGTATTTTATGATGGATGTCCAGTTTCCACCACTTATTCTTTTGATCCTGCCCTGTGCAGGCTACAAAGTTGTGCTGATTAAACTAATTTTTCTGATGTTTAAAGTCATGTGTCTCTCTTGTTCTCTTTTGGGATCATGTTATCACCTGACATGGGACTAACACTAGCAGCATGTGTTCCCAGTGACCGTTGTCATATTCCTGCCATTTAATGTCTTAAACTCATTTTATCTCTATAGCATTTCTTATTTCCAAGAAACTTTTTGTAGATAGTGGATTTCAAAGTCTCTTCAGAGGCATATTTTTTTCTGCAGTGAATAGATTTACTTCACAATCATGTTGTAGGTATCTGTATATATGTACTTATGACAGTGTTGATCATGTAACTTCTCCAAAACCTTTTAAGTTCTTGAAAATTGTTTGGTGATTGATTGACATCAGTGTTCTCTCATGACTTAATGAACAGTAAAATGACTCTAATGTTTCTCAAATTTCAATGCTTTTTGATCTATTTCGCTTTTGAGACTTAAACAGCCATTTATCTGATTTCTTTCTAATGATGAACAAACTGACTGTGTCTAATTGCTGGCCTTTTCTTGAACTGTGCAGTGAGACGCCGTTATAAAACCAAGGTCATACAAACACGTTTTATCACTTTTCTGATGAAATGCTTAATTGCTTGCTGCGGTTGTCTTCGTCATGATCTAATCAGGGAACAGTGACAATAAAAGTAATGATGTGGTAAATCCTTGACCTCAGCTCTCACTGCAAATAATTGTCTGACATTGTTACCATTTATGGTCATGCATTCAGCATTATCACATAAGCTTTTGATGATTTCATTACTGTCTGGTATTCCATAGTATGCCATTATTTCATGTAGAAATTTCAGCATACTCCAAAAGATCTTCTGCAAGGCCATAAAAGGATTATTTATTACACGTGGCTTTTTGTTTAATAATAACTCTGAGAATAATAAATTAGTGTGTACATGATCTTCAGCTCTACTACCTGCTTGTACCTCCTTGAGTTAGAGAGTTGTTTCTTGACATCCAAAATATATTTTGGGAGTTGATTTTTCCAAGACACTAAAAGCAATGGGATTTTACTTCAGAGACTCTTTTTTATTCTTCTTCATTCTCACTTCTGTTAAAAGGACCGATTGTACATAAATAGTTGTTTTGCAGGTGTTTTAGTAGTTCTCTGGGGCATAGTCTACTTAAGATGGACAGTATTCTGTTCATCATTTTCTTTATTTTTTTCACCTTTTTTTGAAAAGTGCTTTCTTTCAGTTCAGAACTCTGAGCTACACCAAATCTCCTACTTAGAAAACCTGTTGCAACTTTGGATAAACACAGGGAATCTTGCCTGGTTACATTTTTAACTCCAGCTCCTTAAAGCCTCCCCTTTTATTTCTTCTACCACTTGCAATATATTCTCCTAGTCATTTGCTTGTCCATCTGCTTTGTTTAGTCTCTAAAAAAAACTAAATCAATTAGTTAAATTTCATCAATGTAATAAGAGTTTTGGTCCCTGCCAGTTAAAGCTTTAATACAGCCAAGACTGCACAATTCAATACAAGGTACGGGAGCTGCTCGCTGCTTCATACCTTTGCCTTTGCTGGTCTAGATTCAGCTACTCTTAAGGGCATGTCAGAGACAACTAGGCTGATTTTTTTCTGTTACGTTTGTATTTACAGATCTAAATTGGGAGTGATGGTGAGCGTCTGACAGCTTTTTTTAAATGCAAACGTGAGAGTGAAATCAGCCAGCCTGGACCCCTTTGACGTGCTATCGAGAGAAATGGCCAGACTGCGTGAGTGTATGTGGGTATGAAGCTCAGCTGTTGCACTTTCTCTGTGACACTTCAGAATCTAAGTGAGGAGCTTTAGAATAACTGCACTATTTTATTTTTCAGTGCATACATAGAATGTGTAAAAATGTGCTATTACAATTACTATCGAGCGCTTGGCACCTAAGAGGATGTAAGGGGTAGGAGTTTCCGAGCTACGAAAATAACTACAGAGTCCTTTAAAATTAAGTGGTTTCTATTGTGACAAAGAAGATGGAATTGGTTGATAAAACTTGAGATGTCACACTCATTCCTGTGTGTGACGCTACAGTGTTGTGACATTATGCAGTGCAATTGTGGGCTTAACTGGAGTCTTCTGATTTCACACAATTTTACGCTGCTATCTGCTACTTCAGTAGTGTTATTCCAGATTTGTTGTAACATAGATGAGGTAGCGATCTCACTGCAAAAAATTCTACTCAAAATATATAAGAAAATTTAAATATGGAAGATGTTCAGAACTGGTTTCAAGTATTTTTACTAGCTTTCCTTTCTCAGTGTGCAGAGTTCATTTAGCAATAGTCTTCAGACAGCCTTTTAACTACTCACTTTTGTTCTAATTGCTATTTTCTGACAATTAGTTATCACATTTAAGCTAAGTTAAATCACTTTTTAACTGTACAGTGCATTTAAAAGAAAGCCTTTCTGATGAATGCGATGGTCCCAATTTGATGGGAGGGCTGAGAAACAGCCAAAAAAGGGAATATCAATCAGCCCATATCCAAGGAATCTGCAGCTAACGAGAATGTAGAGAAATAAGTGTTGCAATATGGGATCTATAATTTACAGAGCAAAAGGAAAAGAAGGCGGCATGAAACGAACAATATGTATTACATATATATCAACAAAAGATGCAGTGTCTATTAATATACACAAAGATTGCCTATATTCAGACTGAGGTTGACAGAAACCTTCCATATTGGCTTAATTTCACATGCTAATAGTGACTTTCTAAATACAAGGAAGGAAGAAAGCAAGCAAGCACTCAGTAACTTATGTATCTTGAATTATTTAACTGCAAATGATAAAAATAAAAAATAAATCTTTCCATTTATTTGTAGGATTATAGTACTGAGGCAAGTAAACAAGACTTGGAGGACTGCAGATTTTGAGGTGTTTGGTTCCAAGCCCACTGTCTGTTTGTGTTGTTGGTCTTCTGCCCTGACATCAAATAGGAGGCCAGGCAGGAGAAGGAATATGCAATGTAAAATGAATTGCAGCATCTGGCTCTTCTAGGACCAGAAAGTGACTTCCTTAGCTGTGCTTTTGTTTTTAAGCAATTTCTATTTTTATAGTCATGCAGTTCCTAGCAAACAGATAAGAATGTTTAGAAGAAAACATATTCAACAATATCTGTTATTCTGATTCAGTATATTTTGAAGGGAATGGAGGCACACATATAACGGTAGATGTTGCCCAACACGCCTATTGTCTGTTACAAGACAGAGTCTCCATGTGATGTTAATTCCCAGAGAGCTCTTTAATAAAAGGTAACATACAAGTATTCAATTTAATTTCTTTCCATCTTTTTAAAAAACTATTGGTGCTCTGGTTTTCCACAGTTAGTTGAGTATAAGTTAAAAACCTAGGTAGGGGCTGTAAATGAAAACTAGGCTTTGCCCTATGATGCAAAATTTTGCATCTTTAAAATAGTACTATCGTATTTCTGTTTAATGTAGCACTTGCAAACATAAATTTAAGATCTTTCTTATTTTCAAAACACTTTACTGAGGATGGAAGTAGGCAGATTTTGTTCACTTTGTCACTGTAAATGTCTCATATCAAGAGCAGTCCCTCCACAAAACCCTCCTGCCAGCCCAGTGCCTAATGTTCTTGGTGGACTCTGGCCACGTTCACACTGCACAGCTGACCCACTTCAGTGCCAATGTCCCAGTCTAGGTGACACAGGCAAGACTGCATGTGCAGCTCTTAGAAATTACTGAAGCAGAGGACCTACTGAATGTGGATATTTTGCTCCAGTGATAGTCTGTATCCTGTTTAAAACTTGGTATCCATTTGATATTTCACGTAGCCTTTTTAGCCACCAGCGAAGTATTTATTCCCTGTGTTGTTTTGCGCAGTTGCTGTGGACGTGCTCAGTTACCTGCTGGCTTCTAAACTTCACCAATATTTTTATAGGCTTTTTTCTCTCTTTGTTTATAAGTGCTTTGGTAGTCATTTGAAGAGGTGTCAAGTAGCAGGTGAATAGCAGCAGGCTAAAAACTCTTCTATTTGTTGTCTGAAAGACAATGTGACCCAGAGGAATACACAGCAAAAGCAGATTGCAACATCTAATAAGGGGAAGTAAAATGGATTTGCCTTTATCTAATCCATTCCAACTGCATAAAGGAAATAAGCACAGGCTTACCCTGCTGGGATGATACTTTTCCCAATTCTGGACAACCAGCAGGTTTCCGAAACCGTGAGTCATGTAGCATAATAACATATGTGATCACACACAGGGCAGACACCGCCTTTGTGTGCCGCTGTGCGGCAGGGAGGCAGGGAGCAGAGAAGCAAAAGTTAGACATGAAGACAGTAGTCCCTGGGATTTGCATCCTCGATGGAGGTGGGGAGGAGTTTCACATCACCACAGCAAGGCAGAGAGATCATGTTCATCTGTTGCCCTCTCACATCTAGAACACAGCACAGGTACGAAGAATCTGGAGAAACTCTGCAAGGCTGCCGTGGCCCATACTTCCTTTTATGTGATCTTCCTTACTAGTCTGACCTTTTTTAGTCATTATTAATTAGCAATATTCCCGTGATTGTGAGAACAAATTTTTTTCAGTAGTCAGGATTTTGATTCCTCAACTTACAATATTTCATTTTATCGCCTCCCCGGCTTGCACTTTGTTGAGCAGTAGTTAAGATTTGCCTGCTCCTTGTTCCTGTTTGTTTTCCAGCCATTAAAAACTTGCTCAGGCTAACCAGGCTGCAGATTTTTTACACGGGGCAGCGAGCACGGAAGGGTCCGGCTCATGCACCTCAGCCACGACCTGGAGGAACCACCCTGAGGCAAGCCACAAGTGTTTTAAGTTCATTCACTTGCAGTCTGTGACGGCGTTTGGGTTGCGGGAGGTACATCCAACCAGGACCTTCAGACCACACAGGCCTTTGGACAGCCCTCAGATGGTTTCCATACTAAAGAAGAAATCAACATTAGTTGGGCCGCAAAATCCATACACTACATCATGAAGCAACATTAGCCTAAATTGGGCTCGATGTTTCAGAGATTAATGATTTTCCTGCCGGTCCTTGCACAACACTGCGAGCCCTCTGCAGAGCAGCCAGCAGCACGTATAATGGATTCCAGACTTCTTTAGTTATAATAATATTATGGCTATACATGGTCCTCTTCGTCTCAAGTAAATAATAAAGTGAACTGCTATGACAAAATGTTTAAACATTTTGGGGATGCTTCTACCCACTATGTACTACGACTTGCTTGATTTTTCTCTCTGACATATCAGTTTCAGTCATCGGATTCATTGCCAATTCACAGCATTTAAACTAGAACAAGAAAAGAAATTATAAAATAAAAAGCACTTTTTTTTTTTTTTTTTTTATTCAGGAAGATCCCAAACTGCTTAACAAACTCTTGGTTAATCCTGCCATCTTTCTGGGGATAGTTTCTGACATTGTCAGTTTTCTGCAATAAGGGTACCTAAAGTCATTGGTGCCACTGAGATTCTTGATGCGCAAGAATTACTTTCCTATTATCAGCATGTAGCGTCTCCTAGAATGGGCATGGTTTTTAACTGTATTAGGATAAACGTAGTACAGGAAGCTAACAACTTCAACATCGGTCATCATGAAAACCTGCAAACTGTTTTGGAAAACATTTTTAACAGTATTTAATTTTTTATGCCCAGGAATAATGCGTATTTCACAGGATTAAAAAAATCTATTTTGTATTTTCAAAAAGCTCCCCTGTAAACAGGAACTGTTCTTATGGTATGATACCACCAATGTATACATACACAAGTAAGTTTGTGAGGTGCTAAAGAAAAATGCTTATTTTCTTTATGGAGGGAAAAGCCGGGATAAGTTTAGGACACATTAAAAAATCAACTGAAAAGTTGATTTTATGGACTAGAAAAATACTGTTACCAAAGCATCTAAAAGCCGTCATCCTAGATTAGGCAGTTTTAAAACCAGTGATGGAAATGACAAATCCAGTAGCTTCATCGCACTTCTTCACTGATAGTTCAATTACATTTTGAGAAGTTGGAACTGAGGTCATCCGTCAAATACAAACTGCAGCAGAACCAGACTCTGAGACTAAGCTTAATTTCTATGTGGCAAAATTACCATATTTTCATGTATATAACCCGCAGATTATCTAATGGAGAAATAAACAGCTAGGCGAGCTCCTTTTACTCCCCACTGTCCTGACAATTGCTGTAGTACACAACTTTCTCATTTTCTGAGGGAGCTGGTTACTCAAGAACCTCTTTCATATGTTAAACACCTCGCCTGTGACCACCAGTGCCTACCACCTTTTTCTTGGTATTTTTTTATGTAGCCAATTCAGACCGAGTCACCTCAGTTAAGGGGGTTGCGAATTTCAAAAGTTGCAGGTTATAAGTTTGTAAATATGGCATCTCTTGTAGTGTTTTACATGCTAAAGTACAAGGGATAAATATGGTTTTGCTAAGGAAACATCTACTTATTTTTTCCACTGAGCAATGAAAGGATTAGGAAAAAAAGAGACAATTTTATGAGAACTAAGGGAAGCACAGACAGACGGTTATCTGGGGAAGGGGTGAGGGTTACTGGAGTGACTTATCAATGCTCATCTCCTGCGAACACAGGAAAAGGAGCATATGGGATATGCTCACCTGATCCTAACATACATTCCCCGCTTAATGCTTCAAAAAAAAGCAAAGAAACAGAACAACAAAAGTCAGTAATGGAAAGCGATCCCGAATCCTTCAAGATATATTGAATAGTTTCCTTAAAATTGTAATGGTGTGGCAGAATTATCAAGTGGTATAACCAGGCTAATATTTTTATGTTGTATACATATATATTCACGTAGTCATTACATTTTTATATACACACACACGTGCACGCACATGTATTAAGCTACAATACAATTATTATGCTACGAACATTGGTCTTAACCTGTACAGCAATTCTGACTGAAGACTTGGAGCTCAGTGTGCAAAAAAAGATGAAGGAATTAGAAGAAGAAAAAAATGAGAGGAAGTGAAGAAGTGAGAAGAAGAGTGCTTAGAACTAAGCACAAGCAAGTCTCTCTCTTAAGTAGCTCTGACTCTTCTGTTTGGACAAGGCCTGCTAGAATGCTCCTCAAGTCTGACCTGCACTGGATAGAACCAGTACAAGCCACCATGCCAAGCGACCTCCTCTTTCACCGAGCCTTGTCCTTGGCTCAAACTATCACGACCTTTTCTATCACACAAACCTATGTGCCCTAGATTTCAACCCTATTTGCTCTAGATTTACGCTTAAAATTAAAGGGCAACTTATGAAATAAAAGGACTCCTGCTATCATCATTCCATCTGCAACACAGTGCTACTCAAAGATTTCAGACCAAGACCAACGTTCTGGCTTTACGTGCTCTACAGCTTCAGGAACTGCTGTCATCTTTTTCACCCTACTCATTCTTAGATCACTTTATTTTGCCAGAAGTCAGCGCTCAGCCCTCTGGAACATTTCTAAAAGACGCTGGTGACTCTGTACCCTTTCATATCTTCATGCTCTCTTGCCAAGAAAAAAGTCCCCTCCTTTCTTGACACCTTGTTTAGAGCATCATTTTATTCAGTTCTCTTCCTTTGTTTCTCTTTTCTTTGGTAAAAACAGTCCAAAATAATTCAATGTCATTTTGTCCTGTCAGTATTTAGTTTCTTCTATTATATAGCATGTTCTGCCTCTTCCTGAAGTATCTGTTTCCCATTTAGTCTGTTTTTGGTTTGTTTGGGGTTTTTTTTTATTTTTTTTTTTTTAATTTTTTTTTTTTGGTAAAAGCACAATTAGGAACATCTTGAAACTTCTGTAAGTTGGGCAACC
>JAOXNO010000001.1:81869294-81883439 GCA_028565335.1 Limnodromus scolopaceus | reverse complement strand
GGAGTGTGTTGTTTTGTTTTTGTAGCGTTTAAATTTACAGTAGCCTACTTGTGTCACTCTGTCAAATGAGATCAAGCTATGTTTTTTTGGCTCCGCATATAAAAAACCTAACCTGGTTTTTATGTTGTTTCTGTGTCTCATGCCTCAAATAATAGTGTGGATTTGCGACATCTCGCATTGAAGGTCTTCCAGTGCCGCTATTTATACGATCATCTTTTAAAACCAGACCACCAGATACATAGATATACATAGCAATTAGTCTTTGGCATGAGACTAAACTTAATTTTGTAATGGTCGATGTAGAACAAAGATTTGAAGTTTAGTTATACCACAGAGCGGTATAAGTATTTAGCACTGAAAAATGGCAGCGTCTATTTCTCTGCGAACAGTATTAAAAGATGACTTAAGAGATTCCAGGGTAAGCAATCATTCTGTAAGCCAGTTCATGATCTAAAGAGTTATGTGCTAGAAATGGTGCCATTCAGCCTGAATTTGCAAGCACTTTCAAACACAGGTGAGAACAACAGAGTCAAAAAATATACCACAATATGGCTTAACTTACTTACCAGGCGGATGTACTCTGAAAAGACATCAGGGGTGGGCTTAAAGCATCTCCTTTTAAAGTATGTACTGTCTGTGATGTTTGAGGCTGTGTCTCTGGCTGAGGCTGCGTCTGTACTTGGCTTGGGTCCTGAGCAGGGTTAATCCATCGGCTCTGTCCCGGTGTCATCCACTTTCCCTGGATTCCCCACCGTGCCAGGTAAAATTTGCAAATATCATAGTTCATTGAAGAGTAATATAAAAGGTCCAGTACCAGCAAGATCACCACAAAAAAGCCATAGATCCACACTCCTAACAGTGCGCTGTAGTTGCTGTGAGAGAAAAAAAGGGAAAACAAAAAAGTTCTCTCATGTATCAATAACAGTCATTGCATTACTTCATCAAGGTTGTTTGTTCCTTTAATTATATAAATAGAATATATAGATGGATGAAACAAAAATTTTGTTCTAAAGCACGTGTCATTAAAAATTATTTATTATTGCAATCGAAATACTGCTACATGCATGTCATGAGAGGTTTTTTAAAAACTAAGGCCACCCATCTTACAAACATTTTTATTTCTCTCCCTTACCTGTATTTTTATCAGCACATCATTAATTTGGTGTACAATCAGCTCCAATGCTTTAAGTGAGACCACTACTATCTACAGGGTTGATGGGTGTTATGTCTTATGCTGCAAATTTTCACTCCCAGAGAGTCCCCCTACTGAAAGTGACAGGGCGTTTATGAGAGAGGGTTAACCATATGAAAATATGCTATAATAATTGAGACCGAGGGGTGTCTATACTATTGAAAACATTCACTCTTGACATGCATTATAAACTACTTGTCTTAAAAGGTGTTTAATGTGCTTAGATTTGCTCTGAATTAAATATTGCCAGATCCAGAAGATATTAGTATAAGTATAGGCTTTCAAAAGCAACTGCTAAAGATGCCTTAGTTTTCTGGGAATAAATTTCGGAAGGAAGAACATTGACAAGATCATATTATACAATACATTCCACAGGAAGGAAAATATGTACTACACTTATGCGTATATGTTTGTGTAGTTATAATGTGTATATATAGGTAAAGGCCACGAAAATTATCATCTGCTGACATGGCGCGTAGAGCTGTAAAGCTATGACAGGTGACTAAAGATATTAAAAGAAAGGGAAAGGAGGAAAGGAGGAAAAGGTATAACGGGTCAAGAATTTGGAGATCAAGAAGGGGAAGAAGTGCTAAAGCTCTGCTGGAGATGCAATATTATTAAAAGAAAAAAAAATCACTGTCAGGTGCAAATGGAGTTTGGATTGCAATCTGTGCGAGCGGGGAGGATCTGTCAGAACAGAGAAGGAAAGAACTGGGCAAGAATGAGATTGTTCGGGATACAGCAAAGGCGGCTAATCTAGACCTGAGAGCTAATGTGACAGTATGCGTCCCAGAGACTGTAACAATAAGAGCAGGCAGAAGGGATACTAGTAAAAAAAAAATGACATTAGGAAGACAGTCGTTGGGAAAAATGTTACTGAAGTAAGAAGCAAGTCCCATCTTCGTGAACCTGAACTTATGTGAATAAAATTGAACACACACTCAAACCATGCTCTGTTTCACAGATATTCAGAGAAACTTTGAGGGAATTGTGTTTTATCCCAACATTGATCAAAATGGAAGTGCTACGAGAAGAAAAAAGGCTGAGAAGACTTACTATACACATAAGCCAGAAAGGTATTTTGACACTTTAAAAGCATGTCCCAAACCTTCTTGGATCTAAAACATTTCAAGTCTCTGCTTTGAACTTTCACTTCCATTTGAACTTTTGTATGACTCTTTCATTTTATACTTTGAAAAAAAATCAGGATTTGAAACAAGAAATCAGAATTTTAATTTCTATGTTGCTGCCTGCCAGCACTCAAGGAGACTGATTCCTCCTCTCCAGGGAATGATTTTTCCACTACACAGACATAACACACTTAGATTAAATGAGGTTCCACAGCAAATAACTGTAAGTACCAGGAGGAAGGTCAGAGCTATTAACCAGTCTCCCTTCCTGTGTAAGTTTAGAATGATGTAAGCCTTGGATTTTAAAAAAAAATCAGGAAATTTCCAGGAGGATTGGGAGTAGACAAAACACAGTGCTTCTGAAAACCCTTAACTCCAGAGTCTCTGCCTCTACTAAAGACTTAGACCTGCATGTCTAACTTCACACAACAGTGGGTAGACCTTTGTAATGCATTAAAATCTTTGCAATCCAGGCACTTGAAAGTATAACAGGGTCTGGTTAATCCAGGCTTCTCAGCAGTGCTACTCTTGACTTTCAGTGGATTTATACCTATTGGGGTAAACTCTTCTATCTTTTGCTAATATAAATAAAAGAGAAGCAAAAGCTGGAGAAGTCAGGAAGAAATCCACTGTAACAAATCCCATCCTTCTTCATCACTAATGCAAATAGGATCCATTTTACAAATAGGTGAGCTGTATTTGATCCATAGTAAGAAAGAAAATATTAGAAAACATTTTATTTTTGTTTTGGCAACAATGTGAGAGGCAGGAACATTTCTTAGGGTTAACTCAAAAGAATTTGTTTGTATTTTAGGTATTTAGTTTCACTCATCAAAATTTTGGTTGGCAAAAATTAGAGCTATTTTGAGTGCTCCAATTTAAAGCAACAATTTATTAATCATGCCATATGTGAGTTATCCATCTGCTTCTTCTAAATAACATTTGTTTCTCACAAGTACAAAAATGAAAGACTGCTTTATTTTAATTAACAGACAGTGGGACAACAGCATTATCAAAAGGTCCTTGTGAAAAATCACAAGCCAAATTAATAAGTAGTATGTTTTGTACGCATATGGAAATTCCATACTTTGATCTTTTCTGTTTCTCAAACTATTAAGATGGTAGAAAATATTAATTTTGCTGATGGCTACTAATTACAGCAAAAATTAAAATTTCTCTACAAATTAAGAAGATGTCTTAATTAGAAAATAAACAATCTTACAATGTATAACAGTAAGACCAGAGACACAGAAGAGAACTGGGAATCAAACAACTCTTAGGACTTGCTCTCATTTCATTGAACTGAATGATTTGATTGTAAAAATTTCCTCTTGCAGTCTGATTTTCCTGTACTTTTGTGCAGAAGTTTCATTTCAATGGAGTGTGAAGAGATTCCACATTTACTGAGATTCAAATTTTAGGGGTTAGCTCTTTCACAGGGACAAACAAGTATTGCAAGTCGTTTTGGTGTAGTTCTATCTCCTCTTCCCTTCCCCTGCTAGAAAGCTTGCCCTGCCCTGCTGGTGCTGCCGCTCCTCCCAGTCAGTCATTTCGGAGGTTTCTGTCTAGGTTCAACACAAGGTTTAGCAATATAACACTAAAATCACTTCTAAAGCTATGTTGCCAGTCCTCTGCTGCTGCCGCCACACAAATACAAAAGTTAAATCTGGAGTAAAAGCTACAAGACATTTTCCTTTTAGCTCCTCTGTGAAACAGGGTAACTCACGGACCTATCAGAAAAGCTTATTAGCTCATTGTTTTAAGATACTTTGTCTTTTAAAGAAATATGATATATATATGGTATAGCCTTGGTACAGAGACCACTCATGTAAATGGCAGATTTGCTCTGACTTCAGGGAGCCTTGAATTGGGCTCTCAGAACAATAAGTTCATCTCCTTCTACTCCATCCACAGAATCCTGCTTAGATTTCTCTAACATCCCTACACAAAAATGAAAGGACAGGTTCTTTTATTATTATTCTTACCCATGTGATTGCTTACATCTAATTCAATAACTTTTTGAGACAGATCACAAGCAGGTTAGGACCAGGCTATATTTTTTTTTTTAGAAGAGTTTGTTGTTTTTTATGTGCAGCACATGAAGTGAAAATAATTCATTTGGGAATTCAGGATTCAAAACCCAACAAATCAAAACAATTGTGACCAGAATTCTACATTGCAGAGTTGAAATGTAGGCAGATGGCCATGGAAACTGTTTCTTTCCCTATTCTCCTTAAACAGGGCTGTTACAGTAGTAAGGTGTTACCCCAAGGAAATGCAAGCTTACACCCTAGCAAATGCCCTGGTGCTTCTAACACTGAGGAAATCTGTGCCATTTTTGCATGTACACTGTAAATGTGGTTTTTTTCCTCCCCATTTTGTTTTTACTGTTATCTCAAGGCCTTTCCCCAATCCTGTGTTTTCCTGCATAATCAGTTACTGTAGTACCTAAGAGCTCTTCCCAGCTAAATTATATCTTTTTGCTACAGTTGGTAGAAGAATTGATTTTTTAATTTTATTTTATTTTTTTCTGTCTTGTAAAGATTACTTTCTGGGAGATATTTAAGCAAATGCCAGCCCTGCAGGGGACATGCTGTGCATGGAGAAAGATAGTGCTATTCTATCCTTACGCTGCTTTCAGTGCAATGTTGTAGCGTGGTGCGCAAAAGCCATTCAACCTTGAAAAACTGGAATAACAGATAAGGAAAAACATGGATGCATTACAAACTGCCATTACACTGTTCCAGTATCAGATTAAAGATGCCTAGGATAGTAGTACTGCTGATAATCCACCAAAACATGCACAACAGAAAATCTGAGAGAGTATGGATACTAGATTCAAGTGAACGCTATTTTTAAGAATACTTAAATAACTTATTAGGCAATGTTTTATGGAAAAATACTTCGGATGGCATAACTTTTCTTGTCTGTTACATGTCATTGGTATTTCTATATTTAATACTAAATGAATTGTTCGCATTCAAAAATACTATAGTCTGATTAATCTGCATGATCACAAAGATATAATAGCCCAGTAATCTGCACTTACAAAAACCTAGAAATCTTTTGTTACAGTAATAGAAAAAATGTAAATAAACCTGGCTACAGTTATATTGTGTGACTGTATAAGACAAATGTATTTTTTCAGCTGTGCCATGACAAAGCAGTTACAAGTCACTTCATTAATTTTTTCCCTCAACTGTATTATAAACCAAGAAATTTGTTTTGATGATTGCAAGAATAGCTAACGGGAAAAATAAACCAAATAATAGTATTGAAATAAACCAAATAATAATATTGAATCACTCTTCCCTGAAAACTATAATCCTTCTCTTTTTTCAGTTCATTGCTATTCCCATGTCCTAAATAATTCTCCCCAGCCACAGTACAATAGGTTTCATCAGATTTTTTTTCAGTGGTGTGTGAAATAAGATCTAAACAAAGAGTTGGCTTTGTTACTGTAAAGTGAACCCTGGACGTATTCTAATCCAAATAAAGTTAAATTATTTTATATGTTAAATAAAGTCAGGGTGTATTTAGAAAGATGCTTTTTACAATGTTTTTAATGTAAGAATCTAGGGTTCACTTCTATTTGCCCCTCCACAGCATACTAAAATTATCAGGAGGTTTTTCACCAATCTCAGCGAGGTCAGAGCGAGGAGATCTCCCTCCGTCTGTCCACATTGGTGGAGTTTTACATAGAAAGTAAGCCTCTCTTCATTTTCCTGGCCCTGACTGATACATCAGAAGTGATGTTTCAGGAAGGTACCAAAAGGCAATACTGGTTCCACTCTTGCACTGCTCTCAGCTACATCTCTCTCCAGAAGCTTTTTATCTTATTTAGCATGATTTCACATACCTTTGCAAAAGATCAGCACATAGCTAAATTTTGGACTGAAGTCAAATAGTCTGCAGGTAGTTCTCAACCATGAATCTTGCCAAAAAGACTATAGAGGTAGCTTTTTCTCAATCACAACTGAATGAGGTGACTCACTTAAAAAAAAAAAAAGACTGCTAAATGAAAATTAATATAATACATTCGGCTATAAATATTTTCATTAAAATATCATAGAATACCAAATTAACTTTTTCCCATTGAGGAATGTGCTCACAC
The DNA here is from genome assembly GCA_028565335.1 of Limnodromus scolopaceus. Lineage (NCBI taxonomy): Eukaryota > Metazoa > Chordata > Aves > Charadriiformes > Scolopacidae > Limnodromus > Limnodromus scolopaceus. Next base: position 81,877,003 of record JAOXNO010000001.1, on the reverse strand, counting down.
ACAACAGCCCTATAAGATGAAGAGCCCTCTATTTATTTCTGTAGATACGTGTGCATGTACATGTACAGACGTGGGCAGGCAGGCAAACAGAGAATGCAGGAGGCAGAGAAATATTCTACATCCCAGGATATATTTTGCAATCAGACTGTACCTGTTCTTTTGTGCACGTCTGCTTTGGAAAGTGGCTGATTGGCCTTTCCATTTCAGGTGGCTGGTGAAAGGAAGAACAGAAGGGCCTTACCTTAGTAAGCTCTGGCCACAACTACATGGAGTAGCTGCGGAGATATTGGAAAAAGCCTGAAGCATTGGCTTTGGACTTGGCTGAACTTCAGTTGGCCAGTGACATCCCAAAACTCTGTGACGAAGCTGCCTGTTAGGCAGACTTGGGTGCTCAGCAGTGTTGTGCAGGGTTTTCAAACTTGCTGTATGCAAGCCAAAGAACTGGGAACGCGTGGGGGCAATAGATGCACTAGTCCATTCTTGAGACTCTCTTTTTATCACGCTGAGCGTGAAGCAGTTTCTGGCTCTGTCTGCAACTACATGCACAGCCCTTCTGTACAGAGAGTCCTGTGAGGACCTCTCTTTAAGCAGGCATCTGATTGTTGATGTGGCAGCACATCATGTGCAGCATATGTCAAGTATGCATGGCATGGGGGCATTCCGCGGTATAAACTCCACCAGGTTGCCTGGAGGCATATATGTTAGCAGAGTTGGGCAGCCCCAGGTGAGGGTGCTGCCAGTCTCTAGACGGTTCACGCTGCACAAAGGATGGAGAAAATGGGTGCCCTTTAGTAGGTCTGTTTAATAGATTTCAAGTGTGTCCGCAGTGTTCTGTGCGGTACGTTCTTGCGAAGTTCCCAGATGCACTAGAAGGCCAAGGCAAGGAAATTTCACATCAAGGACACAGCTGGCCATACAGTCACAAGTCAGTATAGACCCACATTGATTTAAAGGTACCGTATATGGATAGAGTCTGTATTTGTCTTTCTTTTACACTATGCAGTACACAGACATCTTTATAGCAGGCGATTGAGGCTTTAACACCTGTAAAGTCAGAGCATGCAACTTCTACCCCTAGGCAAGGTTCACCACTTTTCTAGGCAGAGCTGTACGAGGAGCGGCTGTCAAGGGAGAGGACAGTTTGCTGCCTCCGTGAGCTGGCTGCTGCGGGACACAGCTGAGGACAGTTAGAAGAGCCAACATCAGTATTCCAGCCCCATAGCCTCCCAGCAGCCTTGCACCCGCTGCCACGGGAGCGAACGACGAGACACCGACTGACTTTTCCACCGTAGGAAAAAAACCCGCTAAAATCCCTACTGTAAACAAAAATCAATAGACTGGAATTCCAGGCGTATTTATCTGCCTCTTCCTTGCCCTGGGGGGGCTGAGTACCAGAAGAAAAAGGCAGGGGAAAGCAGACAGATCGGAATTTGACCTTGGGGGTTTGCATCAGCCGAAAATTGCGCTCTTCACGGAGAGAAATCGCAGCAGATTAGTGTGGCCAGAATGCCAAATACCAAACAGGAGACAGACCAGAAGATTTTGCCACGGTAAACAAGTAATCAGTAACAAAGATCTACTTGCTACTTACTGGTTCTTGAGAAAAAAAACCGTTACTGACATTTATCTTAGAGGATAGGCCCAGCAGCACCTGGAAGTATCCCAGGTAACAGGCAAGGGTGCCACACAGTGTTGTTACACAAGAAAATACGTTCTGTTCCTTGAGGTCAGTGACATCAGAAATTCAAAATAGTGCATTGGGGTTGATACGGAAAATGTCAACTTACTCCCTCTCTTCCCTACAGACAGCTTAGGGGTTTATTTTTACTGATACACATTTAAACAGAGTTTGGATCAGACTGGGGTCAGGCTAGAGACTTTTGTAACTTTAAAATGTAACTTTATATTTATTACATTTATACGCAACTTTTACATACATGCTCTACTAGGGGTGTTGATGGCCCGTGTCAAAGCAAAGCAAGCAAAGCTAAAACATCATTTCTTTTAGGAGTTCTGTAGCAGCAAAACCCTTCTAGTAATGCTCTTCTGGAGGTGCAATTATTCCAATCGCTTCCATCATTAAGCACACCTCAGACGATGTTAGACCAAGAACAGTTTGGGGAAGAGTACTTTAAAACTCATTTACTTACTTATGCATATATCCATCTGCGTTTCCTGTTAAGTTCATCTGCATAACAGTCTGAAATTCTGTCTCATTGCAGCAGTATTTAAATACTGTGTTGTTATGGTGACAGCAAAAGATGTAAGATTTATTGTCAGAAAGACGGGGGCAGTGAAAACCAAAGTGGTAGCGACCTTTGTAGTCTGTATATGGCTCGCAGACCCGAAAATGTGCGGACAACACTGTAAAACAAAGAACAATATTAACTTCGTGAGTCACTTGTGTTATCTGTATGTTATGAACTATAATTTTTCACTGGTTAAACAGTTTTGTTGTCTGAAAAACATTAACATCTCAGAACTTTCAACATCTTAACATTTAGTACTAGAAGATTACAATATTTAGCCTCTTGTTGTATTTTAACTTTTATTGTTACTATGTTTCTGATTACTATTATTTCTTTTAAGGGAAGAGAAGAAATGCCTTCCATGCCAAGAAGCACAAAAATACTTCGGGAAATATTTTCATACTGCTGTTCTAAATATATGGATATCCATAAACACCCAATAATATTCGTATTTGATTCTTCTGGGATGACTTCATGGAAACAAAAAGTCTATGTAAAAACTGCAATAGAAGTTTGATGGAACTTGATTTACAATCGCTGTACTTGACAGAAAAATATCTTCTCTGCTATAAAGGTAACTCTTTGATAAGGATTATTCTGCCAGAAATAGTAATTACAAAACAGTATAACAGATCTGAACAACTTTGAATTTGCAAATAGATAGAACTAATAGAAATGCAGCTATTCCTGGTAGTTCTTACATTTCTCCTTTATTAAAGTATCATGTAAATTGTTTATTACATCTCTGAGAAAAAGAAAAAAAAGAAATCCGTTCCATAATATATATATCCTTTGAACACGGACTTGAGGCTGGTTGGTTACTTCTACAGGGTAACACTGTGGGCAGATGCAAGCTCTCTGCCCATGCTCTGTGCCTGCTGGTTGCAAAGAGCTCTGAACTGGGAGCCGTGCAATTGTCTTTGTTTTCCTGAGCTAATCAACTGTGCAGAGGGACAGGGTATAGATGGTCATAAGCAATCACACAAGACTTCCCGGTTGATCTGAAAAGTCTTCTAAGAGACAATATTTGGTTCCACATACTACCGACGTCTTAACTGATTTATAGTTTGTGTTATCGTAGGCTTTATGGCATCATTGAAGGTGACGTGTACCGCACAGATGCCCCAAAGGCCTCGCAGTCTAAGGGAAGTGAAAGGTAGAAGTCAAGAGCCTGAATACTCTTAGCAGTGAAATGTTTTTACTCTGTTTAGAGAGCAGAGGCACAGAGATGCTGTGTGTAGCTGCACTTCATAAGGCTACACCAATTAATAAATCATATTCACTTTAGACTGACAGAATTAACCCTTGTAATGTGGTGTACGAGTTTTCTATAGTTTACCAGTACAAGAGTTTACAGATAATGACTTGGATGTATTTAGCTTAACTGTACTGTACCTCTCTGCACATAGTCCCTGTTGATCTGTAATTGCATCTGTGTACCTTATCCATCTAATCCTTATTTCTTTCTATGTTGCCTAAAAAGTCCATTCCTTATACTTTTGTTTCTCAATTTTAAAGCATACGTTAATTTCAAGAGTCTCTCACTCTCTTTATGTAGGCCTAGTCACATTTTAAGGATTGTGACAGTGGAGATTACTTCTTTATTTGTGTGTACAGAGGGAGCCCAAAAGAAAAAACAGAGTACTAAACTGAAGAGAAAACAAGGTAACTTGTACTGCCCTCTGAGCAAAGGAAACCCACTCTAAACATTTCACATTCATATATGTATACACACACGCTGGCATGTGCACACACACATACCTGTCATCATTACTTTAACAAAAGAGAACAATCCTGTTGTAGATTTATTCAGTCAGGAACTGAAAGTGCTAGAAGAATGCTATTTCTAAAGGAACACAGATATTGAGAAAACCAATTACGTATTTTGCCCTGCCTGGGAAAAATGCGTGTTCCAAATCCAAGGATGATATAATCAGTAAAGAAACCATCTTTCTTTAGAATTAGGTTTTCAAAACCCTCTGTAACTCTTGCAACAAATTAGTATGTTCAAATTCTGTCACAAAATCCACAAAGCATGTAATTGCATGAACATATACTGGTTTGAACAAGTACTTACTTCCCTGCATCCCCCCTTAATTAACATAGCAATAACGAAAGTGTTCCAGGATTGATTAAGTTTTGAAAAAACTCAAAAAACTTTGGAAAAGTTAAATCTAGAAAATAATGGAAGAGACATGTGGCATGAGAGAAATTAACAAACTAAATATAACTTTTAACTAAGTATTTGATTTCTAACAAGAGCAGGAACTTAATTCAGTTACTTAAATACAGGTCTCCAGCACCAGCTAAGATTTCCCTAGGCTGTTCCGTCTAGTCTTCAGCTTTCAGTGGAGACACACGTCTCTTGTAGGTCCAGTGCACACATGGATGATCTGGGGCAAGTCAAAAGGCATTAGATGCACATGGCAAGGCAAGGTCCCTAAGTGCTTTGCAAGTGTTTGCTATCATCTTGCAAGGGTGCATTATGTGCATTACAAGGCAAGTAGTTCCACTAGTCGCCCTTACTAGGAAAATAGGTGACTCCATGCCTGATGTCAGTAAGCAGAAAGCAAGTCTTATTATTGGACCCACTGAGTGCAAGCGAAGGGGTAGCCTTCACAGTATAGCAGTGCACTTCCAATAGTGATGTTTATCCGTGGTATTTTCATTTACAGTCTCCAGAAGAAGAGCACCCATCTAACCTTTCTCTGATAAATGGCCAGCTTTAGATGCTTCAAAGGAAGATGCGTATGTGCTATACCCAAAAAGCTGCACAATGAACTCCCTAGTAAAAAATTGTCTTTCCATTCTTCTCTTTTAGGGGTTGCTTATGTCCTGAATGTTTGTGTTAGGATTTTTTTCTCCCCACCTTTTCCAGCGTTCTCCTTATCCAGCTGAAGGATAACTTTCACTGAACCTACAGATTTCTTCTCAGAATTAGATGACTTAATGTCTATGCTACTTCAGTATCAGCTGTAGAGAAAACATAACTGATCTGAACCGGTCAGATGGACAGTCCTCACTTTTTAGTCATCTTGACTTCCTCCTTCTTAGTTGGAATACCTGCACTTTGATTATATCAGCTGCTCCTAAGAAACAAAACTTTCTTCTTTGGTACCTGCAAGGCCTCAGAGTGCAACACAAATTTTGTTTATCATGAATTACCAACAGTATCATCATTTCCTTTCAAAATGCAGGTATAATTGCCTTTTATGGCTAAAGATAGATTAACTTATTTCTCCTTTTAAAAGTTATAGTATTACAAATACTTACAAGCTAGTAATTTTTGAAGCCTCCAGCATAGATGGTGGGTTCACGTTTGGCACATTTTAATGGAAGATACTAGTTGCTAGAACTAGCTTTGCAAGTAACAGGATAGCAAAAATGTCATTTTTGTATGTTATTACTAAAAATTAGCTTAGGTGAATTACACCTGTGTCAAGCTACCACAAGTGAACAACAGCCCTGCAAAGTTATCCTGGACTTGTATACACATTTAGTGGATGTTATAAGAATTAAAACTAGTTGTTTATGTTTCATAAGCAATTGCACACTTCCATACTCCAGAAATTATTCAGCAAGAGAAACACAGCACTGCGAGAACGCACTAGAGAGCTATAAGACCCTGAGAAGTTTAGCTGGCTCGTCACTGCAAAGTGGTTGACTTAACAGCACATGTGAAAATGTCCCCTGATCCCTAGACGTGTCCTTTGCCCGTTCTTAAAGGAAAACAATCATTCTGTGATTCTGTGATGTCTGTAATAAAATGTAGTCCTAAGGAAATCCAGAAATAGTAAAATGCGTGTCAGTGATTAAAATAAACACAAGTTACAGCATAACATGATGATCGAATTACAGCCTGAATTTGGTAGTTAGCGTGTGGTGGGTTCACCCTGGTGGGCAGCTAAGCACCACACAGCTTCTTGCTCACTCCCCCTCCCAGTGGGAAGGGCGAGAGAATCAGAAGGTCAAAGCGAGAAAATTCGTGGGTCGAGATAAAGATCGTTTAATAAATGAATAAGAAGAAAACCACCCAACAAGGACAAAAAAAACCCACCCCAACCCACAAGTGACGCTAAAGCAATCACTCACTACCAGCAGACTGATGCTCAGCCAGTCCACAAGCAATTTTTGGATAAACTCCCACCCCAGTTTTATTGCTGAGCGTGCCGTTATACGGTATGGAATATCACTTTTGGCCAGTTTGGGCCAGCAGTGGCCCCTGCCAGGCTCCTGCCCAACCCAGCCTCCTCGCTGGGGCGCACAATGAGAAACAGAAGTGGCCTTGACACTCTGTAAGGGCTGTTCAGTACTAACACTATTTTTGCACCAGCCTAAAAACCAGCACCATCCAGGCTGCTGTGAAGAAAATCAACCCCATCCCAGCCAGACCTAGTACACAGTGAAAAAACTTTTTATCAATGTCTTGTAATCTAATTTTACTTGCTGTCTTTGCTTCTCTGAGAATCAGAGATCCAATAAACAAAGTGTCTTTTTTTTTTTTGTTTAAAGTATTTTTCCTGAAAATAACTTTGCTTAAATCCTGAGGATTAAAGAGCCTTATTGCTACAGAAGTACTTCAGATGAAAGTACTGTACATGAAAGGCTCTTAAGTTGTCCGTTGCAAAGCTGGCAGCTGTTTCTGGAGTTACATGTGCAAGTTCTCATACTACTTTTGAAAAGTGTTATTGAACAGGTAAGTGATAGAGATGCTCCTATCTCTATTAGTTCCTACTAATTTTGAGAGAAGAATAGTCTGTCATGCTTCAAATGACAGATTTAATCTCATCTGCAAATTTATCTATTCTGCCTTTAAAAGTAAACAGCCAGTGTACATCAAAGTGTTACTTCCCTATCTGTTCACAGTTAGAGATCTGTGTAATGCTGATTAAATTTTTAATTTAGCTACTAAATTTTTAAAGCCCCAAGGTATTCAGAATGGCTGGTCTTTATAAGCTTTCCATACGGATCCACAGAAATATTCACATATGTGCATTCTACCTAGCACAATGCAAATAACTTGAGATCCCCTGATAATTTTGCTATATGGACGTTCATTTCCTACTTCAAAGAAAAAACACTGTAACGTGCAAATAATCTGTCAATTTTTGCTCGTTAGTATAAGCCTTGCTGCCAGCCCTGATTTTATAAATGTGTTTCAATCCATTAAATTAATTTAAGTATCAACATCACTGCAAAGCAAATCTAGGAGTGACTGGTCAGAAAGGATATTCTTCTGGCTTAACTGCATGTTTCTCCTCCTTTTAATTATGCATTCCTTTTGTGGCTGGTACAACTAGTAAGCGTTCCCAAATCCTAAAATTGCATGCCGCTGTGATCTTGATTGCATTGAAAGGCTGAGGGGAGACCTTATCAATGCCTGTAAGTATCTGAAAGGTGGGTTGAAGGAGGAGGGAGCCAGACTCTTTTCAGTGGTTGCCAGTGAGAGGACGAGGGGCA
>JAOXNO010000001.1:81810484-81821454 GCA_028565335.1 Limnodromus scolopaceus | reverse complement strand
AAAGAAAGAAAGAAAGAAAGAAAGAAAGAAAGAAAGAAAGAAAGAAAGAAAGAAAGAAAGAAAGAAAGAGAGAAAGAGGATTTGGCTCTACAAAATCCAACTAGGTCTTTGTGGCCACAGTGTCCAGCCAAACCCTCCAGTTATGAAAAAAGAGATGCAGCTAGATGCAGTATTTGGATTTGGATGTGGAATCCTTAATAAGAAAAAAATAATGATGGAAGAACAATTGAAATGTAAGTAGACTTATGCGAAACAAATGGGAAGTGTGAAGAGAAAATAGAGCAAATGCTGGGACAAGTTTTATATTCTCCACAATTTACGGTTTAAATTATTGTACAATGCATATCAGCTAATAGTTTTTCCACAAGTCTCATTTTGTCACTGTTCACTTTCTGTCAGCAATTATTACACAGAGTTGGACTGTTGAACGGTGGCTCCATTTCATGCCAAATATGGCTACACTTCAGGGGTGGGATTGTTATTGCGGAATTGTGTCTTTCACAATTTTTAAAGGAGTCCGAGATCCTTGACATGGAAAGAGCTACACAGATGTGCGATGACTATATTTTACTGGGAAATACTAAACCATAGCAGGGAGGATAGCAAATAGAGTGGGTTTTCTTGCAGTTACAGCACAAAATTCTTGGTGACTGACGTGTTCTTTTCAAGGCTTTTGATTCTCTGGGTACCCTTGACAAGTGGAACATGTTTTAGTTTAGCTATCCATAACACAAACACAAAAATATCTGGTCTCCCAGATGTACTGTGGGACATATTGTTTGTAAAGGGTTTTAAGGTTCTCCAAATGAGAAGGAATTTGTATTGTTGTATTTTGCTTACGATAAACCAGTGGGAGCTCTTCTACAGCTAATTCAATCACTGCATGCTCACTTTATGGGGTGTGGAGGGTGGTACACGTGAGACACATGGGACTGACTCACGTTCCTATTTCTTAGATGGCATAAGTGGCCTTTGAAGAATAGATCGTTTAGAATTTTGCTGGGAATATAGGTTAGCTTTGGATTCACCGGTCTCTTTCAGTCCTCTTATGGCTCTAGGACTTTTAAGGATATGGTCCAATGAGGGAGAAAAGGCAGGCTGCTTTTCTTCGAGTCAGAAAAGGTTTTATTTTGATGGGTGCACAAAATGAGATTTTGCCCTAATCTCCTGTGTAATTCATTCACGTAATCTCTTTGCAGGCACATCATATTAATCCTTGTTATTACAGAGAGAACCTAAAATGTTGAAAGTGTCAAAACATACTGCTCGACAGAAGAGGCCAAGATGTTGGATCTTCCTACTCTTTATACCATAATAAAGATTTACATCATTTATGTCTTAGCGCTTCACTGGAAATATTCCCTGAAGTTAGTATTCAGAGAGAAAAAAAAATTGAGGAAAAAAAAAGAGAAAGTATTTGAATGAGAAACAGGCAGTGCAACATTGAGCCATGCCAGCAAAGGGATTTTTCTACTGTATGGTAATGAACTGCAAAAGCTGGGTGAAAGGGTTTTTAATGGGAGCTGAACCCAGAGACTGAAGCATACTTTGCAGAGTTGCTTATGGTTTCCTATATATTCAATCTCCATGGAATCTGTCGGTGCAAAGCAGACACAGAGAGAAAATAAACTATAAAACCACCATGTAAATAGGCTTCTCTTGCAGAATAGTCCATGTTCTCAGGTTTTGGATTGCCATCCTTGAGCTAGGATTTGCATACAATAAATATGCCTTTACTATTTATGGGCATGGTCATAATCCCTGCCCATGGCAGGGGGGTTGGAACTCGATGATCTTTAAGGTCCCTTCCAACTCTAACCATTCTATGATTCTATGATTCTATAATCAAAATCCCCTGTATACTAATAACCGTTTGCATCCAGAACAATATTCCATCCTCCTGTTTAGGATTTCTTATCGAAGGACTGCAAAAGGAGAATTTTAGCTCCACTGCAAAATTCTTCTCCTGCCTGAAGTGGAAACTGGGATGCTCACCTTCGCTGTGATGGCATGCTTCTCCCTCACTGCACGGCTTTATCCTCCCTTCTGTACTTAACTTACTGCAACCATTCACAGAAATGTGTGACGAGCCAGCGTACCAGACTGCACCAGTGCCTTTACCAGGGCCTGGGTATTTTCTAGAAATTCCCATGAGCTCATATGGCATGTTCATTTCTCTGCTGTGCACTGTATTACACTCCCTTCAGTATTTCCTCCTTTGCAAACCTTTGCAAAAATGGACACAGCAACCACAGGCAGTTTGGAGGACAGTTGTTTAGGTGTCCTTCTAAATCATCTGTCCCTGTAGCCTTAAAATTATTTAAGCATCAGAGTAAATCAGCTACATATCCTTGAGGATCTGGGTCACAGATGTATTAGAAAATGTTATCTTCGCTTTGAAGTACAACTTCAATACAAATGTGCTTGCTTCATGCTGCTCCTTCCCTTCTTGCTTATTTATCCCAGACACCTTTTTGTTAGTGAAAGAAGCAGAAATAGGTTACTTTGTATTTCAGGCCTTTATATTTCCAGGCATTCTGGGGCCACTTTATTTTGAGGAAAAAAAATAAATATATTTTCTGGGGTGGCACACCTACATTAAGGCACCACATATCACTGACAGAAAATGGCAGAAACCATTTTTAGTGGTGGGCTGGTAGCCAAGCCCAGGGAGAAAGCAAGTAGAGGTGACCTAGGTACATTAGAAATTCCTGCTCTTTGTGAAAGCATAGGCTGAAACTCGTCCACCTCTGCCTGAGCTAGATAAATACCGCTCTGTGTGTCTTCCTACAGGAAGGGATTATAAGTGAGACTTCTAAAAGGAAGGTCCTTTTCTGTTCAACACAAAAGTGGTAAGGTGATGTGGTTTTGCTGTCCCTTGCTAAATGATGGCTGCACATCTATGGTGTTTTGTGAGCAACGACAGATGGAATTTTTTTCCAGGGTGAAATACATTAAACAATATCAGTGTCTGTAAGTAGTAATTAGTAGCCATTTGATGTCACAATATTAAGCTCATATTTCCATAATTTTCATAAAAATAGATTGGTGTTTTGGTTTTTTTTTTTGCATGCTGCTTTTTGGGGAGATTTCAATTTATCTTGGCTAAAGCATTTCTTTTTTCTTCTCACAGAATAAACTATATTTTGCCAGAAAGCATTTCAGTCAGTACTGAGTCATACTCAGGTTGCCTAACTCATCGAGAAATGCCGCTTGCGCCGAGTTGCTCGCTGTGCAGGAAGGGCAATCTGGACTTTGGGGCAGTATGTGGTAGGGGAGAGGCTCAGGAACAGAGAGGAATGTTGGGTTTGGGGTTAGTGGAGAGGAGAGGTTGGAAAGAGAAGGTGTTTCAGAGCGACAAAAGAGAAGTGGCTAAGAAGGGGTTGCAGAAGAAAAGGGAAGAAATGTAGAAAAATAGGGAGAATCAAAGAAGGAGGAAGGGAAGCAACTCAACAAAGATAGAGCACACAAGGAACTGTAAGGGATGAAACAGAAACCAGTTCACTACAAGAATCTAAGGGCTCCTGTACAACGTGTGCGCAGAATTAGAGGGCTGGAGGTCTTTAATGCCAACCATGGTGACAGTGACCGTGGTTGCTTCCTACCCGAATGCGTGGTGGCATCTACACGTCAGGGTTTCTGAATCCTGTTGTGTTGATTCTCATGCTAAAGCCCTTTCAAGGCAGCCAGGGAATGCTACCAGCATGACTGGTCACGGCCACTGGAATTCCGGACACTCTCCTGAGGCAAAAGCACTTGCGAAGAAAAACGTGCAAATGAGTCAATAAAAAGAAGTCACAAATATTTTCAGAGCTATTTCTGAGTTTTGAAGGCAAATGCTCAAAAATACATCATCCTCTTCCCTCCCACATGTCAAGGGCTCGTCCCAGCCTCCTGAGGAGCAGAAATGAATGCGAGACAAATTGCGGAGATCCAGGTGGAACATAATAGTAATATTTGTTTTAATTTTTGTCTTTATTGTACACAGTTCCAATAACTTTTTCTGACTCTTCTTAAATTTTTATAGTACTCCTGTATGCATTTAAAAGGATATTGTTTAGTCAGCAGCTGTCATTGCTTTAGTTATAATAGCAATATTCGCTCCACAAAGCTATGTAAATCAGGTAAACTCACATTCTAATCCAGTATTTCCACATGCCATTTATTTGCGCTATTCTTAAGAATCTAAGAGTTATTTAAACTCTCTCTGATCTCCTCTGCTGAAGAATCACATTTGGCTGGATTTCTCCTGCAACTGAAGCCAGCCTGGCCTTCTTCTCTTGGGCTGTTCACAGCACAGTTAGAGATGGGAACGAGAACATAAGATTTTCTGGGAAACTGTATCTACTTGTTCATTTTTGCTGCACAATGGTAGGAAAAAAAATCACACATTATTTTGTGCTTTTTCCTTCGTTGCCAAGGCTTGCCCAGGGTTTGAATGGACTGCACGGAGCTGCTAACAGAAACACGGACTCACTTGAGAAGGCCCGCTGTGATTGGAATCAGCCAGTAAAGCCTGAGCAAGGGCCCTTTTGAATTTGTTCAAGTGGCAAACACAAAGATAAGTATTGATAGCAGATCCTAATAAACCTTCATGTGACCAGAAACAATATCCAACTGCTGCAGCCTTTTAAGCACACGCAGTTGCGGCAAATCTTGCAGGCTTGACACACAGAATATTCCCACTAGAATTAACAGGAATTTGCCTGAACAGGGATTGAATGACTTGCAGTCCAGGCCTACAAGCCTTTTCTCATGACAGCATCCAATTAAAATTAATGAAGTAACTTGTTCAGGATCACCCAGGGAAATGATGGGAGAGGCAGGAGGGGAACTCAGATTACGTGAGTCACTGCCAAGTTCCTTGATGTTACGAAGTCAAAAATACTTAGAAAACAGAAATGCTGAAGAACAGTGAGAAATGCTAGCCATTAGTTAAAATGGCTCCCAGGCAATATGTCTGGGGTGATCAATTTGCGTATGTATCACCCTTGAGGTATAAAGTCTTGCTTTCTGGCAATATTTCTAACCTATCTCACATCGAATCAGGTATTATGATTAAAAATGTGGGAGTATCATATTTTGTAAAGGAAAAGAATTATGTCTTAACATGCCAGGTGGACTCGATCTCCGTTCTACACCATATTTCAGCTGCCCCTTGACATTTCAGAGCAGCCCAGAGATGATGGTCTTTCACATTCAGCTGGATGTGCCGGGGTTTGCCCCTTGCCCAGCTCAAAACAGTAAATTACATTATGCCCGTGACCAACCCTCCTCCTTTCTCTAGCTCACCCTCTACACTGGATGCAGCTGAAGGGAGATGACCTTCCCTTGCAGGCTGGTTGAGAAAGCAGCTATTAAATCAACTTGTCATCACCTACGGTGTTAGAGTGGCATGAAGGGAGCAGGGAAGATGTAAGGATTTGGCCTGCTATTTATAAAATTAACAAGTTTGCTTGCTTGTGTTGCAAAAGCCACATGGGAGTCACTAAAAACAGGAAGAGTTTCAGAAATCTAATTTGCTTTTCATTGTGTATGCTGTTTGATTACCTTGTACATTTCTTTCTGTTTGCAATAAAAATAGTTACTTCCCAGTCATTTTCATTTTAGGTCTCTCTCTAGCCCTCACGCACCAATATAACATTTGAATTGCAAATACTGTAAGAAATTTTTATTAAAGATAGTGACTTCCTCTGGAATAGCATGTATATATGCATCTATATCTTCCTAATGTTTTCAGTTACTGTGAGGATTTATTCTGTCTGTCTTCTAGCAAGTGGCTTTTAACTAGTTCTGTGTCTCTAAGTGAGGAAGAAGGGAGGAGCAGTGCATTTAATGTACCTTCTCAGAAAACTGTTCAGCCACAGCTTTTGAAAGAAACATCTGAGTATTGTGCAAGAACTTCAATGCGCAGAGAAAACCCTCCTTGACCAGACACTCAGTACCACCTTGTCTAACTCCCACGCAATTTAAATGATTAAAGTGAATTCAAGAGGAAGATCCTATAATGAAATTGCATCTTCTTCTATTTTTTCCAGCTGCTTCCCCCTCTCCCACAATACCTAACACAAAATGAGTAGCTTGCTTGCTGTGGTCCATTATACTCCAAAAGGAACAAGAAAGGGTGTCTGAAAGAAAAATATATAACATGTCAAGGCATGTCTACAAACACCATGATCGTGCCATCCAAATCCCTGAGCCCCTGAATGCAATATATTTTCTCCAGTCTGCTAGCTGCCCATGGAAACAGTGTAAGAGGAATTAAAAAACCCACCTCCCTAACATTCAGGAGAACAAACTCACACAGGCCATCGATGAAGGCAAAATAGGTAAGTCCCCCACGGAACAAGCACCTCTCCTAAGCTTCTTCCACGCAGAATGTGAAGCATTTTCCCATTAGTGGGGACACCATTAACCTTTTCTGAAAAAGGAACAAAGGCCACATTGGATTTTCACTCCCTTGAGCTGAAGTTGCAGAAGTGTGTGGCTGTGCCAGTGCAAAAAAACCCCACAGGGTCCCCTGATCATAATGAAACACCATGTTACAGAAATAAGACCTAACAGTTTTAGCTTTCTGCTCAGCTTTATGACCAGCATTTCAAAACAACTTATATTTGCCGCTCAGTAGATATTATTTCTTTTGGAAGCCTGTATATACTTATTAGACTTTTTTGGCAGAAACAGTTGTTAAGGTAATACAGCAGCAATAGAGTAATGATTTGTGTTTGTCCATAGGGTCTGGCTTATCTTTCATGGAAGTCAGTTGGAGGTGCATAAAGATGGAATAAACTTAGGACCCTTCTAACTTTGGTAAGGTCAGTAATTATGGTGGCACTGACCAGGCACTGACCAAGCAGCAAAACCATCTAAAACCATGTAAAAGTCACAGGCCAATTTCATACAGAAGTATACCATTAAACTGAGAGTGTACAAAGATCCCAAACTGGCCTCCTCTGGTCTGTGACCCTCCTTCACCCTTTGTTACTATCAGTTTGTCTCTGGTTTCAGCAAAGTCACTCATGACATATATCAACATAAATAAGATTAGAAGGCAGCCCCTTGATTTCTCTCCATCTCTATATTTTCCCTATGCTCCTTTGATGAACAAAGAGGGTGCACCTTTCTTCTTCTTTAAGTAAGTTGGTAGAACGTTGTTGATTTCGGTACTTGATGAGCTGTAAACAGTCACTTAAGAGGGAAGAAGTCAAGAGTCCAGATTTTTTGTCTTTATGTGCCTAGATCCACGTGTCCAAGTGACACAACACAGCATAGATCTATTGGTCTCAGTCAGCGCCTTGAGAAAGGACTTTCTAATTTCAAATCCAAAGGACTGTGCTCCTTCTACTGAAATCCATGAAAATACTGGTTCAACAGGTGCGGGATATAAGGCTTGAAGAGTCTGATTTTCAGAAGTTCTGGGCTCAAGCTTTTCTCATTGGCGTCAGCTGAAACAGAGGAAGATAAATGCTGGTCCTAAGACATGGCTTCAAGCTCCAACAGGGTAGGTTTAGACTGAACATTAGGAAAGAATTTTTCACAGAAAGAGTGATAGGGCATTGGAACAGGCTGCCCAGGGAGGTGGTGGAGTCACCATCCCTGGCTGTGTTTAAGAGCCGTTTAGATGTGGTGTTGGGGGATATGGTGTAGGGGAGAACTTTGTAGAGTAGGGTAGATGGTTGGACTTGATTATCCAAAGGGTCTCTTCCAACCTAAACGATTCTATGACTCTATATCAGGTCACCAATGCTTTGCCTGGGTCATCTGCAGTGATGGAAAGAGGCTTTCCACCCGTTCACAGCTGTCCCGCTGTCCCATGCTGGCTACAGAGAGGATGAGCACCAGGCTTATGTTCTACAGCAACACTCATGTTGCTGTTAGCTCATGTGTACTGGCTTTCAAAGTGCACAACATTTTACACTGCATGATAGGCTGCCCTATATATTAAATAGCTTCGTACCACAGTGTAAAACAGCAGAAAACTAAACAGTAAGTTGTGTTACATGCTCTTTGAAATTGTTTACAGCGACACACAAAATAAGAACTAGGGTTTCAAGTGAACAGAATACGCTACTGTCAACAAAGTCAACGCGTGCAGCACATACCACATTGATAATTAAGTCTGGCCACATTTAGGGAATATGGCATGACAATTCATGAAGCCAAACACAATTCCAAATGTCTTCAATTTCCTAACAAGTGTTGTTTTAGCAGTAGGATGCCCCGTTGCCCTACTGTCTTACTGCATTCATAAACTGAAATCAATATTTTCAGTGTTATTTGCAGTCTAAATGATGATAGATGTTTTAATTTTGAGGTTGCTGTATTATATTGTGTCATTAATGGGATTTTCCCCTCCTCTGTCTTCCTTAAATGATGTCCCTATTTTCCCTTCAAGATAAGTCTCCTGGCTGCATTTTCAACAATACCAGACAGAAGGAAGCTTCTATCATTTATTAAGAAATGTGTTTTTAAGGTTAATTTCTTTCCCTTTTATAGTAGATAGATATATAAAGCTGTTTCAGAGCAGCATCAATTGAAATACTATTTAGGTTTGGAAAGATACAATTACTAATGCAGAAACAGCAGGGAGACCTACAGGCTACACAAAATCATTATTTTTAATAAGTCATACTCATAGTTTAGTGAGCCTGGTGGTTTATCTCTAGGAGGAACTTACACATTGTACTTCATCTACAGGCAAATCTAGTTGCTGATCTCATTCATTTTGCTCCTGTGGTAACTTAAATTGGCATCACAATGAAAACTGCGATGTGAATTAAAGAAACAGCCATGACTGGTGTCGGGCCTTTCCTCCAGTAAAGAATACACACATTCTTCATAATAAATTCAAGTTTGTAGTCACCTTGACTATCTATGATAAAATCCTGTTAAGGTGTCCAACTCCTTCCTTCATAAGAAAAAAATTGCTTTTCCAAAATGTCAGCTTACTACAGTCGGGAAGAACAAATGATCTGTTCATTGGCAGGCAAACATAAATCTCAGTGGCAGTAAATGAAAAAAGAAGGGAGAGATGTGTTTTTAGTTGAGACCACAAGGTGAGCACATGGTATTTAAAACAACTTTCCATTTTCATTCTTCCATGTAAGACTGGTTAGAGAGAAGAAAGAAGAAGTTAGACTAGGTTGGCGATGCTTCATTCTGGATGAATTGAACTGACCTTTCACTTTCAGACACCAAACAATATGATTGACCTCATTCACTTTCATTTATGTAAGATGTGTGGGCGCAGTACCACAGGGTCTGGCAGAAACTGGACGACTTATACTGAGAGAATATCTTTGGTGTCTCATTGTCAGAGCACAGAGAAAGACACTACCTTAAGACACGGTCAATGAAGCTTTTGAGCTTGCCCAGGAAATAGGACACCAAAAAAGATGTATCGGGAGAGTCGTCTCTCTGGCCGTGCTGTCTTCTCCTACATAACTTTTCTGTAATTTCTGCTGACTGGCATTCAGTAATGTCTTCTGCCCTTGCAATTAATAAGAGCCCATTAAAATGCATGGGGGTATGTCTGGCAATAGAAGGAGCTTGTTACTCGGTCAAAGCGAACCGAGCCTTTCAGTTCTGAGTGGCAGTACTACCTGATACACTTAGGTATTGTCAAAGAATTAGTGACTCAGAAAAGGAAATACTAAGTAATACAGGTATATGAAAATAAACTGCAATATGGTATTACCACGTTGTCCTTTATAAGGAACCCGACACCATATTAAATGAGAATCAAATTCATCCTTGATACTAAAAAAATATTGAAAAAACCCCACTGAACTGTAAACGTGGACAATAGCACATCTCCTAATACGTTTTGAGACGCTGTTGTTTATTTGAGAAAGTTGACTCTGTTCTTGACATTTGCTCTTATGTTCATGGTAATAAAGCTCTGGAAATCTGCAGAGGCAGTTTCTTAATAGTTTGGCTTCTAAAAAATCCAAGAACATCCAGCCAGCTAGATAGTCCAACCAACAACATATGCCAACTTCACTGCTAATTGCCTGTTTTAAGCCAGACCAGCTGAGTGTCTACTACCTTACATTTTTACTGGGCTAAACTCAACATTTTAACACAGATTGTAAAAGACATAATTCCGAATTACTAAATATTCTGGCTGACCAGAACAGAAGTGTTATCTGTCAGTCCTTAATCCTTTTTTTAAATTAAATGTTGGCAACTTTAAAGTAATTTTGAAGGCAAAAACTGAAAAATCTTGTTTGAAAGCAATTAATTGCAGCATATTTGTATTTCTAATATTTTTTCCATTTTTAAACTATCGGTCAAATCAGTGAAGAATTGTGACTGTTGAACAAATACGTTTTTCGTAAATAAATAATTAGTAAAATTTATGAGTCTGAGTCGCTCCACTCTAGATACTGTATGTCATAATTTTCTAAGACCATACTTTGGTTAGAAATATGTGTCACTTGCAACTATTTGTAAAATACTGAGTGTGTATTTAACCTTGAATTATGTAACTGATTGATTGATGAATAATCACTAGTGTTTCCATAATTTCTACTGCAGTACAGCCTAACATCCCCACTGATACTGGACACCCATCGAGTTAGACTCTGGGCAACCAAAACTAATCTGTCCGTTCAGAATCACTCATAATAGAAGTGCTTAGAAAAGATCAGAGTAGAAGAAGAAAAAGCCAAAATCTGCTTTTTAAAAGTTTAGTGCTGAGACAAAGGCAGAGGGAACCATTTCTCTGAATCACAGAATCACAGAATTACCTAGGTTGGAAGGGACCTTTTAAGATCATCTAGTCCAACCAATGGGAAAAAAAAATAAAAAAACCCAAACCCAACAACAACAACAACAAAAAAAACCCAAAAAAACCACACCACCAGAAACACACCCACCACACAAAACACAACCCAGCACTAATCCATATCCCCGAGCACCATGTCGACTCGTCTCTTGAATACCTCCAGGGATGGTGCCTCAACCAC
>JAOXNO010000001.1:81774692-81787351 GCA_028565335.1 Limnodromus scolopaceus | reverse complement strand
AGCATTGCCTTTTACTGTACTGTTATTTGTAGAACTACTTAGAGCACAGCACTGCATTTTGTGCGATCAAATCAGCTCGGCCATACTGACCACAAGCCCTGTGCTGTAAACTGGGATTCTCCTTCAGCTCAGGTTGACAGATGTCTGCTAGGAAAAGTCAACATGCAACTGCTTTGGGGATATGAGGAAAGAGCTGGACAGAGGCTTTGTCCTCTTGGACTCGTGACCGAGGATGCACGTGGCACCAAGTGGTCCTCAGGGAGGAAGGAAAGGTGCTGCAATGTTCTTTGGCCCCTCAATTTATAACCAAGCTCTATCCTAGCTGTCACGGCTGGCACTGTGAGAGTCATTTTAATGACACTGTGGAACTGAAAGAAGATTCAGGGAGAAACAAGCCACACAGCCTCACCTCAATCCCTGGGAAGGTGGTGGAGCAAATCCTACTGGAAGTCATTTCAAGACAAGGACAGAACAAGAAGATGCTTAGGAGCAGTCAGCACGGGTTTATGAAGGGGAAATCAAGAGACAATGGGCATAAATTGAAACAGAAGAAATCCTATTTAAACCTAAGAAAAAAATATTTTACTGTGAGGGCGACTGAGCACTGCCACAGGTTTCCCAGAAAGATTTTTGAGTCTCCACCCTTGAAGGTACTGAAAACGCAACAGGACATGGTCCTGAGAAACCTGCTCTATCTGTCCTTTCTTGAGCAGAGCAGCTGGACCAGACGATCTCCAGGGGTGCCTTCTAACCTCAGCCATTCTGTGAATTGCTATAAGGTGGTTTATTCTGGGATCAAGTAACTGAAGCCTATTGCTGTCATCACTAAGCTATATCAGATCTAATTTCAACACATTTGTTACAGACATAGTACAAAACCAGTTAACTGCAGGGCATCAACACTGGCTATCTCTTTCCTTAAAGAAAAGGTCCGTGCTTGTGAGAAGTAACTTTTCTAGAAGCATTTGTGGAGGAGGAGAAGGTGCATATCTGTTACTGAGTCCATCTCCAGGTAAATGACTGATAGGTGGAACACAGGAACCCTTTTGTACGTCAGCACCGAGAGGGCTGGAAGTGTGCCACAGCAGTCAACTGCACCTTGTACAGCTTTTTATCGCAACACAACTTGCAGTTTCAGACTGTTGATTTCAACAAAAAACACTCCAGACATCTTTAAGAGTGCTTTTCACCTCTGCTAATCAGATTAGGAAGCATGTAATTAAGTATCAGCTCTTACTAAGACAGAAAACCCCTTCTCAAGCAATGATAGGATGAGGAGCTGGAAAACTGTTTATTTTAACACACTTGGTGGAAGCGAGGAAAAGGATGAGGTTGAGGGATTGTACAATATCACACAGAATTATAGGAAAGAAACTCAGGCACATGCCATGACAA
The DNA here is from genome assembly GCA_028565335.1 of Limnodromus scolopaceus. Lineage (NCBI taxonomy): Eukaryota > Metazoa > Chordata > Aves > Charadriiformes > Scolopacidae > Limnodromus > Limnodromus scolopaceus. The sequence goes on along the minus strand of JAOXNO010000001.1, from coordinate 81,785,956 downwards.
TCAAAGAAAGGATCACGCTAAGGGAAACAGCAAACTCTTTTTCTAAGCCTCTCAAATAGCGAAAATACTCAGGAGTGCATTTAGGATGCACGCAAAAGACTTACTCTCCCAGCACATGATGCTCTTTGGGTAAGAACCCCAGAATATTGGCAAGACAAGGAAAAGCTCATACTGTCTGTACTAGTGTATGATGTTGCTCTCCTATGAATGAGAGGGTTTGGTCTGCACGGCTATCAATTTGGCAGAGTCCTCACACGGCAAGCGCTGCTGTGCTGGCTGCAGAAGAGGATCTTTTCTATCACTTTCAATAGCCACCAGGCCCAATTCTTGCAAAATAAACCCAGGAATCAATACAGTCTCTGAAGTAGCTTTCACCTCTGACTTCATCTTGCTCGGTGTCGGGGGCTCTCGAACTACGGTATACAAACCATTTCAAAGCGCTGCGCCTGTACCACGCTGCAGCTGTGGCAGCTGGAATTGGATCCCAATTAATTTAACAGCAAAGACAAAGCGAAAAGCATCAAAAGCCCAGGCAGTTTGGTGAGGCTGAGCATCCCTGCGAGAGATGTCCCAGAAAGAGGAAGATGTACTGCGAATCAGAGTTGGGATAGGTCCCAACTCTACGCTGTGCCCAAGCAGAGAGCTTTGGATGAAGAAGTTCAGCCAGAGCTTTCCTTTCCTCTGCCCGTCTGCACAGCTGCTGCCTCGTCACTGTTGGGAATGACAAAATTTGGTCAAAGAAAGTTTGATCAGTGCTACTCACGGCCAGCGATACAAAATGGAGGCAGCAGGGAAAAGCAGAAAATGAATGGCGAGTCCTAATGAAGTTCCTCTGAGCAGCTTTCATCTCATACATCACACATTAATGCAGCATTTAAAATTTTATTTCTTTAAGTCAGTAACAGAAAACTTAAATTATGCATTACTAATAAAGTAACTTACAGAGAGCCTAAAGCCTTTCAAGAAGTGAGAAGTTTTCAGAGGGTCTATTGCAGAAGCTGACATGGTGATGCTACCCACAGAAGAATGTATTTGGGACCCTTTCTGGACACTATCAGGTGAAAAGGATTTCCTAATGGGATGGCAACTGGTGAGAGTCAGAGCTGGTGAAAGAATAAAACTGGGGATAAAGCTGGCTTTGCTGTTCAGGAGTGGTTAGTGATCACACCTCAGTCACAGTGCGTGGTATGCACAGACGTGGCTTAAATGGTACCATTTAGGTGAAAGCGAGTTCTGTGGGATTCACCAGTTTAAAGACAATTAGACCTCATAAAAACTAATCGTCACACAATGCACCTTGCTCCACAGCAAAGACATGGAAAACAGAATATCAAGCCCCAGCTTTCAGGAAGACTGTTAGTAGCTAGAAAAAGCTCCACAAGTTGCTGTGTCAGTGTTACGGGTATGCTCAAGCCTAACCATGATACCTGATACACCTGAGGTTAAGCCAGTCCCCATTTTTAGAGATCTTAAGCCCACAAAAATGGTAAAAAATACCTAAACAACCAAACCAGGTTTCACAAAGCTCTGCAGTGAGAAATCGTGGGGCTTGGGAGACCTGATCTCCCAAGCTTGTAAATACCTTCAGCACCCACCTCGCTCATACCCATCCCAACTTCTCCCCTCTGGGGCACGGGCAAAGCCAAGTTCCTCTGCTTTGCAATGACCCTCAGGGTCTTCCCACCAAGGGGCTTGTGCTGCTCGAACAGTCAAGCTTCTGCTTTAAAAACCATTACTTCTACTCCCATCTAAATGGGTTGATCACATGTTTGCAGGTATCGCATCTGCTTTCACTACAAAGTAATACACGAAGCACATTCCCCCTATAGCACAGCCACCTGGACATACAGATGTTTGTTCAATTATTACTATTTTCTACGCGGTAAAGGAAGAAGTGTTGACAAATACTGAAAGGATCCATACTAAGGTTTGTATCAGTATAACCATGCACATGTAACTATTATAGCCATAGAGAGCTATAATAGTTACACCAGCACAAAAACTGTTCAGTGTAAGCCTGTAGTCATACAATATGAATTATTGTATTATATGTAGTCATATAATACAAACAAATGGAATTTATGGTCTGCACATCAGCTGGGTATGATGATAATTCATAGCCTTTTACATATGCTAACTAATATGAGTGTATGTATGTATGTATGAGTATGTAAGTATGTCTGAGTAATTTTACTTCTCAGTTCAGATGGATTAAAAAGAGTGTGAACCCAGTTGCAAGCAGAAATTTGCGAAGCTGTGGTAATTTAATAATTGCAAGTCATAAAGCAATATTCCACTTTTCTTATCCTGTCAGAGCTGGGGTGAAGTGACATTAGTGCAAAAGAAAGGAGATTGCTTTTACAGACGTCCTGGGGTAGGGACAGGGCCCTTCAGTGGGACACACCAAGTCGCACAAAATCAAGCCTCCTCCCTTACTGCAGTAATAAATAATTACTGAACCAAAACAGATAAGGGCAATTAGCAATGATCTTGAGAAAGACTATTTTAATATGGAACAGAGCACTGTTAAAGCCATTAAACTGCTTGTAAAACCCCCCCAAAACTCAGCAGGATTTTAACATCCGCAGGTAGGCAAAATCTATCAACACCACTGCTGTGTTTTGAGTCAGGCACAGCTTATACCGTGGGTCCTAATCTGTTCCACGGTGCTGCTTTTTTCGGCCGTGCTTTGCTACTCCTTCTTCCCGTAGATCTATATGCGCTTCAGCAGTGGGCGGAAGCGATCCCTGCCTCCCGTAGTGATAGTTTACGCAGCCCTTTGGTTCGCCGTTACGAAAAGTCCCTTCGCACCCTGCCAGACACAGGCAGGGGAAGTCTGCCTCAAATTCAGAAACGTTTCCTTTCAAGCAGGAATGGAGGCGAAGAACGGAAGCGTGCGACAGAGGTCTGGGAGGAAGGGAAGCTTCTCTACAAATCAAGACATGAGAAATATAAAAATAATTTCGAAGTGGCAAACCCAGAATCCAATTCACAACTCTTACTGTGGTATCGACAGCCTGAAAAAAAAGGCATCACGCAATCTGAATGCAACGAAGTAATAAAAATACGGCTTGTTTTTGTGCTAACAAGGTCTTAACTCAATTATTCAGATTAGAAGAACCTGTTATTGAACAGAATTTCCTTTACTATGCAAGATATGTTTCCTCTCATATGAGCTACATTGTGCAAAACATTTGTGAACATTTTTCATCATATATTGTGTGAAGCTTCCATTCTTTTTCTTTCAAAATATTGCATATTCGGGTGGGATAACAAGAGATAATACCCAGATCTGCATGTAGAATATCCATTCGAGCTCAGTCTTCATAACATTCAGGGCTTCCTGAACACAGGGACCAGAGAGGATGCTATGTTTCTTCTCTTCGCGCCTATTTCAGGAAGAGGCATCTTGTTAAGGGTTAATTACTACTCAAACATGGAAAAATTGATATGCAAAGGAGCACCCAAAGTGTACAGACATTTCCAAAGAGGGGGCCACAGAAGTGATTTCCTCTCAGCTATATTTGCTACCTGTGTTCAGCTCATATAGAGAGACACAGGTTCTGTAGGTGATTTTACATTATCAGCATCTTTCTAATTAAATCCCAACAGCTTTAAAAGGCTATTACTGCTTACAAGATTCACTTCCAAACCCTGAAACTTTGCTCTTCTTAACTGTGTTCTCTCTCATACTTTTTTAGAGAATTACACTACTAATGATGGGATTAATATTAAGCCATTTCATTATAAATGGATTGGATGTACTCTTAATATCTTGAATTAATCTGCATTTGGCAAGCACACCTCTGCCTTCATCAGTCTTTCCAAAAGAAATTCAGAATGACAGATTCATTAGATGTCATAAATAAAATGTCTGCAAGGTTAACCTGTGAGACAGGACTGGATACCTTTTACAAGAGGGAAAGCTAAGCATACCTTTCCAAGAATCATAGAAATTAGACAAGGCTACAGAGTTTTTTGATTGCTTGTTTTCCCCCACTTTCTAGTGACTGTAACAGTTGCTTTATTCCTGAGGGCTTGGCTATTTTTTAAATTTTTTTTTGTCAGGTGCTATACGGATGGTAAACTTGCACATTCTCACACATTTCCTTTCGAGCTTGTCAAATCTACTGAGTTTGGTTTTGAGAGGGCCTTAATCTCCTGGCTCATCTTGTCTTGGCCACCGCTCCGGCCGGGACTCCACTGGCCCTGGCAACACTGCTGAGCGTGCCAGCAGTCAGTCACCTGCGTCCTTCCCAGAGCCAGCCACCTTCCAGCCTTCCACGGTACACGCAGCAGAGCTCAGCCTCAACCAAATCGTGTTTTTTCTTTCCGTAGAGAGGTTAGGGAATTGGGCAGCACTAAAAGGAGGGGGGAAAAGAGACTTCCTGAATCATCTTCCCCTTTGCAACACAGCCAGCCAAACGCAGTCTCCAGCCTTCCGCTTGGCATGGAGGCATCTGCAGTTGGATCCTGCTTTGCATGAGGGAGCAGATGGAGGCACTGAAGGGATAAGAAGTGCTCCTTCCAAGGAAGGAACTCACCCTCTGAGGGGAGGTTGGGGACAGGATGATTTCCATGACTCACCTTTTGACAGTGGCACAAAAGTAGCGTTTGGGGAGTCATTGTTATCAACCATGTTATTGGCGACATAAATCAACAAGACTTCCTAGAACCATTAAGGGCCTGACCTATTGCAGCAGGTATTGCGCTGTCTGAACAGGGGCACAGGAAATAAGGGACATTACCTCAGGCTTCTGCTGAGCTTTGAAGTGAACTGCTGCAGACAAGGGAAAAAAAGAGCGAAGGAAAGAAAAAAAGATTGATTTTCCTTTTGGCAAATATTTGGCTACAAGGATCTGCTCATCTGTCATTTGCCTTGCCTTGAGAATTGGCCTTTGCAGAATGAAACAAACAAACACTTCTACACTGTATGGCATTTTGTATTGACATAAAGCCGCGCTGAGGATAACAGACATTTATAGAGCAATTCATATGACTTTAAAATTATCCACCTTTGCCTTTGCTTAGTGTTATTTAATCTAATAGTTTGCATTTGTTATTTGAAATGTACGCAGAGTAGATTGCGTCGCTGATAGCTATGTGAAAAGCCTGCTGTCTGTTAAGAAGACTTATCAGTTGCGTGCATACTAATGTACTCTCCTGAGGGCAGGATTTCATGTGGACAATTACAGGCAGGCTATGTTCCCCACCTACTCCTTAGAGGGGGCAGAGAATGGCTGCACCAACACAGATTCCCCAGAAGACCCGTATACTTCCCCAGAAGACCCATATACACCATAGTACAGTCTTCCACTGTATGGGGTGCGTTGGAAATAGAAAAGTATAAACTGCTATACTTGCTCTGATTATGCTCAGCTTGCTCCTGTTCCCTTGTGGGTCACTGCCAATTGTCAAAGGTTGGCATAATGCTGCAGCTTCTGTAAAGCTGCCATGTGGACAGGCAAAATTCAGGGACGTGAAGGCAGCTCACTTATACTAAACTCCCTGACAGCTCATCCTTCACATTTCCTACCGCCCACTCACACACAACACTCCCTGCTTGGTGAGCACAAGCGTGGTGAAACAGAGAACTGGGCTTTAATTGCCAGAAGTCTTATCCTGTGGGTACTTTCTGGGAGATAACAACTTCACCGCCAACTCCTGTGATGTGCACAGTTAGGACTTGGTCACCACAAAGACAGAGAAAATTTCCTGAACCTGTTGGAATAATTTAATTCTTGGTGAATCTTCAGCTAAAGTCCATTATCCTTCAGGAAGAGTAAATTTAGACCATTAACATCCATATTCTGATCTTCCCCATCCCCTGTCTTGCTTTGCTTTAGTATCACAAAACAAATACATGGATAATTTAATTATCTAGCTGATAATGTGCAGAAGAAAACTCCAGGGACAGATAGTTATTTATGTCTGAATATAGGACTCACATTCATATTTATGTAGCTGATAAGCATTCTGACTATCAGGGTTATTATCACATCAAGATTTTTAAAGGCAGCTGATCTTTATATCTTCTACAGAGATGTCACTCAACCCCGGCTCTTTTCTCTTCTTCTGGTGTCCAGGAAGCCTTCATCAAGTAGATGATATACGAAGTATACCTTTGTGTAAGCTAAACCTTAGAAGTTTGATTGATACTAAGCATCAAGTTTTGCTGACAAGCAGTGAAAAGTGTAAGATTCACAAAGCATATTACTATTTTCACACAAGTTCTAGGCTTTTTTCCAAGCAGTATTAACTTTTGAAGTGCATTAAAAACCAGTGCAAAGCTGGGAATATCACAGAATCGTAGAATCATTTAGTTGGAAGAGACCATTAACATAGCACTGCCAACCTACCACTAAGCCATGCCCCTCAGCACCACAAGTCTTTTAAACACCTTACAGGGATGGTGACTCCACCACTTCCCTGGGCAGCCCGTTCCAATGCTTGATAACCCTTTTGGTCAAGAAACTTTTCCTAACATCCAACCTAAACCTCCCCTGGCACAACTTGAGGCCATTTTGTCCTATTGCCTGTTACCTGGGAGAAGAGACCGACCCCCACCTTGCTACAACCTCCTTTCAGGTAGTTGTAGAGAGCAATAAGGTCTCCCCTCAGGCTCCTTTTCTCCAGACTAAACAACCCCAGCTCCCTCAGCCTCTCCTCATAAGACTTGTTCTTCAGACCCCTCACCAGCTTCGTTGCCCTTCACTGGACCCGCTCCAGCACCTTTTGAGGAGCCCAAAACTGAACAGAGTGCCCTGACAATCAAAGCTCTCATGACCATACCCAATAATTCTATTAAAGAAACACCTGGCAGTTATCCAAAACAGTATCTTGTTATCTGGTTGTATTAGAGAAGACAAACAGGGACTTTGACTGAATACCTGTGAAACACAGCAAAACCTGCTTTTCAGTTTCCCTGTCATCCCCCAGCAGCACAGGAACAGGCCGGATCCTTGCTAGAACCATGACACAGCAGTGCTGCTGTTACAATCAAACCTGTCTTGTAGCATGGGCCCCTTGCAGATGGGGTCATGTCATCGTATCAACCATGACTTGCTCAGGTCCCAGTGGCAGCCGAGACACCCCTGAGCCCCAGGATCACACCCCAACCACGGCTCCAACCCAAGTCCCACCAGGGATGGAGGCAGGCCTCCACGTGTGTCCCTGTTCCACGCTGTGGGTCATTCCCATTTACTTGGGCATCTGGGACCCCTTTGAATGTGAATTGGGTACGTGACTAGTTGCCCCTTGGCAAAGGCACACCAGGGACTAGATCTAGGGGCCAGATCTAGGGGCCACTGTCCACGCTTGTCTAATGTACTTCAAGGTTTCAAAGAGAAGACTTTGTATCGTGGTGTGAGAACAAGTTCAGACTTATGGTTAGGTTTTGGTGAACACTGTGGGTGTACTTGCAAATGGATGCCTTCACTGTGTGACTTAGTAGTGATGGCTGCCCTCAATGAGGAGGTGAACACATGACCCAGCAGTGGTAGTCTGAAAATGGAAACAATTTTTTAGCTTCAGATAGCCCTTTTCAGTAAAGACAGAACAGTTGTTTCAGTAAATAATGACAAATATTCTTAAAAGAGCTGTTTTCTAGATTTTTGATAGTAAAAATAGCTCTAATACTATTTAAAGAGCAGTTTAATTTTTTTACTCAGGCTGTGGAGGCAACGAAATATGCAGTACCACAGAGCCAAAGAAAAGTTTGTTTCAGGTGATGTTTTCCACCTGAATATGAGGAGGAACTTCTTACTTTGAAGGTGGCAGAGCACTGGAATAGGCTGCCCAGGGAGGTGGTGGAGTCTGCGTCTCTGGAGACATTCAAAACCCGCCTGGATATGTTCCTCTGCTCTAGGTGGACCTGCTTTGGCAGGGGGGTTGGACTAGATGATCTCCAGAGGTCCCTTCCAACCCCATGTGATTCTGTAAATGGACTCTGCTCTATGAAAACACTAGTGCTAGCAGAGGTACAAAAACTAGACAAGCTTTTGGCCACAAAAGCTCTTCCTAAATTCAGAGGTGGAAGTAACAGCCTTTAAAGCTAAAAGCAACCAATTACAAATGCAAGCTAGCAGACTTTTGTGCGCTAGACTGGGTATGGTAATTGTTTAGACAATCTGGAAGAAAAGGTAGTTAGTACCTGTGAAATGACATGAAGAAGGACTGAAGCGTTAAGCTGGGTAAGGCTGTTGGGACAGGGAAGCATGGAAGCTCCACCAGCAGTGAGACCGCTAATGGCAATTCATTGCTCACCTGAGCCAGGCTTCAAGCAGTGGTGCTTCCTTTTCTGTGTTGCGATGCTGTGGATGCCGGAGATTCAAGGATTAGGATATGTGACATTTTCACAGCATGAGCCTCAAGCCAGCAGGCTCTTAAATCACCAAGCGTCCAAACAGTTTTCATTGTGCTTTCATCCATTCCCCACTTAGTAAGATCAGCAGGGGAAAATACTGCCTTCATATACGAAACGAGAATAGCACAACACCTGCTGGGTCGGAAACTGTATTCATGAGGTACGTAAATGAGTTGACAACAGGAGAATGTTGTAACTGGTCCTGCAGCATAAACTCTGCCGCGGCTAAAACAGCTTTCCTAAGATATATTGGGTTCATGAACCAAAACCTGGCTATTACAGAAGCAAGTAGTGTGTGCTGTGCAGAACACCTACAGAAGGCAGGACAATTAGCCCCATCTCAGGGAAAACAAATAAAAAAGATAAAAATAACAATTCCAGAGGACCAAGAAGGCCTAAGATATTTGCCGATGTCCACCCATAGAAGCTATAAAAAGTGCCCAAACCTATGAATATCGGGCAGTACCAGCCTCTCCCAGCCAAATGCTTATTGCTTCATAGGTCCAGTAACACATTTTTACCCTTAGGGTTAAGTATGGTATTTGTTACTGTGAGGTGCTGCTGAAGAGTCAGGTGTGCTGAGAAATGTCTCCGCCAGCACATCTTGGGAGCTCGTCTTCACAAGTACTGTCATTAGAAAACAAGATAGAGCATGGCTGCACTGGGCTGAGGTGTCTGAGCTAGATGTCAATCAGAACCAACAGGCTCACATTAATATAATACTCCTTTTCAGCCGGGCTAATGAACCTCGGCAAGGTACCACATTAATTCAGCTTCCAGCCCACAGGTTAGATTCGTCTCTGCCTGACCTTTATGCTGTGAAGAAATGCCCCAAGACCTCAGAGCTGACCCGGAGCAGGAGGCTGGCCAGAGACCTCCTGAAGTCCTTTCCAACTTGAATTATCCTATTGATGCTGTAAAACAACCTGTTTTGAAATTTGGTAGTTAAAAATGCAAAATTACTTGCTCGCAGTAAAAGACATGTGCCCAATTTCTGCTATTTTTTCCCTCTGAAGAGAACACTTTTTCTCACAGGTACAGGGTAAAGTAAAACCTTTTTATCTGGAAGTCAGATTTTGTAATATACTGTAAACAAGTTGCCTCCATTGGGAATTAATGTCATCTTGGTGGGATGACTGAAGTAACAAAATGCTTATCCAATGGAAGCGACCGTGTTTGTGACCAAGAGTTTCAAAATGACTAGGAGAAAAAGATCTACTCATGGATCATATCAGCCACTGACTAGATACAAGCTACGTATCAACGAAATGCTAAAGGATTTTCACTGCCAGAAGCAATTTTGGGCTCCAATTAACTTTTTTTCCTCCCTTCTTTTAAAAATTTTGTCCGTGTGTGAAGTACTATATTGATAATGAAACTTGTCATTAGTCCTTTTCTAGGACATTCCTCAATTAAACTAAATATAGCCATAAAATCTTCTGTTAGCTAAGATAATAGAGTACTGCAGCAATAGTCTGCCAGCTGTTAAGAACCGCCGTTAACTCCTGGAGAGAGTCAGAGGGGCTGGGACTGCTGCTGGTGGTGAAGTGTTAAACCCTGCAATGACAGCAATATATATGCCAGACCCAATTAAGAGTCGGGCTAGAGCTATATGGAAGTATAGGGTGTAACACCTGCACAAACTTCTGGAGGCCAACATAGCTCAGATAAGGTTTTAGAAAACACATAGGGTTTAACTGGAGTAAAACCAGATTGCAGCTCGTATCCCACAATGGAGATGGCCAAAGTAGTTTCATTACCATTCGTACAGTGCCGAAGTTATTTTTGTTTGTGCTGATAAATCCCTGAATTAAGTTAAATGTCTGATTTAGCTAACAGGAGATACTAGTTGTTTGTCTTTGGGAAAGGGTGAACGTGACTGATAAGACACAACTTCTTCTCTCAAGAAAAGGCCCAGACGTGGTGGTGGAGGAGAACGAGTGGGTTAACTCCCATCACGCAGGCTGCTATTATGGCCTTGTCTACACAGCCAGTGTTTTCTGTTGTAGCATTATAATTATACTGCTGTCATTATATATAATGATGTGGTACATACACATAATAGACTCAACACAATCTATTCACACAGTCACGACCATGAATACAGTGTGAAGGTGACAGAAAGAGAAAGGAAAAAAGAGGAAGAGGAAGGGAAACCAAGAAAGAAGAAAATAAGAAAGAAAAGGAAAAGGGAAAAAAATGGGCCAGTATTTGCATTGACACTGTGTCCCGATATGACTACGGGCGTATCTGCACAGTGTAGTTCAAGCACCTGGGCACAAATCACCTCAGTCCTATAGATGTGTCACTACATTAGTCTGGGACTGTGTCCAGATAAGAGGCAAGAGTGCTCTCAAAAGATCACATTTCTAAACTGCTTTACACCTGCAGAGAGCTGAGGCAATCTGTGACGGCCTTGTTTCTATAAAGGCCAATGTGTAAGGATGAAATGTGGGCATGTCAGAAAGGTGCGAGTAATCCATTTGAGGAAGAAGGACTAGGGTGGAATGAGAATGAGGGGAAGGAAGGACAGGATGGCCATGGACCGCCATGGCTTGCCAGTTCAAAACTGGAAAGCCTCAAGCACTCTGCCAATTGACTTCAGGTAACCTTAACTTCCCCCTGCCTACATGGTCAGGGAAGGCTCCCCACAATGTCCTCTTGAAGGAGCCTTCCAAGGAGGGCTGCAATGGCACGCTCAGACACCTTTGCCACAACCCCTGTGAATGAAAAAGGAGACTCAGGTCTCAGAGGGCGCGTCACCTCTGCTTGGTTTAGAAGTACATCGCCTGCAGGTTTGTGACTTCAAGAGCTCGCTGCCAAAAATGCCCTGTGCGATGACTCACACCCTCTAGGCCCACCCTGCCGCGTTAATGGTGCAGGAAGAGGCAGTAAAAGC